>CM060918.1:543780927-544980927 GCA_030737875.1 Allium sativum
AGTTATACTCGTTTTTGTGAACGCATGCAGAACCGGAAACCTGGAATTTATCATTGAATAGATCCTCGGAACGGATCGGACAAGTCTATTCTGATCGGACGCTACCTTAAGATGGACAGCTTGGCACTTGCTCTTCGCATTCACATCAGCACGGATCGAATCGGTGGGAGCATACACGATCCGCTCCACCTTCGAAGCATTGGACACAGAGTCTTCGGATCAAAGACACCGACTCAGTTCGGATCGGACCCGAACCGACCCCCTGGACCTGCTCCTGTATCGTGCGTTTGACTGATTCATTAAGCATAACCGCCTCCTATTAATCCGGATCAGTTTCCATCTGTCCTTGCGCGATCTGAAGACCACTTCTTCCACTTTCTCCGAGACAGCCTCTCTACCCTTCACGTGGCCCATCCAAACCAGACCGCTTCTTGGCCTGGCAAGGCCCCTCTATGCCTATAAATACACCGTGAGATGGACATCTGAAGGGATCTTTTTCGGTTCTCATTGATCATGGCTTCTGCCACTACTTCACGCTAGGTCATTGCTCAATAAGGAAGCCAAATTCCAAATTATAACACGAGGATTTGGGTATAATCTCCACTTTTCTCACTTCTTTTCATTGTAAACACGAGGATTTAGTGTATAAACCACAAGCAAACTGTATTGTAATAGCTTCTTAGGGTTTAAGAAACTATAAAGTGGACGTAGGTTTGGTTTGAGCCGAACTACTATAAAAATATCGTGTGTCTCCTCTTATTTTATGTTTTTTTCTTCATTAATCTGTGATTGTGAGACTTTCACATAGAATATGGGTGTTAGGCCCAATTTTCGGTCTAACATTTTGGTGCACCAGGAGGGGGGGGGGGACACCACACTACTTTAATTTCTAGCCTCAAAGGAATCGAATTGACCGACTTTTGGATTAATGGTGAAAAGAAAGAAAGACGGAACCTTCTCTCATGCTGAGGATGTTAGCACTGAAGGCGTAGGGAACGAGGCGAGCCAGGAGGCTTCCTCTCATGGAAATCAATCAGCATACTTAACCAGAGACGAAATGGATGGCGTTCTCACTGAATTGAGAGCTCAAATGGCAAGGCAAGCCGATCTCCTCCGCAAACAACAGAAGATGATCGACCAATTCTTCGCTCGGATGGAAGGAAGGCTGAGCGACAACGCTCAACTCATTGGAAATGGCGTGGAATCAGCACCAGAAGGAGCAGCAATTCGGATCGGATCAGATTCGATCCTAGCCGAAGGAGACCCAAATTCAGTAGCCGCTCGAGATGCATCAGCGCGCGCCAACCGGGTCGGATCAGCCTTCACACGACCCGCTGCTCCACTTGAGCTCGGGGGCAACCCCCTTAATTTGGGAAACTCAGGTCGAGCACGACCAATCTCTACATCGGTTTGGGTAGAACCCACACGAGTGCAGCAGCATGAAGCAAATCAGAATGGCAACCAAGCATCGGTTCAGACCGGGCATCACGAACCGAACCGGTTCGGCCTCCACGGCCCACAGCATGGGGGCACCTCCGAACCGAACCGAATGGCCTTCCAAGCCCCCCGTACTTTTCCGAACTCTTCTAGATTCAGCACTGGGGCCACCAGCTCTGACCTCGGCAGCTTGCAACTGCTCTTTGAAGGCGATCGGCTCGCCAATCTCATTGAACGCCTCTCTAGAGGTCGCACTTATCAAAATGACTTGGATGATGTCAATCACAATCCATTCACTCAGGAAATCAGGAATTCCTGCAATCCGCCAGATTTCAAACTTCCACAACTGGAGCTTTACAACGGCAGGACGGATCCTACCGTGCATCTCATGTGCTACAAACGGCATATGGAAGTTCAATCGGCATCGGAAAATGTCATGGCAAAGTGCTTTCGTCTCTTCTTGACTGATATTGCTGCAATGTGGATTCGACAGCTGGACTCTGAATCGATCAATAGCTCGAACATGTTGGTCGCTCATTTTATTTAACAGTTTCGGGTCCACATCGCTCGACCCAAGAACGTCATGTCGCTCACTACAATCAAGCAGGGCCCCAGAGAAACTCTACGCTCATTTCTTGAAAGATTCAACATTGCAGCAGCATCGGTTGATCGCCCTGAACAATCGATGGTACTAATGGCAGCAGTATCCGGTGTTCTGAACAATCGGAATTCAAAAAATCCTTGTACCGAGACCCACCACGAAATCTAAGCGAATTCTACCGTGAATTGGATAGATTTTTGCGTGAAGAAGACGCAATGTCCGAAAGGAAAATTCTCGATGTCAACACGCTCAGAGACGGAGAACCGTCTGATTTTGGGAGAGGCAAAGGGAAAGTTGCTGTCAAGAATGACCGCGACGCTCAGCCCCGGAGAGGGCCTAGATATGAAAAATACACAGAGCTCAATTCGACACTAATCGACATCTACGTGAACACAAACGGTGATATCTCCTATCCAAAGCCTCCCAGGAGGGAGGCATCGTAAAGAGAACGTGATTCTGGAAGACATTGCATATTTCACGATATGGACGGTCATAACACGGATGAATGCAGGCATCTTAGAGATCTGATTGAGGAACGGGTTAGACATGGAGAGCTACCCGAGTATGTGAAATAACCAATAGCGCCTGCACCTGCGCTACCTCCACCTGCTCCCCGGAGAGGGAATGATCCTGGATCGAGCTCCCATGGGCTCATTACCAACTGATCTGGATTGGATCACTCTGCATTTTCATCATTTCTTAGGATTTAAGATATGTCTCCTTCCTTTCTTTAGGTTTTCCGATTGGCTAAATCGGAGTACACACGTTCGGGGTTAGGATTTAGCTCCAAAGCGTGCTCTGCACTCGATGACAAACCAATCAGGATTTGCTTTGGTTTTGTACTTTGAATTGAATAAGGGAGGACTTTCCGAGCATGGATTATGTTTGGCAAATTTAAGTGCCTTGTCATGTTGTGGCAGGATTATCAATCTCAATTAAAGTATGGCTTATACTTATCTCGGACCCCTAGGCATGGAATATGCCTAGGGACAGACTGTCTTGTCAGGTTTTGGCAAGTATAGCTCTATCCCGACATGAGTATGGATTGTACTCACTAGGATGCCTAAGTATGGATTATACTCCGGAACGATGAACGATCTTGTCGGGATTGGGAAAAGGAACTCAATAAAACTCGATATGGCTTATGCTCAGTTTGAACTTCCTGGTATGGCTTATACCTGGAAGGTTAGGTCCCTCGCCAGGTTTTGGCAGGATGATTTGAACATCTCTCGAGTATGGTTTATGCTCAAACAAACGCCCAAGCATGGTTTATGCTCGAAAGTGTAATCATTTTTGTCAGGATTTGACACACCTTTTTGCTCTCTTTTCTTCGCAGGTATGGATTATACTTGCAGCTGGCAGGCCTGGCATGGCCTTGGATTATCCAGAACACATCTTCCTTCAACCAGCAAGATATGTTATGGGGGGGGGGGAAATGTTGACCTGCTATTTAGTCAAAGCAGTCACACATAGAATTTCTGGTAAACAATACGCTCAAGTATTGGGAACATCGTTAGAAGACATGAAGCGATTTAGTCAAAGGCGCATCACGAACAAAGAAAGGCCCGAAACTCCTATCAGATGACGTTTTTTGGGCCCAAAAACAGCGATTACGGAAAAAAGCTTGGTAACTCTTGTAGATCTCTGAATTAGCTTCAGTTTGAGCTTTGGTTTGGCTCAATCGGACTTATGGTTTGAAAGAATGCTCGTTTCCGTGAACGCATGCAGAACCGAAAACCTGGTATTTATCATTGAATAGATCCTCGGATCGGTTCAGACAAGTCTGTTCGGATCGGAGGCCACGTTAAGATGGAAAGCTTGGCACTTGCTCTTCGCATTCACATCAGCACGGATCGGATCGGTGGGAGCATACCCGATCCGCTCCACCATCGAAGCATTGGACACGGAGTCTTCGGATCGAAGACACCGACTCGGTTCGGATCGGACCCAAACCGTCCCCTTGGACCTGCTCCTGTATCGTGCGTTTGACTGATTCATAAAGCATTATCGCCTCCTATTAATCCGTATCGGTTCCCATCTGTCCTTGCACGATCTAAAGACCACTTCTTCCACTTTCTCCGAGATGGCCTCTCTACCCTACACGTGGCCTATCCAAACCGGACCGCTTCTTGGCCTGGCAAGGCCCCTCTACGCCTATATATACACTCTGAGATGGACATTTGAAGGGATCTTTTTCGGTTCTCACTGATCATGGATTCTGCCACTACTTCACGCTAGGTCATTGCTCAATAAGGAAGCCAAATTCCACATTATAACACGAGGATTTCGTGTATAATGCCCACTTTTCTCACTTCTTTTCATTGTAAACACGAGGATTTAGTGTATAAACCGCAAGCAAGCTGTATTGTAATAGCTTCTTAGGGTTTAAGAAACTACAAAGTGGACGTAGGCTTGGTTTGAGCCGAACCACTATAAAAATCTCGTGTGTCTCCTCTTATTTTATGGTTTTTTCTGCATTAATCTGTGATTGTGAGACTTTCACATAGAATATGGGTGTTAGGCCCAATTTTCGGTCTAACATTTTGGCACGCCAGGAAGGGGGGTGGGGGCACACGACACTACTTTAATTTCTAGCCTCAAAGGAATCGAATTGACCGACTATTGGATTAATGGTGAAAAGAAAGAAAGACGGAACCTTCTCTCGTGCTGAGGACGTTGGCACTGAAGGCGCAGGGAACGAGGCGAGCCAGGAGGCTTCCTATCATGGAAATCCATCAGCATACTTAACCAGAGACGAAATGGATGGCGTTCTCACTGAATTGAGAGCTCAAATGGCAAGGCAAGCCGATCTCCTCCGCAAACAACAGGAGATGATCGACCAATTCTTCGCTCGGATGGAAGGTAGGCTGAGCGACAACGCTCAACTCATTGGAAATGGGATGGAATCAGCACCAGAATGAGCAGCGATTCGGATCGGATCGGACCCGATCCGAGCCGAAGGAGACCCAAATTCAGTAGCCGCTTGAGATGCATCAGCTCGCGCCAACCGGGTCGGATCAGCCTTCACACGACCCGCTGCTCCACTTGAGCTCGGGGGCAACTCCCTTAATTTGGGAAACTCAGGTCGAGCACGACCAATCTCTGCCCCGGTTCGGATAGAACCCACACGAGTGCAGCAACACGAAGCAACTCATAATGGCAACCAAGCATTGGTTCGGACCGGGCATCACAAACCGAATTGGTTCGGCCTCCACGACCCACAGCATGGGGGCACCTCCGAACCGAACCGAATGGCCTTCCAAGCTCCCCGTACTTTTCCGAACTCTTCTAGATCCAACACTAGGGCCACCAGCTCTGAGCTCGGCAGCTTGCAACTGCTCTTTGAAGGCGATCGGCTCGCCAATCTCATTGAACGCCTCTCTAGAGGTCGCACTTATCAAAATGACATGGGTGATGTCAATCACAGCCCATTCACTCAGGAAATCAGGAATTCCCGCAATCCACCAGATTTCAAACTTCCACAACTGGAGCCTTACAACGGCAGGACGGATCCTACCGTGCATCTCATGCGCTACAAACGGCATATGGATGTTCAATCGGCATCGGAAAATGTCATGGCAAAGTGCTTCACTCTCGTCTTGACTGATATTGCTGCTATGTGGATTCGGCAGCTGGAATCTGAATCGATCAATAGCTGGAACATGTTGGTCGCTCGTTTTATTGAACAGTTTCGGGTCCTCATCGCTCGACCCAAGAACGTCATGTCGCTCACTACAATCTAGCAGGGGCCCTGAGAAACTCTACGCTGATTTCTTGAAAGATTCAACGTTGCAGCAGCATCGGTTGATCGCCCTGAATAATCGATGGTACTAATGGCAGCAGTATCCGGTGTTTTGGACAACTCGGAATTCAAAAAATCCTTGTACTGAGACCCACCACGGAATCTTAGCAAATTCTACCTTGAATTGGATAGATTTTTGCGTGAAGAAGACGCAATGTCCGAAAGAAAAATTCTCGATGTCAACATGCTCAGAGACGGAGAACCGTCTGATTTTGGGAGAGGCAAAGGGAAAGTTGCTGTCAAGAATGACCGCGACGCTCAGCCCCGGAAAGGGCCTAGATATGAAAAATACACAGAGCTCAAACCGACATCTACGTGAACACAAACGGTGATATCTCCTATCCAAAGCCTCCTAGGAGGGAGACATCGCAAAGAGAACGTGATTCTGGAAGACACTGCATATTTCACGATATGGACGGTCATAACACGGATGACTGCAGGCATCTTAGAGATCTGATTGAGGAACGGGTTAGACGTGGAGAGCTACCCGAGTATGTGAAACAACCAACAGCACCTGCACCTGCGCTACCTCCACCTGCTCCCCGGAGAGGGAATGATCCTGGATCGAGCTCCCGTGGGCTCATTATCAACTGATCTGGATTGGATCACTCTGCATTTTCATCATTTCTTAGGATTTAAGATATGTCTCCTTCCTTTCTTTAGGTTTTGCGATTGGCTAAATCGGATTACACACGTTCGGGGTTAGGATTTAGCTCCAAAGCTTGCTCTGCACTCGATGACAAACCAATCAGGATTTTCTTTGGTTTTGTACTTTGAATTGAATAAGAAAGGACTTTCCGAGCATGGATTATGTTTGGTGAATTAAAGTGCCTTGTCATGTTGTGGCAGGATTCTCAATCTCAATTAAAGTATGGCTTATACTTATCTCGGACCCCTAGGCATGGATTATGCCTAGGGACATACCGTCTTGTCAGGTTTTGGCAAGTATAGCTCTATCCCGACATGAGTATGGATTGTACTCACTAGGATGCTTAAGTATGGATTATACTCCGGAATGACGAACGATCTTGTCGGGATTGGGCAAAGGAACTCAATAAAACTCGAGTATGGCTTATGCTCAGTTTGAACTTCCTAGTATGGCTTATACCCGGAAGGTTAGGTCCCTCGCCAGGTTTTGGCAGGATGATTGAACGCCCCTCGAGTATGGTTTATGCTCTAACAAACGCCCAAGCATGGTTTATGCTCGAAAGTGTAATCATTTTTGTCAGGATTTAACACAGCTTTTTGCTCTCTTTTCTTCGCATGTATGGATTATACTTGCAGCTGGCAGGCCCGGCGTGGCCTTGGATTATCCAGAACACATCTTCCTTCAACCAGCAAGATATGTTCTGGGGGGCAAAATGTTGACCCACTATTTAGTCAAAGCAGTCACACATAGAATTTCTGGTAAACAATACGCTCAAGTATTGGGAACATCGTCAGAAGACATGAAGCGATTTGGTCAAAGTCGCATCACGAACAAAGAAAGGCCCGAAACTCCTATCAGATGACATTTTATGGACCAGAAAACAAAGACTACGAAGCAAAGCTCTGTAATTCTTGTAGATCTCTGAATTAGCTTCAGTTTGAGCTTTGGTTTGGCTCAATTGGACTTACGGTTTGAAAGTTATGCTCGTTTCCGTGAACGCATGCAGAAACGGAAACCTGGAATTTATCATTAAATAGATCCTCGGATCGGATCAGACAAGTCTATTCGGATCGGACGCTACCTAAAGATGGTCAGCTTGGCACTTTCTCTTCGCATTCACATCAGCACGGATCGAATCGGTGGGAGCATACCCGATCCGCTCCACCTTCGAAGCATTGGACACGGAGTCTTCGGATCGAAGACACCGACTCGGTTCGGATCGGACCCGAACCGACCCCCTGGACCTGCTCCTGTATCATGCGTTTGACTGATTCATAAAACATAACCGCCTCCTATTAATCCGGATCGGTTTCCATCTGTCCTTGCACGATCTGAAGACCACTTTTTCCACTTTCTCCGAGATGGCCTCTCTACCCTACACGTGGCCCATCCAAATCGGACCGCTTCTTGGCCTGGCAAGGCCCCTCTACGCCTATAAATACACCGTGAGATGGACATTTGAAGGAATCTTTTTCGGTTCTCACTGATAATGGCTTCTGCCACTTCTTCACGCTAGGTCATTGCTCAATAAGGAAGCCAAATTCCACATTATAACACGAGGATTTCGGGTATAATCTCCACTTTTCTCACTTCTTTTCATTGTAAACACGAGAATTTAGTGTATAAACCGCAAACAAACTGTATTGTAATAGCTTTTTAGGGTTTAAGAAACTATAAAGTGGACGTAGGCTTGGTTTGAGCCGAACCAGTATAAAAATCTCGTGTGTCTCCTCTTATTTTATGGTTTTTTCTGCATTAATCTGTGATTGTGAGACTTTCACATAGAATATGGGTGTTAGGTCCAATTTTCGGTCTAACATTTTGGCGCACCAGGAAGAGGGGGGGGGACATGACACTACTTTAATTTCTAGCCTCAAAGGAATCGAATTGACCGACTATTGGATTAATGGTGAAAAGAAAGAAAGATGGAACCTTCTCTCGTGCTGAGGACGTTAGCACTGAAGGCGTAGGGAACGAGGCGAGCCAAGAGGCTTCCTCTCATGGAAATCCATCAACATACTTAACCAGAGACGAAATGGATGGCGTTCTCACTGAATTGAGAGCTCAAATGGCAAGGCAAGCCGATCTCCTCCGCAAACAACAGGAGATGATCGACCAATTTTTCGCTCGGATGGAAGGAAGGCTGAGCGACAACGCTCAACTCATTGGAAATGGCATGGAATCGGCACTAGAAGGAGCAGCGATTTGGATTGGATCGGACCCGATCCGAGCCGAAGGAGATCCAAATTCAGTAGCCGCTCGAGGTGCATCGGCTCGCACCAACCGGGTCGGATCAGCCTCCACACGACCCGCTGCTCCACTTGAGCTCGGGGGCAACCCCCTTAATTTGGGAAACTTAGGTCGAGCACGACCAATCTCTGCCCCGGTTCGGATAGAACCCACACGAGTGCAGCAGCACGAAGCAATTCAGAATGGCAACCAAGCATCGGTTCGGACCGAGCATCCCGAACCAAACGGTTCGGCCTCCACGGCCCACAGCATGGGGGCACCTCCGAACCGAACCGAATGGCCTTCCAAGCTCCCCGTACTTTTCCGAACTCTTCTAGATTCAACACTGGGGCTACGAGCTCTGACCTCGGCAGCTTGCAACTGCTATTTGAAGGCGATCGGCTCGCCAATCTCATTGAACGCCTCTCTAGAGGTCGCACTTATCAAAATGACTTGGATGATGTCAATCACAATCCATTCACTCAGGAAATCAGGAATTCCCGCAATCCGCCAGATTTCAAACTTCCACGACTGGAGCCTTACAACGGCAGGACGGATCCTACCGTGCATGTCATGCGCTACAAACGGCATATGGAAGTTCAATCGGCATCGGAAAATGTCAAGGCAAAGTGCTTCCCTCTCTTCTTGACTGATATTGCTGCTATGTGGATTCGGCAGCTGGAATCTGAATCGATCTATAGCTGGAACATGTTGGTCGCTCGTTTTATTGAACAGTTTCGGGTCCACATCGCTTGACCCAAGAACGTCATGTCGCTCACTACAATCAAGCAGGGGCCCAGAGAAACTCTACGCTCATTTCTTGAAAGATTCAACGTTGCAGCAGCATCGGTTGATCGCCCTAAACAATCGATGGTACTAATGGCAGTAGTATCTGGCGTTCTGGACAACTCGGAATTCATAAAATCCTTGTACCGAGACCCACCACGGAATCTAAGCGAATTCTACCTTGAATTGGATAGATTTTTGCTTGAAGAAGACGCAATGTCCGAAAGGAAAATTCTCGATCTCAACATGCTCAGAGATGGAGAACCGTCTGATTTTGGGAGAGACAAAGGGAAAGTTGCTGTCAAGAATGACCGCGACGCTCAGCCCCGGAGAGGGCCTAGATATGAAAAATACACATAGCTCAAACCGACATCTACGTGAACACAAACGGTGATATCTCCTATCCAATGCCTCCCAGGAGGGAGACATCGCAAAGAGAACGTGATTCTGGAAGACACTGCATATTTCACGATATAGACAGTCATAACACGGATGACTGCAGGCATCTTAGAGATCTGATTGAGGAACGGGTTAGACGTGGAGAGCTACCCGAGTATGTGAAACAAACAACAGCGCCTGCACCTGCGCTACCTCCAACTACTCCCCGGAGAGGGAATGATCCTGAATCGAGCTCCCGTGGGCTCATTATCAACTGATCTGGATTGGATCACTTTGCATTTCATCATTTCTTAGGATTTAAGATATGTCTCCTTCCTTTCTTTAGGTTTTCCGATTGGCTAAATCGGAGTACACACGTTCGGGGTTAGGATTTAGTTCCAAAGCGTGCTCTGCACTCGATGACAAACCAATCAGGATTTGCTTTGGTTTTGTACTTTGAATTGAATAAGGAAGGACTTTCCAAGCATGGATTATGTTTGGCAAATTTAAGTGCCTTGTCATGTTGTGGAAGGATTCTCGATCTCAATTAAAGTATGGCTTATACTTATCTCGGACCCCTAGGCATGGATTATGCCTAGGGACAGACTGTCTTGTCAGGTTTTGGCAAGTATAGCTCTATCCCGACATGAGTATGGATTGTACTCACTAGGATGCTTAAGTATGGATTATACTCCAGAACGACGAACGATCTTGTCGGGATTGGGCAAAGGAACTCAATAAAACTCGAGTATGGCTTATGCTCAGTTTGAACTTCTTGGTATGGCTTATACCCGGAAGGTTAGGTCCCTCGCCAGGTTTTGGCAGGATGATTTGAACGTCACTTGAGTATGGTTTATGCTCAAACAAACAAACGCCCAAGCATGGTTTATGCTCTAAAGTGTAATCATTTTTGTCAGTATTTGACACACCTTTTTGCTCTCTTTTCTTCGCAGGTATGGATTATATTTCTAGCTGGCAGGCCCGGCGTGGCCTTGGATTATCCAGAACACATCTTCCTTCAACCAGCAAGATATGTTCTGGGGGGCAAAATGTTGACCCGCTATTTAGTCAAAGCAGTCACACATAGAATTTCTGGTAAACAACACGCTCAAGTATTGGGAACATGGTCAGAAGACATGAAGCGATTTGGTCAAAGTGGCATCACGAACAAAGAAAGGCCCGAATCTCCTATCATATGACCTTTTTTGGGCCTGAAAACTGCGAATACAAAGTTGTTCCCTGTAACTCTTGTAGATCTCTGAATTAGCTTTAGTTTGAGCTTTGGTTTGGCTCAATCGGACTTACGGTTTGAAAGTTATGCTCGTTTCCGTGAACGCATGCAGAACCGGAAACCTGGAATTTATCATTGAATAGATTCTCGGATCGGATCGGACAAGTCTGTTCGGATCGGACGCAACATTAAGATGTACAACTTGGCGCTTGCTCTTCACATTCACATCAGCACGGATCGGATCGGTGGGAGCATACCCGATCCGCTCCACCTTCGAAGCATTGGACACGGAGTCTTCGGATCGAAGACACCGACTCGGTTCGGATCGGACCCAAACCGACCCCCTGGACCTGCTCCTGTATCGTGTGTTTGACTGATTCATAAAGCATAACCACCTCCTATTAATCCGTATCGGTTTCCATCTGTCCTTGCACGTTCTGAAGACCACTTCTTCCACTTTCTCCGAGATGGCCTCTCTACCCTACACGTGGCCCATCCAAACCGGACCGCTTCTTGGCCTGGCAAGGCCCCTCTACGCCTATAAATACACCATGAGATGGACATTTGAAGTGATCTTTTTCGGTTCTCACTGATCATGGATTCTGCCACTACTTCACGCTAGGTCATTGCTCAATAAGGAAGCCAAATTCCACATTATAACACGAGGATTCCGTGTATAATCTCCACTTTTCTCACTTCTTTTCATTGTAAACACGAGGATTTAGTGTATAAACCGCAAGCAAACTGTATTGTAATAACTTCTTAGGCTTTAAGAAACTAGAAAGTGGACGTAGGCTTGGTTTGAGCCGAACCACTATAAAAATCTCGTGTGTCTCCTCTTATTTTATGGTTTTTTATGCATTAATCTGTGATTGTGAGACTTTCACATAGAATATGGGTGTTAGGCCCAATTTTTGGTCTAACATTTTGGCGCGCCAGGAAGGGGGTGGGGGGCACACGACACTACTTTAATTTCTACCCTCAAAGTAATCAAATTGACCGACTATTGGATTAATGGTGAAAATAAAGAAAGACGGAACCTTCTCTCGTGCTGAGGACGTTGGCACTGAAGGCGCAGGGAATGAGGCGAGCCAGGAGGCTTCCTCTCATGGAAATCCATCAGCATACTTAACCAGAGACGAAATGGATGGCGTTCTCACTGAATTGAGAGCTCAAATGGCAAGGCAAGCCAATCTCCTCCTCAAACAACAGGAGATGATCGACCAATTCTTCGCTCAGATGGAAGGTAGGCTGAGCGACAACGCTCAACTCATTGGAAATGACATTAAATCAACACCAGAAGGAGCAGCGATTCGGATCGGATCGGACCCGAGCCGAAGGAGACCCAAATTCAGTAGCCGCTCGAGATGCATCAGCTCGCGCCAACCGGGTCGGATCAGCCTTTACACGACCCGCTGCTCCACTTGAGCTCGGGGGCAACCCCCTTAATTTGGGAAACTCAGGTCGAGCACGACCAATCTCTGCTCCGGTTCAGATAGAACCCACACGAGTGCAGCAGCACGAAGCAACTCATAATGGCAACCAAGCATCGGTTCGGACCGGGCATCACGAACCGAATTGGTTCGGCCTCCACGACCCACAACATGGGGGCACCTCCGAATCGAACCGAATGGCCTTCCAAGCTCCCCGTACTTTTCCGAACTCTTCTAGATTCAACACTGGGGCCACCAGCTCTTACCTCGGCAGCTTGCAACTGCTCCTTGAAGGCGATCGGCTCGCCAATCTCATTGAACGCCTCTCTAGAGGTCGCACTTATCAAAATGACATGGGTGATGTCAATCACAACCCATTCACTCAGGAAATCAGGAATTCCCGCAATTCACCAGATTTCAAACTTCCACAACTGGAGCCTTACAACGGCAGGACGGATCCTACCGTGCATCTCATGCGCTACAAACGGCATATGGAAGTTCAATCGGCATCGGAAAATGTCATGGTAAAGTGCTTCACTCTCTTCTTGACTGATATTGTTGCTATGTGGATTCGGCAGCTGGAATCTGAATCGATCAATAGCTGGAACATGTTGGTCGCTCGTTTTATTGAACAGTTTCGGGTCCACATCGCTCGACCCAAGAACATCATGTCGCTCACTACAATCAAGCAGGGGCCCAGAGAAACTCTACGCTCATTTCTTGAAAGATTCAACGTTGCAGCAGCATCGGTTGATCGCCCTGAACAATCGATGGTACTAATGGCAGCAGTATCCGGTGTGTTGGACAACTCGGAATTCAAAAAATCCTTGTACCGAGACCCACCACGGAATCTCAGCGAATTCTACCTTAAATTGGATAGATTTTTGCGTGAAGATGACGCAATGTCCAAAAGGAAAATTCTCGATGTCAACATGCTCAGAGATGGAGAACCGTCTGATTTTGGGAGAGGAAAAGGGAAAAAGTTGCTGTCAAGAATGACCGCGACGCTCAGCCCCGGAGAGGGCCTAGATATGAAAAATACACAAAGCTCAAACCGACATCTACATGAACACAAACGGTGATATCTCCTATCCAAAGCCCCCCAGGAGGGAGACATCGCAAAGAGAACGTGATTCTGGAAGAAACTGCATATTTCACGATATGGACGGTCATAACACGGATAACTGCAGGCATCTTAGAGATTTGATTGAGGAACGGGTTAGACGTGGAGAGCTGCCCGAGTATGTGAAACAACCAACAACGCCTACACCTGCGCTACCTCCACCTGCTCCCCGGAGAGGGAATGATCCTGGATCGAGCTCCCGTGGGCTCATTATCAACTAATCTGGATTGGATCACTCTGCATTTTCATCATTTCTTAGGATTTAAGATATGTCTCCTTCCTTTCTTTAGGTTTTCCGATTGGCTAAATCGGAGTACACACGTTCGGGGTTTGGATTTAGCTCCAAAGCGTGCTCTGCATTTGATGACAAACCAATCAGGATTTTCTTTGGTTTTGTACTTTGAATTGAATAAGGAAGGACTTTCCGAGCATGTATTATGTTTGGCGAATTTAAGTGCCTTGTCATGTTGTGGCAGGATTCTCAATCTCAATTAAAGTATGGCTTATACTTATCTCGGACCCCTAGGCATGGATTATGCCTAGGGACAGACTGTCTTGTCAGGTTTTAGCAAGTATAGCTCTATCCCGACATGAGTATGGATTGTACTCACTAGAATGCTTAAGTATGGATTATACTCCGTAACGACGATCGACCTTGTCAGGATTGGGCAAAGGAACTCAAAAAACTTGAGTATGGCTTATGCTCAGTTTGAACTTCCTGGTATGGCTTATACTCGGAAGGTTAGGTCCCTCGCCAAGTATTGGCAGGATGATTTGAACGTCCCTCGAGTATGGTTTATGCTCAAACAAACGCCCAAGCATGGTTTATGCTCGAAAGTGTAATCATTTTTGTCAGGATTTGACACACCTTTTTGCTCTCTTTTCTTCGCAGGTATGGATTATACTTGCAGCTGGCAGGCCCGGCGTGGCCTTGGATTATCCAGAACACATCTTCCTTTAACCAGCAAGATATGTTCTGGGGGCAAAATGTTGATCTGTTATTTAGTCAAAGCAGTCACGCATAGAATTTCTAGTAAACAATATGCTCAAGTATTGGGAACATCGTCAGAAGACATGAAGCAATTTGGTCAAAGGCGCATCACGAACAAAGAAAGGCCCGAAACTCCTATCAGATGACATTTTTTGGGCCCGAAAACAACAATTACGGAGAAAAGCTCGATAACTCTTGTAGATCTCTGAATTAGCTTCAGTTTGAGCTTTGGTTTGGCTTAATCGGACTTACGGTTTGAAAGTTATGCTCGTTTCTATGAGCGCATGCAGAACCGAAAACCTGGAATTTATCATTGAATAGATCCTCGGATCGGATCGGATAAGTCTGTTCGGATCGGTCGCTACCTTAAGATGGATAGCTTGGCACTTGCTCTTCGCATTCACATCAGCACGGATCGGATCGGTGGGAGCATACCCGATCCGCTCCAACTTCGTAGCATTGGACACGGAGTCTTCGGATCGAAGACACCGACTCGGTTCGGCTCGGACCCGAACCGACCCCCTGGACCTGCTCCTGTATCGTGCGTTTGACTGGTTCATAAAGCATAACCGCCTCCTATTAATCCGGATCGGTTTCCATCTGTCCTAGCACGATCAGAAGACAATTTCTTCCACTTTCTCCGAGATGGCCTCTCTACCCTACACGTGGCCCATCCTAACCGGACCGCTTCTTGGCCTGGCAAGGCCCCTCTAGGCCTATAAATACACCGTGAGATGGACATTTGAAGGGGTCTTTTTCGGTTCTCACTGATCATGGCTTCTTCCACTACTTCACGCTAGGTCATTTCTCAATAACGAAGCCAAATTCCACATTATAACACGAGGATTTCGTGTATAATCTCCACTTTTCTCACTTCTTTTCATTGTAAACACGAGTATTTCGTGTATAAACCGCAACCAAACTTTATTGTAATAGCTTCTTAGGGTTTAAGAAACTATAAAGTGGACGTAGGCTTGGTTTGAGCCGAACCACTATAAAAATCTCGTGTGTCTCCTCTTATTTTATGGTTTTTTCTGCATTAATTTGTGATTGTGAGGCTTTCACATAGAATTTGGGTGTTAGCCCCAATTTTCGGTCTAACATTTTGGCACGCCAGGAAGGGGGGCACACGACACGGCTTTAATTTCTAGCCTCAAAGGAATCGAATTGACCGACTATTGGATTAATGGTGAAAAGAAAGAAAGACGGAACCTTCTCTCGTGCTGAGGACGTTGGCACTGAAGGCGCAGGGAAAGAGGCGAGCCAAGAGGCTTCCTCTCATGGAAATCCATCAGCATACTTAACCAGAGACGAAATGGATGACGTTCTCACAGAATTGCGAGCTCAAATGGCAAGGCAAGCCGATCTCCTCCGCAAACAACAGGAGATGATCGACCAATTCTTCGCTCGGATGGAAGGAAGGCCGAGCGACAACGCTCAACTCATTGGAAATGGCATGGAATCAGCACCAGAAGGGGCAGCGATTCAGATCGGATCGGACCCGATCCGAGCCGAAGGAGACCCAAATTCATTAGCCGCTCGAGATGCATCAGCTCGTGACAACCGGGTCGGATCAGCCTTCACACGACCCGCTGCTCCACTTGAGCTCGGGGGCAACCCCCTTAATTTGGGAAACTCAGGTCGAGCACGACCAATCTCTGCCCCGGTTCGGATAGAACCCACACGAGTGCAGCAGCACGAAGCAACTCGGAATGGAAACCAAGCATCGGTTCGGACCGGGCATCACGAACTGAACCGGTTCGGCCTCCATGACCCACAGCATGGGGGCACCTCCGAACCGAACTGAATGGCCTTCCAAGCTCCCCGTACATTTCTGAACTCTTCTATATTCAACACTGGGGCCACCAACTCTGACCTCGGCAGCTTGCAACCGCTCTTTGAAGGCGATCGGCTCGCCAATCTCATTGAATGCCTCTCTTGAGGTCGCACATATCAAAATAACATGGATGATGTCGATCACAACCCATTCACTCAGGAAACCAGGAATTCCGGCAATCCACCAGATTTCAAACATCCACAACTGGAGCCTTACAATGGCAGGACGGATCCTACCGTGCATCTCATACGCTACGAACGGCATATGGAAGTTCAATCGGCATCGGAAAATGTCATGGTAAAGTGCTTCCCTCTCTTCTTGACTGATATTGCTGCTATGTGGATTCGGCAGCTGGAATCTGAATCGATCAACAGCTGGAACATGTTGGTCGCTCGATTTATTGAACAGTTTCGGGTCCACATCGCTCGACCCAAGAACGTCTTGTCACTCACTACAATCAAGCAGGGGCCCAGAGAAACTCTACGCTCATTTCTTGAAAGATTCAACGTTGCAGCAGCATCGGTTGATCACCCTGAACAATCGATGATAATAATGGCAGCAGTATCCGGCGTTCTGCACAACTTGGAATTCAAAAAATCCTTGTACCGAGGCCCACCATGGAATCTCAGCGAATTCTACCTTGAATCGGATAGATTTTTGCGTGAAGAAGACGCAATGTCCGAAAGGAAAATTCTCGATGTCAACATGCTTAGAGACGGAGAACCGTCTGATTTTTGGAGAGGCAAAGGGAAAGTTGCTGTCAAGAATGACCGCGACGCTCATCCCCGGAGAGGGCCTAGATATGAAAAATACACATAGCTTAATTCGTCACTAACCGACATCTATATGAACACAAACAGTGATATCTCCTATCCAAAGCCTACCAGGAGGGAGCCATCGCAAAGAGAACGTGATTCTGTAAGACACTGTATATTTCACGATATGGACGGTCATAACACGGATGACTGCAGGCATCTTAGAGATCTGATTGATGAACGGGTTAGACGTGGAGAGCTATCCGAGTATGTGAAACAACCAACAGAGCCTGCACCTGCGCTACCTCCACCTACTCCCCGGAGAGGGAATGATCCTGGATCGAGCTCCCGTGGGCTCATTATCAACTGATCTGGATTGGATCACTCTGCATTTTCATCATTTCTTAGGATTTAAGATATGTCTCTTTCCTTTCTTTAGGTTTTCCGATTGGCTAAATCGGAGTACACACGTTCAGGGTTAGGATTTAGCTCCAAAGCGTGCTCTGCATTCGATGACAAACCAATCAAGATTTGCTTTGGTTTTGTACTTTGAATTGAATAAGGAAGGACTTTCCGAGCATGGATTATGTTTGGCGAATTTAAGTGCCTTGTCAGGTTGTGGCAGGATTCTCAATCTCAATTAAAGTATGGCTTATACTTATCTCGGACCCCTAGGCATGGATTATGCTTAGGGACAGACTGTCTTGTCAGGTTTTGGCAAGTATAGCTCTATTTCGACATGAGTATGGATTGTACTCACTAGGATGCTTAAGTATGGATTATACTCCGGAATGACGAACAATCTTGTCAGGATTGGGCAAAGGAACTCAATAAAACTCGAGTATGGCTTATGATCAGTTTGAACTTCCTGGTATGGCTTATACCCGGAAGGTTAGGTCCCTCGCCTGGTTTTGGCAGGATGATTTGAACATCCCTCGAGTATGGTTTATGCTCAAACAAACGCCCAAGCATGGTTTATGCCCGAAAGTGTAATCATTTTTGTCAGGATTTGACACACCTTTTTGGTCTCTTTTCTTCGCAGGTATGGATTATACTTGCAACTGGCAGGCCCGGCGTGGCCTTGGATTATCCAGAACACATCTTCCTTCAACCAGCAAGATATGTTCTGGGGGCAAAATGTTGACCCGTTATTTAGTCAAAGCAGTCACACATAGAATTTCTGGTAAATAATACGCTCAAGTATTAGGAACATCGTCAGAAGACATGAAGCGATTTGGTCAAAGTCGCATCACGAACAAAGAAAGGCCCGAAACTCCAATCAGATGACCTTTTTTGGGCGCGAAAACAGCGATTACAAAGAAAAGCTTGGTAAAACTTGTAGATCTCTGAATTAGCTTCAGTTTGATCTTTGGTTTGGCTCAATCGGACTTACGGTTTGAAAATTATGCTCGTTTCCGTGAACGCATGCAGAACCGAAAACCTGGAATTTATCATTGAATAGATCCTCAGATCGGATCGGATAAGTCTGTTCGGATCGGATGCTACCTATAGATGGACAGCTTGGCACTTGCTCTTCGCATTCACATCAGCACGGATCGGATCGGTGGGAGCATACCCGATCCGCTCCACCTTCGAAGCATTGGACACGGAGTCTTCAGATCGAAGACACCGACTCGGTTCGGATCGGACCCGAACCGACCCCCTGGACCTGCTCCTGTATCGTGCGTTTGACTGATTCATAAAGCATAACCGCCTCCTATTAATCCGAATCGGTTTCCATCTGTCCTTGCACGATCGGAAGACCACTTCTTCCACTTTCTCCGAGATGGCCTTTCTACCCTACACGTGGCCCATCCAAACCGGACTGCTTCTTGGCCTGGCAAGGCCCCTCTTCGCCTATAAATACACCGTGAGATGGACATTTGAAGGGACCTTTTTCGGTTCTCACTGATCATGGCTTCTGCCACTACTTCACGCTAGGTCATTGCTCAATAAGGAAGCCAAATTCCACATTATAACACGAGGATTTCGTGTATAATCTCCACTTTTCTCACTTCTTTTCATTGTAAACACGAGGATTTCGTGTATAAACCGCAAGCAAACTTTATTGTAATAGCTTCTTAGGGTTTAAGAAACTATAAAGCGGACGTAGGCTTGGTTTGAGCCGAACCACTAAAAAAATCTTGTGTGTCTCCTCTTATTTTATGGTTTTTTCTGCATTAATCTTTGATTGTGAGGCTTTCACATAGAATTTTGGTGTTAGGCCCAATTTTGGGTCTATCATTTTGGCGCGCCAGGAAGGGGGGCACACGATACGACTTTAATTTCTAGCCTCAAAGGAATCGAATTGACCGACTATTGGATTAATGGTGAAAAGAAAGACGGAACCTTCTCTCGTGCTGAGGACGTTGGCACTGAAGGCGCAGGAAACAAGGCGAGCCAAAAGGCTTCCTCTCATAGAAATCCATCAGCATACTAAACCAGAGACGAAATGGATGGCGTTCTCATAGAATTGAGAGCTCAAATGGCAAGGCAAGCCGATCTCCTCCGCAAACAATAGGAGATGATCGACCAACTTTTCGCTCGGATGGAAGGAAGGCCGAGCGACAACGCTCAACTCATTGGAAATGGCATGGAATCAGCACCAGAAGGGGCAGCGATTCGGATCGGATCGGACCCGATCCGTGCCGAAGGAGACCCAAATTCAGTAGCCGCTCGAGATGCATCAGCTCGCGACAACCGGGTTGGATCAGCCTTCACACGACCCGCTGCTCCACTTGAGCTCGGGGGCAACCCCCTTAATTTGGGAAACTCGGGTCGAGCACGACAAATCTTTGACCCGGTTCGGATAGAACCCACACGAAAGCAGCAGCAAGAAGCAACTCAGAATGGCAACCAAGCATCGGTTCAGACCGGGCATCACGAACCGAACCGGTTCGGCCTCCACGATCCACAGCATGGGGCACCTCCGAACCGAACCGAATGGCCTTCCAAGCTCCCCGTACATTTCCGAACTCTTTTAGATTCAACACTGGGGCCACCAACTCTGACCTCGGCAGCTTGCAACCGCTCTTTGAAGGCGATCGGCTCGCCAATCTCATTGAATGCCTCTCCAGAGGTCGCACTTATCAAAATAACATGGATGATGTCAATCACAACCCATTCACTCAGGAAATCATGAATTCCTGCAATCCACCAGATTTCAAACTTCCACAACTGGAGCCTTACAACGGCAGGATGGATCCTACCGTGCATCTCATGCGCTACAAACGACATATGGAAGTTCAATCGGCATCGGAAAATGTCATGGCAATGTGCTTCCCTCTCTTCTTGACTGATATTGCTGCTATGTGGATTCGGCAGTTGGAATCTGAATCGATCAATAGCTGGAACGTGTTGGTCGCTCGTTTTATTGAATAGTTTCGGGTCCACATCGCTCGACCCAAGAACGTCTTGTCGCTCACTACAATCAAGTAGGGGCCCAGAGAAACTCTACGCTCATTTCTTGAAAGATTCAACGTTGCAGCAGCATTGGTTGATCGCCCTGAACAATCGATGGTACTAATGGCAGCAGTATCCGGCGTTCTGGACAACTTGGAATTCAAAAATTCCTTATAACGAGACCCACCACGGAATCTCAGCGAATTCTACCTTGAATCGAATAGATTTTTGCGTGAAGAAGACGCAATGTCCGAAAGGAAAATTCTCGATGTCAACATGCTCAGAGACGGAGAACCGTCTGATTTTGGGAGAGGCAAAGGGAAAGTTGCTGTCAAGAATGACCGCGATGCTCAGCCCCGGAGAGGGCCTAGATATGAAAAATACATAGAGCTCAATTTGTCACTAACCGACATCTATATGAACACAAACGGTGATATCTCCTATCCAAAGCCTCCCAGAAGGGAGCCATCGCAAAGAGAACGTGATTCTGCAAGACACTGCATATTTCACGATATGGACAGTCATAACACGGATGACAACAGGCATCTTAGAGATCTGATTGAGGAACGGGTTAAACATGGAGAGCTACCCGATTATGTGAAACAACCAACAGCGCCTGCACCTACGCTACCTCCACCTACTCCCCGGAGAGGGAATGTTCCTGGATCGAGCTCCAGTGGGCTCATTATCAACTGATCTGGATTGGATCACTCTGCATTTTCATCATTTCTTAGGATTTAAGATATGTCTCTTTCCTTTCTTTAGGTTTTCCGATTGGCTAAATCGGAGTACACACGTTCAGGGTTAGGATTTAGCTCCAAAGCGTGCTCTGCATTCGATGACAAACCAATCAAGATTTGCTTTGGTTTTGTACTTTGAATTGAATAAGGAAGGACTTTCCGAGCATGGATTATGTTTGGCGAATTTAAGTGCCTTGTCAGGTTGCGGCAGGATTCTCAATCTCAATTAAAGTATGGCTTATACTTATCTCGGACCCCTAGGCATGGATTATGCTTAGGGACATACTGTCTTGTCAGGTTTTGGCAAGTATAGCTCTATTCCAACATGAGTATGGATTGCACTCACTAGGAAGCTTAAGTATGGATTATATTCCGGAACGACGAACGATCTTGTCAGGATTGGGCAAAGGAACTCAATAAAACTCGAGTATGGCTTATGCTCAGTTTGAACTTCCTGGTATGGCTTATACACGGAAGGTTAGGTCCCTCGCCAGGTTTTGGCAGAATGATTTGAACGTCCCTCGATTATGGTTTTTTCTCAAACAAACGCCCAAGCATGGTTTATGCTCGAAAGTGTAATCATTTTTGTCAGGATTTGACACACCTTTTTGCTCTCTTTTCTTCGTAGGTATGGATTATACTTGCAGCTGGCAGGCCCGGCGTGGCCTTGGATTATCCAGAACACATCTTCCTTCAACCGGCAAGATATGTTCTGGGGGCAAAATGTTGACCCGCTTTTTAGTCAAAGCAGTTACACATAGAATTTATGGTAAAAAATACGCTCAAGCATTAGGAACATCGTCAGAAGACATGAAGCGATTTGGTCAAAGTCGCATCACGAACAAAGAAAGGACCGAAACTCCAATCAGATGACCTTTTTTGGCCCGAAAAGAGCAATTACGGAGCACGGTTCCGTAATTCTTGTAGATCTCTGAATTAGCTTCAGTTTGAGCTTTGGTTAGCTCAATCGGACTTACGGTTTGAAAGTTATGCTCGTTTCCGTGAACGCATGCAGAACTGGAAACCTGGAATTTATCATTGAATAGATCCTCGGATCGGATCGGACAAGTCTGTCCGGATCGGACGCTAACTTAAGATGGACAGCTTGGCACTTGCCCTTCGCATTCACATCAGCACGGATCGGATCGGTGGGAGCATACCCGATCTGCTCCACCTTTGAAACATTGGACACGGAGTCTTCGGAACGAAGACACTGACTCGGTTCGGATCGGACCCGAACCGACCCCGTGGACCTGCTCCTGTATCATGCGTTTGACTGATTCATAAAGCATAACCACCTCCTATTAATCCGGATTGGTTTCCATCTGTCCTTGCACTATCAAAAGACCACTTCTTCCACTTTCTCCGAGATGGCCTCTCTACCCTCCACGTGGCCCATCCGAACCGGACCGCTTCTGGGCCTGGCAAGGCCCACCTACGCCTATAAATACACCGTGAGATGGACATTTGAAGGGATCTTTTTCGGTTCTCACTGATCATGGCTTCTGCCACTACTTCACGCTAGGTCATTGCTCAATAAGGAAGCCAAATTCCACATTATAACACGAGGATTTCGTGTAAAATCTCCACTTTTCTCACTTCTTTTCATTGTAAACACGAGGATTTCGTGTATAAACCACAAGCAAACTGTATTGTAATAGCTTCTTAGTGTTTAAGAAACTATAAAGTGGACATAGGCTTGGTCTGAGCCGAACCACTATAAAAATCTCGTGTGTCTCCTCTTATTTTATGGTTTTTTCTACATTAATCTGTGATTGTGAGGATTTCACATAGAATTTGGGTGTTAGACCCAATTTTCGATCTAACATTTTGGCACGCTAGGAAAGGGGGGCACACGACACTACTTTAATTTCTATCCTCAAAGGAATCGAATTGACTGACTATTGGATTAATGATGAAAATAAAGAAAGACGGAACCTTCTCTCGTGCTGAGGACGTTGGCGCAGAAGGCGCAGGGAATGAGGCGAGCCAGGAGGCTTCCTCTCATAGAAATCCATCAGCATACTTAACCAGAGATGAAATGGATGGCATTCTCACTGAATTGAGAGCTCGAATGGCAAGGCAAGACGATCTCCTCCGCAAATAACAGGAGATGATCGACCAATTCTTCGCTCGGATGGAAGGAAGGCCGAGCAACAACGCTCAACTCATTGGAAATGGCATGGAATTAGCACCAGATGGAGCAGCGATTCGGATTGGATCAGACCCGATCCGAGCCGAAGGAGACCCAAATTCAATAGCCGCTCGAGATGCATCAGCACGCGCCAACC
Source organism: Allium sativum (assembly GCA_030737875.1). Taxonomy (NCBI): domain Eukaryota; kingdom Viridiplantae; phylum Streptophyta; class Magnoliopsida; order Asparagales; family Amaryllidaceae; genus Allium; species Allium sativum. The sequence goes on from CM060918.1 coordinate 543,804,613, forward strand.
GGGTCGGATCAGCCTTCACACGACCCGCTGCTCCACTTGAGCTTGGGGGAAACCCCCTTAATTTGGGAAATTCAGGTCGAGCACCACCAATCTCTGCCCCGGTTTGGACAGAACCCACATGAGTGAAGCAACACGAAGCAACTCAGAATGGAAACCAAGCATCGGTATGGACCGGGCATCACGAACCGAACCGGTTCGGCCTCCACGACCCACAGCATGGGGGAACCTCCGAACCGAACCGAATGGCCTTCCAAGCTCCCCGTACTTTTCCGATCTCTTCTAGATTCAACACTGGGGCCACCAGCTCTGACCTCGGTAGCTTGCAACTGCTCTTTGAAGGCGATCGGCTCGCCAATCTCATTGAATGCCTCTCTGAAGGTCGCACTTATCAAAATGACATGAATGATGTCAATCACAACCCATTCACTCAGGAAATCAGGAATTCCCGCAATCCACCAGATTTCAAACTTCCACAACTGGAGCCTTACAACGGCAGGACAGATCCTACCGTGCATCTCATGTGCTACAAACGGCATATGGAAGTTCAATCGGCATCGGAAAATGTCATGGCAAAGTGCTTCCCTCTCTTCTTGACTGATATTGCTGCTATGTGGATTCGGCAGCTGGAATCTGAATCGATCAATAGCTGGAACATGTTGGTCGCTCGTTTTATTGAACAATTTCGGGTCTACATTGCTCGACCCAAGAACAATCGATGGTACTAATGACAGCAGTATCCGGTGTTCTGGACAACTCGGAATTCAAAAAATCCTTGTACCGAGACCCACCACGGAATCTCAGCGAATTCTACCTTGAATCGGATAGATTTTTGCGTGAAGAAGACGCAATGTCCGAAAGGAAAATTCTCGATGTCAACATGCTCAGAGACGGAGAACCGTCTGATTTTGGGAGAGGCAAAGGGAAAGTTGCTGTCAAGAATGACCGCGACGCTCAGCCCTGGAGAGGTCCTAGATATGAAAAATACACAGAGCTCAATTCGTCACTAACCGACATCTACGTGAACACAAACGGTGATATCTCCTATCCAAAGCCTCCTAGGAGGGATCCATCGCAAAGAGAACGTGATTCTGGAAGACACTGCATATTTCACGATATGGACGGTCATAACACGGATGACTACAGGCATCTTAGAGATTTGATTGAGGAACGGGTTAGACGTGGAGAGCTACCCAAGTATGTGAAACATCCAAATCGCCTGCACCTGCGCTACCTCCACCTGCTCCCCGGAGAGGGAATGATCCTGGATCGAGCTTCCGTGGGCTCATTATCAACTAATCTGAATTGGATCATTCTGCATTTTAATCATTTATTAGGATTTAAGATATGTCTCTTTCCTTTCTTTAGGTTTTCCGATTGGCTAAATCGGAGTCTACACGTTCGGGGTTAGGATTTAGCTCCAAAAGCGTGCTCTGCACTCGATGACAAACCAATTAGGATTTGTTTTGGTTTTGTACTTTGAATTGAATAAGGAAGGACTTTCCGAGCATGGATTATGTTTGGCGAATTTAAGTGCCTTGTCAGGTTGTGGCAGGATTCTCAATCTCAATTAAAGTATGGCTTATACTTATCTTGGACCCCTAGGCATGGATTATGCTTTGGGACAGACTGTCTTGTCAGGTTTTGGCAAGTATAGCTCTATTCCGACATGAGTATGGATTGTACTCACTAGGATGCTTAAGTATGGAATATACTCCAGAACGACGAACGATCTTGTCAGGATTGGGCAAAGGAACCCAATAAAACTCGAGTATGGCTTATGCTCAGTTTGAACTTCCTGGTATGGCTTATACCCGGATGGTTAGGTCCCTCGCCAGGTTTTGGCAGGATGATTTGAACGTCCCTCGAGTATGGTTTATGCTCAAACAAACGCCCAAGCATGGTTTATGCTCGAAAGTGTAATCATTTTTGTCAGGATTTGACACATCTTTTTGCTCTCTTTTCTTCGTAGGTATGGATTATACTTGCAGCTGGCAGGCCCGGCGTGGCCTTGGATTATCCAGAACACATCTTCTTTCAACCAGCAAGATATTTTCTGGGGGAAAAATGTTGACCCGCTTTTTAGTCAAAGCAGTCACACATAGAATTTCTAGTAAACAATACGCTCAAGTATTGGGAACATCGTCAGAAGACATGAAGCGATTTGGTCAAAGTCGCATCACGAACAAAGAAAGGCCCGAAACTCCTATCAGATGACCTTTTTTGGGCCCGAAAACAGTGCTTGTAGATTCAAGCTTTGTAAATCTTGTAGATCTCTGAATTAGCTTCAGTTTGAGCTTTGGTTTGGCTCAATCGGACTTACGGTTTGAAAGTTATGCTCATTTCCGTGAACGCATGCAGAACCGGAAACCTGGAATTTATCATTGAACCGATTCTCGGATCGGATCAAACAAGCCTGTTCGGATCGGATGCTACCTTAAGATGGACAGCTTGGCACTTTCTCTTCGCATTTACATCAGCACGGATCGGATCAGTGGGAGCATACCCGATCCGCTCCACCTTTGAAGCATTGGACACGGAGTCTTCGGATCGAAGACACCGACTCGGTTCTGATCAGACCCGAACCGACCCCCTGGACCTTCTCCTGTATCATGCGTTTGACTGATTCATAAAGCATAACCGCCTCCTATTAATCCGGATCGGTTTCCATCTTTCCTTGCACGATCTGAAGACCACTTCTTCCACTTTCTCCGAGATGGCCTCTCTACCCTCCACGTGGCCCATCCGAACCGGACCGCTTCTGGGCCTGGCAAGGCCCCTCTACGCCTATAAATACACTGTGAAATGGACATTTGAAGGGATCTTTTTCGGTTCTCACTGATCATGGCTTCTGCCACTACTTCACGCTAGGTCATTGCTCAATAAGGAAGCCAAATTCCATATTATAACACGAGGATTTCGTGTATAATCTCCACTTTTCTCACTTCTTTTCATTGTAAACACGGGGATTTCGTGTATAACCGCAAGCAAACTGTATTGTAATAGCTTCTTAGGGTTTAAGAAACTATAAAGTGGACGTAGGCTTGGTTTGAGCCGAACCACTATAAAAATCTCGTGTGTCTCCTCTTATTTTATGGTTTTTTCTGCATTAATCTGTGATTGTGAGGCTTTCACATAGAATTTGGGTGTTAGGCCCAATTTTTGGTCTAACATATGGTACTAATGGCAGCAGTATCCGGCGTTCTGGACAATTTGGAATTCAAAAAATCCTTGTACCGAGACCCACCACGGAATCTCAGCGAATTCTACCTTGAATCAGATATATTTTTGCGTGAAGAAGACGCAATGTCTGAAAGGAAAATTCTCGATGTCAACATACTCAGAGACGGAGAACCGTCTGATTTTGGGAGAGGCAAAGGGAAAGTTGCTATCAAGAATGACCGCGATGCTCAGCCCCGGAGAGGGCCTAGATATGAAAAATACACATAGCTCAATTCATCACTAACCGACATCTACGTGAACACAAACGGTGATATCTCCTATCCAAAGCCTCCCAGGAAGGAGCCATCGCAAAGAGAACGTGATTCTGGAAGACACTGCATATTTCACGATATAGACGGTTATAACACGGATGACTGCAGGCATCTTAGAGATTTGATTGAGGAACGGGTTAGACGTGGAGAGCTACCCGAGTATGTGAAACATCCAATAGCGCCTGCTCCTGCGCTACCTCCACCTGCTCCCCGGAGAGGGAATGTTCCTGGATCGAGCTCCCGTGGGCTCATTATCAACTAATCTGGATTGGATCACTCTGCATTTTCATCATTTCTTAGGATTTAAGATATGTCTCTTTCCTTTCTTTAGGTTTTCCGATTGGCTAAATCGGAGTACACACGTTCGGGTTAGGATTTAGCTCCAAAGCGTGCTCTGCACTCGATGACAAACCAATCAGGATTCGCTTTGGTTTTGTACTTTGAATTGAATAAGGAAGGACTTTCCGAGCATGGATTATGTTTGGCGAATTAAAGTGCCTTGTCATGTTGTGGCAGGATTCCCAATTAAAGTATGGCTTATACTTATCTCGGACCCCTAGGCATGGATTATGCCTAGGGATAGACTGTCTTGTCAGGTTTTTGCAAGTATAGCTCTATCCCGACATGAGTATGGATTGTACTCACTAGGATGCTAAGTATGGATTATACTCCGGAACGACGAACGATCTTGTCAGGATTGGGCAAAGGAACTCAATAAAACTCGAGTATGGCTTATGCTCATTTTGAACTTCCTGGTATGGCTTATACCCGGAAGGTTAGGTCCCTCGCCAGGTTTTGGCAGGATGATTTGAACGTCCCTCGAGTATGGTTTATGATCAAACAAACGCCCAAGCATGGTTTATGCTCGAAAGTGTAATCATTTTTGTCAGGATTTGACACACCTTTTTGCTCTCTTTTCTTCGCAGGTATGGATTATACTTGCAGCTGGCAGGCTCGGCGTGGCCTTGGATTATCCAGAACACATCTTTCTTCAACCAGCAAGATATGTTCTGGGGGGCAAAATGTTGACCCGCATTTTAGTCAAAGCAGTCACACATAGAATTTCTGGTTTACGCTCAAGTATTGGGAACATCGTCAGAAGACATGAAGCGATTTGGTCAAAGTCGCATCACGAACAAAGAAAGGCCCGAAACTCCTATCAGATGACCTTTTTTGGGCCCGAAAACAGCGATTACGAAGCCATGCTCTATAATTCTTGTAGATCTTTGAATTACCTTTAGTTTGAGATTTGGTTTGGCTCAATCGGACTTACGGTTTGAAATTTATGCTCGTTTCCGTGAACGCATGTAGAACCGGAAACCTGGAATTTATCATTGAATAGATCCTCGGATCGGATCGGACAAGTCTGTTCGGATCGGACGCTACCTTAAGATGGACAGCTTGGCACTTGCTCTTTGCATTCACATCAGCACGGATTGGATCGGAGGGAGCATACCCAATCCGCTCCACCTTCGAAGCATTGGACACGGAGTCTTCGGATCGAAGACACTGACTCGGTTCGGATCGGACCCGAACCGACCCCCTGGACCTTCTCCTGTATCGTGCGTTTGACTGATTCATAAAGCATAACCGCCTCCTATTAATCCATATCGGTTTCCATCTGTCCTTGCACGATCTGAAGACCACTTCTTCCACTTTCTCCGAGATGGCCTCTCTACCCTCCACGTGGCCCATCCGAACCGGACCGCTTTTGGGCCTGGTAAGGCCCCTCTACGCCTATAAATACACCGTGAGATGGACATTTGAAGGGATCTTTTTCGGTTCTCACTGATCATGGCTTCTGACACTACTTCACACTAGGTCATTGCTCAATAAGCAAGCCAAATTCCACATTATAACACGAGGATTTCGTGTATAATCTCCACTTTTCTCACTTCTTTTCATTGTAAACACGAGGATTTCGTGTATAAACCGCAAGCAAACTGTATTGTAATAGCTTCTTAGGGTTTAAGAAACTATAAACTGGACGTAGGCTTGGTTTGAGCCGAACCACTATCAAAATCTCGTGTGTCTGCTCTAATTTAATGGTTTTTTCTGCATTAATCTGTGATTGTGAGGCTTTCACATAGAATTTTGGTGTTAGGCCCAATTTTCAGTCTAACAAAATCCTTCTCTCTATAGCGGGGATAATATAGTTAATATATTTAGAAAATACATAAGAATGATTATAATAAATAATTAGTAGGTTTGAAAATCATTTAGAAAACACAATTGAAAACAACTCTTAAAATGTGCACTAAGCAAACAAATTTAACGAATTCATCCAATAATTTTCACTCAAAACTCTATTGATTCGATATACGAATCGACGCTTATTTTAACATCTCTCACTAAGGTTTCATTTCTAGTCACGAAGCAATCAATATCATGATTAAATTTAGGCCAACACAATATAATATCCTCTAGAAAACAAGTGAAGGACAAAAGTAATCAGAGCCAAAACACATGCTACTACCGAATTTTAAACCACGGTCCATTCAGCATAGTGTCAGCCTAGAGATCGACATCGTTAGGCAAGGATCGGCCCATGGGTTGACCACTCTTGTGTAGGGTTCGACCCCTCCAAGGGGAGAATACACGCAATTTGTTCAAGAAACTACAGGTTTGGAAACTGGTTTGTTGCTAATTTTGAAACTCATTTTCGAGGTGCAAACACAAATGAATTTCAATAAAATTTTGCATGCACAAAGCTGAATAACCAGAAAATGACCCAGAACAAATTCGACAGCATTCCGCTGTAAACCAGAGAAGTTGTATCTTCTCAAAGTAGTCCCCATAGAAATACAACAAAAGAGAAAACATTTCATAGAAACAACTTCAGATATTAATCAAATATTCTCATAAACCCAATATCTTGGAGAATAACACTAATAGATAATTTACCTAAAAATTGTGAGGTTCACGGACCTAAAATCCAGAATTTAGAATTCTACACCAAGAAATTTGAGCAAAATAAGAGTTTTGGACCTTTAATGGTTTTCTCAAAACCTGTAGAGAAGATTACTGTGACATGCAAAGGATACAAGATCAATTATAATAAAAAGGTTTACAATCAGAGATTAAAGATGGGTTTGAACTTAGTTTTAGAATGATTACTTGTTGGGGTTCTTAGTTAACTCTCTAATTTCACAAGTTTTTGGGGAGTAGAAGCTGTAGCTTGGGTTGGAAATATGTTTTCTGGGTTTTCTCCTTTTCTGTGTATTGAGAAGGAGGGGGAGGAAGAAGAATACGTACTGTATTCTTCCTTTCTTAAAAAAGCTATTTTTAACTAACTAAAGGCCCATTAAGCCTAACCAAAGCTACTAATGAGTGTTTGGGTCTTGATTAGTAAATTTGGCACCAATTAAGCTTATTGTGCTATGTTGAACACCCGTTACACACTAATAGCTTTTATTTTTTGTACATTTCATCATTTCCACACAACAAAAAGTGTTAACAGAAGTTTAATCACTTCTTTAAAAAATTGCTTCTATTAATTAACCATTAAAGTATACAAATATTAACATTTGCAACAAATTTCATATTTTTTTGAAAACATTTACCTTTTAAATGTTTTAAAGATATAAATAGCTTTATTTTGCTTACGGATTTTTTTTAAATTCGTAAGATTTATTTTTAACACACATATATTTATATTTTTACAACAAATTAACATTTTATGCTTTATTCCACCAAAATTGTTAAATAAATGCCGTTTGAAACAAAAATCACTTTTGCTCGTATATTTTACAACTAATCTCAATAAATTAACCCAAAAGGAATCTTATATACTTATTCCTATCTCATAAATCATTCACAAAAATACTTTTTAATATTTATTTTCCATCTTTGATTTTATTATTTTAATAAAGATCCATGTTTACCTTAAAACCTAGTGTACACACACAACTTGTATACATATATATATATATATATATATATATGGGAGGTAAATGCTAAATTTTAAATAAATAAGATTTATGACTATCCATGGTATTAAGAAGGATAATATATATATATGTGTGTGTGTGTGTGTGTGTACACACATTTCACCAAGATCCCAAAGACAACCAATTATTCTCCTTTCCAAATTTCCAACTTTTAATAACTAAATCTCCAATCTACCCAATCAAGCAAGATTTAAATTTTTAAATGCATTTATTTTATTATTAACAAATAAAATTCCCCATTATAATTTGTTAATTGCTGTAGTTGGTAATAGTTTAAAACCAGCATTTTTACGAACTCCCTCCAAAAAAATTTGTGTTATCACAATTTAAATAGAGCTAAGTCATAACAACCTAATTTATTCCATCAACACAAGAGACAAACGACGAAAGAAAGGAGATTGAGTGTAAACTTCTCATTCCCAAGATCAAAAGGAGACAAACAAGTATATGCGCACCTAGTATAGTCAAAAGTTCCTCCAAACACAATACTCGAAATCACTCGACCACTGAAAATTTGTATAGGTGTTCAACCTTTAGGAAGTGAAAAAACAAGTATAAAGTCGCATGAGAGATATAACAAGTCAGATCTTTTATAAGCGCGAAAAAGAAACAAAAATATAGATTCAACATTTAGTAAACACTTCCTCATTAGGTAAGCCAAAGAGGGCGTAGGAAACACAAGCGAATAAATTAGGAAGTTTTAAAATAAAAGAATCACAACTGGTAGGCTTGGTGATGGGAGATGGAGCTATTCCAAGGCGACGAATCTCCCTTATCACCTTGCCTATAACTTAACACAAGAGAAGCTCGAAAGAGAGAAGATCATTGTTAGACACTTTAAAAATTTTCTAAATATTTACAACACAAGGATCAGATGATTCAATGCCTCTACCCGACTCGAACAAAGGCATATTCCCACAAGGGCTACTCATACAAAGTATGGGTTTAATAAAGACTTTCACCAAGATTCGAGTCAATGAGATGACATAGAACACAATAGTGTCCATTATGATCGAAATACGTCATGAGAAATGATTATCGATTGATCTTTATTGGAAGAAGTAATTGGTTTCAGTGAATAACTAAAAATCCTTATAATGGAATGCAAAGAGTATTAGTTCTAAAATCCCTCAGTACTACATTTCAAGCTTTAGATTAACACTTAGGGAGAAGATATGTAAGCCTTGGATCCTGCTTCAAATTATCGACATTTGATCAAATAGACTAAAAAGAGCTTCCAAATATTTATATTCTATTAATAATAACACGTAATTTTCCTAACAAGAATTCTCTTAACTAAATTCCCAAATTTCTTTTTAAAATTTCATTTTAAATCTTTGATTTAAACAAGCTATCAGAACCACTATCAATATCCAATAACCATTCTCTTCTTTGAAGTTAAATTTCAATGTATAAAATTTTCAATTACCAAAACATTTACTCAACACACCAAAACATAAGAAAAAGAATCTTACCAAAATTATACTAATTAATTTTTATATTTTTGAAATCACGGTTTAATTCCTTAGCCCAAAAATTCAATTTCATACTTGAATTTAATTCTATTATGGTATATATATATATAATTCCAAACTTTATCAAAATATAAGTCGCTAGTCAAACAAAAAAATGGTTATCCAAACCTATCTCGTTGTTATTTAATATGCAAATTTACCAAATAGATTTTACTCAAGTTCATGAATTAATGAGCTAAGATAATTTATTAAGTCAACTCTTTACACACCGGTTATTATCTCATGTCAATAAGGCCTCATACATTGTTTTGAAACCCCTATCGACCTAGGGCGTCCCTTATTTCGACAGAGTTCTTAAACCATGTCTTGACACACCAACTCAATCGATAATCAAGGCTTTCTTTTTATTTATAACCAGTCTTATTAATTCCTTTTTAGCTAAATATAGTAGCATGTTATTACCATTAACACACTACGTGAAACCAACACAAGGATAGTCTTAGTTTACAACAAGAATTACATGATAGATGATTCACTAGACGGCATATCAAAACTTCTTTCGGAATGGTTTTAAAACACAAACCAATCCAAAGGTTACCGGCCCCAAACATGGCAAGGAAAAAGGATTCAAAGTCTCAATATGGTTGAAACACAAAACACGCTAGAGCAAGGAATGAGTACCATCATGTACTCTCTCTACAATTGAATGTGACTACACTTCAAGTAAAATTCGAATCAATACTCATGAAATGAAAATGGAGTCACATACATAAAAGAGTTCTCAAGGCTGAAAGGATCTACCAGGCATGGTAGCTGCAACAAGATAACCTGCACTAAAATTCTTTAAGCCAGGAAAAGGCCATATTCCCCTCTTATCTACAATACTAACAAGTGCGAGGTTTGGAACAACTTCTGGAAAAATGATCATGAGATCAACAATTGTGGCATTCTGATGGCTTCTACTTCTTAAAAACAATGGAAGGAAGAGAACTAGACCCTTTCGACTTCTTCTATGATGATAAGAAAGCTTTGACTCAAGACTAGGAAGATGCTTCTTATTCGGGTTTCCACGTTCCCACAACTTAACCTCACTATCAACTTCCATTTAGACCGCTTCAAGCTGAAGAGCTGCATCCACCAAAATATCAATGGAAAGTTTCAACCATAGCAAGAGAGATTTCTTCAAATATTTCCAAAGGCCTGAGACAAACTTGAGATTTTTCTTGTAAGGAGTAATAATTTGCTCAAGACCATATTTAGACAAGGCTTCAAACATGGTAACATACTCCAAAATTGTCGATTTCCCCTGTTTAAGCTCAAGGAAACATTGAGTCTAGAGACTTCTAAGATTCCGTAAGGAACTCGAGTTCAAACCATTCCCTAAATTGCTTCCACTCTATGGTAGCCTTATAAAGCTCCGCAATAAGGAGTTCATACCTATCTAAGGTGTGATCTTGTAGCATGGTAGATGCCATATGGGGACAATGATGACTAGAGATGTCCGTGCGAGTAAATATACGCTTGCAAGTATGAATCCATGCTTGTTCCTCTAAAACTAGCTCGGCGCCTCTAAACGGCTTCCCACCGAGATAGGTGAAATCACTACACATATTCTTAAACACTGACTTGCGCCGAGGAGAGGAACGAGATGAAACAGGAGGCTGAGTGCTCCTAATAAGCTCAAGAATCTGGTCGTTTGACATATATACCTCATCGGGTGTGAGCCACAGGACTGCTCAACTCTCTCTTCGGGGAATAAGCCACTTGACAACCCCGCATCCAAAATTCGACCTTGACCCCAGCTCGATATAGGCTAAAAATTATATCAGGATATGGTTAACCACAAGGTAAGATTGTTTAATTTAACATGAGTGGAATACTTAGAAATTAAAATAGTATTCCTAGATATATATCCCAAAGAAGAAGGAAGGCTTAAAGACTCGATTGGTGACAACTAAGATGGGAATGACGTGTTGTTTGTATTACAACTTGACATAATGTATTATGTACACTGTTATGTGTAACTTCATGTTTTGTTCTAAACCTCGCTCTAATACCAAACTATTACGCATCACCCAAAGTTCCTCCCTAATAAATAGTATTACGGATAATACTATCTATTAGGGAAGAGAATAGGGCTGTGTTAACCCTCTTTTTGGCAAGAGTCTCAATGAGCCAGACCAAAGCCCAAACGCGCAAATAGATATAAGTCGCGCTTTAGGAAGCCCAGCAGACGCACGGTCCGAAGCAGTCACATATCGGCCCAAGTCTAGCCTAGTCAATCAACAGCTCACTCCGGAAGAATCGCTCTCCCAGTCGACCGAGTATCTCGCTTCTGTGAAAGGCACGTCGACCGATTATCTCAGGCCAGCGCGGAAATCTTCTATAGAGCCATTCCACCGTATATCCCTACTTCCAAGGCAATAAAAGCGGTCAAACCACATCCGGACAAAGCTCTGCTTTTGATATACGTTTTCGTGGAGGCCACGTCAGCAGCAACTTCCGAGGATACTATTTATGAACAGCGGAATCAGTCCCTAGCCGCTACTCAAACCAACTGATGGGTTCCACGTGTCCAGACTTTCCCGGTATGGCCGGATCATATAGCTGCACTTTCCTCCTATAAATACCCCCAAGCTAGAAGAGAAAAGGGGACTCTTCTCTTCCGCCAACTTCATTTGCACTTCGATTCTGGTGTTCATTCTTCTTAACCTCTCTCAAAAAGAAGAAAGGAAAATAACCATCTTCTCTTTCTTCTTCAAACAAAAAAAGCATTGTACTTGTAATCAAAAAAGAGAAATAATATATAAAGTGGACATAGGCACCGACTTTGCCGAACCACTATAAAAATTCTGTGTGTGCTCCTCATTCTTTTTGCTTTTACTGCATTTTATAATCTTTACTAGTGTGTTTATCGAACGATTGGGGGTTGATTGTCACTAATAACCAACTTTTGACGTCAACACTTTTGGTGCGCTAGGAAGGGGCTAAGTACTGATATTCCGTTAGAGCCTCTGCTCACTTCTGCATATGGCGAACAAATGAAAGAAAGATGCAACATCCTCTCGTCCTGCAAACACTGACGCAGCCAATACAGATGTTGCGGAAGCAAGTCACGAATTTTCATCTCATGACGACATGTCTCGATTCCTTACCCGGGATGACATGGATAAGATAATGGTCGAATTCAGAGAACAAATGGCATCTCAGGGTAAACTCCTCGAACGACAGCAGTAGTTGATGGATCACCTTCTCGGTCGACTGAAGATAGGATTGAACGCTTCAACATCAATTCCTCCACTGGCTGAGACTGGGGCAACAACTGATATTCGGTCTGCACAGAATCAGGCCACTGATCAGGTTACACCTTTATTTCATCCTGGTTTGGTCCCACAAACCAATCCTTCACAACCAGGGGTATCACTTCTAGCAACCAGCGCAGGTGCAGTAGCAGAAGCTTAGGAGGCAGGCTATCGAGATCTAGGTCGTCTGGCAAATTTTCCCCCACTCTTGGGAGCAAGTTGACCTATCGAACCAGTCGAGCTACCTCCGGGTCCCTCAGAATCAACGCCATTCCCATTACAATCCGGAATTTACCATAGACCAGTCTAACCACTCTTCACCTTCAATGAAGAGCTGGTGTAGCCTTCCCTTCGAACGAGGGAAACCACCCTACTATACCGGTCCTCACCGTGGCGGAAGAAAACGTTACCGTACACCCTCCTAACCTCGCTCCAAATGAGGGCAACCCTGAGCCCCGAACATCACATGCTATGCTGGATTAGTCTAGAACCTTTGTTACATGCATGGCTCGACCAACAACTCATCAGGTTCCAGAGGGGCCATCCTACTCTGAACCACCTACTGTGGCACACCTTCCCTCACACCTTCACTCAACTCTCGGAAGCCGAGCCCCACTAACGGCCGCCCTTCTGAGCATGCTTTTGCCAGATCCCCGCATAGAAGCTCTTCCAAATGCAGAGTTAAATTCATGGCAACGATTCCTCGGAGATGGGAGCCAGCTTGCAAGCATTATTCGACGCTTCACTCAGGGCAACTCTTCGCAGCAAGACATAGACAATGTCAATCGCAGCCCCTTCACCAGGGAAATCATAAATTCTCGAAACCCTCCGGACATCAAGTTCCCAGCTATGGAGCCATACAACAGTCGCACTGACCCGACCATTTACCTCATGTGATACGTGCGACATATGGAAGTACTGGGTGCATCGACCAACGTCATGGGTAAGTGCTTTCCCCTCTTTCTCACAGATATAGCCGGCATGTGGTTTCGGCAGCTAACAACGGAGTTGATCAGCAGTTGGAACACCCTGGTCACCCGTTTCGTCGAACAATTCCGAGTGAATATCTCCCGACCAAAAAGTGTTATGTTCTTGTCTACCATCAAGTAGCGATCTGGAGAGATGCTCAGGTCCTTCCTAGAAAGATTCAACGCGGCCGTAGCATCTGTCGATCGGCCCGAACCATCGATGGTACTCATGGCCGCCATCGCAGGAGTTCAAAATCGAACAGAATTCTCAATCTCTTTAACTAGAGATCCTCCTAAGGATATAGACGACTATTACTCCGAGGCCGAAAGATTCCTCCGACAAGAAGATGCCAACCTTGAAATGGAGAGCCTCAAGGTTGTAGTAGCCAAACAACAAGGTCCATTCAATGGTAACAGCCAAAATAAAGGAAGAGGAAAGGCCCTGGAGGAAACCGAGCGCAATGTGCGACCTCGGAATGAAAATAAATACAATCAGTACACCGAGCTCAATTCCTCTTTGCTCGATATCTATCTCGACATATGCGAGTGCTTATCGACTCCAAGACCACCTCGACGAGAGCTGACCCAAATGGAACTCGATTCTAGCAAGCATTGTATATTCCACAACGTAGCTGGACATAATACAAATGAATGCCGACATCTGCGTGATCTCATCGAAGGGAGAGTTAGAAAAGGAGAGCTCCCCGAATATGTCATAGATCGCGCCCCGGCCATGCTGCCGCGACCTTCTGCCCAAGCTCCTCAGGTCGGTCCTCGAGCTCCTAGAAAAGGAAAGGACCCCGAGACTAGCACTCGTGGCATTATCATTAATTAGATTTCTTTTCTTCTGATGTATTCCTTTCAATAATAAGGAAACCTTGATATACACATGTATGCAGTTATGATTTAGCTCCTAGGCATGCTCTGAGATCAACTGATGTCCCCTTAGAATTTCTTTTCTTTGTAATAGTTGTTTAACAGTTATGAACTTTATTTTTCCAAATATCGATCATGTTTGGAAACCTCTAAGCCGAGCATGAATAACGCTCGCCCCTTGTTTTATGTGGTCAGCGCGAAGCCCACCACCCTTTATTTTCTTCTAAATGCCTACTCCCTTAACCGAGTGAGGCCATGTTTTCTAAATACGAAGTATAGATTATACTCCCTCTTTTCTTTTTACACCACGAGCATTCATAGCTCGCTGGACAAACTAACCTAACATGAGTCGAGCACTAAAAACACACTTGCCTTAAGTCGAGTATGATTAATACTCGCCACCTCTCTACGCCAAGCATGGTTAATGCTCGCCACTAAGTTGAATCTGGTTAAGCGTTCACCATTAAGCCGAACCTAGTTAAGTGTTCTCCATTAAGCAGGACATGGTCAATGTTCGCTACTAAGCCGAGCATGGTTAATGCTAACCACCCTTCAAAGCCAAGTGAAATAAAATGCTAGGCCCATTAGCCTTCTCCAAAACGAGAATGGTTTATTTTGTATTTGTAGGAACTAACTCTCATACAAATGGCGATCGTCACCTCGGCCTTAATACGGTTCCTGATCATTGTCGGTTTTCTGGCCTTAATACGACCTGGTATGGTCGTCAGTTTTCTGGCCTTAACACAACATCGGAACCTTCAGTTTTCTGGCCTTAATATGGTCTGGCGTGACCATAGCTGCTCGAGCATTTGTGCTTCGGTTCAAATTTCAGAACATACCTCCCTCTACCGATGAAGATGCATTCTGAGGGACAAAGTGTTAACCCACTTTTTGGCAAGAGTCTCAACGAACCAGACCAAAGCCCAAAACGCAAATGGATATAAGCTGCGCTTCAGGAAGCCCAGCAGACGCACGGTCCGAAACAGTCACATATCGGCCCAAGTCCAGCCTAGTCAATCGACAGCTCACTCCGGAAGAATCGCTCTCCCAGTCGACCGAGTATCGCGCTTCCGTGAAAGGCGCGTCGACCGATTACCGTATATCCCGACTTCCAAGGCAATAAAAGTGGTCAAACCACATCTGGAAAAAGCTCTACTTTTGATATACCTTTCCGTGGAGGCCACGTCAGCCGCAACTTTCGAGGATACTATTTATGAACAGCGGAATCAGTCCCCAGCCACTATTCAAACCAACTGATGGGTTCCACATGTCCAGGCTTTCCCGGAATGGCCGGATCATATTGCAACAGCCCAAGATGCACTTTCCTCCTATAAATACCCCCAAGCTAAAAGAGAAAAGGGGACTCTTCTCTTCCGCCAACTTCTTTTGCACTTCGATTCTGGAGTTCATTCTTCTTAACCTCTCTCAAAAAGAAGAAAGGAAAATAGCCATCTTCTCTTTCTTCTTCAAACAAAAAAAAGCTTTGTACTTGTAATAAAAAAAGAGAAATAATATATAAAGTGGACGTAGGCACCATCTTTGCCGAACCACTGTAAAAATTCTGTGTGTGCTCCTCATTCTTTTTGCTTTTATTGCATTTTATTATCTTTACTCGTGTGTTGATCGCACGATTGGGTGTTGATTGTCATTAGTAACCAACTTTTAACATCAACAGGCTGGTTAGGAGCAACCATTTCTAACTTTATATTAAACAAGTCCTAAGTACGTCGATATATTACTCCCTCTTTTTTCTTTCTTCTTTTGTCGGTCGACATACTTACTACTTACGCAATACAATGCAACAATGGCTATAGGATCAATTCAAAATAAGACATATATCATATAACATTACACAAATCATAAAGCACTAACATAGTCTAAAATACAATATATATACACACAACATCAGGTACAATACAAAATAATTTACCTTGTTACATCCCCACAAAGAACAAATATGTGTACATAAAAAGGTGTTTAGCATGAATACAAGTACAACTAATCTTATCCAAAGAATAAAAATTAAAGGAGTCCATCAAAAAGGCAAGCTACGCAGTAAGTAACGACCTCCATAATTACCTGTAAGAATTCTATCTGGCCCGTGCATTAACATACGATGGTCAGTCTAGTTGAAAATTAGAGCACAATCTAATAAGGTAATAAGCACAGAAAGGTAATATTCTATCAGGGGGTAAAATGATTTGGAAACCCCACATCGTTAGGACTAAAGAGTTACACAAGTTGGCAACCACAATAAATTCGGGAGTTAATGTAACACCTCGTGTTTTCGATAAACCTTAAAGTAACGAATTAAAGAATAATTAATTTTAAATGTGAGAATTAAGGGAAACGTGTTACGCCATTGCGTTCGCCTCAGAATTTTGGTTGAGGTAAAGTCCGAGTTTGCGTGAATTGGACTTCGTATGAAGAAGTTATGGCCTTCGCAAGTTTCAAAAATTTAAAATCCAAATTTAAACTCAGAAGAGGGTAGGGCAGGAAAAATTCCCGTCCAGGCCAGGTCGACCAGGAGGTTGACCCTAGTGTCGACCTACACTACAGGTCGACTTGGGGATCGACCTACCCCCCTCCACCAGGCATATCTGAAAGGATGACGATTTCTGACTCCCTGCTGAGTCATTAGGGTTGAGGTGTAATCCTATCTTGACTGGATGGTCTTGATTACTTCTAGGGTTAATCTGACGGCTCTAAATTAATTAAACCTCTATAAAAGCAACCTAACTCTCAACCCTAAATCACAAATATTCACACCAAGAGCCGCCATGCCATCAATGGTGAACCTAGAATAGTCGTCATCTCTTTCAACTCAAAGGCAAGATTGAAGCTACATCAAAATCAAATTAAATCTAATCTAATTCAACTAAGAGAATTCAATGATCTACATCAAAGGTGAGCAATTCAGTTTCAAAATACAGATCCCTGAACTCAAGAATTCCTTTTTGGTTGTAAGTGTAGTTATATTTCAGATTTGAATGAATTAAAGACATGGTTTGTAATGAATTGTAAAATAGAATTGTATCAAGTTGTATATGATGCTGATTTATGTTTATTCATGTCTATTCTATCGTATATGCCTATGAATTTTTGTGGACTATTGAACCTATTATGTTATGTGGAAATTGATGAATAAAACTATGATGTTATGAAATTATCATATATACGTTTGGTGATATTATGATACATACAAGTTTTAGGCTAAGTCACGTCGTTTATGCCTAATTGTTTAGATCCATTATTCATACATGTTTAGGTCTACGACCTTGTATAATTTGGTGATTATATCTATATGTTGTATGTCAATTTCGAAATTATGCCATGTTTATGCAAGCTAAGTGATGCTATCATGTTATGAATACATGCAAGTTTATAGGTTAAAAACATGATTATGTAAACCTATATGTTTAGATCTAAAACTTTATATGTTCGAACCATATGCCTTTATGTTAGATCAATATTAGCATGCTTAAATCCCTATGCAAGTTCACCAGTACATGTCTAACTAGATTTTGGTAGTTCTTTGTAAAACTATTATTTTATGACTCATGTTGTATAGATCTAGTTTGCAAGTTCATAATTAAAAGTATATTATGCCAAGTTTATGTGACACATCTGTAGTTAGATCCATATTTTTGTATGATGTTGGAATGTTGCAAGTTCCTCTTTTTCCCCTTTTAGTTTATTAGTTTGGCTAAGATGTCGAGCCTAACATCCTATGTAATTTCGCAAATGTACAACGTGGGTAACGTTGGGGAAAACATGAGAATAATATATAATTAACATATTTGGCTCATAACCATGTAAATGGTATTGCATTGACATTGTTAAATTAACTAACCAAAAATTATTAATTTGATTTAGAAAGAAAGTGGGCCATGACAATAAATTTTTGGCTAATTTACATAAAAGGATAAATATGTAAATTTAGAAAAGACGAATATGCCTAACCCGAGGTTAGACTGAGTTGTGGTCTAAAACTGCCTAGAACCGACCGGCACATCCAGTGACCACAAAAATACCTGTCTAATGTGGGTGGTTAGTGCATTGAGACCAAAAAGGACCCGAGGTTAGACTGAGTTGTGGTGTAAAACTGCGTGGAACCGACCGGCACATCCAGTGACCACAACAATACCTGTCTAATGTGAGTGGTTGGTGCTCTAATAAAGCCAAGTCAAGAGTGATAGGGTTAAGTCAATTAAGGAAACACTTGACCAATTCAACATGTTAGCTAAACTGATGGGTGGGGTTAGGTAAATTTGGACACTTAACCAATTTAACATGTTGGTTGGAAAACCCTAGTAATGGGGACCCATTTCAGTAGTAACCCACATAGATGTATCATAGGACCCTGAACTAGGCAGGGTAGGGCACAATTATTGGGCTGAATTATAAGCGGTCAAAAAGCATCGGCGGTGGTGGATCAGTGTAGGTTCCGGCGGAGTACGGACGTGCACGTACTCCGGAGTGGAAAAAGCGGGCACTGGGCATCAGTAGTTATACATTGTGCATCTTGAATCATTTCGGGTTGCCACCATAGGATTCGATATACCCCGTGGTGGGACTAGCACAGGTATCTACAGTCAAGCGGGAGCCGAATGACACATGTGATAAATGCATGTGAGTAGGAGCCAATCGATATAAGGGGATCATTTCACCACGAACACATGGTGCTAGTTGGACAAATATAAGTAGGTGCAGAGAATTAAACATGGGTGCGATGTATATTCGGTTATCTTACCTTATATAGTTTTATGTTAGTTTGTTGTTCTGGTACTGTCCTATTTTCAATTTATTCCTATCATGACCTTTTCCTTATTCACACACAGAAAAGTCACTGGACTTACTCAGACTTATGTCTGACCCATTTTTCTTTCATCTTCTTTTCTTCCGTTCCCCCCCCCTCAGGTAGCCAGGGTGGGAATAGCTCAGCTTAATTCGGACCGTTCATCTTTCCAAGCTTGAAGACTCTGTGATGTACGGCTTGGAACCTATTATCTTTGGCTATGGCTTTGGACACACTAGACTTGGGGATTTATGCAGTTTTATTTATGATTTATGCTTCTTTATATAATAATCAGGACAGAAATTATGATGTAATAATTTGGGAGTTGGTTTGAAACAGTTTGCTGTAATGTTTTGTTATGAACCATGTTTGAAATAAAGAAATGTTTGTTTTCCATTTCTTTTATATATATATATATATATCTGTCTTGTAAATTATTTGTGTCTTCTACCTATAATGCTCCATCGAAGTTAAGGCATTCCCTTTGTGAGTGACCTTAACGGAGGTGGGGTGTTTCACTTAGTATTAGAGCAAAGGTTTACTAGATTAGATAAAAGTTTTTGAAAACTATTTTCAAAAAGAAGCATTTTTCAAGAGAAAGTGTTATTTCATTTTAAAAGGATCCCCCAATGCCATATGCATTATCTTTCTATCCTTTGTTTTGAATCTTTCCTCTTTCGTTTCAGCATGTCTGGGAATCTTAACCTTCCAGAGGGTGTACCGATACATGGCTGGTTCAAGAGGTACCTAGAGGCTAGGGCCAACGACGCAGGCCCAGCAGACATTCCTCCTCCCCCATCTGCAGTGGTTCCTCCTCCTCCTCCTCGTGCAAATTCTTTCTCAAAAATACGTAGGGACTTTCGAGCCATGGGTGGAAAGAACTTCAATGGAAATGAAACCTTCGTGGAAGCAAGAAACTGGCTCAAAGAAACTGAGGATTTGTTCGATATCTTCGAAGTGGATGATAGGCAGAAGATACAGTTGGCGATATGGTTTCTCAAAGACGAAGCTTCCTATTAGTGGGAAGTCACTAACGTTGAAAGACTAATTGAAACTTGGATGGATTTTTGGATGAGGTTTGAAATGAAATTCCTCTCACAGGCTGAACGAAGCCTACAGATGGAGAAGTTCTTAGCTCTCAGACAAGGAAGTATGTCGGTCAAGGAATACGTTAACCAGTTTAATCAGCTGGCTATGTTCGGATTGGAGTTAGTGAATACTCCACATAAGAAGGCTCTCCGCTTTGTTAAGGATTGAATGAGCCACTGCACAGCATAGCTGTGTCCCATATACCTATGGGTGCGACTTATGAAAGACTGGTGGACATGGCACTGTTACAAGAAGAAGATAAGGTAGGTAAGAAAGAGACAAAGGTGGAAGCATCTCAAGATAAGAAAGGGGAAGGATCGTAGAGCAAGAAGACAAATTCCAAGAAAGGCGGGAAAAACAACAAAACCCATGACAAGAGGAAGTGTTATTTTTGTGGAATTCCTGGACATCTGGTTAAGGACTGCAGGAAGAAGAAAACGAAGATGGGTGGCTGTTTCCATTGCGGCGAGGCAGGACACATGGCTAGGGACTGCCCAAGAAAGCAAGGGCAAGGGAAGAGAGTTGGATCTACTTCAGGAGGGCAGGTTAACGCTCTCATGGCACCTCCGCAAAAACAAAGTAGAAATGTTTCTATTGAGAGTTTAGTTTATCTTTTTGATCATCCTGTTTGTACACTCTTTGATTCTGGCGCATCGCACTCTTTTATATCTACTGCATTAGTTGAATCTCTGCACCTAGACACTATTTTAGTAGAGGATCCCTTGGTTGTTTCAAATCCAATTGGGGGCTCAACTTGTTTGTCAATGATTTGTTTGGATTTGGAAATTTCTATATTAAGTGTGGGGTTTAGATGTAATGCCTATGTTTTGGGCTTCACGGGCTATGGGTTGATTCTAGGCTTGGATTGGCTATCCAGTAATGGTGGCATCCTCGACTGTGAAAAGAGAGTGGTTAGACTCATGACTCGCCTTGGTAACACTCTCGAAATTTCTTGTAATCCCATGAACTTTGTTATGCTTAGCTATCTAGAATCTCTTGATGCGTCTATTGAGAATTTGCAGTCTGTTAGAGTAGTCCATGAATACTCGGATGTCTTTGAAGAGGTTAAAGGGTTACCTCCGAAACGGGAGATAGACTTCCGCATATACCTCGTTGATAATGCAAAACCCGACACTCTACCCGTTAGACACATGGCTCCAAGGGAGAGGAAAGAACTTTGCAAGAAAGTTAAAGAGCTGCTTGAGAAGGGGTTTATAAAGCGGAGTATTTCTGAATGGGGTGCTCCAGTAGTGTTCGCAACTAAAGCAGACGGTTCGCTTCGCCTATGCATTGATTATAGGGAGCTAAACAAGCTGACAAAGAAGAATAGGCACCCAATCCCAAGAATAGACGACTTGTTCGATCAGCTTGTAGGTGCATCGGTTTCCTCCCAACTAGATTAAGCTATCGGGTTTCATCAGCTGAGAGTGGCTGAAGACAACATTGACAAGACCGCGTTCAGAACTCCGGATGGTTTCTTCGAGTGACTTTTCATGCCTTTTGGCCTGACAAATGCACCCGCTTACTTCGTCGATTTTATGAGCATGGTGTTTAGGGAGTTCCTCAATAAGTTTGTGGTGGTCTTCGTAGACGACATTTTGATTTTCTCGAAGAGTGAGGAAGAGCATGCTCAACATCTAAAGGAAGTCATGGACACTCTTCGTGCACACCAGTTAAAAGCCAAATTCTCCAAATGCCACTTCTGGAGGGAAGAAGTAAGGTTTCTTGGACATGTGTTATCCAAAGAGGGATTAGATGTGGACCCCGCAAAAGTAGTTGCGGTGCAAGATTGGAAGGTCCCACGGAATGCAACCGAAGTCCAAAGCATCCTCGGGCTAGCAGGCTTTTACTGGAAGTTCATCAAAGATTTTGCGAAAATCTCAGCTCCACTTACAAAGTTGACAAAGAAAAACTTACCTTTCACTTGGGACTTGGATTGCGATATTGGTTTCCAAGCTTAAAAAGAGCTCTAACAACAGCCCCAGTTCTGACATTGCCGGATGGGAGCAAGATGTTTACTGTATACACGGATGCTTATGGTACGGGATTAGGTGTTGTCTTGATGAAGGAGGGGAAGGTAGTAGCTTATGGAGGCAGGCAGTTGAAAGTACATGAGAAAAACTACCCAACCCACGACCTAGAGTTGGCTGCCATCGTCTTTGCGCTTAAGTCTTGGCGCCATTATCTCCTAGGTGAGAATTTTGAATTATATACTAACAATAAATCGTTGAAGTACCTTTTCTCATAGAAAGATCTTAACTTGAGGCAACAAAGGTGGATGGAATTCTTGGCATCCTATGATTTCGAGATTTCCTATACCCTTGGCAAAGGCAATGTAGTAGCGGACGCCTTGAGTAGAAAGAGGCTGACCTTAAGCCCTCTCTTTGTAGAAAGGCAGAGCTTGGAGTATATAGCCAACTTTGATTTTAGAACCTCTATCGATCATGTGATTGGTTTGTTAGCATCGCTAGAGGTGCGGCCTACTCTTTTGGACTCAATAGGGACCGCACAACGTGAAGACCCTCATCTAGTTGATGTGATAGATAAGTTAAGTAGGGGTGAGACTTCTAGTCACCTCAATAGATACTCCATCGATGATAAGAGTTGGTTGAGACGGGATGGAAGGCTATGCGTCCCACAAGCAAGGGATTTGGTGAAGAAAGCTGTGACGACCCGCCCCGCACCAACCTGCATTTCCTCCAAAAGTGCACTGTACACATGCCCGACTAGCACGAAACAGTCGCCAAAGAAAGGAAAGAAGAGAGTGAACTTACTGGT
This sequence comes from Allium sativum, assembly GCA_030737875.1. Classification (NCBI taxonomy): domain Eukaryota; kingdom Viridiplantae; phylum Streptophyta; class Magnoliopsida; order Asparagales; family Amaryllidaceae; genus Allium; species Allium sativum. The sequence continues at coordinate 543,827,340 of CM060918.1, forward strand.
GAACTATCAAAGAACCTGTAGAATGTCTCACAGTGCATGGGATAAAATATAATAACAACGTACTTGACATAAAACAGGCAAGACTGTGCATAAGCTGAAAACTAAACATCATAGCAGCGGAAAATCCAGATACAGCTTATGTTCCACATCATTATTATTACAACTTCAAAACTATCTCTAAAGTAAAAGAAAGGAAGGGTGCAATACTAATGCCCAAAGTAGTGACCATCAGCGACACAGGGAGAATATATATGTATATCATACGTGGAAGCCTCCTGCTCGTCTCCGGTACAGCTACTCGTGCATCACCAGATAACCTGTCTCTAGTCTTCTCGTGAGAGCACCCAGAGTAATAAGAAGAGACATAAAACTTTGGGTTAGACAAAAAGTCTGGTATGAGCGATAATCAGCTAAACAGAACAATAACAGGTATACTAAACCATACCTGAACCTGGACCTACAACCAAAGAGTTAGCACTACATACCGTACAATACTCTAAGGTGCCACTGAATAGATGGTGTAACGATAACAGGGGGTGGGGGTGTGCATGTCTTAATGATGGTAAACAAACCAAACATAGCAACCATCCTCACATCTCTCACTCAGTGGGTAAAGCATACGATGTCCACCACTGTCAATCACTAGACCCACCGAAGTAGTGACGTAGTTCGACTTGTACAACTACTGCTACTACCAAGCTTACCCCATGGAGTCATGACCAAATCTTTACAAATGACCCCATTTCATTGGTCTATAGCTCCTTAGTCGTACCTAGGCCACTGTGGCCCTGAATCCGTTCACGTACCCCCTACACATAGTGATCCAAAGTTACAGACATCGACAACCCCATAGCACACGTCCCGCAGCAAAACCCAACTCAAGAAGTCGACTCGTTGGTTCCCAACTGGATCTTGAGTACAACTTCCCACTTGGACTACCTTTGCATCTCGGATTTTGGTCTCCTCCGGATCGGTCTTCATTTCTTCACTTCTCTGCTTCAGGTCGTGGTTATCAGCTCCTCGGTTCGGATCGGAATACCCCATACGGATCGGGTCGTGCTCCTTCAGCTGTTCGGATCGGGGTCCACCTCTCCAAGCAGTTCGGATCATGGAGAGCTTTGGATCGTGTTCACCCATCGGATCGGGTCGGAGCTTCTGAATCGGATGGTGCAAGTAGCTCTCATGGAAGGCGGTTCGGATCGGAGGACTTCAGGTCGTGGCCCAAGCATCGGTTCGTGATCCTCCTTGGCCATTGGTTCCTTAGCTCCTGAAGCAGTTGTGAGTGGCAACGGTTCGGACCGGAGGTAGGTTCTTGGATCACCAGCTCACCGAGGCGCTTCGGTTCGGGTCTAGCTTCCCCCGTCCAATCCGGTCATACACAGTTTCCTGCACTTTGTCCAGCAAGCTATTTACGCCATTCGACGGCGTTTTCGACCAATCTAACACTTCTAGACAACCACAAATCATACCATACAGTCATAGCAACATGTATAATCATCCACAAATAGAAAAACAACAATCATAGCATGTAAAATGGATCAAACATACCCAAAATCCCATATTTTCCCTTAAGCGTGTTTAAGCAAAACAAATGATACGGTTAGCAAAACTTAACCAAATCAAACCAAATTTCTAACAGAGGTCTAAAACATTATTTTCGAATTTATAAATATTTTTACAAAATTTTATCGTGTTTAAATTCGCTAATCTTCACTAATTACCCTTAATCAACCGTAATTAGTGCAAAACTATGCAAATCACTCACCTTGGCCACAAATAAAAAACCAAATCTGAAATGAATCTCTATTTGGCGTTGTTCCCTATGCAACACAGCAGCTCTAGCCTTGCTTTGGGGCTAATCCTCTTTGATTTGATGTTTCTAAGCTTAATCCTTGATTAGAAAGTGATTTGTTGATGTTTTAGAGGTTGGAGGCCATTATTAGGGTTCTTAGGAGGTAAATGGCGGCTAGAAAACTGAAATGAAATGAAAACCTAACTCATTTCAGCCTCCCCATAACCCTAATCCCGAAATGGGTTATGGGCCATTTACTAATCACCTCATTTGGCCCGGTTAAGCAGTTTTCACCTTCTAAACCCTATTTCAGCCATATCTCCCAAACGGTAAGTCCATTTTGGTAATGTGACCACTCTACGGAAAGGTAAACCACCATCCGGATCTAATGAAAGTGGTTTCAGGTCAAAACTCCTTTCCAATCAAAAGTTATAGCCGAAGCAAGACTAGCTAGGGGCAAAACGGTCATTTAAAAATCGGCAAAAATCATGAACATGGGTAATGACTACAATAGTCCGTCTTGGTGCTCTCACGAGCAGACTAGAAACAGGTTAGCTGGTGATGCACGAGTAGTTGTACCGGAGTCGAGCAGGAGGCTTCCACGTATGATATACATAGATATTCTCCCTGTGTCGCTGTTGGTCACTACTTTGGGCATTAGTAGTGCACCCTTCCTTTCTTTTACTTTAGAGACAATTATAAAGTTGTAATAATAATGATGTGGAACATAAGCTGTATCTGGATTTTCCGCTGCTATGATGTTTAGTTTTCAGCTTATGCACTGTCTCGCCTGTTTTATGTCAAGTATGTTGTTATTATATTTTATCCCATGCGTTGTGGGACATTCTACAGGTTCTTTGATAGTTCACCAGTAAGTTCACTCTCTTCTTTCCTTTCTTTTGCGACCGTTCCGTGCTAGTCGGGCATGTGTACAGCACACTTTTGGAGGAAATGTCGGTTGGTGCAGGGCGGGCCATCACACTTGGTATCAGAGCTCTAGGTTGCATAGTTAACCTAGGGAAAGACACCAGGGAGAGATAATACATATATGAGAGTGCTTATTTGTGATTATTTTGGTTTTCAAAAGCTATATATATACTATTAGTATAGTTGAGGATGAAGTCGCACTGCACTGGCACCACTATGGAGATGGTTAATCGTTTTCTCTTTACAGATTGACCGATGAGCCGATACGCAAGAGGTGCTGGTAGAGGAGCCAATAATGGGAATGCTGCTGACATGAGGACGATGTTTATTGACCTCATGAGAGAGATGCTTAGGGATGTGCAGAGGGCATCTCCCAATGCTGGTAATGGTGGTGGTCCAATAGTGCAGGCGCCTAGAGCCGATTTTGCCAAGCTGAACAAGGATTATACTAGTCTTGGTGGGAAGCCGTTCCACGGAACGGGGTCGGCTACGGATGTTCAGGATTGGTTGGATAGCTGCGAGCGTATCTTCAAAGATTTGGGTGTCGAGGATGCGATGAAGAGAAGGCTAGCATCCCGTAAGCTGCAAGGATGGGCAATGAATTGGTGGAATGCTATAAAGGCAGCTACTCCCGAGGATCATATTACTTGGGATCAGTTCAAAGCTCGCTTTGGCGATAAGTTCATTCCAGCTGTTCAGAAGTCAGTGCTGTTTAAGAAATTCTTGGAGCTCAAGAAGAATGGCAGAGCTGTCTCAGAGTATATTGCTGAATTCGACACTTTTTCGAAATATGGGTTATCCCTAATAGATACTGCCAAGAAGAAGAACGAGAAGTTCATAACTGGTTTGGATCAGTACTTAGGGGAAAGGCTTATTAACCACATTGATGAGACGTTTGAATCAATTATGGGGAAAGCATTGAGGTCCGAGAGTCTTTACCCTAAGTTGAAGACTGAGGTTGCATCTGTAGAGGAGCCAAAGCCACAAGCAAGTGGTGGAGGCAAGAGTGGTTCTCAGAATAAGAGGAAGCAGAACCAGAATAAGGATGGCCAGAAAAAGAATAAGAAAGATGTTGAGTGCTTCAGCTGTGGTAAGAAGTGCTATTATGCTAGTAATTGTCGGGCCAAGCCAGCGGATAAGAAGTGCTTCAACTATAGCCAAGTGGGACATCACAAGGACAAGTGTCCGCAACCCCCCAAAGAAAAGAAGATGGTGAAAGCACATGCCCTTAATGCTATTCCTTCTTCGTTGAATGCCCCAACTGCGGCGGAGAAGGGAAAGAATGTCGTTATTCAAGGTATGGCTTCTGTTTATGATGTTCCTGTTAGAGTTTTGTTTGATACCGGGGCTTCCAGTTCTTTCATGTCTAGGGACCTGGTAGATAGGTTGGGATTGGAGCCCGAGATCATCGATAGACCTTTAGTAGTGACGAACCCGATTGGTGGTTCGACTAACCTTAACATGATTTGTCGTAATGTGGTCTTATCGAGTCATGGATGCATGTTTGTTTGTAACAACAAGAATTTTTGCAACGTGTTAAGACAAGAATCAAGGCAGAATTAAATTATAAAATCTGAATCAGGATAAATGGGTTGTGCCATTGCGTTCGTCTCAGAAAAATACGCGAAATAGAGTCCGAAATTTCGTAAATCGGAGTCCGTATGACCCATTTAAGGCCCAACGAGGTTTCACGAAAATTCAAATCCTAAAACAGATTTGAAACTCAGCCCAGAAAGAGAAGGCGGGAAAATTCCCGCCAGACACACAGGGTGTCGACCCCTGGGTCGACCCCCCCTCCAGGTGGTCGACATGGGTGTCGACCCCAGGGTCGACCCCTGCCCTAGGGGGTCGACATGGGTGTCGACCCCTGGGTCGACCCCACCCTGGTCGAACCAGCGACCTGGTGCACCTGCTTCTGGTTTTGGCTCCTGGGTCTTGTTTTGGAGGCTTGTGACGATTTTTGAGGGCTTGGATCTATCCTAGGGTTAATCTAATGGCCTAAACTACTCCTAATCTCTATAAAAAGACCCCTAAGCCTACCCTAAACCCTCACAAATCACTCATGCCACGAAGTGCTGCCCAAATGCCGAATTATCATGGCCTCCATCTCCAACTCCAAGAGCCTAAGCATTCAAACTAGATCCGAATCAAAAGGTGCAGGCTTGCTACACCAAATAGAGGCCAAATCAACGTTGCTACGACGGTTTCATGATGGTTTTTCTTCAAAGGAGCCACCTTTCTTCGTCGAGACGATTCATGCTAATCCGCTAGGCCACGCTATGTAAGTTCTAGCTACTTGTAGATTCTAACGGTGGTTCTAATGTGTCATGGGATAAAATGTGATGAAACATAAGTATGCTAGCTTATGTGAACCTAAGTTTGCCCCTTTTCTATGATCTATGACCTTGGGCTAAGTTGTAGCGACTTAATCATGCCATTCATGTTATGTTTAACCTAGTATATCTTGCAAGTTTGAATCTTTATCTATGAAATGTTAGCATGAACCTTTGGGAACCACTTGACTTGTGAAACATGGGAAAAAACTTGACTTTGGGGCTTATGCATGTTTGTGGCCAAATTACCTTAGAATGTTATGCATGTTTGTGGCCAAATTACCTTAGAATGCTATGCATGTTTGTGTTTCCTATGATAATATGCAAGTTTGTGGCCAAATCCTTTATGACATTGTGCATGCTTGTGGCCAATCCCCTTTTATGTTATGCATGCTTATGGCCAATCCCTATATGACACTATCGTTCATGTTTTAAGGCCAAACCCCCTTATGATACCATGCATGTTTGGAGCCAATCCCTTTTGTGGCATCGTGCATGTTTTGGGGTCTTCATGTAGCCATAGTATACCTACTATGTTGACTCGCTTTTACTCAAGTGAAAACACGATTTGGGGTAGGATAGACAAACATGAGAATGACGCGGAAAACATGACATGGGGTTTACATGAGAACATGACATTCATGGTCATGACACGTGGGAAAACATGGAACTTGAACTAGACATGGGTGGGTTGTAAGTGTAATAAGACACTAGACCAAACATGAAAGTGGCCAACTCGAGGTTGGGTTGAGTTTGTAGCATAAATCTACCCGGACCCGCCCGGCTTAACTAGTGGCTACAAACAATAGGATCCAATGTGAGAAGTTGGTCATGTCGCGCTTAAGACCCGAGGTTAGACTAGGTAGTGGTGTAAAACTACCCGGACCCGCCCGGCTTAACTAGTAACCACAACAAGGTCTAATGTGAGAGGTTGAGAGTGCATTAATTAAATTAATGCCACATGATAAGGTTAAGTAAATTTGACTAATGACACTTAACCGATATGACACGAATGGGTAGGTTAAGTGGGACCGGGCTTGATTTCTAAATGACATTTAACCATACAAGACAATTAGGGGATGGGGTTAAGTAATTTACGCTTAACTAATCCGACTTGGTAATTAGATGGGGTTAAGTAATTTAGACTTAACTAATCTAAACACGGTAATTAGATGGGGTTAAGTAACCTATACTTAAATAATCTAAACACGGTAATTCGATGGGGTTAAGCTAAACACTTAACCAATCTAAACTTGGTAATTCAATGAGGTTAATTAACCAATACTTAACCAATTTAACATGATGATTTAATGGGGTAAGTAACTTATACTTAACCAATTTAACATGATAATTTAATGGGGTAAGTAACCTATACTTAACCAATCTAATGGGTGGACCTGATAGGGTTAAGTCACAAGACCTCTTAACATTAGGCTTGACCATAATAATACGATTAGTGGATGGGGTTAAGCTAACCCATACTTAACCAATCCGACTCGATGACCGGATGCGATTAAGATAATCTATGCTTAATCAATCTAACACGATAATCTGATAGGGTTAAGACAAACCAATACTTAACCAAATTGACTTGATGATTGAATAGGGTTAAGTCATGAGCTTCTTGGTATACTTAACCAACTTGTAGGGCTAGGTCTTGGACTTGAATACTTAGCCAATCTTGACATGATTCATAGGCGGGCTAAGACATGAACTTGAATAACAACACTTAACCCAATAGGCAAAACCCTAGTTAGAGGAACTAGGTAGAAAATCGTAGTTAATCAAGGGTAATGGAGAAATGAAGCTAAGTGTTAAACCTTAGTTAAGTATAACTAAGTAATAATTCTTAGCCAAGGACATGGGACTAGTTCATGAATAGATGAGTAACCCGGTACGGTAGGTCATCGCTTAAAACACGAGGGGGAGCAAATTATCTGACTTAGATAAAGGCTCCAACGAACTGGGTGACGAAGCGGTAGCTTCGGGGGACGTGAGGGTACTCTTGGTATCCCTCTATGAGGTGGCAGATGGTCCATGAAACCCGGCCTCACAGGGGTTAAGGTCTGCGGTAGAAGAGCCAAGAGTATGCCTAGGTTGCTATGCGAGCGACCTAAAGACTGGGATGGATTAGCGTGGAGTCGACGATACTTGATTTTGCCCTGGATAGCACGTCGCCGACTACCTACCATCTTTAGTCAATCGTGTACGAGCGGAAAGGCAGGGAACCCCCAATAGACCATGTTCTTGCTATCAAGTCATGGGTGAGGTTGGCCCATAGGAAAGTGGGGCTATAGTGGGGCCGGGATGTGGTTCTCATACATGACTTTACTTGGATTGCCTTTCAGTAGTTGAGGGAGGGGTCACGTGGGACCATAGCCACGGGTACAAAAACAGACCATGATATCTGCATCAGCAGACGACTTAAAGCTCCTGACCGAGTTCCGTATTTCTTGATTTGCCCAGGCATGGAACTCGGATGGCACATTGAGGAACATGTGCGTCTAGACATGGAAAACGATTCACGATACATACGCGGGATAAAGGGCGCGGTTGACGGGTGGCATAATCCCTAGTGGTCCTAGGTGGCTTGAACCCAAACCGAGACACGGAAACGTTCATTAGGTAGCATAATCCCTAGTGGTCCTAGGTGGCGTAAATCCTAAGTGAACACGCGATAGTTCATGGTAAGAAAACATAACCAGATCAAGGGTAGCAGTCCAAAACAACTTCAAGGTTAAAATGGTCCTACGTTGAGGTGGTATAGATTTACATGGGGAAGCCCGTACGGCCTACGGCAAAGGACTGAACTTATACATGGGAAGAAACATACGAGTTGGGAAAACCTACATATGCTATATATTAGGTTGACATGGACCGTTACATGACATTGGGCAAGGGACATTCATAGTTAACACATGACGTGGATTGGGATACTAGTACGAGTGGTGCAGAGCAAATATACATGTTAGAACCATGAGAAATATACATGATAGATACCGTGGGATGTTATACAGGATAGATACCTTGGGATAGTATACTTGATAGAAACCTGACGATGTGACACCGTAGTTTATCATGATATCTTAGTTTACCTTGCTACAGTAGTTCAGCCTGTTACCCTGGTTTAGTTTATCTATCTTGTCGTCATCCTTATGTTTACTTTCAGTTTATGCATGTCATGTTACCTTTACCTGTTTTTATACTGGAAGTAGATAGGACTTACCAGTCTTTATGACTGACCCCGTTTTGTTTCGCCTCTTTGTCTTCCGTTTCCCCCCAGGTTTCAGGGAGGAAACACTGTTATCTAGTTCAGACTTCTTCTTCCTGAAGATCATCACGCATGGCTTAGACTTTTCTTGGCTATGGCTACTTTACTGTTTTACTTGGGGAATAATTTATGAAATGGTTTTATGCTTCTTTACTATTGCAAGACAGGTTTTGATGTATTCTGATGTAAAAGGCTTTAGACCTTATTTTATAAGGTAATGAAATTTGTTTTACTTCCGCTGTTTTATATATGTTCTGTCTTGTAATATTTCTGTGCATGTTTACCTCGATAATGCTTCACCAAACCTAGTGCACTCCCTTTGTGAGTGACCCTAGCGGAGGTGGGGTGTTACATTTGGTATCAGAGCAGAAGGTTACCAGACCGGGCAAAAGTTTTTAAAACCTTCTGAAAACTATTTGAGAAACCGTTTTACAAAGAAGCATTTTTCAAGAAAAGTTTGTTTTAAAAGGCTATTCCCCAAAGGCCAATAGCACTATCCTTCGTTTCCTTGATTGAATTTCTTTTCCTTTCTTTCCTCCATCTGTAGTCGCAGTAGTTTTAACTACGGCTAATCTTTTCGTGCTACGTAGGTGTTTTCCGTACGATGGAGGTGGTTCTCGAGAGACCTGTTGCCGTGGTACACGGAAGGATAATAAGAGTAAGGATGAAGGACACGAGCTTAAGGATAAGCAACTTGTTGGTGTGGCTTAGTCCATCAAGGAGGACAAGGACAAGATCATCGGGGAGGGCAATTGTACGCTCCCATTTCTAAGGTACCTAAAAGAGATGGTACCGTTTCTGATAAAGGTTTAGTCGTTCTTTTCTATCATCCCGTCCAGACTTTGTCTTGATCATCGTATCATTTAAGTCTGCTTGGATAGTTGAGTCTCTGCACCTTAGTACTAGCATGGTAAAGGATCCCAGTTTTTGTCCCAAAAATCTAGTTGGAGAGTTGGTCCATTTCTTCATGACTTGTTTGGATTTGAGAATGACATGTCACGGCTACGGATGGATTCTAGGGATAAAGTGGTCACCCAATAAGGGGTGCCATTCTCGGTTTTGGAAAGAGGGTAGTTAGACTCTCGACTCACCTTGGTGATACCCTCGAAGTCTCGTGTAACCTTTCGGGTTCTGTCATGGTTAGTTACCTAGAATCTCTGGATGCAGTTGTTGGTAATCCGTTCGAATAGAATTCGCCGCTAAGGCGGATGGATCGTTTCGCTTATGCATGAGTTATGGGAATCACCCTAGTAAGTACTCTTGGCAACATGGATTGGCATCGGCAAACGAGATCCAGAATTCCCTAGCGAATTTTGGAGAGCTTGCATGAGTAAGTGGATACGTTTGAGCCAAGTATACTAGGAAAAGGATAAGTGAAAGTGGAATAAGAGGCGACAATGAAATGAGTTCTAACTCATATCTTGGAAATAGGAATCAAGGAGCTACGAAATCAAGGAGTTAAAAAGATGGTCATGGCACCGAGGAATTAAGCTCAAGGAAACGCGACTTAGAAGACGTAAGGCTAGACACGCGCATCGTACCTCTTTTTAAAGAGTGTATCCTTGATCCCTGGTTTTTCCTGTAGAGCTTGCTCGCATGTTATCTTTTGGTGAATATCCTCTCGGTCCTGTTTCTGTTGCAAACCCCGTAGGGAGTTTACCTTGTTTATCCCCTCGATCCTATCGTGAGAACCTTAGGTAGAAACCTATGGATGTAAACATGTCTTTGAAACATGTTATGATTGATATGGTTGCAAATGGTTGCAAGTGGTTGCTCGTGGATGCGCGAATACACATTAGATACTAGATCGACGCACTCACATTTCATATCGCATATGCACGAGTATTTATACCTATTTATGGATGAAATTGAATGTGTTATCATGCGGATGTTGCATATGAATGAATGGTTGTGCACACATATAGCATTTATATGACTAGGACTAATTGCATACATGTTGGATTCATGGCACTAAACATATTTTGCATTAGAAAGATCATTCATGCCTGATCATTAGCATTAGCTAAGGAACATATACACACACTTTCTTGCATATGTTCATACGGCATTAGAAATCATCTAAGGACCATGGTTGCCTGTGGATGATGTTTTGAGTAGATGAATGATGGATGGTAGGATACGTTCTTCCTAACTTGGAGATTTCGGGGACGAAATCCTTTAAGTTGGGGAGGATGTAACAACCCGAATTTTTGCAACGTGTTAAGACAAGAATCAAGGCAGAATTAAATTATAAAATCTGAATCAGGATAAACGGGTTGTGCCATTGCGTTCGTCTCGGAAAAATACGCGAAATAGAGTCCGAAATTACGTAAATCGGAGTCCGTATGACCCAGTTAAGGCCCAACGAAGTTTCACGAAAATTCAAATCCGAAAACAGATTTGAAACTCAGCCCAAAAAGAGAAGGCGGGAAAATTCCCGCCAGACACACAGGGTGTCGACCCCTGGGTCGACCTCCCCTCCAAGGGGTCGATATGGGTGTCGACCCCTGGGTCGACCCCACCCTGGTCGAACCAGCGACCTGGTGCACCTACTTTTGGTTTTGGCTCCTGGGTCTTGTTTTGGAGGCTTGTGACAATTTTTGAGGGCTTGGATCTATCCTAGGGTTAATCTAACGGCCTAAACTACTCCTAATCTCTATAAAAAGACCCCTAAGCCTACCCTAAACCCTCACAAATTACTCATGCCACGAAGTGCTGCCCAAATGCCGATTGATCATGGCCTCCATCTCCAACTCCAAGAGCCTAAGCATTCAAACTAGATCTGAATCAAAAGGTGCGGGCTTGCTACACCAAATAGAGGCCAAATAAACGTTGCTACAACGGTTTCATGACGGATCTTCTTCAAAGGAGCCACCTTTCTTCGTCGAGACGATTCATGCTAATCCGCTAGGCCACGCTATGTAAGTTCTAGCTACTTGTAGATTCTAACGGTGGTTCTAATGTGACATGGGATAAAATGCGATGAAACATAAGTATGCTAGCTTATGTGAACCTAAGTTTGCCCCTTTTCTATGATCTATGACCTTGGGCTAAGTTGTAGCGACTTAATCATGCCATTCATGTTATGTTTAACCTAGTATATCTTGCAAGTTTGAATCTTTATCTATGAAATGTTAGCATGAACCTTTGGGAACCACTTGACTTGTGAAACATGGGAAAAAACTTGACTTTGGGGCTTATGCATGTTTGTGGACAAATTACCTTAGAATGTTATGCATGTTTGTGGCCAAATTACCTTAGAATGCTATGCATGTTTGTGTTTCCTATGATAATATGCAAGTTTGTGGCCAAATCCTTTATGACATTGTGCATGCTTGTGGCCAATCCCCTTTTATGTTATGCATGCTTATGGCCAATCCCTATATGACACTATCGTTCATGTTTTAAGGCCAAACCCCCTTATGATACCATGCATATTTGGAGCCAATCCCTTTTGTGGCATCATGCATGTTTTGGGGTCTTCATGTAGCCATAGTATACCTACTATGTTGACTCGCTTTTACTCAAGTGAAAACACGATTTGGGGTAGGATAGACAAATATGAGAATGACGCGGAAAACTTGACATGGGGTTTACATGAGAACATGACATTCATGGTCATGACACGTGGGAAAACATGGAACTTGAACTAGACATGGGTGGGTTGTAAGTGTAATAAGACACTAGACCAAACATGAAAGTGGCCAACTCGAGGTTGGGTTGAGTTTGTAGCATAAATCTACCCGGACCCGCCCGGCTTAACTAGTGGCTACAAACAATAGGATCCAATGTGAGAAGTTGGTCATGTCGCGCTTAAGACCCGAGGTTAGACTAGGTTGTGGTGTAAAACTACCCGGACCCGCCCGGCTTAACTAGTAACCACAACAAGGTCTAATGTGAGAGGTTGAGTGTGCATTAATTAAATTAATGCCACATGATAAGGTTAAGTAAATTTGACTAATGACACTTAACCGATATGACACGAACGGGTAGGTTAAGTGGGACCGGGCTTGATTTCTTAATGACACTTAACCATACAAGACAATTAGGGGATGGGGTTAAGTAATTTACGCTTAACTAATCCGACTTGGTAATTAGATGGGGTTAAGTAATTTAGACTTAACTAATCTAAACACGGTAATTAGATGGGGTTAAGTAACCTATACTTAACTAATCTAAACACGGTAATTCGATGGGGTTAAGTTAAACACTTAACCAATCTAAACATGGTAATTCAATGAGGTTAAGTAACCAATACTTAACCAATTTAACATGATAATTTAATGGGGTAAGTAACTTATACTTAACCAATTTAACATGATAATTTAATGGGGTAAGTAACCTATACTTAACCAATCTAATGGGTGGACCTGATAGGGTTAAGTCACAAGACCTCTTAACATTAGGCTTAACCATAGTAATACGATTAGTGGATGGGGTTAAGCTAACCCATACTTAACCAATCCGACTCGATGACCGGATGCGATTAAGATAATCTATGCTTAATCAATCTAACACGATAATCTGATAGGGTTAAGACAAACCAATACTTAACCAAATTGACTTGATGATTGAATAGGGTTAAGTCATGAGCTTCTTGGTATACTTAACCAACTTGTAGGGCTAGGTCTTGGACTTGAATACTTAGCCAATCTTGACATGATTCATAGGCGGGCTAAGCCATGAACTTGAATAACAACACTTAACCCAATAGGCAAAACCCTAGTTAGAGGAACTAAGTAGAAAATCGTAGTTAATCAAGGGTAACAGAGAAATGAAGCTAAGTGGTAAACCTTAGTTAAGTATAACTAAGTAATAATTCAAAGCCAAGGACATGGGACTAGTTCATGAATAGATGAGTAACCCGGTACGGTAGGTCATCGCTTAAAACACAAAGGGGAGCAAATTATCTGACTTAGATAAAGGCTCCAACGAACTGGGTGACGAAGCGGTAGCTTCGAAGGACGTGAGGGTACTCTTGGTATCCCTCTGTGAGGTGGCAGATGGTCCATGAAACCCGGCCTCACAGGGGTTAAGGTATGCGGTAGAAGAGCCAAGAGTATGCCTTGGTTGCTATGCGAGCGACCTAAAGACTGGGATGGATTAGCGTGGAGTCGACGATACTTGAATTTGCCCTGGATAGCATGTCACCGACTACCTCCCATCTTTAATCAATCGTGTATGAGCGGAAAGGCAGGGAACCCCCAACAGACCATGTTCTTGCTATCAAGTCATGGGTGAGGTTGGCCCATAGGAAAGTGGGGCTATAGTGGGGCCGGGATATGGTTCTCATACATGACTTTACTTGGATTGCCTTTCAGTAGTTGAGGGAGGGGTCACGTGGGACCATAGCCACGGGTACAAAAACAGACCATGATATCTGCATCAGCAGACGACTTAAAGCTCCTGACCGAGTTCCGTATTTCTTGATTTGCCCTGGCACGGAACTCGGATGGCACATTGAGGAACATGTGCGTCTAGACATGGAAAACGATTCACGATACATACGCGGGATAAAGGGCGCGGTTGACGGGTGGCATAATCCCTAGTGGTCCTAGGTGGCTTGAACCCAAACCGAGACACGGAAACGTTCATTAGGTAGCATAATCCCTAGTGGTCCTAGGTGGCGTAAATCCTAAGTGAACACGCGATAGTTCATGGTAAGAAAACATAACCAGATCAAGGGTAGCAGTCCAAAACAACTTCAAGGATAAAATGGTACTACGTTGAGGTGGTATAGATTTACATGGGGAAGCCCGTACGGCCTACGGCAAAGGACTGAACTTATACATGGGAAGAAACATACGAGTTGGGAAAACCTACATATGCTATATATTAGGTTGACATGGACCGTTACATGACATTGGGCAAGGGACATTCATAGTTAACACATGACGCGGGTTGGGATACTAGTACGAGAGGTGTAGAGCAAATATACATGTTAGAACCATGAGAAATATACATGATAGATACCGTGGGATGTTATACAGGATGGATACCTTGGGATAGTATACTTGATAGAAACCTGACGATGTGACACCGTAGTTTATCATGATATCTTAGTTTACCTTGCTACAGTAGTTCAGCCTATTACCCTTGTTTAGTTTATCTATCTTGTCGTCATCCTTATGTTTACTTTCAGTTTATGCATGTCATGTTACCTTTACCTGTTTTTATACTGGAAGTAGATAGGACTTACCAGTCTTTATGACCGACCCCGTTTTGTTTCGCCTCTTTGTCTTCCGTTTCCCCCCCAGTTTTCAGGGAGGAAACCCTGTTATCTAGTTCGGACTTCTTCTGCCTGAAGATCATCACGCATGGCTTGGACTTTTCTTGGCTATGGCTACTTTACTGTTTTACTTGGGGAATAATTTATGAAATGGTTTTATGCTTCTTTACTATTGCAAGACAGGTTTTGATGTATTCTGATGTAAAAGGCTTTAGACCTTATTTTATAAGGTAATGAAATTTGTTTTACTTCCGCTGTTTTATATATGTTCTGTCTTGTAATATTTCTGTGCATGTTTACCTCGATAATGCTTCACCAAACCTAGTGCATTCCCTATGTGAGTGACCCTAGCGGAGGTGGGGTGTTACATTTGGTATCAGAGCAGATGGTTACCAAACCGGGCAAAAGTTTTTAAAACCTTCTGAAAACTATTTGAGAAACCGTTTTGCAAAGAAGCATTTTTCAAGAAAAGTTTGTTTTAAAAGGCTATTCCCCAAAGGCCAATAGCACTATCCTTCGTTTCCTTGATTGAATTTCTTTTCCTTTCTTTCCTCCATCTGTAGTCGCAGTAGTTTTAACTGCGGCTAATCTTTTCGTGCTACGTAGGTGTTTTCCGTACGATGGAGGTGGTTCTCGAGAGACCTGTTGCCGTGGTACACGGAAGGATAATAAGAGTAAGGATGAAGGACACGAGCTTAAGGATAAGCAACTTGTTGGTATGGCTTAGTCCATCAAGGAGGACAAGGACAAGATCATCGGGGAGGGCAATTGTACGCTCCCATTTCTAAGGTACCTAAAAGAGATGGTACCGTTTCTGATAAAGGTTTAGTCGTTCTTTTCTATCATCCCGTCCAGACTTTGTCTTGATCATCGTATCATTTAAATCTGCTTGGATAGTTGAGTCTCTGCACCTTAGTACTAGCATGGTAAAGGATCCCAGTTTTTGTCCCAAAAATCTAGTTGGAGAGTTGGTCCATTTCTTCATGACTTGTTTGGATTTGAGAATGACATGTCACGGCTACGGATGGATTCTAGGGATAAAGTGGTCACCCATTAAGGGGTGCCATTCTCGGTTTTGGAAAGAGGGTAGTTAGACTCTCGACTCACCTTGGTGATACCCTCGAAGTCTCGTGTAACCTTTCGGGTTCTGTCATGGTTAGTTACCTAGAATCTCGGGATGCAGTTGTTGGTAATCCGTTCGAATAGAATTCGCCGCTAAGGCGGATGGTTCGTTTCGCTTATGCATGAGTTATGGGAATCACCCTAGTAAGTACTCTTGGTAACATGGATTGGCATTGGCAAACGAGATCCAGAATTCCCTAGCGAATTTTGGAGAGCTTGCATGAGTAAGTGGATACGTTTAAGCCAAGTATACTAGGAAAAGGATAAGTGAAAGTGGAATAAGAGGCGACAATGAAATGAGTTCTAACTCATATCTTGGAAATAGGAATCAAGGAGCTACGAAATCATGGAGTTAAAAAGATGGTCAAGGCACCGAGGAATTAAGCTCAAGGAAACGCGACTTAGAAGACGTAAGGCTAGACACGCGCATCGTACCTCTTTTTAAAGAGTGTATCCTTGATCCCTGGTTTTTCCTGTAGAGCTTGCTCGCATGTTATCTTTTGGTGAATATCCTCTCGGTCCTGTTTCTGTTGCAAACCCCGTAGGGAGTTTACCTTGTTTATCCCCTCGATCCTATCGTGAGAACCTTAGGTAGAAACCTATGGATGTAAACATGTCTTTGAAACATGTTATGATTGATATGGTTGCAAATGGTTGCAAGTGGTGGCTCGTGGATGCGCGAATACACATTAGATACTAGATCGACGCACTCACATTTCATATCGCATATGCACGAGTATTTATACCTGTTTATGGATGAAATTGAATGTGTTATCATGCGGATGTTGCATATGAATGAATGGTTGTGCAAACATATAGCATTTATATGACTAGGACTAATTGCATACATGTTGGATTCATGGCACTAAACATATTTTGCATTAGAAAGATCATTCAGGCCTGATCATTAGCATTAGCTAAGGAACATATACACACACTTTCTTGCATATGTTCATATGGCATTAGAAATCATCTAAGGACCATGGTTGCCTGTGGATGATGTTTTGAGTAGATGGATGATGGATGGTAGGATACGTTCTTCCTAACTTGGAGATTTCGGGGACGAAATCCTTTAAGTTGGGGAGGATGTAACAACCCGAATTTTTGCAACGTGTTAAGACAAGAATCAAGGCAGAATTAAATTATAAAATCTGAATCAGGATAAACGGGTTGTGCCATTGCGTTCGTCTCGGAAAAATACGCGAAATAGAGTCCGAAATTTCGTAAATCGGAGTCCGTATGACCCAGTTAAGGCCCAACGAAGTTTCACGAAAATTCAAATCCGAAAACAGATTTGAAACTCAGCCCAGAAAGAGAAGGCGGGAAAATTCCCGCCAGACACACAGGGTGTCGACCCCTGGGTCGACCCCCCCTCCAGGGGGTCGACATGGGTGTCGACCCCTGGGTCGACCCCACCCTGGTCGAACCAGCGACCTGGTGCACCTGCTTCTGGTTTTGGCTCCTGGGTCTTGTTTTGGAGGCTTGTGACGATTTTTGAGGGCTTGGATCTATCCTAGGGTTAATCTAACGGCCTAAACTACTCCTAATCTCTATAAAAAGACCCCTAAGCCTACCCTAAACCCTCACAAATCACTCATGCCACGAAGTGCTGCCCAAATGCCGATTGATCATGGCCTCCATCTCCAACTCCAAGAGCCTAAGCATTCAAACTAGATCCGAATCAAAAGGGGCGGGCTTGCTACACCAAATAGAGGCCAAATCAACGTTGCTACGACGGTTTCATGACGGTTCTTCTTCAAAGGAGCCACCTTTCTTCGTCGAGACGATTCATACTAATCCGCTAGGCCACGCTATGTAAGTTCTAGCTACTTGTAGATTCTAACGGTGGTTCTAATGTGACATGGGATAAAATGCGATGAAACATAAGTACGCTAGCTTATGTGAACCTATGTTTGCCCCTTTTCTATGATCTATGACCTTGGGCTAAGTTGTAGCGACTTAATCATGCCATTCATGTTATGTTTAACCTAGTATATCTTGCAAGTTTGAATCTTTATCTATGAAATGTTAGCATGAACCTTTGGGAACCACTTGACTTGTGAAACATGGGAAAAATCTTGACTTTGGGGCTTATGCATGTTTGTGGCCAAATTACCTTAGAATGTATGCATGTTTGTGGCCAAATTACCTTAGAATGCTATGCATGTTTGTGTTTCCTGTGATAATATGCAAGTTTGTGGCCAAATCCTTTATGACATTGTGCATGCTTGTGGCCAATCCCCTTTTATGTTATGCATGCTTATGGCCAATCCCTATATGACACTATCGTTCATGTTTTAAGGCCAAATCCCCTTATGGTACCATGCATGTTTGGAGCCAATCCCTTTTGTGGCATTGTGCATGTTTTGGGGTCTTCATGTAGCCATAGTATACCTACTATGTTGACTCGCTTTTACTCAAGTGAAAACACGATTTGGGGTAGGATAGACAAACATGAGAATGACGCGGAAAACTTGACATGGGGTTTACATGAGAACATGACATTCATGGTCATGACACGTGGGAAAACATGGAACTTGAACTAGACATGGGTGGGTTGTAAGTGTAATAAGACACTAGACCAAACATGAAAGTGGCCAACTCGAGGTTGGGTTGAGTTTGTAGCATAAATCTACCCGGACCCGCCCGGCTTAACTAGTGGCTACAAACAATAGGATCCAATGTGAGAAGTTGGTCATGTCGCGCTTAAGACCCGAGGTTAGACTAGGTAGTGGTGTAAAACAACCCGGACCCGCCCGGCTTAACTAGTAACCACAACAAGGTCTAATGTGAGAGGTTGAGAGTGCATTAATTAAATTAATGCCACATGATAAGGTTAAGTAAATTTGACTAATGACACTTAACCGATATGACACGAATGGGTAGGTTAAGTGGGACCGGGCTTGATTTCTAAATGACATTTAACCATACAAGACAATTAGGGGATGGGGTTAAGTAATTTACGCTTAACTAATCCGACTTGGTAATTAGATGGGGTTAAGTAATTTAGACTTAACTAATCTAAACACGGTAATTAGATGGGGTTAAGTAACCTATACTTAACTAATCTAAACACGATAATTCGATGGGGTTAAGTTAAACACTTAACCAATCTAAACTTGGTAATTCAATGAGGTTAATTAACCAATACTTAACCAATTTAACATGATAATTTAATGGGGTAAGTAACTTATACTTAACCAATTTAACATGATAATTTAATGGGGTAAGTAACCTATACTTAACCAATCTAATGGGTGGACCTGATAGGGTTAAGTCACAAGACCTCTTAACATTAGGCTTAACCATAGTAATACGATTAGTGGATGGGGTTAAGCTAACCCATACTTAACCAATCCGACTCGATGACCGGATGCGATTAAGATAATCTATGCTTAATCAATCTAACACGATAATCTGATAGGGTTAAGACAAACCAATACTTAACCAAATTGACTTGATGATTGAATAGGGTTAAGTCATGAGCTTCTTGGTATACTTAACCAACTTGTAGGGCTAGGTCTTGGAATTGAATACTTAGCCAATCTCGACATGATTCATAGGCGGGCTAAGACATGAACTTGAATAACAACACTTAACCCAATATGCAAAACCCTAGTTAGAGGAACTAGGTAGAAAATCGTAGTTAATCAAGGGTAACGGAGAAATGAAGCTAAGTGGTAAACCTTAGTTAAGTATAACTAAGTAATAATTCTTAGCCAAGGACATGGGACTAGTTCATGAATAGATGAGTAACCCGGTACGGTAGGTCATCGCTTAAAACACGAGGGGGAGCAAATTATCTGACTTAGATAAAGGCTCCAACGAACTGGGTGACGAAGCGGTAGCTTCAGGGGACGTGAGGGTACTCTTGGTATCCCTCTGTGAGGTGGAAGATGGTCCATGAAACCCGGCCTCACAGGGGTTAAGGTCTGCGGTAGAAGAGCCAAGAGTATGCCTTGGTTGCTATGCGAGCGACCTAAAGACTGGGATGGATTAGCGTGGAGTCGACGATACTTGATTTTGCCCTGGATAGCACGTCGCCGACTACCTACCATCTTTAGTCAATCGTGTACGAGCGGAAAGGCAGGGAACCCCCAACAGACCATGTTCTCGCTATCAAGTTATGGGTGAGGTTGGCCCATAGGAAAGTGGTGCTATAGTGGGGCCGGGATGTGGTTCTCATACATGATTTTACTTGGATTGCCTTTCAGTAGTTGAGGGAGGGGTCACGTGGGACCATAGCCACGGGTACAAAAACAGACCTTGATATCTGCATCAGCAGATGACTTAAAGCTCCCGACCGAGTTCCGTATTTCTTGATTTGCCCTGGCACGGAACTCGGATGGCACATTGAGGAACATGTGCGTCTAGACATGGAAAACGATTCACGATACATACGCGAGATAAAGGGCGCGGTTGACGGGTGGCATAATCCCTAGTGGTCCTAGGTGGCTTGAACCCAAACCGAGACACGGAAACGTTCATTAGGTAGCATAATCCCTAGTGGTCCTCGGTGGCGTAAATCCTAAGTGAACACGCGATAGTTCATGGTAAGAAAACATAACCAGATCAAGGGTAGCAGTCCAAAACAACTTCAAGGATAAAATGGTACTACGTTGAGGTGGTATAGATTTACATGGGGAAGCCCGTACGGCCTACGGCAAAGGACTGAACTTATACATGGGAAGAAACATACGAGTTGGGAAAACCTACATATGCTATATATTAGGTTGACATGGACCGTTACATGACTTTGGGCAAGGGACATTCATAGTTAACACATGACGCGGGTTGGGATACTAGTACGAGAGGTGCAGAGCAAATATACATGTTAGAACCATGAGAAATATACATGATAGATACCGTGGGATGTTATACAAGATAGATACCTTGGGATAGTATACTTGATAGAAACCTGACCATGTGACACCGTAGTTTATCATGATATCTTAGTTTACCTTGCTACAGTAGTTCAGCCTGTTACCCTGGTTTAGTTTATCTACCTTGTCGTCATCCTTATGTTTACTTTCAGTTTATGCATGTCATGTTACCTTTACCTATTTTTATACTGGAAGTAGATAGGACTTACCAGTCTTTATGACTGACCCCGTTTTGTTTCGCCTCTTTGTCTTCCGTTCCCCCCCCCAGGTTTCAGGGAGGAAACACTGTTATCTAGTTCGGACTTCTTCTGCCTGAAGATCATCACGCATGGCTTGGACTTTTCTTGGCTATGGCTACTTTACTGTTTTACTTGGGGAATAATTTATGAAATGGTTTTATGCTTCTTTACTATTGCAAGACAGGTTTTGATGTATTCTGATGTAAAAGGCTTTAGACCTTATTTTATAAGGTAATGAATTTGTTTTACTTCCGCTGTTTTATATATGTTCTGTCTTGTAATATTTCTGTGCATGTTTACCTCGATAATGCTTCACCAAACCTAGTGCATTCCCTTTGTGAGTGACCCTAGCGGAGGTGGGGTGTTACATTGTTTGTGATTGCTTTGTTTTGGGCTTTACTGGGTTTGGCATTATTTTGGGAGTCGATTGGCTCCAAACATACGTGGTGGTGGTAGACTGTAAGGGCTATTTGGTGACAGCTAGAACGGTTGATGGGAAGATGGTAGTGTTTGGTGGTCTACCTACTGATGGGGGTAATGGCTAGTTTTCTAAATTCCCTCGACATCCCGCATAATGAGTTATCAGGTTTGCCCGTGGTTGGCCAGTATCCGGACGTCTTCGAGGAAATGACCGGGCTTCCACCACACCGAGAGATTGAGTTCCGTATTGATTTAGTGAAAGATGTCAGACCTATAGTGATGCCACTTCGTCATATGGAACCAAGAGAGCAGCGAGAGCTCGGGGTGCAAGTCAGTGATCTCTTGAAGAAGGGATTTATCAGAAGGAGTGTTTCTAAATAGAGAGTGCCAGTTGTGCTTGCTATCAAGGAGGATGGTTCCCTTCGGTTGTGTGTAGACTATCGCGAGTTGAATAAGGTGACGAGGAAGAATAAGTATCCTCTACCACGGAATGATGATTTGTTTGATCAATTGAGTGGCGCAAGAGTATTTTCCCAGTTGGATCTCGCGGTAGGTTTTCATTAGCTTAGGGTGGAAGCTGAGAGTATAGCTAAAACGACATTTCGGACGCCGTCTGGATTTTATGAATGGTTGGTCATGCCATTTGGGTTGACCAATGCACCAGCATATTTTGTGGATCTTATGAATAGGGTATTCAGAGATCAGTTGAATAAGTTTGTCCTTGTGTTCGTGGAGATATTTTGGTCTACTCGAGGACATGGGAAGAACACAAGGAACATTTAAGAATAGTGATGGAGGTGTTGAGAAAACACCAATTGAAAGCAAAGTTCTCTAAGTGTCACTTCTGGAGGAGGGAAGTGAGATTCTTGGGCCATGTTGTTTCAGAGAATGGTATTTCCGTGGATCCTGCGAAGGTGGCTACGGTACAAGATTGGTCTATGCCCAAGAATGTGACAGATATAAGAAGTTTCTTGGGGTTAGCTGGATATTATCGTAAGTTTATCCAAGACTTCTCCAAGATAGCAGAACCGTTGACTCAATTGACTAAGAAGAATCAAGCTTTCGTCTGGGACGAAAAGTGCGAGAATGCATTCAAGAGTCTAAAGGAAAAGTTGACATGTGCACCAGTATTAGTCATTCCTAAAGGGAATGAAGAGATGACAGTATATACGGATGCATGTGGTACAGGGCTAGGTGTTGTATTGATGCAAGGAGGTAGGGTTGTAGCTTATGTAAGTCGGCAACTGAAACCGCATGAGAAAAGATACCCTACCCATGATTTGGAATTGGCAGCGATCGTGTTCGCACTAAAGATGTGGAGACATTATCTCTTGGGAGAAAGATTAGAGTTGTTTACCGACCATAAATCGTTAAAGTATCTCTTCTCTCAGAAAGATCTGAATCTCCGGCAGCAAAGATGGTTAGAATTCTTAGCTTCCTATGATTTCGACATCGCATATACACCAGGAAAGGGCAATGCGGTGGCTGATGCATTGAGTGGAAGACATGCCAGTTTAGGGACTATGTTTCTTGAATGGAAGCAACTGGAGTACATCGCTGGGTATGATTTCAGACCAAAGTGCGAGTTGGATCCAGAAATGTTAGCAAGTTTGACGATCAGACCCTCTTTGATTGAGCGGATTGGTTCCAGTCAGAGGGATGATCCTAACCTATTGGAGATCATCTCAAAGTTAGAGATGGGAATCAACGAAGAGATGAGCAAGTATGGGCCTGATCGAGATGGATGGCTTAGGGAGAGTGGAAGACTAGTTGTACCCAATGTAAATGGATTGAGAGATGAAGTGCTTAGAGAATGTCATCACTCAAAACTGACTATACATCCCGGTGGTAACAAGATGTACCGAGACATGAAGCAGACCTACTACTGGGAAGGGATGAAAAGAGACATTGGGAAGTTTATATCCAAATGCATGAATTACCAGCTAGTTAAAGCTGAGCAAAAGAAGCCTAGTGTTTTGTTACAACCATTAGAAATTCCAGAATGGAAATGGGAACAAGTGTCAATGGATTTCATTGATGGTTTACCAAGGACTAGATCAGGCCATGATAGTATTTGGGTGATTGTGGACCGATTGACCAAGAGTGCAAGGTTTATACCCGTCAAATCAAACAGGACGACAACTAAGTTAGCGGAACTGTATATAAAGTGGGTAGTGAGATTTCATGGAATACCCAAAGGCATTTTGAGTGACCGAGATCCGTTGTTCACTAGTGGATTTTGGAAGAGCTTACAAGAGGCGTTAGGATCAGAATTACATCTCAGTACCGCGTATCATCCTCAAACCGATGGACAGACAGAGAGGGTGAATTGAGTATTAGAAGACGTCTTGAGAGCCTGTGTATTGGATTTTGGTGGATCATGGGATGACCATCTGCATCTAGTAGAGTTTGCATATAATAATAGTTATCAATCCAGTACCGGTATGGCTCCATTTGAAGCTTTGTACGAAAGACCGTGCAACTCACCGTCATGTTGGTTATAAACCGGTGAGAAGTTTGTGCTTGAACCATATGTGATAAGAGAAACTTCAGCTAAGATTAAGGTTATCCAACAGCGAATGAAGGCCGCCCAAGATAGGCAGAAGAGTTATGCCGATAAGAGGAGAAGAGAATTAAAGTTCTCCATTGGCGACTTGGTGTTTGTCAAGATTTCTCCGTTGAAGAGCGTGATACGATTTGGCAGGAGAGGCAAGTTAGCACCAAGATTTGTTACTCCATTCCCAGTTCTTGAGCAAATTGGGAATTTGGCATACAAAGTTGAATTACCAGAGAAGATGGCAGGAGTTCACAACGTATTTCAAGTTTCCCAGTTAAGGAAGTTCGTACACGACCCAGATGTGGCTATTTCACCTGATCAGTTGGATGATATCGAGGTTGAACCCGAGGCGGTTGGGAACCGCAAGCCTATGCGTATTGTTGGGAACGATACGAAGCAACTTCGAAGGAAGGCGGTGAAATTAGTCAAAGTTCAGTGGGGCGAGAATGAAAATGATTGTACTTGGGAGACAGAGGAGAGCATTAAGAAGACGTATCCAGAACTCTTCGCCTGGTAAGATTACGGTTTCGATTTAGTCTTTCCGCATGCTAGGATAGGTTTTGTTTTGTTTGTTTTGCATGTTTGATTGTTGTATATGGCTGATAGGCATGCAGGATCCTTTGTATGTTTTAGCTTAAGGAATTTCGGGGACTAAATTTCTTAAGGGGGGAGAGTGTAATGACCCGCATTCTACGCATCGAAGGATCATAGAATATTTATTTCATTCACATACGAAGTCGTATGGTCATGTAACTTTGGGAGACGACTATTGGA
Source organism: Allium sativum (assembly GCA_030737875.1). Lineage (NCBI taxonomy): Eukaryota > Viridiplantae > Streptophyta > Magnoliopsida > Asparagales > Amaryllidaceae > Allium > Allium sativum. Next base: position 543,851,887 of record CM060918.1, read on the forward strand.
GTCATTTTCCATGTTCATGATTTTTGCCGATTTTTAAATGACCGTTTTGCCCTTAGCTAGTCTTGCTTCGGCCATAACTTTTGATTGGAAAGGAGTTTTGACTTGAAACCATTTCCATTAGATCCGGATGATGGTTTATCTTTCCGTAGAGTGGTCACAATAGCCAAACGAACTTACTGTTTGGGAGATATGGCTGAAATAGGGTTTAGAAGGTGAAAACTGCTTAACCGGGCCAAATGAGGTGATTAGTAAATGGGCCCATAACCCATTTCGGGATTAGGGTTATGGGGAGGCTGAAATGAGTTAGGTTTTCATTTCATTTCAGTTTTCTAGCCGCCATTTACCTCCTAAGAACCCTAATAACGGCCTCCAACCTCTAAAACATCCCCAAATCACTTTCTAATCAAGGATTACGCTTAGCAACATCAAATCAAAGAGGATCAGCCCCAAAGCAAGGCTAGAGCTGCTGTGTTGCATAGGGAACAACACCAAACAGAGATTCATTTCAGCTTTGGTATTTTATTTGTGGCCAAGGTGAGTGATTTGCATGGTTTGGCACTAATTACGGTTGATTAAGGGTAATTAATGAACATTAGCGAATTTAAACATGATAAAATTTTGGAAAAATATTTATAAATTCGAAAATAATGTTTTAGACCTCTATTAGAAATTTGGTTTGATTTGGTTAAGTTTTGCTAACCATATCATTTGTTTTGCTTAAACATGCTGAAGGGAAAATATGGGATTTTGGGTATGTTTGATCCATTTTACAAGCTATGATTGTTGTTTTGCTGTTTGTGGATGATTATACATGTTGCTATGACTGTATGGTATGATTTGTGGTTGTCTAGAAGTGTTAGGTTGGTCGAAAACGCCGTCGAATGGCGTAAATAGCTTGCTGGACAAAGTGCAGGAAATTGTGTAGGACCGGATCGGATGGGGGAAGCTCGACCCGAACCGAAGCGCCTCGACGAGCGGGTGATCCAGGAACCTACCTCCGATTCGAACTGATGCCACTCACGAACTGCTTTAGGAGCTAAGGAACCAATGGCCAAGGAGGATCACGAACCGATGCTTGGGCCACGACCTGAAGTCCTCCGATCTGAACTGCCTTCCACGAGAGCTGCTTGCACCATCCGATTCAGAAGCTCCGACCCGATCCGATGGGTGAACACGATCCAGAGCTCTCCACGATCCGAACCGCTTAGAGAGGTGGACCCCGATCTGAACAGCTGGAGGAGCACGACTGACCCGTATGGGGTATTCGGATCCGAACCGAGGAGCTGATGACCACGACCTGAAGCAGAGAAGTGAAGAAATGAAGACCGATCCGGAGGGGACCAAAACCCGAGATGCAAATGTAGTCCAAGTGGGAAGTTGTACTCAGGATCCAGTTGGGAACCAACGAGTCGACTTCATGAGTTGGGTTTTACTGCAGGACATGTGCTAAGGGGTTGTCGATGTCTGTAACTTTGGATCACTATGTGTAGGGGGTACGTGAACGAATTCAGGGCCACAGTGGCTTAGGTACAACTAAAGAGCTATAGACCAATGAAGTGGGGTCATTTGTAAAGATTTGGTCATGACTCCATGGGGTAAGCTTGGTAGTAGCAGTAGTTGTACAAGTCGAACTCCGTCACTGCTTCGGTGGGTCTAGTGATTGACAGTGGTGGACATCGTATGCTTTACGCACTGAGTGAGAGATGTGAGGATGGTTGCTATGTTTGGTTTGTTTACCATCATTAACACATGCACACCCCCACCCTCCGTTATCTTTACACCATCTATTCAATGGCACCTTAGAGTATTGTACGGTATGTAGTGCTAACTCTTTGGTTGTAGGTCCAGGTTCAGGTATGGTTTAGTATACCTGTTATTATTCTGATTAGCTGCTTATCGCTCATACCAGACTTTTTGTCTGACCCAGAGTTTTATGTCTCTTCTTATTACTCTGGGTGCTCTCACAAGCAGACTAGAGACAGGTTAGCTGGTGATGCACGAGTAGCTGTACCGGAGACGAGCAGGAGGCTTCCACGTATGATATACATAGATATTCTCCCTGTGTCGCTGCTGGTCACTACTTTGGGCATTAGTAGTGCACCCTTCCTTTCTTTTACTTTAGAGACAGTTTTAAAGTTGTAATAATAATGATGTGGAACATAAGCTGTATCTGGATTTTCCTCTGCTATGATGTTTAGTTTTCAGCTTATGCACTATCTCGCCTGTTTTATGTCAAGTATGTTGTTATTATATTTTATCCCATGTGCTGTGAGACATTCTACAGGTTCTTTGATAGTTCACCAGTAAGTTCACTCTCTTCTTTCCTTTCTTTGGCGACCGTTCCGTCCTAGTCGGGCATGTGTACAACGCACTTTTGGAGGAAATGTCGGTTAGTGCGGGGCGAGCCGTTACAAAAGCTCTTGAAGAAGCACACCATTCCAAGTTGACCATACACCCCGGTGGAGACAAGATGTACAAAGACATCAAAAGGGTTTTCTTTTGGGATGGCATGAAGAGGGATGTAACTGAATTCATTTCGAAGTGCTTAGTATGCCAGCAAGTCAAGGCGGAAAAAAAGAAGCCTGGTGTTTGCTTCATCCTCTAGAGGTCCCACAGTGGAAATGGGATAATATCTTGATGGACTTTATTGATGGGCTGCCTAGGTCAAGAAGAGGCAATACTAGTATTTGGGTAATAGTGGACAGGCTCACAAAAAGCGCTCACTTCATACCATTTTAGAGTAGAAGGACTGCCCCATCTCTAGCATCCATATATCTTAAAGAGATAGTTCGACTCCATGGGATACCCTCCAGCATTGTTAGCGACCGAGATCCTATCTTTACGAGCGAGTTTTGGAAGAGCTTGCAAGAAGCTGTAGGCACACAGTTATGCTTAAGCATGGCCTATCACCCCTAAACCGATGGTCAGACGGAGAGAGTGAACAGAGTATTAGAAGACCTCTTGAGATTGTACATTCTTGACTTCGGAGGAACAGGGGAGGATCATCTTCCTTTGGTGGAGTTTGCCTACAACAATAGCTACCAAGCCACCATAGGTATGGCACCCTTCGAATCTTTATATGGAAGACCGTGCCGATCACCAACTTGTTGGTGGGAGTCTACAGATAAGCTCATACTTGGACCAGATATGATTAGAGAAACTTCAGAGAAGGTGGACTTGATACAAAAAAGAATGAAGACTGCCCAAGATAGACAAAAGTCCTACGCAGATAAGAGAAGGACCAACCTTGAGTTTGAGGTTGGGGATAGGGTTTTCCTTAAAGTATCCCCTTTGAGGAACTCCGTTCGCTTCGGATCCGCAGGAAAGTTGGCACCAAGATTTGTAGGGCCGTTTCCTATCATTGAAAGGATTGGGAAGATGGATTATAAAGTAGAGCTGCTCGAAAGATTGGCTAGAGTTCAAAATGTCTTTCACGTTTCTCACTTACGAAAGTGCTTACATGAGTTTGTGGAAGTGGTGGAACCAAGCATATTAGAGGACATAGAAGTATAACGAGAGGCGACTGTGAGAAGAGTTCCAACTTGTATCTTGGGTACAGAAGTCAAAAAGCTACGCAACCGCGAAGTCAAACTTGTAAAAGTTCAATGGAGTAACGCTGAGGAAGACGCGACTTGGGAGACTGAGGCCAAAATACGCGTAGCCTACCCTTTTCTTTTTGAGGCTACATCTTTGATCTCTTTTTCCTTAAGTTTGTGCATACTCTTATCTATCTTTTTAGTATTTTCCTCAGTGCTGTTCTCGATCCTTAGGTAGAAACCAATGGATGTAAACATGTATTTGAAACATGTTATGGTTGATGGTTGCAAGTGGTTGCTAGTGGTTGCTCGTGGATGCATATACACACACTTTAGGTATTAGATCGGCTAGTCACTTTCATATTGCATATGCATATTTGTACTTGCATAAGATTGAAACTTGATGTGTTATCATGTGGATGTTGCATTTGTATGAATGATTGTGCACTCACGTAGAAAGTATGATTAGGGAAGATTGCATACATTATGGATGCATGACACCGATATGACTTGCATTATGGAGGTCAACTGAATCAGTAGACCGCCTGATTTTGCGTTAGATAAGGACATGTAGACACACTATGCATATAATCATGAAGCATTAGAAGTCTTTTAAGGACAATGGACGCTTGTGTTTGATGGTTGAGTAGATGGACGATTGGATGGTAGGATATACGTTGTTCTTGACTTGAAGATTTCTGGGACGAAATCCTTTAATGGGGGAGAATGTAACACCCCGTGTTTTTGATAAACCTTAAAGTAATGAATTAAAGAATAATTAATTATAAATGTGAGAATTAAGGGAAACGGGTTATGCCATTGCGTTCGTCTCGGAATTCTGGTTGAGGTAGAGTCCAAGTTTGCGTGAATTGGACTTCGTATGAAGAAGTTATGGCCTTCAGAAGTTTCAAAAAATCAAAATTCAAATTTAAACTCAGAAGAGGGCAGGGAAGGAAAAATTCCCGCCCAGGCCAGGTTGACCAGGAGGTCGACCCTAGTGTCGACCTACCCTACAGGTCGACCTGGGGGTCAACCTACCCCCTCCCCCTTAGCAGATTTGAAAGGATGACGATTTCTGACTCCCTGCTGAGTCATTAGGGCTGATGTGTTATCCTATCTTGACTGGATGGTATTGATTACTTCTAGGGTTAATCTGATGGCTCTAAATTAATTAAACCTCTATAAAAGCAACCTAACTCTCAACCCTAAATCACAAATATTCATACCAAGAGCCACCATGTCGTCAATGGTGAACCTAGAATAGTTGTCATCTCTTTCAACTCAAAGGCAAGATTGAAGCTACATCAAAATCAAATTAAATCTAATCTAATTCAACTAAGAGAATTCAACGATCTACATCAAAGGTGAGCAATTCAGTTTCAGAATACAGATCCCAGAACTCAAGAATTCCTTTTTGGATGTAAGGGTAGTTATCTTTCAGATGTGAATGAATTAAAGACATGGTTTGTAATGAATTGTAAAATAGAATTGTATCAAGTTGTATGTGATGCTGATTTATGTTTATTCATGTCTATTCTATCGTATATGCCTATGAATTTTTGTGGTCTATCGAACCTATTATGTTATGTGGAAATTGATGAATAAACCTATGATGTTATGAAATTATCATATATACGTTTGGTGATATTATGATACATACAAGTTTTAGGCTAAGTCACGTCGTTTATGCCTAATTGTTTAGATCCATTATGCATACATGTTTAGATCTACGACCTTGTATAATTTGGTGATTATATCTATATGTTGTATGTTAATTTAGAAATTATGCCATGTTTATGCAAGCTAAGTGATGCAATCATGTTATGAATACGTGCAAGTTTATAGGTTAAAAACATGATTATGTAAACCTATATGTTTAGATCTACAACTTTATATGTTAGAACCATATGCCTTTATGTTAGATCAATATTAGCATGATTAAATCCCTATGCAAGTTCACCACTACATGTCTAACTAGATTTTGGTTGTTCTTTGTAAAACTATTATTTTATGACTCATGTTGTATAGATCTAGTTTGCAAGTTCATAATTAAAAGTATATTATGCCAAGTTTATGTGACACATCTGTAGTTAGATCCATATTATTGTATGATGTTGGAATGTTGCAAGTTCCTCTTTTCCCCTTTACTTTATTAGTTAGGCTAAGATGTCGAGCCTAACATCCTATGTAATTTTGCGAACGTACAACGGGGGTAACATTGGGGAAAACATGAGAATAATATATAATTAACATATTTGGCTCATAACCATGTAAATGGTATGGCATTGACATTGTTAAATTAACTAACCAAAAATTATGAATTTGATTTAGAAAAAAAGTGGGACATGACAATAAATTGTTGGATAATTTACATAAAAGGATAAATATGTAAATTTAGAAAAGACGAATATGCCTAACCCGAGGTTAGACTGAGTTGTGGTGTAAAACTGCCCGGAACCGACCGGCACATCCAGTGACCACAACAGTACCTGTCTAATCTGGGTGGTAGTGCATTGAGCCCAAAAAGGACCCGAGGTTAGACTGAGTTGTGGTGTAAAACTACCCGGAACCGACTGGCACATCCAGTGATCACAACAATACCTGTCTAGTGTGAGTGGTTGGTGCTCTAATAAAGCTAAGTCAAGAGTGGTAGGGTTAAGTCAATTAAGGAAACACTTAACCAATTCAACATGTTAGCTAAAATGATAGGTGGGGTTAGGTAAATTTGGACACTTAACCAATTTAACATGTTGGCTGGAAAACCCTAGTAACGGGGACCCATTTCAGTAGTAACCCACATAGATGTATCGTAGGACCCTGAACTAGGCAGGGTGGGGCACGATTACTGGGCTGAATTGTAAGCGGTCAAAAAGCATCGGCAGTGGTGGATCAGTGTAGGTTCCGGCGGAGTACGGGCGTGCACGTACTCTGGAGTGGAAAAAGCAGGCACTGGGCATCAGTAGTTATACACTGTGCATCTTGAATCATGTCGGGTTGCCACCATAGGATTTGATACACCCCATGGTGGGACTAGCACAGGTATCTACAGTAAAGCGGGGGCCGAATGGCACACGTCATAAATGCATGCGAGTAGGAGTTGATCGATATAAGGGGATCATTTCACCATGAACACGTGGTGCTAGTTGGACAAATATAAGTGGGTGCAGAGAATTAAACATGGGTGCGATGTATATTCGGTTAGCCTGCCTTATATAGTTTTATGTTAGTTTGTTGTTCTGGTACTGTCCTATTTTCAGTTTATTCCTATCATGACCTTTTCCCTATTCACACACTGAAAAGTCACTGGACTTACTCAGACTTATGTCGGACCCATTTTTCTTTCGTCTTCTTTTCTTCTGTTTCCCCCCAAGGTAGCCAGGGAGGGAATAGCTCAGCTTAATTCGGACCGTTCATCTTTCCAAGCTTGAAGACTTTGTGATGTACGGCTTGGAACCTATTATCTTTGGCTATGGCTTTGGACACACTAGACTTGGGAATTTATGCAGTTTTATTTATGATTTATGCTTCTTTATATAATAATCAAGACAGAAATTATGATGTAATAATTTGGGAGTTGGTTTGAAACAGTTTGCTGTAATATTTTGTTATGAACCATGTTTGAAATAAAGAAATGTTAGTTTTCCGCTGCTTATATATATATATGTCTTGTAAATTATCTGTGTCTTTTACCTATAATGCTCCATCGAAGTTAAGGCATTCCCTTTGTGAGTGACCTTAACGGAGGTGGGGTGTTTCAGTTATAATGTAACACCATATACTTTTCTAAGCCCAAATTTCAACAAAAATCGAAACTCAAACCCATCCAAGTATGGAGAGTATAATTCTAGTACCTGCAATTAATGAGCACAAGTATAATCAAAGTAAAATGAAACTAACTCAAATCGGAAACAAAAAAGAGGTAACTAATACCGACTAAGGCGATTACCTTAAAGTATATCGCCACATCGATATCGAGCATGAGAGAACGAGAACCGAAAACTAAACTAAACACCTACTAAGACCTATCTTCCTCGAGCTAAACCTGAAAGTTGTTATGGGATGGGGAACAGAACAATATGTCCTAGTAAGTAGAAAATGTATAACACTATCTACAATACACCAATATATCCCATTCGATTATAATCAAAACATATGTCTAACAAAACTTGTAATTCTAACCTAACCTTGTAAAGATTTATGCATGACGACTAACTACCATACCCAAAATAGCTTTTCCAAACGACAACGATATCGATACTAAGATCGAACGTTTATGCATAAATATGAGCCTTTGAGATACCATTCAACGGATTAACAAAGACTAAGAGGTGGCCTCCCAGTTGCTCAATATTCCATAAGGAGTTTAATTATTTCTATATAGCCACTTAAGACCTCACTATATATATAAAGATAAGGGTGGATCCTTTTGATCACTTAAGACCCAAGGCCAGCATAACGATCACTTAATACCTTATTTGATGGTTTATTCTACACTAATATAAATTATAGGACACTAGTTACAAGTCCTACTAATTAAAAGCTTTCGTCTTTTATGTATATACTCGTTCCCGCATAATGCGAGATATGGCAAACAGTCACTTATTACCAACAGAATAGGTAGACGACATCTCGTCATTTATGACCTTCCCCCGGTGGACCCTTCTTGTTAAATATAGTTGACATTATTAGATAATCCGCTAACCACTTACTACTTCTCGCAAGATAAGAAGACCTACGGTACCTCCGTAATGATCATTTAATACCTAATCCTAAGGCAGACTCTTACGTTAATCACTTACTACCTTGAGGAACGGGCCAACAAAGGGATTATCAAGCTCGTATCCAATAACCATTTAATAATTCTTGTTTATGGGGAGGTGAGCTACATGATCACTTAATACCTTTTTAAAGGTGGATCTAACTGCTTAATACCTCTATCCCGAAGCTGTCTTGCACTTATAATTTATTTCCCTTTTTAAGTTTCCTCTTTTGGGAGGGAGGCTGGTCTGGTACCTGCTTAATAACTCATACTTGGAATAAACCTCATTTTAAGAAATAATCATCACAACAAAATTAACTATCATCATCGGTTCTTATGGTTAATGATATCTCACATCACTATGAAATAACCTCGTTTTTCCACCATCCTAATTTACCAAATCTTTCCAAAACAAAAACCCACAACCCAATCTACGCTTCTAATCTAAATAATCTACAATAATTATTGTAGTTGCGTTATTCGACCGGTTTTGCATCGCAGTCACAGGTAATTTTACTATACATAACATGTTTTTTCTTTTTCTCAAACATAAAATATTTTAAATTTTCTCGTCATTTTGTCACATTCACCATCAAATATAATTGTTCAATGGGAAATTGACGATGAGACTTTGATTAAGTATTGCGGTAATTTAAAGTTTGGATCATATAAGAAAATTATGGATGTTGATTATGTACCAAAAACCCAATTATCACTTAATTTTCATCGATCGAGTAAATTAATTTGCACTGAAATTGAAATGGATATGGTTCTCGAACAACTAGATCATCTTCCTGATAGCAAGAAAAAGTATTTTGTTGCGGTGGATGGTGGTAAATGGGTTAATTGTGGTCAAGCACAAGCTATAGGGAGCCCATACCAAGAAAGCTATATTATTGTTAAAGAGTATGTGATGTGATTATGGCTAAAAAGAGTAGCGTTAGTACATATTATAGGATCCATAAGTGTACTAACTATACACCGAAACAATATTATTCTGACTTATTCCACCGTTGTAAGTATAGCGAGTGGATTGATCCTCTAATGTGTCGTAGAGGATATGAGTATGCATAGGAGATGCAGGATGAGAATAAAAAATTGAAAGAAGAGAAGAAGGAAGAAAAATATGTTTGGAAAAGGAAAATTTCAATTTGAAATAACTTAATTCGGACTTAGAATCGAAGCTTCCAAGATACCCCAGTGAGCAGTTTGTATAAATGTAATTGTATGACTGTTGTATGAATGTATCAGTCATTGTATCAGGTTTGGAAAAGTAGTTTGTACGAATGTATCAATCATTGTATCAGGCGTATGAATGAAAGTGATAAATGGACGTTCATTGCAAATCAACGTCAGTGTATGATTGAAAGCTATTCTTCTATAATCTACAATAACAATAACCAAAAACTTGAAAAATACTAATACAATCTAATTTGTTGAATGAATACTATATTAAGTTTATTAGTTCAAACTTTTAAATAGAGGACGACCCGACTAGTCATTTCAACAACTTTTGGGGTTTTCAGTGTGTAGTCATTTCAATAGAGTGCGGTTATTCTAATAGTGTATGGTGTGTAGTCACTTCAACATTGTGTAATTCGCAATGTGAAGTAATTTCAACAACTTTAACAGTATGCAGTGTGTAGTCATTTCAATAAAGTGAAGTTATTCCAACAGTATACAATGTAAATTCAGTTCAACATTGTGGAATGTGAAATAATTTAAACAGCTTTAACAATGTTTAGTGTGTAGTCATTTCAACAGCTTCCACACAACAATGCCTATATATATGACCTGTAATCTATGTTTTGCTCACTATTCTTTACTCAAATATGCTCCTTTTTCCCTACACCTTTGCATACTCAAAGTTATTCCTTCATGGCCTTCATTTGTTGATCTTGATTGGTGGCCAACGCACAATCCTTCAGATAGTCTGCAAACTGATGTAGGTTGGCTTATCAAATACCAAGAAAAACACTACGATGATGACTGTCATGAATTTCCAAATCTGAGCCAACTTAAACTTCAAAAACCTTTTGAACCTCTATATGAACCGGAGGGTCATCAGGTTTTAGCTTCTCAACCTCCAATTCAACAAGCGACAGAACAATTTTCAGTTTTTCAACCTTTGCATGAACAAGAGGTACAACAAACTACAGTTCTTCAACCTCCATATGATCAAGAGGTTGATTCATACCTTGTTTATTGCCACTGTGGGTATGTGGTGGAGGTAGTGGTAAGGGCGGATGGAGAAAATATTGGTCGTATAATCCAGTTATGCCTATTATGGCCAAACGGCTGCACCTACTCTGAATGGATTGACGACCATTTATGTACAAGGGGTAATTCTTACACTAATGAGTTGGAACAAGAGATAAGGTTTCTTGGAACTGCTTTATACTCCCTCCGGATTGACCATAACATGTAGTTTACTTGCTTAAGTATTTTTCTAGTTAATATCCATTGTATCCTAAGTTTTAGTATCTATTTCCCATATATGCCTGAACTAAACGTAATTCATAATGAACTATTGATTTAAGAAGTTTAGTTCGATGACAATCGTGATCAAGAATAGTAACGACATCAAGAACAATAATGAATATAATAAACAAAATATATTCTTCAAAATGACATAACATGACATCTACATTGAAATGACATAACATGATCAATAATGAAATACAATACACACGTATAATATTGACAACTGCACAGAAATCACGTGATATAAACAATAATGACATATAGCACAACACATGGACAATAATAATATCAATACACAAACCAAATCCAATAGGCCTGCAATACATCAGAGAAAAATAATAAACACATCACACAAAATGAACTGCAATGCAAATGATCATCAATCTTTGCATGGATGTGTCGGACGTTCGACAACGTCTGTCACTCTCATCATCATTTTGGCTACTTTGGGGACTAGCTAAATGCTCGTAGTACATCTGCATGTTAGAATCAAAGATAGGGAGAATAATCCTTCAAAGAGAAAGAACCATAGAAGCTAAGAGATCTAGCCAAGAAGAATCAAAGATAGGGAGTACATGAAAACCCTTCAGGAACAAGGAAAAACGCTAAGAAGAATCAAAGATAGGGAGAAAAATCCTGAAAGCGACATTAGCCAAGACCCATCAAAGAGAAAGAACCATAGAAGCTAAGAGATCTAGCCAGCAGGGTCCATCCGACAGGGTCGGACTGATGGGGGACTTCCGATACCGTCAATCCGACAAGGGGTCCCGCAGCGAAAGGCCATCTAGGAGGTTAAAATGATGAAAACATCAAGCCAGAACCACAACTAGAACCAGTTTCCGAAACACTTGTCGTATAAATACCGAGAGGACATATTGATGAACTGACGAACGAATCACCCGGTGCAATTTTCTGGAAGATCAAGCTATACTTGGAAACCCCACCGAAAGTTAAACCAAAACCCCAAAGGGGTACGAGCGATCCACGTATATAATGAGGAAAGGCTCCTCTAAGTATTCGCGAGAACGCCAGAAACCTGTACCCAACAATCTACAACAGAAAGCATAAAACCAGAAACTCATAACGCCTTCTGAAAGCCTACTACAACAGCAAGTTCATTCCAATCTCAAGGAGGCTACCGACTAACTGAGACCTGCACTACGAGAGCCGGGATAAGTGTGACTAAGCGAATGAAGCAGGTACATTCAAGACCAAGGGAAAAGGCGGACAACAAAGACCTTATGGGCCCCACGGTCCAATAAAAAAAGGGACTCCAAATCCACTATAAATCAGACCCTAGGAGTCACACTCAAGGGGGCTTCTTCTTCTTCCTCTCATATTTTAGGGGAGAGGATCCCTACTTTGTAAATCAATCTTGAGATCTGCTGTATAACCTCCTCCATGAATAAAATCATCAAAATCCTTAAATTGGACGTAGGTTCAAATCGAACCGAACAACTATAAATTGTGTGTATTTATTTTCTTTTGTACGAAATGTTGTCCTTTAATATATTTCCACATGTATTCTGCTACGCAGCGGGATCACCGGAATATCATATTGCAGGCTGTTTGGGCTTCAACAGCCTGACGCTTTCTTCCCAAGGAAACTTCTCTCCCAAGAGGGTTGTTGACCCACGAATTACGAAAATGTGACATCCACCTCTTGAGAGAAGAATGATTAACCTTCGAGTTTGAGTTCTTGACATCTGGGAAGTGGTGAATCAACTCAACCTGGGGTAAGTCGAATAATCTTATTTCCTTCTTAGATCCACCTCTATAGACCTATCTCCGGTGTTAGCGAAAAATATCGTCAACAATTTGGCGCTAGAAGGAGGGCCTGAACCTTCGCTCCCTTTTTCTACCTTTAATCTTTTAAAAGTGACATTGTCACGTTTCTAACTGCGTTGTTCTGTCCTGGATATGGACTAAATTTTGAAGAAGCAAGATTATAAGCAAAGGGTAACGGAAAAGGGGTTTCTGAGTGCCAAGTACTACTTCAAGCACCGTTTATCTTTTCTTTTCGAAGGACAGGTAAATTGAATCTTCATCCTCATGTTAAACCCTCCATACTTGTCGTAAACTTTCTTCCCCAAAACCTTTTTACCTGACCTTTGCTCCTATCATAAAAAAAAAGCCCAATACCGATCAAAAATGGTTGTGACAAAAGGGATATAGGAACAAGATTCCACTGCATCAACCGCTTTGGAGAATAGCACACTTTCGAATATTAGCTCAGTAAATCCGAAAATCAAGGGATCATCAAACCTGATAGGAGGGAAGGATAATAAGCTGGAAGCATTACATTTGGCTCTACGTATTGATGCTACTATAAAGTCTATTGAAGAGAACTCAGCCCGAAGAACCTCAATGTTTGACTTACGTCAAGGGAAATCAGAGATGAAGACATATTCCGAGTTTGACAACCGAATTAGATCCTCACCAAATCTGCATGATAGCTTAAGATCACCAATAAGCAGTCAAACGTTAACAGGGAATATAACCCAATCATTTGGCCAACACGCTATGAGAGCGGGTTGGTTCATAATTCCAACACAACCTTTGAATCTGAATTTGGTAAAGGAGGAAATCAAGGGGAGTAAGACCCTGAAGCGACAGCTGCCTGCAGTGAAGGATTTGGGGGGGGTAGTACTCAATCACAAGGTTCTTCAAAGGACATTGGACCTGAACAAAAAAATGGGGCCAAATCTACAAGGAAAATATGGCCAATAGATATCAAAAATAAAAGAGAAATTTTATCTGATTCCTTCCAAGAGAGGAAGAACCAATCCTGTAGACAAAAGGTGCGATGAGAACCAATACGATGAAAGCAAAAAGTAATCTGGTAGTTCAACTACTAGAGAGTCTAGTCCTGAAAAAACGAACCACAAGAACTTGGAGACCTATCTTAGGAACATGGAGGAGACTATTTGAAACCGAAAGGATAAGAATCTTGGACGTGCATATTTGTGACGATGACAGAACAACGCCCTTTGTCGATAAGATCAAGAATACATCGATACCTCCACATGTGAAGACCCCAACCATGAAATATTATGGGACCTCTGATCCAGACAACCATCTCATGGCCTTCAATAGCCATATGGACGTTTATGATGCTTCTGGTGTTGTATGATGTAGACTATTTCCAATGACGCTTCAGGGATCGGCCGCCAAATGGTACCGACAACATTAACAAGATACCATCCATTCATGGAGGTAGTACTCTCACGAATTCTCAGCGCAGTTCTGCATTTTCAAAGATCCTGCTGTGGGTTATACGATCCTCAAAAATATAAAGAAAAACCAGGAGAATCTTTGAGTAGTTGCTTGGACAGGTTCCAGGCTGTGTCCCTTCAAGAAGAAGACATGAATGACCAGGAGAAACTCATCATTGTTTATTTAAGCTTAATTAAGAACACACTACTCTGGAAGGAGTTATATATTTGTGGATGTGGAAACTTGCAAGATTTCTATCTCCAGGCAGACAGATTCTTTCGTATGGATGAATAAGGTTGTTCAAAAGGAAACTCCAACAAGAAGAGATATCCCTATGGGAATCCTGAGTGTAACAACCCAGAATTTCAGAACCAATTTAAATTTTTTATTTTAGCTATTTTAATGGATTTTAAGAATTTAAAATGATTTATTTTAAATAATAACGACTAAATTTTTTATTTAAATCGAAGTTAAAATGTATAAATTTATTTTGATTATAAAACGAGCCTGAAATGGCGCGGTAGTTTGAAAATTCGATTTTAAATTTCAATTGATTGTACAGAATTCAAAATAAATCGGATGTTAGTAAAACCAGAAATATTTGAATCTGTTTAATTATATCTTTCTAACGAATGTAAGAAACTGAGATTTCATAATATAAATTGAAAGTTATGTCCAGTTTAAAATTTAGAATAGTTGCTATGGAATTCATATATATTTTAATATAATATATAACCCTTAAAAATAGCCATTTTGCAAATAACTTCCATTTTCGACAAAACCACTTTTGTTAGATCCAGAATGTCAAATTATTGCTAGATTCCAATTTTCATAATTTTTGGAATTAATATGTGAGCGTGGTGAATTTAAACGTATTTGGCAACTTCAGTTTTGAATTTAATCGACTGGAAAATGGCCATTTGTCAAACGGTCTCCAAATTTGATGAAATTAGTTTTGTTAGGACTATATCATCAAAACATAGCTAGATTTATTTTTCTGGGATTTTTGGAGTCCGTATGTGGCCCCGGGTAAATTAAAATGTACGTTGAAATCAATTTTGAATGTTATATTAATTTATATTTTAATTTTGATGAAACCTGATCGAAACAGTCAAATTAGCATACGAGACATATCCCATTGTGTCTAGGATGGGGGTATTTGGCTAGGGGCGACAGTCGTTGGGTTCGATTTGGAGTTCGAATTAAAAAGTTTCTTTTTGGAATTAAAAATAATAAATTATAAAATGGGTCAAAGCCCTTTATCTCTCCATACCCTATCAACCCCCCCATTCATTGTTCAAACCCAAATCGAAATAAAAGGAAAAAAACGATCGACTTTCCCCCTCTAGGCAACCGCGCCACTGCCGGAGGCGCCCCCCTCGTCACCGCGCACCATCTCCAATTCAAAACCCCAAACCCTATATCCCCCAAAACCGCTGCCTCCAGCCGCTAGTCATGCGTGCCACCCCCCGACCATCAGTAGCCCAGCACCACCTCTGACCACCCCCACTTCCGACCATGGGGCCCCCTCCAATAAAAATCCGATTTTTTTTTTTTAGTTTTGCAAATAACACCCTGTCCTCCATTAGCCAATAACTCACAAACCGTGCATTTTTGGCCAAAACTCCATAGTACCAAAATCGAAGAGCATGATTTTCTCTTTGATTTGAGTATATGAAAGTCGCATCTTGAATTATGGAGTTGTTCAGAAAACACGTCCAAAGTCTGTTGTCTAAATACTGTATTTTCGCGATTTCTGGCGAAATGGACTAATTTTGGAAGAAAGGCCATTAGGCGCAAGTTGTCCGGAATAGCGCGTTTAAGCTAAAAAAAGCGTGAAGATTGGAGCTCGTTTGCAAATTCTGGAATCAAAACAACAAATCAGAGCGTCAGAAAATAACGGCGAAGTGGATCCCAATGTGAGAACTCCTTCTTACTCAATTTTTTTTACAGTTAAATATATACTAAGTTGCAGACGAGGCTTAGTAGCTCCTGACACTATTTATTTGTACAAAACATGGTTGTTTGTTTGGATTGAATTGTGGTGTAATTGACTGTATTGTGTTGAATGGATTGTATTGTGGTTTTGTGGTTTGGTTGACTATTGTGTATGGCGCGAGCCAGTATCAGGAGAGGGGTAACACTAGACATTACCCCGGTTCTAATATCACGCCGCTATAATGCCGAAATTTTCTAAAATAAATATTTATTCATTAAAAATATAATTTTTAATGTGTATATGAACTATTGATGGAATTCAGATTCCAGAAGTCTTGACCAATTGCGACATTTCTTTGCATAATACACTCTTCGTATCCCAGGGGAAAACTTATATATTTCCTTATAATCGTAAACTTCCTATGATAAAAGGAAGGGGTTGTAATAGGATATCAACTTTTTTACTAATGCATTCTTATTTCGATCCTATATTTGTGAAATTTTCATTAAAACAAATTGAAAAAGAATCGCTAATGATCGAATGAATATTGCAGATTACTCAAATGAACCTTGCCCCATCATAAACTAGTGAAATCATGCAACTCTTGCCATGCATTCAAACCATGATGACTCAGATGTCATCTATTGCATTATCCATCATAGGAAGTGCCTCATGAGAGGTGGGGTCCAAGCCGCTGGTTTTATAACCAAAACCGCTCGTTAAAACGAACACTTAATTAAAAACCAGTGTCAGTCTCCTGGAACGATGCAACAACATGCAACTCCACGCAGAGAAGTTTACCAAAAAGCGACAACCAGCCATGAAGGTGGAGGCAAATATTCAACTCGAACTCCGAAGAGTTTGAAACTACCCAGTTCCTAGGGTACAACAAACCAAACCAAGATTGAAGGAGCTTGGCCAAATCATGGGCACCATCATAAAACCAGGACCATGGATGACCCCAATCAACTCCTCTCTCATCAATGGGAGAACCTAACAGCGCCTGGTGTTCATTCAAGCGCATCCCGATTGGGATAGCTCATGCGCCCATTGCTCAGTACTCAAAATATCATTCGCAATAAATGCGAGGGTGTGGAGCACATCCTGGCAAATAAGGGAAACCAGGAGCTGAACGGTCAAATGATGTAGCATTCAAATTACAAAAAAGTTGTAAGTTTCACCGAAGGGGCACCTTCTTAATTGCAAGGTCCCATACCCTAGTTCTAACAAATCGTGGTAAAACCCGATAAATGTACTAGTGTTCACCCCGTGAAACAATGCAGCTCTAAACCAAAGTCCTCCCCGAGGGGCACCCGGTTCATCACTGATGCCATTAATACATGGCCGAATTAAGATAAAAACACCGGACTTTTAAACCAAAGTCCTCCCCAAGGGGCACCCAGTTCATCGCCAGTACCGTTAATACATGGTCCAGCTGCGACATACATTGGGATTTTAAACCAAAGTCCTCCGCGAGGGGCACCCAGCTCATCGCTAGTACCATTAATACATGGTCCAACTGTGACATATGCTGGGTTTTTAAACCATAGTCCTCCCCGAGGGGCACTCAGTCAATCATCCGAACCATTAATACACGGTCCAGCTACGACATACACTGGGCTTCTAAACCAAAGACCTCCCCGAGGGGTACTCAGTCAATCGTCCAAACCATTTATACATAGTCCAACTACGACAAATACTGAGCTTTTAAACCCAAGACCTCCCCGAGGGGCACTCGTTTGATCGTCAACGCCATTAATACATGGCCGGATAGCGATACAAACACTGGGTTCTAAAAGACCCCTTCGAGGGCATCTGATCATAAGTCAGGTCTTTTAAATTCGGTTAGTGACGGGCCCAAAGACCTTTTAGGAGGCACCCTACAAATTCTACAAGTGGCTGAGTCATTTGGTCACACCGAATAAAGGGTTTACAAATACCTCCTCAGAGGAACGAAAAATAAGACTTCTCCGGGGGAATATGTTCAAATCTAATCTCCGAAGGGTTCGGATCACCAGGCTAACGAGAAAAACGATTGAATGAACAAAATATAAGACCTCTCGAGAAGGGGCACAAAAACAAAAATCCATCCCTATATAAAAGGTATAAGTTGAATTGGGTAGACCGGAAACCTTTAGTCATGATCATGCCAGAAAATTCAAAAAAGGCAGAAAAACATGGCTCAAAGATTCCAAAAAAAGTTGATCATAAAATATAGTTTCTAACCTCTAAAACTTTGTGATAAAATTTTGGTATGGGGTCATTACCACCACATTAAATTAATGCTCATTTCTTAAACATACCACAAATCCGTCACAATCTTAAATTAAAGGTTCGACGTTTGCAAGGGTTCCCTAGTCAGGCAATAGCAGACTTGAAAACTTCGATACCGTGATAAGTGCAAAGGTGATTGTTCATGGAAAAGAAGTCTCAAAAATTGCTTCAGCCAGAAGCAAGGAAATTCAGCAGTGAAATTGGTTGAGTAAATCCAGCTAATTATATTTCATGGACACAATGAAAACCCAGTTTACGAAAAAGTACCACGAAATCATTTCAATACGGAACATTGCAGTAACAAATGACTTGTAGTATTTGTGCCATGAACATGGAAAGGAAACAGGTGTGGAATGCAAGACGATAAAGTACGACAAAGAAAAAATAAAAGCTTAAAGTACAACAAGCATAACACATTTCCATCACAACGTCACAAAAGCAAGTCTTAGCAAAGTTCGCAGGCATAATAGGATCCAAACACTTTTTCAATGCAAAATCTCCAGTAGAATTTTCCAATGCTGCATCTCCTTCAGAGGCTGGGGCATCTGTTGCTTTGGGCACACAACAGAATGCAGGAAGAATTCCTCAAAAAAGAAAGGATTGAGTTAGTGCAAGTAGTTCAATTTCATGGAGGAACCATTCTGTGATAAGAAACTTCTTAGTTCCATCTTGCCTACCGATAGCCTTCAAAGACTCAAGCACATAGTCAGTTACTAAATCCGGGTTTCCCAGATACATTGCCATGCTCAGAAGCTCTAAATGAGCCAATAAAAGAAAAATACTTTTACTAGCAAATCAGAAGCTTCTAGTGCCACAATCTAAATCATGGAAATTCAACAAAATTGATCACTTCCATCTCGCGCAATTCGTGACAACCTATGATAAAAGAGTAACTTGATCATACTAGGAATTGGACAATGTCCGGAAGACATATCATGGGTTTACCATGACATCGCAATAAAAAATTACCCAATTTGTACCTAACAAAAAGGCGAATATACTCAGAAATACATCAGCCAAAGTGCGCAAACAACGGGAGATCCATCCTTAGAAGCTCGTCAAAAAGATTTTGCCTTCAAATAAAAGCATTTGAAAATTGCAAAAAAATCAATATGACTTGATACGTCAATAAGAAGCCTCGAAAGTTCAATTAGTTAAACATCGACCAGTCCCGAGGAGAAGAAGGGGTAGATACATTGGTCAAGGAAGATCAAAAACGATCTCTTGTAGGAATGAATTCCTTGGCTAAGAAAATCTAGAGCGCCTCAACATGAAAACCTCTTTGACTCCAAATCTCTAATCGTATACAACTCGAAGAACTCGATGGTACTCTGCTTCAAACCCGAAAATAAATGATGCTGAAAGAGGCTACGCTAATATGGCATAATCTCATAAAGCGATAGCACTTCTCTAAGAATTGAAGTTAGTATCCATAAACGGTATCAACATGAATTACAAGGAAAGTTGAGCAATAACTGTATGCTAGGGCAAGCAGTTGTGAAGTAAGAATTCAGGGTGTTGTCTAGCCCGGGGTGATCTATGATAACACGGTTAGAAGAGATAACAATACCGCAAGGTTGCAATATACAAAAAAGAATCTTGAACTATGGAAAAAGATGATATGGGTAGATGCAGAAATAATGCAAGAAGCGATTCATTAATAAACAACGTTCAAATTCCAAAAAACAAGCTCCAAGACTCGAGGGCCTCAGGGTGGATACCGCAAAGGCATTATATAAAATGTCGGCCTGGCATAACTTATTAAGTGATGCAGATAAGCTACTCAGTTTACTAAAAATCCTACGGTCATGACCACCCAAGAGGATTGGCTAAGAATATGAGTCAAGCTGACTGGGGCATCATTAATAATGGAGAAAGACAAGCCAAATTCGGAATTACATCAGGCAAATTGTCAGGTGCACGCATTTTATAAGTATTGAGTCTAATACCGTGATAATTTGAAAGATAATACTTAGAATTCACAGTCCAAAATCAAGACTGATGAATCTCGAGTATTGTCAATAAGCAAACTGAGTGTATTATCAGTGTGAACTATATTTACGAAGTCCTAAATTCCTAAATAAAACGTAGCTTCACATTGTTAACACATTCAAATCTATGAACATTTCTCATGATTTACCCCCTTTTACTAGACTAACCCGTTGACATCTTGAGCAATCGACAATGAATTTGCCACCGAATGTGCACAAAAGCTATTCATTACAGATTCTCTTAAAGTTCGCCTATTATAAAGGTGACCCTCCAATGAAACCGAGCCAGTGTTACACCACCATCCATCGAAATAAGGCAAAAAACACAAACAAAGGCAATGTGTTCATTGTCTTGTTCAGAAGTTATGGGTAAATTCAAACTGAGATTTCTGAGTTTAACCAAGCCACTGCAGCAAGGCCAAAGGACGAACAATCAAATGACACCCCTCCGGCAAATTGTCAAGAGGATATGGGATAACGAAAATTTGATTCACTTGTAACCTAGAAGCTGTTACTGTTCTAACATCAGAAACTCATATAAAAGATTCAGTCTAAGCAGAAGTGATATACTTTCCAGAACGATAACCAAAATCTTATGTCCGGTATCCACTTTGCACATGGAACTTCATTTTTCAACAAAGTACAGACAGGAAAAAGGACATGAGGTGTTCAACTCTCAAGACATAGATGTGGATTGTTCAAGTTCTAGAGTGCTCGAATATAACGTACTTCAAAACAGGCTTGGAGTATCAAATAAGTCTCCCAACGACCTAACAATTAGGTCGCTCCACGGCTTAAAGACAAAATTTCTCAACAACCTAAATGTTTTAAGTCGTTTGAAGGCTTAAAAGCTTAGGCCGCTCAAGGGATAGGTCACTCAACGATCTAAAGGATAAGGGCGTTGCAACATTCCAAGATCATAGGTCGTTCGGTCATCTTAAGGCCCCATATCGTGGGACAAGCAAATTGTTCAAATCGCTCAAAGGCTTGGGTCGCCTCATAATTGAGGAGTTTGGGTCGTCCCGTGATTCAAAAGATTGTATTGGCAAGCTAAAAGCTTTAGACTACTAACTACTTAAAGCGTAGACCACAATAACGACCTAAGATCCTTGAACGATTTAACAACCTAAGAGTGCCAAACTAGGTAACGATCTAAAGCTTAAGGTCGCGGTAGCAACCCAAGGACTTTGGTTGTTCAATGACTTAAGGTCCAAGCTAGCAGTCACGATCTAAAGCCTATTGTGGTTTCTACGACCTAAAAGCTTAAGGCGTTTCAAAATGTAATGGCGTAAGTCGTTCAAGGATGAAATGAACTCATGGAGTTTCAAGTTAAAGCACTGGAACTATCGAGTAATCTCCGACCAACAAAAAAATTTCCACAATGAACACTAGCGACGACCTCTTAGGTGGGGGCACGAATATCAAAGACTTCTTCAAGTAGAAGCGGAAAATAAATCACAGATGCGTACTTCCCAAATATGAAATATCGTATACCATCATTAATGATAACATTTGAAATCCAAAATCAGCTTTAGTCGATTAGTTGATTTTAGGTGTTAACGTGGATTCGAATTCGAATATCGTGTTTGTACATATGATATTTAACGAGTTATAAACCATTGAATTAATTAATCCTGTGCAAACACTTTATTCAATTCAAATTAAAATTCGCTATAATTCGTTTTCTGATCATTAAACTAATCCGTTATTGATGTGGATGATCAATAACAAAGTATAAGTCCAGAGTCGTGTAAATACTTGTTTTAATTACAGAACAGGTGGTATAAAGCATGTAATCCCAATCATCCTGAACTTGGGATACTCAGAGACAATGGGTCACATAGGAATGCTCATCAACTCAGGCCATTCAAACGACCCAAGAGCTCAGACCGTCGAGCGACCCGGCCTGAAGCTTAGGCCACCATAACGACCTGAGAGTTTGATGTAGACAACGACCCAAAAGCCCAATGATTTAGAAACCGGATGATGCATTGACATTAAGATGCGGATCACCATCAATTCATGGAGCGCTTCATGCTCTAATGCAATAACAAACAACGATAGATTAAGTTGAAATTCAAGCAAATCGTCAGCAGTGCAGAAGTACATTGAAATTTACGGTACTAGGTCAAATAGCATGAAGATGCGAAAAAATCAAATTATAGTCTGTTCTACAAGATTAATCGAGGAAAAGCTCACCGGTTACAATGATTATTTCGAAGTCCGCATTTCTCGTAAGAGAAAGTTACAAGCTTCGAGGGGCAAATGTTAACCTCGTTGTGAAAACATGGTTCAAAATATTAATGTACGTGCGAACGTTGGCACATGGCTTCATTTAATTCGCGGTTTCATTTAGCTCATACTCCATTTGTCCCGCACCAGTGTCTAACCCGCTCATCAGCTTTAGGACACAAGGACCATTTAGATCGTTTTGGATTTCATCAGTAAGCCAACTCGTAGTTTAAGGTTGATCCGTTCACAATAAAATACATTACAATACGCAGACCGTTCAACTGTTAAGACAATAATAGTTCAGCTCGTATCGCTATAATAAGCAGGCCGTAAACTAGGCATATACCAGTTCGTTCAGCTCATGTTTAGATCGTGTTTAAAACATGCATTTGGCCCGTTAAGTATGTTCATGGATGTGGCATCATAAAACAAGTCATGCAGCGTTACACTTGTGGACTAGAATGGATAAGTTGTTTAAACGACTCAAATAAGATCGTATATCTTTTGTATTACAACCAGGTCATTGGACGTGAAGCTAGCTAATGAATGAACCAATGCCAGCTGTAAAGTGTGAAAAGCAAACTGTATATTGTAAAGTCGTGGATAATCTTGGGACATGAGAACTGCATGGGTCCAGATCGTTATACATGGGGAGAACGTGAGCTCTTGGGTCGTGAGCAATGTTTTAGACTGTAAAAGCTCATTTAGACCGTGAAGACCGGGTCCATATTTTTGGTCGCCAAGACCATTGGAACATAGACAACTATCAAGACCTCTGGGGTGTTGGAGCTACTTTAGGTCACTAGTACTCTCCATCTTTTAGGCGGTCCCATTTAGATCAATGTGCAGCTATATAACTTTAATTACAATCGTGCCACTCACCCAAGACTTCAATTATAAATACCCCCTTATTTCTTGATGAGGGGGGATCTAATTTCATTCCAAGGGGAAGTGCTATCAAATTGGAAACTCTCCTACAACTTCTTTAATGGCTTCAATGGATCATACAACTCTTCTCCAACTTCATGTGAATCAAATCTTTCCCATTCAACACTAAAGCTCTCTTCAATTGAATCAAAACTCCTTGGATCTCCTTCATACATTGTGAAAAGTCTCTCCCTCACATTCAAGTGGTCTCCAACCTTTCTAAAGTCTAGATTTACCACTAAATATCTACGGAATTATGAAGATCATTCAGTTGCTCGAAGGATCAAGGATTGATACATCTATTATCGCAAAGTGAGAGGTCCTACGGATTCCTTGCCAAATTCAAGTGGAATTAGATCATAAGAGAGGGGGAAGAGGAAAATGAATGTATAAAGAGAGTTCATACATGTTGTAAACGAAACATCGTAATGAAATGTGATTGGTAAGCGGATGTAGATCCATATCGAATCAAACCACTATAAAAATTCTATGTCTTTTACTTGTCTTTCTCCATTTATTTTGTGATTGCGGCCCCTTTTAATTTTTGACCGTGATTGGTGAAGTGCACATTTGCACCTTTGTGTTGAAGTTGAATTTCAGTTTCAGCACTAATTCTCAAATGTAAGGGAGGACCAGCCTTCGAGGATCCAAGGGTTCACTGCGGGGGATCCTGGGTTATCTTGCTAGAGATGATCTGAATCGGTGAGGAGACCGTCCCTGGTCTCGACTCATGATGGAAATCCAATTTCCAATACGCGACATTTCAGTTTTAATTGCAGAACTAGCATGGTGACATAGTTGGATGGGGTACTATGCCATATATGATTGATACATTTATATTTGAAGTTGTTTGATACACTATGCACTTAGAGTAATATCAAAATGATTTGTTTTAAAATGTACCAAGCATTTTGGCTATTATAAGGTAAAATTCTATCCTCCGGCTTGCGTTGCATTTTGTGATGGGACCTGAGTCTTATAATAGCTTCATATTTCGAAAAGCATTGCGCTATTTATAAACTGTTTTATGCACTGGTATTCTTGGAAGAAAACCCGTTCCGTGTTATATGGCGTGGTCCCTTGATTTACTTTATTTCTAAAGCAAAGTTTTAAATAAATGTTTTAGTTCTCACACTAGTCCCATCACCGACCTGGAGTTTATTGTTTTAATTTAAACTCTGGGTGCCCCTATTTTCCCCACGGGAAGCTAGCTAGTAGTTTGGTTTTTGCAGTTATTTCTCTTTCCAGGATCCTAGATTTACAGCTGGAGCTATATTCGGAAGGCTTTGTATCCGTGTTCTCTTTCAGTTGTGTTATGTATTATTTTTCCGCTGCTATGTAATGTATTTTAATGTCTGATATTTTTCTGATGTATATTATTTATTCATACTCTGATATCTTGTGCCCTAATGTAAATTGTTGTAATAGCAATGAAATGTTCTTTTATTTATGTTTTGATTTGTCGTGTTCTCATTGCAATCCGTGTTTTCCGGTCTCCTCGGAGGCTAGCGAATTCGGGTCGTAACACTGAGCCTCATTCAAATGTGAAGAGAAGGCGCAGAACCTCCAAAGCCAAAGCTCCAAATTCTACTCGCGGAAGCTGCTACAATTATGGATCAAAGAATCACTATGCTAATCAATGCCGCGAGCCACGAACTTGTCGCATTTGCCGAAGCCCCGGTCACGTAGCAACGTCATGCCCTGAACTTCAGAAAGACAACTAGACATCATAAAGGCCTCGTAACATCTCTTTTAGTTCAAGCAATATATCCATGCATCTAGAACATACTTGCAATTTTCAATATGTCAACATCCCCCCTACTTTGAGCTACGTACTCATGCGAGCTGTGCGACTTGTACTTAAAGCGCTATGTGATCACACGAGTTGTGTACTCGCTTGCGAGATGTGTTCTCACCGCGAACTGTGTGTTTTCACCCGCGAGTTGTGTACTCGCCCGCGAGATGTGTTCTCGCCGTGAACTGTGTGTTTGCATCTGCGAGTTGTGTTCTCATCGCAAATTGTGTGTTTACATCCTAGGCACGTACATCCTCTGCCTACAAATTCCATCCCGCAGAAGTGGACGAAAGCTCGAAGGGAGCACTCGGAGCATGTACATCCTCTGTTCAAATTCCATCCCGCAGAAGGAACGAAAGCTTGAAGGGAGCACTTGGAGCACGTACATCCTTTGCTCAAATTCCATTCCGCAAAAGGGGACGAAAGCTCGAAGGGTGCACTCGAGCACGTACATCCTCTGCTCAAATTCCATCCCGCGGAAGGGACGAAAGCTCAAAGGGAGCACTTGGAGCACATACATCTTCTGTTCAAATTCCATCCTGCAAAAGGGAAAAAAGCTCGAATAGAGCACTCGTAGCACATACATCCTCTGCTCAAATTCCATCCCGTAGAAGGGGACGAAAGCTCGAAGGAAGCTCTTGGAGCATGTACATCCTCTGCTCAAATTCCATCCTGCAAAAGGGAACATGAAGCTCGAAGAGAGCATTCAAAAGCACACGCGGCCTAAGCTCAAAAGAACAAAGCCGAAACGGCCGATCAAAGCACTGAGAAGTGACTTGCAAACCAAAATGAAAGCCCAGGGAGTGGCTCAAAAGGACGAAATAGCGACTCAAAACAAAGATTAAATACCGGAGGAGGTTCCAATCTTCTATCAATAAATACCCGAATCTGGGTTAGGTTCGGGACTTCTATTAAATACCGGAGTGGGTTCCGGTCTTCTATCTATAAATACCCGATTCTGGGTAAGGTTCGGGACTTCTATTAAATACTAGAGGAGGTTTCGGTCTTCTATCAATAAATACCCGAATCTGGGTTAGGTTTGGGACTTCTATTAAATATCGGAGGGCATTCCGGTCTTCTATCTATAAATACCCGAATCTGGGTGAGGTTCGTGACTTCTATTAAATACCAGAGGAGGTCCGATCATCTATCAATAAATACCTGAATCTAGGTTATGTTCGGGACTTCTATTAAATACCGGAGGAGGTTCTGGTCTTCTATCTATAAATACCTGAATCTGGGTGAGGTTCGGGACTTCTATTAAATACCAGAGGAGGTTCCGGTCTTCTATCAATAAATACCCAAATCTGGGTTAGGTTCGGGACTTCTATTAAATACCGGAGGAGGTTCCGGTCTTCTATCAATAAATACTTGAATCTGGGTTAGGTTCGGGACTTCTATTAAATACCAGAGGAGGTTCCGGTCTTCTATTAATAAATACCCGAATCTGGGTAAGGTTCGGGACTTCTATTATATACCGAAGGAGGTTCCAGTCTTCTATCTATTAATACCCAAATATGGGTTAGGTTCGGGACTTCTATTAAATACCATAGGAGGTTTCGATCTTGTATCTATTAATACCCAAATCTGGGTTAACTCAGCCCTTTGCAAATATCAAAGGGGATTCCTGATCTTCTATCAATACCATAGTCTGGATCGGTTCTAACGCTCGAAGCTAAACAAGATAAGGTGGTCCAACTCGCTTACCAACTAGTATCTGACTTGGAAACACACTTCCAACATTATTGGGTGCAAGTTTATGACCTGCTAACTTGCTCAGGGAAGCATCTTAAACTAATGCATTTATCGGTTTACTATGCAAACTTATCGAATAATTATTATGATGCACAAAACACAAGTAAAGACTATAGACATCTTTTATTCAACATGCCTAGGTACAATTAATCACACTAAAGACAGGTGACGCTTCGCGAGAATCTACGAAACATACTCTTAGCAGACGAATATTATTATTTTTTAAAAATCCTGCTTCGAAGATCAAGGTAAATAAATCATCATTGTCTGCTCCTGAGGCCTCTTCGTATTCTGAAGCCCTGAGCAAGATCAAATCACGTAAAATGACGCTTCCGATGCAGATATTCTAACCATTGGATCAAGGATTGTAGGAACCCGATCATTTGTTTCAAATACATAAAGGCAGAGAATAAGGGATTTCAATACTTTAGTTCTTTCTCTTCAAATAATGGAAGCATGACAACCGGAAAAGAGGTCAATATGTCGCCATTTGTTCTTGACGGTGATTTACAGTGCTTTAATTCTTGGGCAATTGTCTCAATATTCTCGGGTCAATTCTCCATCAATCGCATCGAGCAGGATTTGAGGAAGGAGTTCGATTATCTGCATCTTGGGAATGGAAGGTCAAGAAGTTCAAGAACGTCTTTATTGCTAAATTTCCAAGGAATTTCTTTAGGGGGAATTTCTACTCTATTTCAAATGACAGGGGCACTCTGAATATTCTGCCATGAAGTCTCAACTTTGGTTCTTCAAAACCGAAACAAGAGGTTACTCTTTGGATTACCTTAAGGAACCTTCCAATTGTGTTTTGGAATCTTGAAATGGTGAAAGTCGTATTCTAGAAGGTAGGAAGGGTTTTAAGAATGCAAGAAGATGCGTGGAGCGTAGCTGACTTTTCATATCTTAAGGTGGAAATAGGAGTCCCACCTCCCGTGTATATTCCATCGTTGATTAGGCTTTTTACCAGGACCTCAAAAATTGAAGTTAGAAAATATTCAGGAAATCCAGACGACCCTTCTGAACCCGCCAATTTTAAGAATAGGGTGTTTAGGAGAGATAGGGATGGCTTTCTGAAGGTTTGGAAACCAAAAAGAAGGATGATGGTTACTATTAGTTCTGGTGTTAGTGGGGCATCATCTTCAAATCCAGTTGCAGCTCTTTAGAATCTCAATCAGGGAGAGGAGGAACGGTCATACGAAGATGAAGAGGGAGTATTCAGATCTGAGGATGGTGGTAAGAGGGTTAATGCTATTGACATGGTGCTTGAAAATGTGGGTTTTAATAACGGCGTGGGAATGGCTCGAAAGTCCAGCAATAGCAAGGAGGTGGCTGGATCTTCTGGTATGTCACCTTTGAGGCGCAGAGTGGGTAAGAGCTTTGACGTTGATCAACCTCCGGAAGAAGTTGATCGTTGGGAATTCGCCAACTCGCTGGACGGTAACTTTGGCGACCACATGCAGAGCAAATGGATGATGTGGTTTAATTTGCTTAAAACGCTTTCTTTAATTTGCATGGAATGAATTTGGCTCCAACATGGGCAATGCTCATATCTGTTTTATTTTGGACTGTGCTAAATGCAACTCTCTATTTGGTTGTTGTATGTACTTAATTATAGCATGTAACTTTGTTGAGAATAGGCATATGTTCAAGTATAAAAAAAGAAAAATAATTTTTACATTCCAAATTCAAAGTTAATATGGACACACAAAAACATGCCAATCAACGCCTCGGTTGAGGGAAATCAAATGATACAGAATGATACTTCGCAAAGGACAAAGAATTTGACCTGGATAGTCGAAAATACCCCTTCACTAGGGGGGGGGGGGATCTTACTACCAGAATTAATGATTAAATAGGTTGACGGTGAAGGGGTATTGCATGACCGCAAGTACATGAAAATCCTTCAGGAACAAGGACAAACGCTAAGAAGAATCAAAGATAGGGAGAAAAATCCCGAAAGCGACATCAACCAAGACCCATCAAAGAGAAAGAACCATAGAAGCTAAGAGATCTAGCCAGCAGGGTCCATCCGACAGGGTCAAACCGACGAGAGCCTTCCGATATCGTCAATCGGACAAGGGGTCCTGCAGCGAAAGGCTATCCGGGAGGTTAAAACGCCGAAAGCATCAAGCCAGAAGCACATATAGAACCAGTTTCCGGAACACCTATCGTATAAATACCGAGAAGACATATTGATGAAGTGACGAATGAATCACCAAGAGCAATTTTATGGAAGATCAAGCTATACTTGGAAACCCCACTGAAAGTTAAACCGGAACCCCCGGAGGGGTACGAGCGATCCACGTATATAATGAGGAAAGGATCCTCTAAGTATTCGTGGGAAAGCCAGAAACCTGTACCCAACAATCTACAACTGAAATCATACAACCAAAAACTCATAACACCTTCCGAAAGCATGCTACAATAGCATGTTCATTCCAATCTCAAGGAGGCTACTGACTAACCGAGACCTGCACTACGAGAGCCGGGACAAGCATGACTAAGCGACCGAAGGCAGGGACATTCAAGACCAAGGGAAAAGGTAGACAAAAAA
Organism: Allium sativum; assembly: GCA_030737875.1. Lineage (NCBI taxonomy): Eukaryota > Viridiplantae > Streptophyta > Magnoliopsida > Asparagales > Amaryllidaceae > Allium > Allium sativum. The sequence continues at coordinate 543,881,349 of CM060918.1, forward strand.
GACCCCTATGGGCCCACGGTCCAATAACAAAAGGGACTCCAAATCCACTATAAATCAGACCTTATGTGTCACACTCAAGGGGGGGCTTCTTCTTCTTCCTCTCATATTTTAGGGGAGAGGATCTGTAATTTATAAACCAATCTTGAGATCTTCTGTATAACCTCCTCCATAAATAAAATCATCAAAATCCTTAAAGTGAACGTAGGTTCAAATCAAAGCGAACCACTATAAACTGTGTGTATTTATTTTCTTTTGTACGAAATGTTGTTCTTCAATATATTTCCGCATGTATTCTGCTATGTTGCGGGATCACCGGAATATCATAATGCAGGTCGTTAAGGCTTCAACAGCCTGACACTTTCTTCCCAAGGAAACTTCTCTCCCAAGAGGGTTGTTGACCCATGAATTACGGAAATGTGACATCCACCTCTTGAGAGAAGAATAATTAACCTTCGAGATTGAGTTCTTGACGTTTGGGAAGCGGTGAATCAACTCAACCTGGGGAAAGTCGATTAATCTTATTTCCTTCTTAGATCCACCTACGTAGACCTATCTCTGGTGTTGGCGAAAAATATCGTCAACACATGTCAACATAACGGTATTGTCCTATAGTAGGGACTACCATGGTCCATCCAACGTGAGAAGCAACCGCCATGTGATCTAGTGCACGATAACTCTGGCTGGGCTAAGTAATATCCTCAATAACAGGGGAATGTATGACTCGTCTTATTGCAGAAGGACCGACTAAATCTGTCAATGCTGCCTGGATAATGGTATCAGTGGAACCAGTGAAAAATTTACGTTAGAAGTCGACGTACGACTAACCGGTAATAATAACGCTCTCGACCATCTACCAACCTACGACCCTTGCCAGGTCAAGCTAATCTGATGGTTAAATCATACAATGATAAGTATGAGTGTGCAGATCACTGAGAATAACATCTAAGGCGTTTAACTCTCTACAATTCCTCTCACCAAGATACCAATAAATACCTAAAGCCGAAGGACAAGATATAAGTGGAAATCACCTCTTGGTAAGCATCCTAGCAATCTCTATAAAATCAATCCTAAAAGATATACTGTCAAGAAATGAATGCCTTATAATATGATGCATGTACATCCTCAAGTCGACTTGGTTACCAACAACCAAATAAACATGATGGTATCCAATGTTCCTAGGCCTTCTGTTGTCCATGGTCCAAAAAGAAAGACGAAAGGAAAAGGTAGTCGCATCAAAATTCTGAATAACGAAATGAAAATTTTGGAATACTCAAAATACCAACAATGTAATTAACTCCTAGAAATTAAATAATGAAACTTGTGAGTCTGAAATGGTGCACTGTATCAAGGCATCCATATAAGTACGCAGGAATAGTCGTACCCCAGTCATATAAAATAGCAATACTAAAATACAACTTAAATACTACCTCAATAAATTCAACAACCAAACTACTGCTTGTTGTTTTGAAGAAAAGGTTATCAATAAGGTATAGGACATGTAATCATGCAAGCTCTAGATCATCATCAGGAAAGTACTGACTAACTATGTTGTCCATGGCCACACAGATAGCGCCAACTTTAATAGCACCTCCGAACAAATATGACGCATCAGAAGTGTCAAGATGAGGCAGTAGATCATGAACAAGTCCACAATGATGCCATCGAGCATCAATGAAAGGGAGCTGTGGATGTCTGGCTACTCCTATGGTAATGATGGTAAACATGGAGAAATCAAGTGGTGTAATTCTAAGCTCACCATAAGCAAAGTGGAACGTGTGAGTGGTTTTATACCATCGTAAAGTAACAGCAGTGCATAGCTGCACATCACCACGTATAACATGTTTGAGTCCTAAAATTGTATAGTACAAACTAAAGTAAACCACGAAGCGATAAATTAACTAATAACTACGGTAAAATGGTTATGAAATACCTAAGAAATAGTTGAATCCAATATCATGTAATAATGCTACGACTCTATCTATGTATGTCAAATGTCCATGAAAATATCTAAGCGTGGTCGTTAAAGAAGCACATGAATGGATATTTTGCGACTGTTATAGTTAAATGCAACGTCATACTATTAATTAGTCAACTGACAACCTATCTCAATTATTCCAATCTTTAATTTTAAAAAAAACTTATAGTCAAGCTTGTTTGTGTGTTAACATGTACTTTGCCTTCTGGGAGCTCATGAAAGTTTGATAGCATAGGCAATTTTGTTGCGTTAATATTTAAATCCAAAAATACATCAAAGTCGACTTCTCTAATGGAAGTCTGTCTCATACCTGTACGCGCCTTACTAGCTCGACCACCTTTGCAACCTCATCGACCTCCTTCTTTTATGCCTCCTTCCTGGTGCTCTAAATTTTCAGAGATTTCTGAAAGTTCTTATGTTCCATGCATGTGGATATATAGTGCAATCCCTTGATCTTTGCCGCTTCCCCCTACGTTGTTGTGATTGCCTTCCTCGTGCATGTACTTTTCGGTAAAATTTCTTAGCATTCTAAACATCTCTTCGATTGTATATCTCGAAAATGACTTTAATTTGGCAAAAAATGAATGGATTATGAAATTTTTGAGGGGAAATGGTGAAAAAAATTGTTTCCGTTGAAAATATCAGTAAGGAGGACGAGTGAAGGGGAAGAGGAGACGACCGAGGGAGGGGAAGGGGAAGGGTGTATTTTTATAATGGTCAACGCTTTGCCGTAAATATACAACGACAAAGTCTTTGCCGTTATATATTTATAATGGGAAAGAGTTTGTAGTTGTACGCCATAGTCTGTGTCTGATTCGGCTTGCTGGTTGCTTCGACCATTCGTTCAGTTGAAAACGATAAGAGAGAACGGGCTGAAGAGAACGATTGTTGGTGATGGTCTTATTAGTTATTATATTAGGTTTTTGTGTTGTGGCATGTATGACAAGGTTCAGGTTCAAATTGTTTGTCATCATTACTTATCCTTGACCATTTTCCTCCATCATCCGGATACCGATGCAGTGCACCTATGAAATGATATGAGACATTTGCATATTGGATAGCGGATGTGAATGGTATTCGTTACAATATATGCTAAACTTTTCAGTTTTGTGTAGGAGCCATAGTTTTGTGTAGGAACCGCTCTTAGTTGTGAAGATAGCTGAACATATTATGCCACTAAATGCTACGACATTTTATATTTTTGGAGGCAGTGGTAACATTTTAGCAATAAAACTGAAGTAAATGCATACAGTTTGGTTTAAAGGTATGCTACTAACATTTTCTTTCACACGCTATTTGTTTTATAATCATTTACCTAAATGAGTGCTTGCGTTATGATGAGTCCCCTAAGATGCAATATTGGCCCAAAAAAAAATTATTCTCCATTGACTAAATATGGTCATGCTATTCGTACTGATTCAGACTGGCCCAACAACAAAAGTATTGAGTTTGTAAAAATCCTTTTGAGGACCAAAATTTCAAGAGGGCAAGAAGATGAGGTGATTATGAAATATTTTAAATTTCAAGCTCGTGATTGAAGACCTATTTACAGAAAAACAGGATCCATCATGCGGTCAAACCTGCTATCATTAAACGGTCAGCATATATTAAGCCGCTTTTGGTTTACGTTTTTTAATTTTAAGATTTGCACATACAGAAGTATCGACGTCGTACACATATCGTGATCGTTTTACAAAATGAAGTTAACACACAAAACTAAAAACAACTCTCTATTATTTTCCATATTTTAAGAAACAACGGAATACGATAACAAATTCATATATCCACCGTCCAACGGTCCCCTTCGTCACTCCCTCCATCTTTGATCTGTCATCTCCGCAATACTTCAAATCTTCCCAACTTTCATAATTAGCTAAAAACTAAAAGCTCAAAACATAAAATAAATCAAACACTATGTTAATTTTCCGTACTAGTTGTTATCATCTTTACATATGGTTTTTACATCAACCCAAACCGATCTATCTAATTGTGCTAGATCATGTGCGTTGTTATCATGTAAGAGCAAACTTTAGGTATCTATAAGATAGAAAACCATCTTTAGTGAAATTAATATCCCTTTAAAAGATAAAAGTAACTACCAACTTTAAGAGAATTAGGGGCATAAAATTAGAGGCTTAAGAAATGTTTAGCCTCTAATTATACTGCATTTGGAGCAAACTTAATGTTAGTATCTACAGATAACTATAGGGGCAATTAGGAATGCATCTACAAATAATTAAAGGCATTAATTGAATTTGGCCCCTATTATAACTATCAAGGCCAAAATGAATGCCCCTAATGTTCACTAAATTTTTGGCGCATCTGGCAGTAAATTTTGAGATACCCGCTAGAAAACCCATAGGACTTCAGACCTTTTTTTCATCTTCCCTCAATTTCATCTTCTAATGCGTTAATCTATCGTCAGACAAAAAAAAGGTCAGAAGATAAATCCAAGTTAAAGAAGTCTCTTGCTTGATCCAATCGAAAAGTCTCCTTAATCGAACGTCCTGGTAAGTATTTATACGAAATCCTATTTTGAATACTGTTTTAAACCCTAATCACAAGTTGTTTTTTTATTGGAAATCTACTATCTAATCAAATTAGATGTTAATCTTCTGTTTAATTGACCTATTCTGCTTGCATTATTATCTATTCATATTCTTTGCGAAGCTGAAGAAGAAAACATCTTGGATTAAACAATAAACGCCCAATTTCCTATAATTTTATTGTCATATTTATAATTTTCTTCCTGGTTAACAAAATGCTTCAGTTGTTCATTAGTATTATCTTTTTTCCTTCAGTTTATGCAAGAGAATTTCAATTCAAAACTACTTGCATGTAAGTAGTATGTCTAAATGTCTAAAAAAGTGTATAACTGTGTTTTTCAATCCAGTACATTATTTTTAACTTAAGCAGCTAAAAATGAAATAAAAAGTTGATGAAATTCGTTGTGGATTGTTATCGACTTAATACATTGTATAACTTATTAACTAAAACCTGTAGCATACTAGAAGGATGTGTGATAATATAAGGTGTTTCTTTTACATACCTTTACTGATTGGATTTTTTTTTTTTTGAATGTTGCACAAATCTAGTGTTTGATGTCGATAATATTTTGTACTTTGATTCAGTTAGCCTGCTTTATGTAAATGAACCACAACAGTGTGAATACATGAAATACTTTATAATTGATAGGATCAATATGATAAAGAGGAAAATAATTTCATGAATAAAACCAATGACTGACATTATTTACTTATAGAATCTTACATGTTTAACATCATTTTTGCAAACTACTTCTAATGGAGAGAATTTCTCTTTGACATTTTAATAGCCTTTTGTGATGGCTAATTGTGATACGAGTATATCAAATATTGGAAAATAAATAAATAATGAGATTTACAGGATGTTGCATTCATCATTATGCATGTTATGGTAAGAGTAACTTGCATGTTATTGTTATTGAGTGATGCATAAATATATAGCAGCTTCTTGTCTATTACTTGAAATAGAAAACAAGAACTAATCGTCGCTTTCGTGGACGCCCAGCAAAGTAACCATTTCAAAATGCTTTATATCCGTAGATTTCCTTCTTATGTTTCCTTCACGCCAACTGCTCAACCTCACTCCTCATTCAATTCGTTAGTCGGTTACTATTTCTTCACCGAATCTATATTTTACTTTTTTCGTCTCTCTTCTTCCTTCAAATTTCGACCTTTGCTTCTTGATAACAAAAATTCCTCCAACCCTTATGCTTTATCACTACCAGTTGTCTTTATTTCTTCTTCCATTTCCATTTGTTGGTGATTTCCATTTAACCTACTAATCCCTACCTACTATTTTCATTGTTATGAAAAATTGCGCCTTTGCGGAAGAACAATAAGCAGGATCTAGATTTGTCAATTGTACATCAATCTAATATGTTAGCAATTATTATATTACATCAACAAAATAGTAAATAACTATAGCAGAGAAACAAAGAGACACAATATTTATACTGGTTCCACTATTCTCGAGATAGTGTACGTCCAGTCCAACAGAGAGAGATTTTATTCCACATGAGAGAATTACTAGAGATTACAAAATAAGAGTTTACATATCCAAACCTCAATCAGGTTTAATAAGAAGAGACACCATTGGGGATCACTGGCTCTAGGCCAGGATGGGTTTACACTAAAGTCTACCCCTCAATATATAGCCAGTGCAAATTTATGTGAGTCATCAATTAAATTACCAACATATGGTAATAATATAATGGAGGCAAATTACCATAATAATAAATGTGCAAACATAGGAAGTAAATCAATCCGTTTCTTTAGCATAGATGGAAGAAATTAATCCCTTCATTTATTTCTCTACTACCTCATCAAATGCAATCAATGCATTCCCATTATAAAAATATTTACTTTCCATTCTTTGCAAATTTGTTCCAATCAAATTGTGATTTTGAATCACCAAATTTAACACTCCACCTTGATGCAAAATCACATATCTCCAGCACCCCACCTTGAATCAAATTCTCTTCTCATAAAACTCTTCAACAGAACTCTACCTTCAATCAAAATCTCACAACGAGATACACCAAAAAATGAATATTTACCAAATGGGTTCCTGCAAAGCCATCCCCCATCACACAATTGTTAACAAGCTCAGACTACGTCCCCGCCCGCCAACAAAATGTTTCAAATATCCAAAATAAAAGAAAAAAGGCAGATTCCAAAGTAATCTCAACACCACCAAGACCAAAAAAATAATTCTCTCAATCGCCAAAAAATCTCTCTCCTGCCACTTAATCAAAACCATTACAAGCTTCACCCACCGCCTGTAAAAGATGCATCTACCACCATGAGCTGCACCACGCATAAGCCAACGGTCTAAAAGTGCTTGCAATACACATCGACACCCGTCTAACACTTGACCTGATCTCCTTCCTCAATCATCCCGGATCCCTCGAGCATCATCAATGTGAAGACCCCTTTCTAAACCACATTGATCTCTGTCTCGACACCCGTCTATCACTTGACCTGAGCTCCTTTCCTGATCATCTTGGATCCTTCGAGCATCATCAACATGAAGACCCCTGTCAGAAACATGATCAAAACTTCCCAAATCCAATAGTCCCTTCAACACAGTAAACTCCATATCACGTCAAAGTTCCCAGATTGGAACGCTCTTTTCTCTCAACATAATCTCCTCCACCAAAGTCTCCTTTTCGCCAAAATAGTAATAGCATAATCACCACTGAATCTAACAACCTTTGTAGAAATAATTGATGCACAATTTAAAACAAATCGCCTCGCTCTGATACCAATCTGTTATGAAAAATTGCGCCTTTGCGGAAGAACAATAAGCAGGATCTAGATTTGTCAATTGTACATCAATCTAATATGTTAGCAATTATTCTATTACATCAACAAAATAGTAAATAAATATAGCAGAGAAACAAAGAGACACAATATTTATACTGGTTCCACTATCCTCGAGATAGTGTACGTCCAGTCCAACAGAGAGAGATTTTATTCCACATGAGAGAATTACAAGAGATTACAAAATAAGAGTTTACATATCCAAACCTCAATCAGGTTTAATAAGAAGAGACAACATTGGGGATCACTGGCTCCAGGCCAGGATGGGTTTACACTAAAGTCTACCCCTCAATATATAGCCAGTGCAAATTTATGTGAGTCATCAATTAAATTACCAACATATGGTAATAATATAATGGAGGCAAATTACCATAACAATAAATGTGCAAACATAGGAAGTAAATCAATCCGTTTCTTTAGCATAGATGGAAGAAATTAATCCCTTCATTTATTTCTCTACCACCTCATCAAATGCAATCAATGCATTCCCATTATAAAAATATTTACTTTTCATTCTTTGCAAATTTATTCCAATCAAATTGTGATTTTGTATCACCAAATTTAACATTCATTACCATGACAAACATCTATACCCAACGGTGCAAAGCAGAAAGAGCATGTATTCGATTTAGGTTAACATTTCAGAATCCATGGTCAACAAAGCAGTATGGGTAAGGTAATCGATAGAGTTGACTTCAAAATCCCTGTTTTGATTTATTTTCTGTTTCGATTTTGTGCTTAAAAGGGTTTGCTATTTAATTTTATGATCAATTCCTTTTCTTTCCATCATCCGTTCACTATTTCCAAAAGAATCTTAGGTTGGAGGTAATTTTTAATGGACTATTTTATCAATGTGCTTTAATTGTTTTCCCTTTCTTCTCTGTCTAATTCTGCCCTCCTTTGTGATATTTCATACATTTATTCCAAAATCACTTTTGTCTAATTATTTATTTATCATTAACGAAATTATGAGTACACTATGATTAGTGACTCCCACTGAGACATTGTTTTGAGGTAGATGAAACAAAATATTTTTATGTTTGCTTGAGTATTTTCTGTATTTTTATATTTTCTTAACCTAAATTGTTTGTGCAATTTGTACTAACACTTATTTAAAGGTTGCAAGCAACAAACTAGAAATACACCGATTACTGCCTGAAGTAGGAACTTCTTTATCCTAAGCCGCAACATTACTGTACTTACATTTCAGAACTAGAATATTTGGTTCTTGCTCGTTTTTTAAACTCCACTACCTAATTCAACGTGTCGATGGATCATTTACTGCAGATTTGGTGCACTGATCGATACCAATGGGCATATTATCCCTAACATCAACTGCTTGTTATACTTGGTTTGTTTCAGTTTTCGTTTGTCCACCAATCCTTCGGATTATATTTTTATGGCCAATTTATTGATGTAGGTCGAGCCAGTAGCATATGCTTTGCAATCATGTAATTGGAAGTATTGTTATGCATTGTTATTGTTTTCATGTAAAGTAGCGACGCCAAATCGTACATCGTGTTTTTTACATGTGCGTGAATGTTAGCAAAGGGCAATGAATGAATTTTTAAACCTTTGAATGGTATGATCACAAGATGTACATTTGTTTTATCTTCAAATGCCGGGGTAGGCACGTGCATACTCCATTTGCAGTTAGGCTCCGCCCGGACTACACCTCCAGACTTTATGATTGTATAATGGAATCGTTGGTAAAGATGACAATAAATATCTGTATAATTTGTTAATTTAAATAAAATAATGTATGTCAACTCCAATATTATATTGTTCATACATACACACACGCACACACTCAATCTCTAACTGGAACCTATCCATATAAGAGTATAGCAAACGTATCTTTACAATGATAAATATCTATGAACCGAATAAAGAACTTGAAAAATATCTTTCAAATAACGTCTGAATACTACACAATTTCTAAGATAGCACCTGATTTTCTTTTATATTGCATACATTATGGCCATACCGACTTAAAACATTTTGCTGACATATTATTTTCCATGGCTAACGTCTACGTATGGGTAGCACCATAGCAAGTGAATTGTGATGTTGCCTTTCAAATTTACAGATGAATTCCTTTTATACTTTTAGTTTTTGATTTTGTAAATGAGGGCCTTTAAGCATTTTCAGTTATTTAGAAATGATTATCATAAGCACGTTCAGGTGATTTGATGATCATGCATTCTGTTAGAGAGGACATGCCTTCTTCAATACATCATCCTTTCAGGTTTTTGTCCTTGGGCTACATATGTATAGTTCTCTACTTGATCATATCCATATTTCTTTCCTTCCCATTTTTATGTTTTTTTTACACATTATTCTTCTTACCTACTGTTTGTATCCATAGGTTGTACATGAACTGTTAACTCAATAACGTTTGCTCGACTAGTGAATGCTAATCGAAGCTGATATTTTGTACCATCATATATACTATAATTTTGCACCTCATTTGATTACTCTTTATAGCTTAACCTATGAGAACTGTTATTTGGGTGACTCGTTAATCATATAAGTAGCATGGAAGTGATCTTTTTAAATATTATTTGTTGTTTATTTCTGTGAAATATTGTAACTGCCACTTAAATATTGTATTTTTAATGTAATAAATATTATTCCTTTATAGACCTGTTTGAAACGATTTCTAACTACCAGCTTTGAGGTGCATTAAAGTTTACAAAGGCTACCTTCAAGTCAAATTTAAGCACACATGTGGTAAATATTATATTCCTATGTTATGTTTTGTAAAGATTGCATTCTTATCTATCAAATATAAGCTCACACATGTTTTGAATAATGGATTACTGAAATAACGACATTCCTTTCAAGATATAGCTACATTGGAGTAGACAGTTAGAATTAGTACACATTCTAAGAACTGAAATGTGTGTGCGATTAGTTGAAAATACAAGCTTTTAAATGTTGTTAATAACTTATGGTTTCCCCCCATTTTACTAGATAAGAATACAGACCTCGGTGATAATTATGCAGGAGAAAAATTGCAAAATGCAAGAGGACAAAAATGGTTACTATGTTTGATTATTCTTGACATACACGCTGCCAGTTTCTACCATAATGCTGTAAAAATCATATATTTCTCAGACATTGTGCAATTACTGGGTAAACCGTATACAGGCACGTCTTCAAAACTCATGACTTATTTCTTTTTATATTATTTTAGCACAAAGTTGTATGACATATGTTCTGTTATCCGAACGACGACGTGGTTTTGCTAACTGACAAGTCATATGCTGACATTATAAATTTCTTTCCTCTTCATTCAAAGGAGGTATTAATATCCTGTAATTATTATCTACTATTTTGTTCGTATGAAATATATTTTATCCAAGTGTGGGTGACAATGTGCGATTAACGAACAGCTTTCACCATTTAGTCTTATCACATTGACCGTCGCATATATCTATCGTGCTGCTTTACCATTTATTAGTCAATAACACAACTAAATGTTCATGCTTCAGTTTACTGTAACGATGTCCATATCCGAGTTAACTGATGGTGTCAGGGGACATGTTGCAAACAATGTGGCTAAGCTTGAGAACAATGAAGGCTTTGTGCTCTTATAATACACACGCTTTCTCGATAGGAAATTGGAACCTTAGAAATAATGAACAAAATTTATAATTTCTTCACTACAAACAAGATAACAGTATGACTATGAAGTCTGATAGGACACATGTTTTTTCCCTCATTACTGCTACTACAATTTTGTGGTTAAGTAAGATACTGCTTATTTCATTTTTGGTTATGAAGTATGAAACAGTTATGTACCATACTACTACATCACTATTATATTCTTTCATTTATGGATGTTTTCTGACTTTTGTTGTCTTCTTGCATCTGCTTAGCTATATATTACTGTAAATATACAACTTGAGCCATTGATAACGCTTACTTAACACCATAATCTGCTCATGTGCGAAGTACGGATCCCAATCTAGTTTTTGAGTATTTGGGTGCTTATATAGAAAAGCAGGGAAACAATGAAGGCAAAGAAAAGCAGGGGAAGAATGAAGCTGAAATATAACTAACTTATGGAAGTTGAGATGATGCAACCACATATACTTATATGGAACATGCTGGCCTTACTGCAAGTAGAGAAAAGCTGGAGCATAAAACCGCAAAATCTGATGGTTTAGATTCTATTTATTCAGTAGGCTAAGCAGTTGCAAAATTTTGCCAAAAAATCTGTAAAGCATGGTTATGTTGATACATTTGCATATAAATCAACATAATTTGACTGTGCGAGCCGAGTTGAGTCCAATATTAGTGTATTTTGTAACTGCAATGATTAACAGGAGATAAACGTAATAGTTATCAATCAAAGTTCTATTTATGTATTGTCTGTAACATGTCAAGTGCGGATATGCAAGTTTTTTGTTGTTATAATGATATAGTACTTCATCTGGTTAAATTTAGTGTGTTCTTATTTGTCTTGTAGCACCTAATGTGTTTAGATTTTAGATTGGCATATTCATGTATCAATGTATTATTATAGTATGCAGATTTTATTAGTTGAATTAAATTCATTTGAGGCAGATAATAGTGTCATTGTTACTTCAGTTTAAATCCATCAGTCCTACGTGGCACACATATTATTAGGGGCATTTATTGGAACAAATATGCCCTTACATATTATTAGGGACTCTACATTTAAGGGCATTTCTTCTTTTGCCTCTCTTTCTTTTAGAGACCCTTTTATTTAATTATTTGCCTTTATTGTTTACAACAGAGGCATTTGGATATGTCTCTGTTGTTCTTATTTTTAGTAGTAATCCCGTTAGGGAAAAAGACTACGGTACCACTTGATTTTTGAAATGGGCAGTTCACATCTACGTCTGCGTCGGATGCGTTAGACGCATTGACGTGAGACCCACCGCATTTACCCCTTCTAGCCGAAAGCTTCAAACTGAGCTGTTCGGTTTCCCCGTTCAATTTGATCCCACTTTTACATCTATTTGCCCTTTTCATGTGTTTCTTCCAGATAAAAAAACGTATTCCCCTTTCACCAATTTTCCTTTTCTCAACCCTTTCCAAATACCCCTTACAAATATCTTTTTCTGTTAAGAATCAAACGTACCCTACGACATTCCCCGTATATTAGATTAGTGTACAATTTTCACCGACCTCACATGGTCGATAAGTACTAGTGTTTTCAAAACTTGTTTACTTTAAAGGGTAACTCTTGTTATAAGAGCATATAGATTTTAATTAAAAGGATAAAACAAAATTAAACCCCTTTCTGCATCTCCAAAACAAATAATCATGACCATCCCCCGTTTTAAGCTAACTAAATGATGACCTAGCGACAATTTGCAATGATTTTTGAAAAGGAGAAATATCAATGGACACTTTCAAATGCAAATAATGTCATAATATACAGATACACGAACACAAATGAATATCTGTATCCGAATTTATTTTCGAAGATTTGACGTTCACGTCTGCTGTTATAGACAAATATCGAGTAATTATTATATCTGCCAAGCACTGCTAAAATAAGAAGCATAACTGAAAAAAAATGTTAACATAAATGCTTTCGAACTCTTTTGATTATTGAAATTTTAATGATTATGAAATATTTGAGCGGTAAATATGCATTTAGTACATATTTTCAAAATTGTTCTTCATATACGATAAGAATTGTTGTCTTAAAAATTGGCATCTGAATAAACAAGCTTTATTCTTTATAAAAGTCAAACTCACTTAAAATTAAATTATAATATTTTTTCTTAACAAATTGGTTTTACTTTTTACATATATTACCAAATTTAATATCAGTTAAAAAAATATAATCTGACAAATAAGTTTCATTTATATTTTCATTATTGATTACTTGGTAATAAAAACCAAAATTCACACTATTAAAATAAAATAAAATATTGCAACTTATAAATAAAAATTCAAGCTTAATCCGCATAATTCTAACTTAAAAATATAAATAAGTATCTCTTAAAAAACATTTTTTTTCCAGTATGTTAAACACATAATTTATAGAAAGATAGTTTACCGACGTAGCATGTCATATCATCATGCGCAAAGCTCGTATCACATATAAGATTCTTATATATATGGATTTCTAATTTAATGAAACAATAATTAAATATATTTAATTCCATTGAAACACACATAATCTAAATCATAATTTTGAAAAACCTAGACTACTAGTTTTCAAATACGTGATATACTGGTCGATTTTGAACTAATTTACGATTTGTTGACAGCCCTATCGGAATAGGTCATTGTCTTTGCTGGTTTCATTTTAGGCATTGCATGCACTCTTTATTTTTACAACGCAACATAAATCGGTAGGCACGCATGCAACTTCAATTCTTGTTGGACACTTTAAATCATATACAGAATTCCTCCAATTATTACTCCTTTTTGTCCATGGTCTTTAGTAGGCTGCCGTTCATTGTAATTCTTGCCCAAGGCCCACAACTACACTGGGCCGGGCCTACAAAATACACTTAAAATTTAACATTAATTCTCATTATACAAGTTATAAATATTGAATATGCACGGAATTATGTAATTTTATGGAACTTTAAAATTGTCAAGATAATAAATTAATTAATCGAAAAAATCTTCAAATAAATGAAACACAGGCGAATCCCAATTTGCTGGAAGGAGAATGTGAACTGCAAAGAAGAGTTGATATCAAGTATCAACATCTTATAACGTGAACAATTCATTTTTAGACAGGCATCAGATGCATCTACTTTACTACACATTCTTCGTTGCTAAATCCCAGTATATTCAAGAAGTTTTTAGCATAGGGTTAGGATTGAAATTGAAGAGGGGTTAACAAAATCAAAGATGATATAAAGCGGATTTCTGCGTAACTTTCAATGTGAAACAGATCAATAAGACTGTAACAATATCGGTTTTATATTTTATTGCGTCACTGCTTAATTTTTTTCTATATAAATATTAAAAAAAGATTACTGAAAAATAAACAAAAAATTGCATAAATATCTGCACTTATTGTGAAAAAGTATGCAACTTTTCATAGTGTATTACAAATACTGAAAAAGTAAAAGTTATAAAAATATTTGTATTTACTGTGAAAAAGCGCAGACATATCTACAACATTCCCAAAGTGCGTTGAAGATATAGTTCTGCATCAAAAATGCAGACATGCCTGCAATTGTACTGTATAATTGCTTGTTTTTCTGCAATTTTACCGAAATTAAGATATTCTTCATTTGCATGCAGTTTACGTTTATTATTATTATTATTATTATTCTGCAATAATGTGATGTTGAATAAGTATAGAAGTCGAATTTCAATTTTTGAATCAGATAGCAAAAATTGCATACAAGTATGTGATTTTTGTTTACAATTACGGTGATGTCTGCAATGTTTTGAAAAACTACAGTTATTATTGCATGTCTTAGCGAAGCATGATTCTCTCTTTTTTTTTTTTTTTTTTTTTAACCTTTCTTACTTGAATACAAAGATGATTATAAATTGAATTTAATTTTAAATTTTGGTAGTTTTTTATGTTGATTTTTTATTTTCAGAAAACAAAATCCTAATTTGCAATGTTTTTAGAGGTTTTTTTTGTGTATTTTGAAGTTTAGCAGGGACCTTACCAAACTATTCCTTTTTTAAATCCAATTCATTTTTTAGGGCTGTTATGAGAACTGTAAATTTGTCATTACCATACCATTACCAGTCGATCAGTAGCTATTTTTGATTGAAATCGGTATACCGTTAAAACGTTATGATAATGCTAAATTTACCATTTTTAACGGTAAATTATCGGTAACATTTCTTCAATACAAGCGATAACGGTAAATTTACCAGTAAATTTAAAATATATGTATATTCATCTGATATTATTTATTACATGCATTTAGAACCAAGACAATGATTATATTTAGTTCAATAATTAGGTAAAATAATTTTAAGTACACTTATTTTCTTTCTTATTTATGTTTTTGTATAAACTAATACATAGTATAATAAATATGCACCGTGTATAAAAAATATGACGAGATATAATCTTTGATGGACAAATGGTAATTTACCATTAACAGTGTAACGGTTACCAGATTATCGGTATGTCAGTCTCCGGTATACCAGTCGATCGGTATGTCACATGATATTCATACCTTCTTATATAAGAATTAAGAAATAGTAAATGATGGAACTATCGAACCGTGCAAAGTATGATAACAATCTCTCGCTTATTATGTAATGCCTCACTATTCTTAATGTCAAAAACTAACTACTTATTTAGAGTTGCGTATTTGTAACTAGCTACAAAATACGCTGTAGCTAATTTTAGATATTAAAAATCATGGAACGTTTTATTGTAATTTAAACTTTTTAAAAGTATGAAAATAACTAAAAAACACATAGTAGAATCGAACATCAATATAAACGTCCATAGGTTGTTAACTCGATTGTTGTTAGTAATGTTTTTGGTCACTAACACTCAGATAGATCATAAGTTGTTACTAGTTAAAGAATACGGAAAAATTAAAGAATGTACTATATTTTTTTATAGTGGTTTGTCAAACTTTGACATATGTTGTACTAATCTATGATTATATTGTTACAAGTACATCTTACTTGTTTGTATGAAAGTAGAGAGAAATGAAGTGTAGTTGTTAGCGCGGGTATTTGCATTAACACCCACAAAAAAGTATACGGAGATACTAATAGAAATGGTAAATGAAAAATGGGAAGAAAAAAAAATAGAAATCACACAAAGTAGTTAGTAATGGTTTGCCAGCAAATGCCTACGTGCACTTTCTCGAAATATATCTCTTTCATGAGATTTTTACAAGTACAAAGTTTTGGATAGGCGAAAATTCAAATTGTGATAAACACTTGATAATTCTATCAAAATGAACAAGATCCTTTTTCCGGCATAGATACTTTTTCTAGTGAAAACTATGGAGGCATCCCTATTATACTTTCATATTGTAAAGCCGGTCCCTGTCAATGTTTCATTGTAAGTCCGGTCTCTATTTTCTAAAAACAAAGAAAATTATTGCCGATATGTTAGCAAGTTTTATAAATAATTGTTGATATGTCAACAACTTTCGCTAGTAATGTTTCATTATAAATCCAGAAAGGAAAAATTATAGCTTATAAGTTAGCAACTTTTATAATGATTGTTGATATGTCAGCAAGTTTCATACAGTGTATAGAAAAGTGAAAAATTATTTCTGAAATGCAAGCAACTTTTGTAAATAATTGTTGATATGTCAGCCATTTTTATAACGTATACAAATAAGTTGCTGATATGTCAACAACTTTATTGAGATGTTGCTGAGTGTCTGTAACAATCGAGGATAAAAAAACAGGGACCTAATTTCTACTGAAATTTAATGAAGTAATTTTGGTGTATTTTAAACCTTAATAAAGACCTGCGCCAAAAGTACCATACTTTCTATTTATAGATAACCATGAATCCATAACAGGCGAAGTGGAAGTAGAGGGGCAATGGGGAAACAACGTTGTCCGGTCCAGATCAATTTGGGTAAGGCAGTTATATCCGGATTGGTACCGATCCGGATTGTTTATTATGCTATGTTACACTAATCTGGATTGATGCTTGTCCTTTTCCTAGTTAAATCTCCACTTCGACTTTCGACTTGGAGCATTCAAAGTTGTTGGTTTCACTTATTTTACAGATGAGATAACTTGGCTCTATGCTGAGTTGATCCAGATTGATGTAATCTTAATGGTGATTTGATGAGTAACCCGATTTGAATTTAAGAGTTTCTACACTTAAATTGTGAGAATCCCATCTCACGTCTCTTTTAAGCTTGTTCGATAATCACCTCGTCATAATCGAGTTTAACATCTAGACCCATTGATCACCGTTTCTAGTTGCTCGATCATGTAACACCCCCTATGTTTTTCAACCCGAATTTCGATAAAAATACAAAATCAAACCCATCATCCAAGTATGAGTAGTGTAAATCTGGTACCTGCAAAATACGAGTATGTGCATATCAGATTACAATAAATCTAATTCACAGTGGAAACAAGTTAGGATAACAAGTATCGACTAGGGAAACTACATTAATAGTGAATCGCCACATCAATAGCAAGCATGAGAGAACAAGAACCGAAACCCAAACTGGAATATTTGCAAAGAATTGTCTTCCCCATGATAAACTTGAGAGTTGCTATGAGGAGGGAGGTCAGTACAACAAGTCCTAGCGAGTACAAAAATGTATAACACTGTCCATAGTACACAAATGCATCCCGTTTGATTTCACCCAAACCGTATGTCTAATAATGCTGATAATTCTAACCTAACATTGTAAAGCTTACACATGATGATTAACTACTACCGTATTTACGGTAGCATTTCCCAAAGATAATTTTATGCATAAGTATGAGGCCTTTAAACCACCATGCAAACCAATACTAAAACTAATAAACGATCTTTCCAACTGCTTAATACCTTATGAGTAAAGGAGGTGGGTTATGTGTGTGTGTATATAATCACTTATGGTCTCACTCGCGATATGTAGTACAAGGAGGATTCCAACGATCACTTAAGCCCCTAAGACAGATCCATTAATCACTTAACACCTAAGTGGTTTACAATATGCTAATATATGTCAGAGGACATTAGGTAATTCAAGGATTTCGTCATTCATGCATATTCCCAACCTTGCATAAGGCGAGAGATTATAAGCAATCACTTACTCGGTAGATGCCTAATCGTCATTTATGACCTTCCCACTACAGACCCCTATGCCACTATCTAGCTGACCTTATTAGATAATCACCAAATCACTTAATACTTCCCGCAGGATATGAAGACCTATAGTACTTCCGTGGCACTCATTTCATACTTTATCACAAGGCGGACTCCAACCTAGTCACTTACTGCCTAAGGGAAGCGGTCTATCGTGGAGATTACCGATCTCACACTAAATTAGTCATTTAAAACTTCTTATTTATGGGGTGATGAGCTACTAGATCACTTAATACCTCTAATCCCAAAATAGGGTACACTATTGAATTATTATCCTTTTGGTTTCTTCGAAAGGGAGACGGGCCCTACAACCACGTACTACCTCAACACTTGAAGTAACCTTTGAGATAAATTCACATTACGCAATTAATTATAGTCACAGGTTCCTATGGTCAATGATATCTCACATCAGTTGTCCATATATCCGACTGTTGTAAAGTGCAGACTGCAACTGACATAACATCATTAACTTGCTAAGTCTGGTCCTTATTTTAATTAAAGATATTGTTTCTAGAAATTAAATTAGAATAAGATGAGGATAATTTCCTAAGATTCACAGTTCGAGGATATTTATTTACTTACTTATTTGATTAAGTATTAACTATGGCAATCAATACCCAAATTTCTCATTAAATCCTATTTAATTCAATTAATTGTTACAACGTGCATACGCCATTAATGACCTTAACGGTCATATTCCATAAGTCCAGGGACACGCAATTAAACCAATTAAATTCCATAATTGTTACATGCAATTAGTGACCATAACAGTCACATTTCCTAAGGTAATAGAAACTTAATTAACTCAATTAATTTCTATAATTGTCATATGCCATTAATAATTGTATGTGTCACGTTTCTTAAGGAAATAGACACTTATAAAATGTCATTAATATCAGCCCTTTCAACCACATCAATTATATTTATTGTAACTTCCATTTGGTTGACTATTATTATTTTACTTTATTGGTCCTTATATATATATAATATAAATAATTTTGTTATATAAACTTCCCTTGGAGTTAGAACATTTATTCTTATTCATTTTAAACCGTAACCCCATGACATTTATTTCCTTATTAATTTCTCCTATGACATTCATGGTTACAATCTTAATTTCCCTTTTAATTTATTTGTAACCCTTTGAATTACAACAATTAACTACACATTTATTTCTAATAAATATAACGGTTACAAACATTTATTTCCATTCACTACGAGAAATACTACTATATACCCATTATAAATGGAAAACCAGTCAAATTCAAACTTATAACACGTATTTACCTAATTATTAATAATAATAGCGTCATTTACCTAAATTTTGGAAGGATGGATTTATAATATAACATTATATATATAGAGTGTGATACTTACGTATTTACTAATTATTTTAAATTCTTATTCTTTTACATTCTATCCCAAACTGACTTCTAAAACAATCCTTTTATGTTCATTCTTGTTAAGATTCAAAATATCAAAAAGGTTATTTACTATTATTCTTGTAAAATTTCCCCAAACAATTAAAAGAGGAAATATGGACACATTTCAAATCATAAGAAATAAACAATATTTCATTTGTAAAAGATGTAAAATCTGTTCAAAATACATGAATTTACATATCTCTTCATACATGATTTGTTAATGTTTCTTATAGATTTCAAACAATGTCTTTTTATTTAAAAAGAACAAAAAGAGGTAATTTACAAAAATCATGCAAAAACCCCAAATTCCAACCATAAATAGATTTATAATTCTAAGATAACAAGCTACACAATCTTACAAATTACACCCAATCCTATAAATCTGGAATAAACAACTATACAAATATATATATATATATATATATATATATATAAAGAGATTGATTTCCAAACTTAGGGTGTTCACAATAAACCAAAAATATAAAAGAATTGTGGTAAGAAATGAATACTATAACTGAAAGCTTACAAACACATATTGGATTTATTACCTATGGGCTAGGTAAATGACTAATCGTCATTTATCACCTTCCCCCGAGCGGACCCTCATGTCAATATCTAGTTGACCTTATTAGATAATGTAACGAACCGAAATTCCGTACTACCTGAGTTGACAAAATACACCATACGTCTAACCCAAATATCATAGAAACACGAAACATTATTAATAAAGAAGAAAAAGGTAGAAGAAGAACAAAAGTAACAATACAGAATCTCACATCGCAGCGGAACAAAATATAATATGTATATATATATATATATTAGCTTTTGGAGTTCAATTTTTTTCCACTATATATATATCATCATTAGAGTGCAACACTTACAACACAATGGAAAAACAATAACTAAATAACACTGAAGCCTCCTGCTCCAAGCTCCTTTAGATAAATCTGTAAAATCCTAAAATACTTGACTACCCGTACAAATTTGAGCACCCAAGAGTTTAGGTAAAACAAAACAAAATAAACTCCGGATCAGTCGTGGGACTGGTATAAGTAAACAATTTTAAAACAGTTTGAAAAAGATAAACGATATCTCATAAGACCACGCAGTATAACACGAAATGGGTTTTTCCCTTATGAGAATCCAAAACACTTTATTTAACTATCAAAATCATTTTGAAAGAAATGATAATCTTTATAACGAAACTCTTTTGATATTATAATAGTGTCTAAATCAAATAAATAACAATCTAATGGAACGTTTGCATCTCACGCTCCACATATATAATATAATCGCGAGCACTTATTGGGTAATGAATTTCCAACTATGACAAGGTATGGAACCACCTTCTGATAGTGTATCTCTAGAGAAGAATACACTGGGTTCAATAAGAACATATTGCAACCCGACCACACATGACCGACCACTCATTTCGTTTGGTGTATCGAATGTATATCACCAACGGTTGGGATCAGCAACCGTTTTCCCAAATGGGACAACATTGAATAGAATAAAGGATGAAATGAATTTCTCTAGATAGGTGATAATACACCCTAATTGGGAGCTATCCACTTAGCCAAGCTGCCTGCCCGATTTTTGTCTTTTCCCGGTTGTTGAGGCCTGAGGCTACGCTTACTTACCATTCATTGATGACACAATAACTTTGAATACCACGTTGTCAGATCCGTTAATCATTAATTGATTTGCACTAATATGTTCTTGAAATTATGCTAAGAGAATAAATTCTCTGCCACCATATATATTTGTACAGACCAACATATACGATCATTGGACATAATCTGTCAAACATTCATCCATACACGTTCGTTCTGGGATTGAACGCACTCGAAGGCATAATTTACGTTAATCCATCTTAGGTAGTTTCTACCTTGGATTAACAGAAAAAGTCCTTGCACTTTACTCCATCTTCGATTATCTTCATATAATCTGTTTCGCAATGCTACTGCCATTACGGAGTGGTTCTCGGATAATAATCCAACCGGTCTCTCCATATTCACAACGATTATTGGCAAATACTTCGATAGTCGGTTATTCAACTATCAAAGAAAAAAACATCCATTCAAAGCATCAAACAATCATTGGGCCCCTTAATTAATATTTCATTAATTAAATCACTTCTCCGTTTCCTTATCAATATTTGTTAACCCGATATTTTCGACAATCGGCTTGGCCTCTTACACTATTTGGATAACATTTCCATATATCGACTCCTTTTATTTTCTATACGTAGAAAATATCTCCTAGTAATAATTGGAAAACATTCCAATTACTTCTCCCTTTCATGACCATTCATTTCTATACTTAGGAAATATTTATTTATATTTAGAAAATTCCACTTATTGGGTTAAAACGAATGTTGGATAAAACATTGTTACCACAACCTAAAATACGGCATTCAACTAAACTCTTTAAACATTTATCTTCGAGACTGAATCATCCTATTTATCAGTTAATCATGAAATCAATCAAGTTGGAGTATAATTACGTCTC
The DNA here is from genome assembly GCA_030737875.1 of Allium sativum. Taxonomy (NCBI): domain Eukaryota; kingdom Viridiplantae; phylum Streptophyta; class Magnoliopsida; order Asparagales; family Amaryllidaceae; genus Allium; species Allium sativum. Next base: position 543,903,396 of record CM060918.1, read on the forward strand.
AGACCTTGGCTGAAAACATCCTTAACTTCAAAATAGACAAAACCACTATTCCCGAATAACCAACATCATATAAAGCCAATTATTCATTTTTAAAACGTATATACATTTCTCTTTCTATTACCAGATTATCGATCTCCTTTTTGTTTATAATATTCTATTCTAATTTCGTTTCCTTATCAATTTCTAATATAATGATATATTGATTTCCAGTTATCAAAATTTCTTAAAAATATTCTAACTCCTTAAATTTTCGGAAAAATTGTCAGCACCTCCTTTGTACCGGTCAATAGCTCAAACCTCAACTCGTCTCTCTAGGCCCTTTCCATTCAAAAAGAAAATAAAAAAGCCAAGTGGCTTGCCGATTCGGCGCATAAAAACTCATATGGAATTTAAACGTGTACCTTTTTGTCGGGCACACGAATTATAATCTTCATACACTTCATTCCATATCTGTCTAACCCATATACATTCATTCCTAATTGATTCCAACTCAGTCCAATCATTTTTAACTCAATTTGCTAATTTATTCGTTAATTAGCTCCTTTTCCCATTTCACTTTTTATTTGAACATATCACGTTCAAATATATTTTAACTTGCTTATAACAAATTGAATTCCAATTTCATTTCAAGTTTCCTTTCGATTTTGAATATAAATTTGCAAATCACATTCATTTATCCAAAGTCCAATTTCTTATAGCATATCCGATTAACTAATTATTCTTCAAATTATTTAATCCTATCCAGTAATTAAAAATCTGATTTTTGTTTCAAAATCTTTTCATTTACCTACTTGAGTTCGTATTTATTTTATAACTCAAATCAGGATTTTTCTAATGGAAATTCGGATTTCATTTACTTAAAACCTTTTATTAATTTAAATAAACCAATATGGTTTTATAATGGTGATGGCGCTATTTTTATGGAAATTTGATTTTGACACAACTCAAAATCTATACGACGAAATCCAGATTTTTCTCTTTCATTAGAAATATATTATCAAATCGGTCCTGACGATTCTTGTTTCAAAGAATTCCGACTTAAATTGAGTTCTATATATTCAATTGAAGTTCGAAACACAAATTTATGAACTGCCATGTTGTGGCAAGTTCGTTTAAATTATATTTAATATATAAACATTTTAAACTTCGTTTATATAAAATTCTAACTTCATTCTAATATATTTTTAATATATATTAAACCAATTTTCCTAATTCAGCTTAATAATTTTGACTATCCCAGATTGCCAATTATTTCGTATCTCAGTTATATATTTGTTTATAATTCAATATTTTATATTAAATTCTAATTCCTTTAAAAAAAATTATTTATAAAATTCGATATAATCGAATTTCAAATTATAAATCCTTTTAATTTATCTCATCTCAGCTTATATTCTGAATCCCAGAAATAAACCCATAATTCCTTTTTCGAAACGATTTCCAATTCCCTATTGAATTCTACCTTAAACCCAATTCATTTTATATTCCGAATCCTGGAATAAAACTGTCGTTCCTTTTTCGAAATGATTTCAATTTATATTTTAAATTCGTACTTGAACTAAAAGTTACAGAATATATCCCGATAACTAATTCACTATATTTATAAGCGTTGTTTATAAATTTACTTGTTTTATAAATTCCAACAAGTTCCATTTCGAAATCTATTTAATACCAAAATCTTATTTTGGAATATTCTATTTATTATAACTTATATGCATAAATATATAATCTATTTTCATATTTAAATTTAAACTTCTATTTAATACAATCCTAATATCTTTTCTGAAAATATTTTATTTAAACAAATTCGATCTATTCGAATTCAAATCATAAATCCATACTGATTTATTTTAGTTCAATTTACATTCTGAACATCAAACTAAATTTCATCGTTTACTTCTTTAAAACGATTCCCCATTTCTATTTTTAAATTCACATTTGAATTTAAATATCCAAATTATCAAATGATAATTTTTCCACTTTATTTATAAACATGGTTTATAAATTCATTTCAGTTCCCTGATTATCCAATGAAAATCATTCCGTTTTATTTCTAAATACCATTTATAAATTTACCTCAATCTCCTGTATTATTAAATTTATAAACATCGTTTTTATAAATTAATACTTCAATTTCATGTATTATGTAATTTATAAACATCGTTTATAAATTCAATACTTGTTTTATTTATTCAAAACAACTTAATATCTTTATAGCCCACTCGAAATTCAAATTCTATTTTTAAAAAAATAGATTTTTCATTTTAAATCTCGAGATATCCCTTTCACAGTATTTTTATAAATCAACATTTTGGGCCCAGTGATATTTAAACAATCAAACCACCCAATTGTCAATCAACACACCATATATGATTATATATATATATATATATATATATATATGAAAACAACAATAATAAATTTTGAGGAATCCAGTTGGATCCCTCCAACCTGTTTTCCTGCATCCACAGATGTTAGCCAACATAAATAATACCTATCCTCCTTCAAGGCAGGATATCGCGGTATAGAAGGTCATCCACCATCATATTGTGGGGCGTATAGGGTCATCCGATAATGATAGTGCATGCAAACAACCAACAAACAGTTATTTTAACGAATAAAATAATTCTAAATAAAAATATGAGTGAGATTTACTCACCGTTATTTTTATTTGCAACTCTGATACAGATTTTAATTTAAATCGAACTATGTTCGATTAAATTGAAATTCCAATGCTGGTTACCATCGACTAAAATAATTCCCAATTCAATCCCGATGTGTAGCCAATATTCATACGAAACCATTGCCAGTCGTTTTACTGAAATGTATTATCAAATGAATTTTATACGAGTGTTACGAGCTTTGAACAATTTTATATTATCATCTAATTATTGAATTAAGATAAATTGATTTATTTTAATTACCTTCACACAACTTGTTTACAGTCACTACCAGGCTAGTCCCCATATCGGTCTCCCCTCCCCACTGCGCCTCCTTCCCGTATCGAAGCTCATCGCCATCCAAAACAGACGTCCATCTGCCTTGCTGTCCAGACCCACCCTTCCAAACTTCCAGCCCCTTTTCTGTAACAAATATCCCAATATCCCCTTCCATCCTTAATTACACCATCCTAGTTCGTTCATTAGTTTAACGAAATTAAGGATCAAACTCCAAACCCAATCCACTTCAGTCCATACGCAGATGAATCTGCAGCCACGTAACCCTACATCGCACTACCCAAGAACCAAAATCGTACCCTTTTCTCGAATCGCTGCCTTCACCAAAACCTTAAGCAATTCAAGACCGATACCTCGTTTTCTTGTAACTTGCGATTGCTTCAGAGGATATCGCGATTTCCACTACTTATTTCCACTTTAATTAAGCCATATTCCGATCCCCCAGAGCCCATCGAATTTGCTTCTGTTGATTAACGGGAGCATCGCTCCTTCCCTTCCTTCTTGCGACTTTAAACCGTCGACCCTTCCATCGCTCACGTTCCTTTTTTTATTATTATACTGAATGATTCAAGTGGAGGAAATAAAATAAACCAACACAGCTACAATTTCCCCTTTTGAAGCCCTTTTATTTTCCTTTATGTATTTGATTATATCGGCCATTTTAATTATATTTTGTTTGTTGAAGAAAAGAATTAGAAGAGGGAGGATGCGCGATTTTACAGCCGATGAATTCTTAACCCCTAAGGAAATTGGTCTACGCAAGGGTGCATTATATTTAATGTGATTTGAGTTTAAAGAGATTTTGTTTCTTTTTAAATAGATACTGATTTGATTTCGAACCTATCCACGATCAAATATCTCGCGGTCCATTAATTTAAATCACGAACCACTATTTTAGCATATAGACCGACATTTCAATATTATAGCATTATTCTGAACTTAACAGAATATAATCTGAAATTTAATTTGAGCGTATATATAAAATAACCATATTAAATCAATATAAAATAATTTAAATTCAGAAATAATAAATACCCTGATAATAAAATATTTTTGTTATCATTTATATTCAAATACTATTGATATTGATCATCTTAATTGTTTTGATTCAGTTCTAATTTCGAATTCAAATATTTTAATATTACGATAATTTAATATATTCGATATTAAATCAAAATCGATTATTTAATCGATAACTTAATATAAAAATCCATTTATATTATTAACTCAATATTCAAAACCAAATTAAATATTTAAAATAAATTGTTCGAAAATCCGGGTCGTTACATTCTTACCCCCTTAAAAGAATTTCGTCCCCGAAATTACTAAGGTAAGAAAATGCTACACACCCATTAATCTTTCCAAAACTCATTTATATTGAACTCACCTCTTCGTACTTCAACAAATTTTAATTCCCACAAAACTTTTGGTTTCCATTTATATTGCATATCATATATATATATTTATATTCATTTTTTTGAATGATTTACAATCAATTCATATTCCATTCAAATTGATTCTGATCAATTTATTAACTCCGATCCATTTAACGTGCTTAAGTTAAATTATAAATTCCAGAATTCAAATTCCCATTTTTTTATTTCAAATCATTTTGAAATCACATAAGTATATACACATATATTTACAACCATCTCAAATTCAAAACATTTGAATTTTCAAATCGTTTGTTTTCTTTCAAACCAATTTTCATTAAAAACTTTTCTAAGGTAGCAACTCATGACTTAGAAACTCGAAAATGAACACTGATAATGTCGCGATCATCATCAGAATTATTTCCCAGCCACTGAAGTGAGTTCAATGCTTTATCACTTTCAAAATCCTTTCAAAACGATTTTGATTCATAAATCCTTCAAACACAAAGCTATATTGTTCTAATATACTTCGAAAAAATATTTTATGACTTCGCAGGATTTAAATTCCAAATTCTGGTTTAAATTTTATTTTAATTCATCTCATTTGTATATATTTCCTTCATATAATTTTTTTATTTGGTTATATATAACCATTCCAATTTTATAATCTTATCGGATTATAATATTAACATCCAACACATCCATATAATATAATAATTTCAGAAAATTGTTTCTTCTATATCAAAATAAAATTTTGGGTAAAATTATTTCATTTACCCAATTTAAAACAATAATGTGTCGAATTTTTTTGTTCAAGTATTTAGAAATTCTTATCGACTTCGTGGCGTCCCAGATTTTATCAGAATTCATAAACCACTCAACAGACTAGCCAACACAATATAAAACAGTTTTTATATCACTTAACAAATACGCGCTCTCATGTGTGTGTGTGTGTGTGTGTGTGTATATACTAAACTCATTCTAGGATACTACCGATCCTATATCTAATGAGCACAACCCCCACTAAAGCCTAGGTGTTCGCTCAACCTGGCTCTGGTACTAACTATAACGGACTAAATTTCCGTACTATCTAAGTTAACTAAATACACCATACGTCGAACCCAAATATCACAGAGATACACATCATTATAAATAAAGAAGAAAAGATAGAAGAAGAACAAAAGTAACAATACAGAATCTCACATCGCAGCGGAACAAAATATAATATATATATATATATATATCATCTTTTGGAGTACAATTTTTTTTCACTATATATACATATCATCATCAGAGTACAACACTTACAACACAACGGAAAAACAATAAATAAATAACGCTGAAGCCTCTTGCTCCAAGCTCCTTTAGATAAATCTATAAAATCCTGAACTACTTGACTACCCATACAAATTTGAGCACCCAAGAGTTTAGGTAAAACAAAACAAAATAAACTCCAGGTCAGTCATGGGACTGGTACGAGTAAACAATTTTAAAACAGTTTGAGAAAGATAAACGATATCTCATAAGACCACGCCGTATAACACGGGATGGGTTTTTCCCTTATGAGAATCCAAAACACTTGATTTATCTTTCAAAATCCTTTTGAAAGAAATGATAATCTTTATATCGAAACTCTTCTGATATTGTAAAAATGTTTAAATCAAATAAATAACAATCTGCTGGAACATTTGCATCTCATGCTCCACATATATAATATAATCACGAGCACTTGTTGGGTAATGAATTTCCAACTATGACAAGGTATGGAACCACCTTTCGATTGTGTATCTCTGGGGAAGAATACACTGGGTTCAACAAGAACATCTTGCAACCCGACCATACATGACCGACCACTCATTTCGCTTGAGTGTATCGAATGTATATCACCAACGGTTGGGATCAACAACCTTTTTCCCGAATGGGACATCATCGAATAGAATAAAGAATGAAATGAATTTATCTAGATAGGTATAATACACCCTAATTGGGAGCTACCCACTTACCATGCTGCCTGGCCGATTTTTGTCTTTTCCCGGTTGTTGAGGCCCGAAGCTACGCTTACTTACCATTCATTGATGACACAATCACTTTGAATGCCACATTTTCAGATCTGTTAATCATTAATAGATTTGCACAAATATATTCTGGTTATTACGCTGAGAGAATAAATTCTCTGCCACCGTATATATTTGTACAGACCAACATACACGATCATTGGACATACTCTGTCAGACACTCGTCCATACACGTTCGTTCTGGGATTGAACGCACTCGAAGGCACAATTTCCATTAATTCATCTTAGGCAATTTCAACCTAGGATGAACAGAAAAAGCCCTTGCACTTTACTCCATCTTCGATTATCTTCATATAATCTGTTTCGCAATTCTACTGCCAATACGAAGCGGTTCTCGGATAATAATCCAACTGGTCTCTCCATATTCACAACGATTGTCGGCAAATACTTCGATAATCGGTTATTTAACTATCGAAGAAAAACAAGCATCCATTCAAAGCATCAAACAATCACTGGGCCCTTAATTAAATCACTTCTCCGTTTCCTTATCAATATTTATTAACCCAATATTTTCGACAATCGGCTTGTCCACTTACACTATTTGGATAACATTTCCATATATCGACTCCTTTTATTTTCTATACGTAGAAAATATATCCTATTAATAATTGGAAAACATTCCATTTACTTCTCCCTTTCATGACATTCATTTCTATACTTAGCAAATATTTATTTATATTTCCAAATTTCCACTTATTGGGTTAAAACGAATGTTGTGTAAAACATCGTTACAACAACCCAAAATACTACATTCAACTAAACTTTTTAAACATTTATCTTCGAGATTGAATCATCCTATTTATCGGTTAATAATGGAATCAATCAAGTTGGGGTATAATTACCTCTCAGACCTTAGCTGAAAACATCCTTAACTTCAAAATAGACAAGACCACTATTCCCGAATAACCAACATCATATAAAGCCAATTATTCATTTTTAAAACGTATATACATTTCTCTTTCTATTACAATTTTTAAGTTCATTTCTTTATCAAATTCTAATATAATGATATATTGATTTCCAGTTATATAAATTTCTTAAAAATATTCTAACTCCTTAAATTTCCGCAAAAATTTGCCAGCACCTCCTTTGTACCAGTCAATAGCTCAAATTGAGTTCCGACTTAAATTGAGTTCTATATACTTAATTGAAGTTCGAAACACCAATTTACGAACTGCCATGTTGTGGCAAGTTCGTTTTAATTATATTTAATATATAAACGTTGTAAAATTTGTTTACATATAAATTCTAACTTCATTCTAATATATTTTTAATATATATTAAACCAATTTTCCCAATTCAACTTAAAAATTCTTACTATCCCATATTGCCAATTATTTCGTATCTAGTTATAAACTTACTTATAATTCAATCTTTCATATTTAATTCTAATTACTTTATAAATAAATTATTTATAAAATTCGATATATTCTAATTTCAAATTATAAATCCTTCTGATTTATCTCATCTCAGTTTATATTCTGAATCCCAGAAATAAACCCGTCGTTCCTTTTTTGAAACGATTTCCAATTCTCTGTTAAATTCATATTTGAATTTAAATTCCTAAATTATCAAATGATAATTTATTTCACTAAATTTATAACACCATTTATAAATTCAACTTCCTTGTTTCATATATTAAAACAAGTTCGATTTCAAATCTACCTGAAACCCAATTCATTTAATATTCTGAATCGTGGAATAAAACTGTCGTTCCTTTTTCGAAATGATTTCAAATTATATTTTAAATTCATACTTGAATTAAAAATTACGTAATACCTCTAGATAACTAATTCACATATTTATAAACATTGTTTATAAATTTACTTCTTTTATAAATTCTAGCAAGTTCCATTTCGAAATCTATTTAAAACCAAACCTTAATTTGGAATATTCTATTTATTATAACTTATCTATATAAATATAGAATCTATTTTCATATTTAAATTTAAACTTCTATTTATACAATCCTAATATCTTTTCTGAAAATATTTTATTTAAACAAATTCGATCTAGTCGAATTCAAATCATAAATCCATATGGATTTATTTTAGTTCAATTTACATTTTGAACATTAGACTAAATTTCATCGTTTACTTCTTTAAAACGATTCCCCATTTCTATTTTTAAATTCACATTTGAATTTAAATATCCAAATTATCAAATGATAATTTTTCCACTTTATTTATAAACATGGTTTATAAATTCATTTCAATTCCCTGATTATCCAATAAAATCATTCCATTTTATTTATAAATACCGTTTTATAAATTTACCTCAGTCTACTGTATTAATAAACATCGTTTTTGTAAATTCAACACTTTAATTTCCTATATTATTTAATTTATAAACATCGTTTATAAATTCAATACTTGTTTTGTTTGTTCAAAACAAGTTAATATCTTTATAGCTCACTCGAAATTCAAATTCAATTTTTGAAAAATAGATTTTCTATTTTAAATCACGAAATATCCCTTTCACGATATTTTTATAAATCAACATTTTGGGCCCAGTGATATTTAAACAATCAAACCACCCAATTGTCAATCAACACACTATATATGATAATATATATATATATATATATATATGATAACAACAATAATAAATTTTGAGGAATCCAGTTGGATCCTTAAAACCTGTTTTCCTGCATCCACAAACGTTAACCAACATAAATAATACCCATTGTTGATACCAAAAACTGGTTCAACACCCAAAGAGAAGAACTTTGTAGAGAATAGGTGAAGATTAATAACAGTAAACAATGCACAGAAATTGAAAAGATCACACACAGAATTTTTATAGTGGTTTAACAAAGACGATGCCTACGTCCACTTTATATATTATTTCTCTTTTTGATTACAATTCTCATTTTTTTTCTGAATTGAAACACATGTATTTATAGATGATACAACACTTAGCAGTTATTCTACATGTGTTACTGGATCCAAAAGAATAGTTATGGCTGAATGATTCAGTATCTGCTGAAGAATCGGTGCTTTTTCCCAAATATCTGGTATGAGGCGGCCTGCGATCCGTCTGCTTTGGGCGATTTGAACTGGAAAGATCTACTAATGAACTATTCTTCAGGCTAGCTTTTTGAACTTTAAATGAATGAATCGCAACTGGTAAGGCTTGGTTATCTCAATCTCCTTCTAGACCGTTCTACAGACAAAGTGGCCTAGGAAAATGAGCTTTCCCCATTTACTTCGAAGACTTTGTATACGGACCTACCGCGCTGCTATGCCTTGATGGGCAGTCTGAAAGGCCCATCAACACTTTGCCCCCCAAAGTATGGTTCGTTTAGTAAGAAACATACTTTTTTGTTATACATCTCAAGTCAGATTCTGTATGCCGATTGTCTCACCGGTTACTTTAATTTTCATTCAATAGACATTGTAAATTGCGTCGAGTTCCATCAATTGTTTCAAAACTTATGAACTAGTTCAAATAATGACGACACCTCCCAGTCTTCCCATCTTATCAATTGATCTCCAGCCTTCCAACTTCTTTACACGTCCGCTTGGTCCAATCATATTGGCTGAATTGGAATAGTCGCTCTTCCTTTTTTCATTATAAAGGTAAAATTCCATTTACCTTTTTCTTTTTACTTTTAATCTTTACAGGGGCTAATTTACCGTTCTAGAGAGAGAGACGATCAACGATCATCACCTCCACCTAAAGCCATCTTTTCAGGTTTGAATCATCCTTTATATCAAATGCCATTCTTGCACGGAGTCTCCCCTCCTCGTTCGTTATAATTTAGGGTCCGATTGGGTCCAATCGTCGGAGGCTTTCCGCATCAAACCGCCGGAGTCAGCGGTGGTGCGGTTCCCTAAGGCAAGGCTTCCGTCCTTTGGATAAGACCCTCTGATGACGAAACTTTGATTTTGATGGTAGGTCAAAAAGATCCCGCCTTTTCCAAGCATTTTTTTGAATCGAAGTGTCTTCGAACACTAAGGCACGTGACCATGCCAAAAAGGGCGATGTAGGGGATACTGATTCCTGCATAATCTAAACTGCATCACTTGTTTATTCACGGTTTACTAAGGCTATGCTTGTAGAAAGAAATCCTGACTTTATTTCTTCTTTTGTGCTTTTCTTTTATCTTTACGCCACAAGTTCTTCGTAGGTCAATGGTTATAACACGTGATACCCGTAAGCAAGAATCTGATGGAGAGATTCCTTTTTCTATGAGAATAGACCGTTCTTCAGAGTCTTCAGGTCAATCAGAGCCTACTTTTGGCAACGACCCTAAAAGTCGATCGATGGATCCATTGTCTGTCCCTCCAATAGCAATTGAGCTAGTTGAAGCGGGGCCCATTCCGCTGGCACCCGATATGCTCCCAGGTGTGGAGATTTTGAGGAATCCTCCAGAGGCAGAAGAATCCAAAATTACCCTTAGACGACTTCAGCATTTAAACGCAAAGCACAATATTTCATTTAACGATGTTGTTGTTCCTGAGAAGGCTTCAAGACCTCACAATCCCCCGGAGGGTTACATGGCGATCTCCCTTCCAATGTGCAACATGGGAGCCATTCCCCCCTTTCTTTCTTTCATTGTCAATTTTCTGTGTCGGATGAATTTAGCTCCGATGCAATTTCATCCAATAGCCTATGGAATTTTGCATTCGACCTGCTATTTATATCTGAAATATCTGGGTTATCCTCTGACCTTTGATGACATAGCCTTTCTCTTTAACTTTAGACACAATAAAACACAATTTCCTACTTTACTCTATTTTGAAGCTATTCGGGGATGGAAGATTATCGAGGATGTCCCAAGCAAGGCGGGTGATCCTAAGCGAGATTGGTTTTGGATTAAGCAGCAACCGGGGTGTGCTCAATACTGGCTCAAATGTGTTGGGTTTTCCCCTTTTCTTTATACACTCCTATTCCATAAAGATTTTTATTTCTGATCATTCTTTTTCATGTATAGAGGCCGGGCCTGTAAGACCTGACGATGAAATTTTTAAAATGCGCCACGAGCGATTGATCAGGATAACGAAAGAGCGACGACAGTTTTGGAACTGCCTGACCGATAAAAATTTACGCCGATATGCCTTACTCGATCGAAGTAGGACAAGGGGATCGGCAAAAGACGGACTTGGCCCTATAGTATCATCTCAAGACGAGGTGCCCCCAGTCATGAAGGGATCGGAGGACGAACAGGCGATTCGTTCGAATGAAAAATCCCCCATTTGCCCTCTGTCTGGAAAGAAAGAGAAATCCAGTTTGAAGAAGCCCGTTTCAAAAGGCGGATTCAGAAGGTAAAATTTCAAGAAGTTGCTAGTGATGAGGTCGGTCGTCGACAAAAAGAAAAGGTTGCTTCCAAGAGAACTCCCAAGGGGGCTCAAAGGGGAACAAACAAAGAGGAACCTATCGGGGTTCATCTGAAAGATTCGGGAGTTGAGGATGACTTCCCCTCGACTCATGACTTACAAGCGGGGCTTGATGCAACACCTCTTCCAGGGTTGGAAAACCTCCAAATGCCTAACATTATTCTCCCACCTCAAAGCTTAGACCCAAATTGATTCTTTGCCAACCAATCTGAAGGAATGTCCTTTCCAGACGGACAAGGCAGTATCGGAGGTAAAATCTTGTCATGATTGTAAAGTTTATTACATGTCACAACATCAAATGCTTATGTATAAATCGAGGATCGCTTGCTTCATTTTGCTTTTCCTTGTAGGTATCGATGAAGAGTTTTATGGAGATCTGTTTGCCCCCTTCCCAATGGACATTGGGTTGGGGGAGGCTACTTTGTCGCGCACTGAAAAAGGTGGCAGCGAATAAGACGATAATAGCAAAAGGAGGGAGACAGAAGACGTGAGAGGAGACGAGGAGGGAAAAAAGGAAGAATCGATGGAAGAAGGAAAGGACGAACTGCCCGAGGATCAGGATGGACAGAAAAAGAGACAGTTGAGAAGACACGATCGAACATCGGGAGATATGGAAGAGTTGGATCATGCGCCCAAGAGAAGGAAAAAAATTAATTCTCACAATCTCGTGGAGAGAAAAGGAGTCGAGCCCTCTCGAACAGTGATACATCGTCCCAGTCCTGCAGTTGGAGCTTCTTCCGTCGATCGATTCCAAGAATTGGAATGAAATTTCCCCGATTTCATTTTTTCTGCGATTGGGCCACCCCCCGAAATACAACCATTAACCCATAGCTTTCGTCGCCGTATGCGCAATAATTTGGAATATGCCCTATCTCAATATGACGCTATGCTGGAATATGCCGAGCAAGTGAGCAGAGCATTAAAAGGTAAGCTCGCCGAGATTGCAGGTTTAAAAAGAGACGTTGACAGTGGTAAGAGGACCTTTGCGTTCCTAGAGAAGAAAATAAGGATCAAGAGCTACAGGCGGCGGTAGATAAAGAAAGGCATGGGAGAGAGGTCGAAGATTTAAACATTCAGGTTCAACAGAGAGGACAGGAATGAAATTCTATGAGAGAAGAGATTGAAATCATGAAGAGGGATAGAGCTCGACTTGATCTTGAAATTCAGAATTTGAAGGCTACCCTTCATTCATCCGAGTTAGCCAAGGATCAGGCTGAGAAGAATACTGCCGCAGCGATCGAGTCTGCTAGCAATTTGAAGCTTCAACATGATGTTGAAATCGAGACCCTTAAGGCTGAGCATGCCCGAGAGAAAGTTGAGTTGAAGAAGGGGCATGCTCGCCAAGTTCTCTTGTTTTGTGCAAATTTCCTTCGCTACAGGGATTTGTCTTGGATGCCGAGATTTCCCAGGTCGTTGGTCGATGTATGGAAGGTACTCTTATGGGAAGAGAAGAAGATGGAACAGGGACGTCCAGTGGATGAGGCATCATTAATGAGCCATATTCTGAATGATAGGGAACGTGCTATCATGGTGGAGGCACAAAATCAAGAAAAGAGAATAGCAGAAGCGGAACGTCGCAAGGCGAAAGAAAAATCGGTTTCCCAAACCGAAGCTGGTGACAGTTGGCCCTATGCTCCCGCTTCATCTGCGCACACGGTTATGGAAAAGGGTTCATCTTCTACTTTTTCGTCCGACAAAGTCAAGGCCACGGAAGGACAGGTGGCCGTCTCTAACATGGAAGGCAAGCCCCCCTTCCCCATCTTTTTTTAAAATCCATCATCTCCTCCTAATTTGTATATATTTCCTTCTTTTTTTTACAGGGACTTCTCCGGTTGCTGACAGTGGAGATGAAGGATCTGTTGTTGAGAAGAAAGGCACCACGGATGAAACAGACAAGACTGCAGGAGTGGAGGAGATCGACTTGGTATCTCCCGATGTCGAGATCGTCGAGGAGTTCAAAAGAGAGGATCACCCATCCATGGCCGAGATCGAGGATCAGGAAGACAAGGGAATTTCTGCCGCAAAACTAGAACCTACCGAAGATCATGTGATCGCCAGGCCTCTCCAGTTTGTTCTTTCAACCATTCTTTCCACAGCTCCATTCCCTGCTACCTCGATGAATCCACAGGCTTCTGCTTCGACTCCTCGTCCCTTTGGTAGCACACTTGGAGGGTCGATACATGTGATGACCACCGAAGAAATGCTGGAGATGATCAGGCAGAAAGAGTTGGCTGAAATGGTGGAGCAAGGACTAATGCCACCTTCCGTTTAGGACTTTCTTTTCCTGTGTAACTGTCTAATGATGTATCTCTAATATTGTTATTTGAATGGTACCTGTCATGCAGTAATATTTTGTGATGATATCAGGGTATTATGAATGAAAATCAACTTATTTCGTAAGTAATGATAACATATGTAACATAGATGTCGTGTGAATCTCACGGTTATGTTTACAATGTCAAGGGTGAGTCACCCTTTACCCTTGTCGGGGGCGCTTGCTATTCCATTTGCCCCCAGTGTCGGGTAGATACTTGAGTGATGATCTCCCCGTCGAACTCGAGAAGTCCCATCCTTAATCGGGGTTTGGGTGCAATTAAGCAGGGGCGCTATCAGGCTTTTATACTTATCCTTTGGTCAATGAAGGGTAAAGTTTTATTGTTTGAGCGGTCTTTTGCCAAGGTGCGCCATTCACGCTCGATTGTCGTTTATACTCTTCCTCAAGTAAATGAGGTCGGGAGTTGAGTCCTGATGGTCGATCAGTATGCCCGGATGGACGTCGACTTTTATCCCAGATTTATTCAAGGTAAAAGTTGTAAGATAAGTCATTCAATCGCAATCACTAGCTCTTTATAATTACAACAAATCAGAGAAGGAACGGAGACTCTTATTAATATGCTAGTGCGATTAATGTTGTTCGCTTATTACAATGCTAAGAAACAAATAAATCAACAATCTAAATGCAGAAAGAAAGCAAAAACATAAATCCTAAGAGAGATAATGTCGTAAATGCTCCGCATTCCATGCTCGTTGAAACAGCTCGCCATCCACAGTTGTTAATCTAAAACTTCCATTATCGAGCTTTCTCTGAATGACGTAAGGTCCTTCCCACCTTTGGCCCATATGCACGGGGACTGGAAAGATTCGTTTCAAGACCAGGTCGCCTACTTTGAATGTCTTAGGTCGGACTTTTTGGTTATAATATCGAGCGACTCTTTGTCTGTGGGCCTGGGCACGAAGGTTCGCTTCCTCTCTTTTTTCGTCGACCATGTCCAATGACGTCAAGAGAAGTGCCTTATTAGTCAGGGGATCATAGTAGGTCGTCGGGTGAGTCGGGACTTCAAGCTCGATCGGAAGGACTGCTTCGGACCCCTTTGACAAAGCAAAGGGGGTATGCCCCGTAGTGGTCTTATGGGTAGTGCGATACGCCCATAATGCCAAGGGTAACTCATCGACCCATTTTCCTTTAGCACGTTCTAGCCGTTTCTTCAAAATGGTTTTAATGATCTTATTGACCGCTTCAACTTGACCACTGGATTGAGGATGCGTGACTGCGGTGTATTTCTTTTCAATATGGTATTTCTCACAAAAATATCGAAATTCCAGACTATCAAACTGAGTTCCGTTATCCGTGACAATGGTTCGAGGTACTCCATATCGACATATAATGTTTCTGACGACAAAGTTGATAACCTTCTTTGTTGTAATCGTAGTCATCTGCTCGGCTTCTGCCCATTTTGTGAAGTAGTCTACCGCCACAATCGCGTACCTAGCACCTCCTTTCGAAATAGGAAAAGTTCTGATGATGTCGATTCCCCACATAGCGAATGGCTAAGGGCTTGTCATCTGGGTAATATTCGTTGGGGCGTCCATGGGATTTGCGCAAACTTCTGGCACTTATCGCACTTTTTGGCATAGTTGGCGGCTTCCTTATTAACGGTCGGCCAGAAGTATCCATAGCGCAGTATTTTCCGGGCCAGGGCTTGCCCCCCGATGTGTGCTCCACAATCCCCCTCATGTACTTCCTGCAGTATTCTTTTGATGTCATTGTTGGCTACACATCGGAACATAGGAACAGAAAACCCACTTCTGTAGAGTTGGCCTTGCTGAACAAGATACCTGGAAGCTTGTCGTACCAAAGCTCGCCTTTCGTTTTTCTTTTCGGGCAACTGCCCGTGGAGGAGGAAATTTTAAATGGGAGTCATCCGTGATTCTTCGTCGGGCTCGACATCCGTCTGATCGGCATCCATCTGGTCAATGCTTGGTACTTTCAAGGGTTCTATGGGAACTAACTTTGTCTCGTTCGGATAGTCTGAACTGGACAGTTTTGCTAGCCTATCTGCTTTCTGGTTTTCTACTCGAGGAATATGGGAAATGTTTTATCGATCGAAGTCCCGCAGCAACTTCTCGACTTCTTTGAGGTAAGAAGTCAGTCGTTCTCCTCGGGTAATGAATTCCTTTAGGACTTGGCAGACCACAAGCTGTGAGTCACAAAAGATGTCGAGCGATGTTATCTTCAGATCTTTCGCTAGTTCAAGCCCAGCAATCAGGGCTTCGTACTCAGAGTCGTTATTCGTTTCCTAAAATTCTAACCTCAGAGCATAATAAATCGAGCGCCCTTCAGGGGACAAAAGTTCTATCCCAGCTCTTGAACGCTGTTTATTTCGGGCCTCATCCGTGTAAAGCTTCCAGCTGATTGGCTCCTGATCGACCTTTATACGCTCGGGATCATCATCTTGACACTCTTCCTCTAGGGTTGTAAATTATGCTATGAAATCAGCTAAAGCTTGTCCTCGGATTGACTTCCAAGGAATAAACGTTAGGTCGAACTGGCTTAATTCAATATTCCATTTTAGCAGTCTCCCGCTTGCTTCTGGTCGTTGTAGAATTGGTTGAAGAGGCTGATCAGTGAATATTTTAATTGGATGGGCCTAGAAGTAGTGCCGAAGCTTCCTCGACGTGATTAGTAAACTATAGGCCAGTTTTTCGATTCTAGGATAATTACGTTTGGCTCCGGTCAATTTCTGACTCATATAATAGACTGGTCGTTGCACTCGATCCTCTTCGCGGACCAGGATTGAACTAATTGCATGTGCAGATATTGCTAGATAGACGAACAAGTCTTCATGGTCGACAAGTTTGCATAGAATAGGAGGCTTTTCAAGATGGTCAAGCAAACTTTGGAAAGCTTCGACACAGTCGGGCGTCCAAGCAAAGTTCCATTTCCCCCTTTTTATCAGTTCAAAGAAGGGCAGGCATTTATCAGTGGCTTTTGAGATGAATCGTCCCATAGCTGCTACCTTTCCTGCTAAACTATGAACATCCTTTATCCGGCGAGGCTCCTGAATTCCCTTAAGCGCTGCAATTTGATCAGGATTGATCTTGATTCCACGAGAACTTACAATGAAGCCGAGGAATTTGCCCGATGCCACTCCAAAAGAACATCTTAACGGGTTTAGTTTCATTCCGTATTTCTGAAGGATGTTAAACATCCTTGATAGGTCGTTCACATACTCGGATGATTGTTTCGACTTTACTAACATATCATCTACATACACCTCCATCGTTTTCCCAATTTGATCATGAAACATTCGATTAACTAGCCTTTGATAGGTTGCTCCTGTGTTTTTTAGTCCAAAAGGCATCACCACATAACAATATAGTCCGAGGTCAGTTATGAAGCTGGTATGCTCTTGATCAGGGACGTGCAATGCGATCTGGTTGTATCCGGAATATGCATCCATGAATGAAAGTAGCTCGTGCCCGGCGGTGGAGTTGACTAACTGATCTATTCTGGGCAACGGGAAGCTATCCTTAGGACATGCATTATTTAAATCGGAAAAGTCAATACAGGTTCTCCACTTCCCATTAGCCTTCTTTACCAATACCGGGTTGGCTATCCAGTCGGGATAGGTTGAATCCCGGATGAATTCATTGGCTTGTAATTTCCCGATCTCCTCTTTTAAAGCTCTTGACCTTTCAAGGCCCAACATTCGCCTTTTCTGTTTTACAGGAGTATACTTTGGGTCGATGCTGAGGGAGTGAGTTATAATTGACAGAGATATCCCACCCATGTCAGCGTGGGTCCAGGCAAATACGTCTAAATTCTCACGATGGAATTCACTTAGCTCCTTTATCTGGAAGGAATCAAGATGAGACCCGATCTTTAGAACTTTATTAGGATCACAATCATCGATCGGGACTTCTATAGTGGCCTCATTTGGAGCTGCTTTTCTATACCCTGACTCATCGTCATCCCGTGGGTCGATATCTTCGACCTCATAAGACGATTGTCCTGGCCGAGGTGTTTCCTGTAATTGCTATGCTTCCTTTCCCTCCCCTGGGGGAGAAGATTTTTCAGATTCCTTGTTTCCGTTGCTCCTTAACTCCTTCCACTCTGCCATGTAACAGGCTCGGCCTGTTACTTGGTCTCCTCGCACAGTTCCGATCCCATTGTCGGTAGGAAACTTCAAAAGCAAACACCAAGGGGCGATACAGGCTCGGATTACTGCCAGGGCAAGTCGTCCCAAAAAGGCATTATAGTGCGAGTTGATATTCATTACCACAAATGGTAGAATCCTAACTCTTCGTCTTTCTCCGTCTCCTAACTCCACCGGTAGTCTGACCTGGCCGATAGGTTCGGTGGACGCTCCGTTGAAACCACGTATTTGACCTTCATATAACTCTAAGTCCTTTGTTTCTAACTTCATTTGGTCGTAGGTTTGTTTGAATAGGATGTTCACTGAGCTTCCATTGTCTGCCAGAACCTTTCGGACAGTAGCTGGGCCGATGATGGTAATTATCACCATTGGATCGACCGTTGGGGTTTCTATACCAACTGGATCGCGGTCACGAAAGATGATATCCTCGCCCATTGTCCTTCTTTGTTTGACAGGACTCGCGGCCTCGTGGGGGTTTACTTCTTCGACGTCGAGGTGTTTTGCGGCATTGAAATATCGTTCCATGGCCCTAATGCTACACCTCGCCGGATGTGGTCCTCCCACAATGGTGTTAATAACAATTCCTTTCCCATTTTCTTGAGGAGTAGCATGAGGTGCTGGCTGACTTTGCTTGGGTAATCAAGTTCCTTGCCCCCTGTCCCTTGGAGCTATTTTGTATTCGTCGAGTTTCCCTTCTTGAATAAGCTTTTCAACAATGTCTCTAAGATGTCGGCACTCGTTGGTCGTATGCCCGTAAATGTCATGGAATAAGCAGTACTTCCCGGTTGCTCGTTCCTTCTCCGTAGGCTCTCGTGGGGGCGGCTTCTTATACTGCATCGTACTGCAGGTATCGAGATATATGTTCTCTAACGTATCATTTAATGTAGTATACGTGTCAAACACCTGGAAGCGAGGGCGCTTTCGGGAGTTCCCTCTTTGCTTTGAATTCCCGTCGTTTTCTCTCGAACCTTCACCGTTGCGCTTGCCACAGTTTTCAACATTAACCTCGACTTTCCCCGAGTTATCACCAGATTGTTTAACAACGATGTTGTTTGGAGCAGACGGATCGACAACGCCCGTCTGACCATCTCCTTCCTCAAGCTGTTCATCTTCTTGCCTCAATCAGATGTGAGCCTTTTCATAGAAATCTTCAATCGTGGTAGGTGGCTTTCCAATCAAATATTTTCCAAACTCGGTTCGTTTGTCGATGTCATCGACCATGGCCATCAAAACAGTTTCATGGTTGGGGTTGCTGACCTCGGTTGTCGCCCGATTGAACCGATTGAGATAACTCCTTAGGGATTCGCCTCTTCCCTGCTTAACTGTTGATAAAGCCATGACATGTTTCGATTTGGTGGTGTGAAGGCGGAATTGAGTTAGGAATTTTTCACTCAAGTCTTTAAAGCTAGGAACTGACTTTGCGGGCAAACGGACAAACCACATCAGGGCAATCCCGCTCAAGAAGATGGGAAAAGCCTTGCATTTAATTGTGTCAGGAGCAACTGCTACTTCCATGTGCCAAGAATATCTCATCAGGTGTTGATGTGGGTCTGTAGTTCCATCATATTGATTCATTTGGGGCATATTGAATCTCCTAGGAAATTCGGCTTGCAAAATGTCATCAGTGAATGGCGTATGGCTTCGGTCGACTCCCCAGTCTTCGTTCCTATGCCCACGACTGTCGTTCATGATTTGTCGTACCATAGCGGCTAAATTTGGGGGGACGACCATATCCGGGTCGACCTCATCAACCGATGGACTTCTTCTACCGCCTCCATTAGGAAATGTCGTCTGGGTGTTTCTTCTCCTCCGGTTTCCTCGGTCAATCACAAGATTCCGGGGAGGATGTACAGGGGCCCGATTTTTTCGACCAGCATTTTGATTTACAAGAGGGGATGCCTCCCGATGACGTGGGGCTATGGGATCGACAACCTCTAACTCGGCCTGATCAGCATGCCCTTGGTCATGTCCGTCTGGCGGATGCTGAGGTTCTTCCGTCCGTGGTGACCGGATGTTTTCAATTCTCTCTAACGGACGTCGAAGTCGACGTGGATCTCTGCCTTCTTCCGATGAAGATGAGCTTCCTGACCCTCGATCCAGCATAGGGGAAGGGAGATGATGACCCCGAGCATCTTGAGCTTGATTCCTGAATTCCTCTCATTGCCTCGCGATGCGAGTCATGTCTTCACGCATAGCGGTGTTCTCTTGAGAGTGGGCCCTTAGGGCATAAGTGGTTTCCCTAAGCCGATCTACTATAGCTATGAATTCATCTCGAGTGGCGAAAGCAGAAGATGGAGCTATATCCCCTCCAGGGGGTAATGTAGGCTGATTCGAAGTAGCCTCAGGGTCAGTCGTCCTACCAGCTGCTTCCGTCGATGTTCCAACTTGTGTATTCTTTCTGGTATTGCGAACTGTTTTTCCATCCATTGCTAAATCAATGCGAGGACAAAAACGAGATTTCCATCTTGGACTTGGTGATCCAAAAGTAAAGCGAAAATCCGGATTGACCTGAGAAAATCTATTCTCAGTGAAAGCACCAAAATGTTGATACCAAAAACTAGTTCAACACCCAAAGAGAAGAACTTTGTAGAGAATAGGTGAAGATTAATAACAGTAAACAATGCACAGGAATTAAAAAGATCACACACAGAGTTTTTATAGTGGTTCAACAAAGACGATGCCTACGTCCACTTTACATATTATTTCTCTTTTTGATTACAATTCTCTTTTTTTTTGAATTGAAACACAGGTATTTATAGATGATACAACACTTAGCAGTTATTCTACACGTGTTACTGGATCCAAAAGAATAGTTATGGCTGAATGATTCAGTATCTGCTGAAGAATCGGTGCTTTTTCCCAAATATCTGGTATGAGGCGGCCTGCGATCCATCTGCTTTGGGCGATTTGAACTGGAAAGATCTGCTAATGAACTATTCTTCAGGCTAGCTTTTTGAACTTTAAATGAATGAATCGCAACCGGTCAGGCTTGGTCATCTCAAGCTCCTTCTGGGCCGTTCTACGGACAAAGTGGCCTAGGAAAATGAGCTTTCCCCATTTAATTCGAAGACTTTGTATACGAACCTACCGCGCTGCTATGCCTTGATGGGCAGTCCTAAAGGCCCATCAACACCCATCCTCCTTCGAGGCAGGATATCGCGGTATAGAAGGTCATCCACTATCATATTGTGGGGCGTATAGGGTCATCCGCTAATGATTTTGCGGGTATCCGCTAATGGTACTGCGGGAATCCAACCACCAATATATATATATATATATATATAATAACCACAAACACAAATCCTAAATAACTAATATTTATTTAATAGCCACAATAATATTTCAGTGCAAGCAACGAACAATTATTTTAATGAATATAATAATTCTAAATTAAAATATGAGTGAGATTTACTCACCATGATTTTTATTTGCAGCTCTGATATATATTTTAATTTAAATCGAACTATGTTCGATTAAATTGAAATTCCAATGCTGGTTCTCATCGACTAAAAAAATTGCCAATTCAATCGCGATGCGTAGCCAATATTCATACGAAGCCATCGCCACTCGTTTTACTAAAATCTGCTATCAGATGAATTTTATACGAGCGTTGCGAGCTTTGAACAATTTTATATTATCATCTAATTATTGAATCAAGATAAATTGATTTATTTAAATTACGTTCACATAGCTTGTTTAAAGTCACTACCAGGCCAGTCCCCATATCGGCCTCCCCACCTCACTATGCCTCCATCCCATATCAAAGCTCATCGCCATCCAAAAAAAACGTTCGTCTGCCTCGCTATCTAGACCCACCCTTCCAAACTGACAACCCCTTTTCCATCACCATACCCATTATCCCCTTCCATCCTAGTTCATTCATCAGTTTAACGAACTCAAGGATCGAACTCCAAACCCAATCCACTTAAGTCCATACGCAGATGAATCTGCAACCACGTAACCCTACATCATACTACCAAGAACCAAAATCGCACCCTTTTCTCAAATCTCTGCCTTCACCAAAACCCTAAGCAATTAAATATCGATACCTCGTTTTCTTCTAACTTGCGAGCGCTCTAGGGGATATCGCGATTTCCACTACTTGTTTCCACTTCGATTGAGCCATATTCCGATCCCCAGAGCCCATCGAAGTTGCTTCTATCGATTAACTGGAGCGTTGCTCCTTCCCTTCCTTCTTGCGACTTTAGATCGTCGGCCCTTCCATCGCTCACGTTCCTTTTTATTATTATACTGAATGATTCAAGTGGAGGAAATAAAATAAACCAACTGTTGGATCCAAAAATGGTTCTAGCACATACCAAATAAGCAATAACTCTGATGAAATGAAATTAAAAGCAGAGGAAAACACACGATTTATAGTGGTTTGGCATTAAAGAGCCTACGTCCACTTTATATTTTTTGATTGATGATTGGAATATAAATAAAATGATTGTTTTCACTCAGTTTCAATCATACAATGGATAGTTTCACTCAATCTTCTTCAAAAGGTGATTGTGATCTAAACAAAGTGAAAGAATTCGGTTGTTGAGGAAGTCTGAGTTGCTGATTTGCCAAAAATCCTTTCAAATGATCCTTGGTGGTGTATTTATAGGTGGAAAGTCTTTCTCGGAGGCCTCCGGTTCGGTATATATGGCAGGCATCCCAGTCGGTTCGGTAATGGGAGCTTCGGAGATGATGCCAGCACACAACAGTTGTGGGTGAACGTGGGATGATGGATGCCTAACTGTTCCGAGTTTCCAAGAACGTGGGGTGCAACCGCTACACTAGCCCTCGTCGGTTCGGATCGGCAGTGCATATGAGAAGGGGAGCGAATTGGGTAACTCCGAACCGATCTGAATCTGCCTTCGTACTTCTATTTTCTGTTTTGCAACGTAGCAGTTCAGTATGGGTTTCTGGACCAATCTAAGCTTCAAGCATGTATTCTTCTAGTCAACACTCTTCATCAATTGGTCTTTTAGCTTTGTGTAGCCTAATTCACAAAGTAGGCTAACATTTTGCCCCCTCGAAGTACACGTTTATTGAAGATAAAGCATGCTTCGAAATAGTCTATCCATTGGTTTCTGAATTAAGGCTGTCGGATAGTTGTTCTCATTTGTTCATAAAGCAGTAACATTTCATCAAGTCGTGTCTCTTGATGTTTATAAATACGCGGGTGAAGGCATAACTCACTTTCGTTATTTAGACTAACTTCGAGAACTCTTTTTAACGTCCAAATAGCTCCTCCAGATAAACTTTGATAATACATACTTATTAGCTTGTTACTTCTTCTTTCGGGTTGGTTTTGTGTGCTAAGTTGACTATGGTGGCTATGGTTCGGATGAAGCTTATCCGATCCGACCTGGGTTCAATCTTCGTTGCATCACAGGGCTCGAAGGCTGTTGGCTTCTTACCTAAGAGGGTCAGCCTGAGCACTTGGGGCCCAGGAGAAATATGAAAAGTCCCTTGACTTTATATAAATTTATGGAAATTAATCTCCCCCCTTTTCACTTTGATCCGCTATTATTCCTAACTTAGCGCAAACCCTAATTCTCCAAGCCTTCAGAATTCTTTTCAGATCTTAAAATTGAAACCCTAGGTGGGTCTAAGTCTCATTTTTCTTTGATTTGATCATGGATTTTGCAATATACATAGTTGAACTTCCCCTCAATTCATGCAAGCCCATGGTAATTAACGTTGACATCGATTTTGGGGGTCTTTGGCTCACCACCGTTGTTGTTGGTGGTGCTTTTCACTAACTCGGGGTATCGGAGCTGATAACCCATTCATGGCATCGCTTGTAACTATTCGTGGATGAGGCGTGGGTTTTAGTGACTTGTGAATGGAGATAGTGAGCTTTTGAATGAGTATAGAAGAAAGATGACTGGTCTGGAGGACAAAGGGCGGATCAGTTCGGTGTAAAGAGGTCCGTGATGCAGATGTTTAGGGGGAGAGGATTGGGTTAGAGATGAATGAACGAGGATTAAGTTATTGAGCAAAATTTATGATCTCGGTTCGGATTAGGAGAACCAAGATTGGGTGAAGTTCCAGATACACATGAATGAAGGAAAAGTAGCTTAAAGACCTCGGGGCGGTTCGGTTCGGTTTGGTGCTAGCTGACTCAAACTAAGCTTCCTCTTTGAAAGACCATTTGATCCGAACCCATTTGTTCCTAGGTCCCGATCCGATCCATTACATCATACATACCTGAACTGATGCATAGGTGATGAAATCATCCGAACCGATCCGTTAATGACAGATGCACCCGAACCGATCTGATGCTATGCTAGTGTGCTTTAGCCAACTTAATCTAAACTAGGTATAGATTATGATTTTATGACAGTTAGGATAGAGCCTTATGATCATGACCAAGCTTTCGAGGCTATCATAAACACATAACTGCTTTGCCACTTTCTTGATTGCATCCTTATATGCTTACTTTGTATTTCTTTAATCTTGTCGTTGCATACACATTGGCACATACACTGTAACACCCCACCTCTGTTAAGGTCACACACAAAGGGAATGCCTTAACTTTGGTGGAGCGTTTTAGTAAACAGAACAGAAAATTTCAAGACAGATAAACAATACTTGAAATATTATAACTTTATTACAGCGGAAAACCGAAACCAATATGGTTACATCTTTACCAAAAACTCAAGTACATATATATCAACCCTGTTCAAAACCATTAGAGTACAAAACCTTAAAATCATAATCCCCACAGAACAGAAGCTATAAAGAGCCAATCCATACTTTAAGCACTTCAAGCAGAAGGAATCCAGATCAAGCTAAAGTATTCCCTCCTTGGATAACCTGGGGGGGAAACGGAAGAAAAAGGGGCGAAAACAAGCAAGGTCAGACATAAAGTCTGGCAAGTCCAGTGACTTTCAGCATATGAACATATAATAATAATAATGACATGAAAATAAGCTGGATAAGAGATAACAATAACAAGAGCAGCAAATATACTTAGGTTAAACATAAGAAACATAATGATATTACTATTCATTTCTCTGCGCTTAATACTAGTATAACCGGATTAGGGTTATCCTAATGTCTAAACTAAAACAGAAATGGGAACAGAATAATTTCCATGGAAGAGAATGCTAGTAATGGGCCTTTACCGCCCCAACAGTAGGTACAGAAACAGAATGCTAATAATGGGCCTTTACCACCCGAACAGAAGGTACAGAAACAGAAACAGATTAATCCCTATTGAAATAGAATGTAGAATTAGGTGTACATTAGTAAATGGGCCTTTACAACCCCAACAGACGGTACCACGCAGAAACAGACAGGTGTTACCACCCAACAGAAACAGACGGTACCCCAATGGAAACAGACAGAACTAAGTGTACCCTAAATCTACCCCAAGCGATCGACTCCCTAATACATAAATACCCTACGCCAGCCCCACAGAAGGGTGTATCACTCCCTAAAGTGACAACCTTTGAATGACACAGACCTATTTACAGATGTCACGGCGTCTTACATCCTCAGAGGCAGACCGGGATCCATGCACACACATGACCCGGTTGGAACACACCATCAACACCCCTCGCCATTATCAGAATGAACCGCTTATAATTAGTTCAGTAAGCGTGCCCGGACCCTAGCTAGTGTGGGGTCAAAGTTTTGATACCAGAAAGGGTTACTGACTAATATGGGTCCAAAACAATAGATGATAAAAGTAATTTCCCTCCTAACCTTGTGTCCCCAGACTAACAGATTTCAGATTAACTTGTTTACAAGTTCAGACATATAGAGTTCAGATCAACTAGTTCACAGATCAGACAAGTTTCCAGACTAACGGATCAGATATACGGATTTAACAGATTTACAGATTTGTCTAACTTTGTATTGGGCTTACAGATTCACGAAACGGGTTTGTTAAATTCATTAGTCCAGTTGGTTTAACCCTATCCACACCCAACACGTTTTAGACATCATATTTATCTTAGATTTGTATTAATTAAAAATTAATGCGCAGACCTCTCACATTAGACTGACAGTTTGCGGCCACTGGTTAGGCCGGTTGGTTCCGGGCAGGTTTCTGCCGCAAACTGAGTCTAACCTAGGGTTTCAAGCACGTTATGACTAACTTCTCACATTAGAACCTATTGTTTGCGGCCACTGGATGTGTCGGGCGGTTCCGGGCAGGATTACGCCGCAAACTCATTCTAACCTCGAGTTAGCCATGTTTCATGTTTAGCCAATGTATTCATTCACAGATTATGCTAATATCAGACTAATTATGCCACTTTAACAAATTTACTTCTTTACAAGTTACAGCAGATTATTCAAGATTCTATTAACAAGTTTTTGCTCAATTTCTAGATCGAGCCTACAGATATTCATACTCAAATTTCAATACTCAGTTTTCAACAGATTTAGCAGATGAACAGATCTAGCAGATTAGGCAATATAACATGAAACACCCCACCTCCGTTAGGGTCACTCTCAAAGGGAATGCCCTAATTTTTGTGGAGGTTTATAAGTATAAATCACAGATATACAAGACAGATATAATAACACATATTTTTTTGAACAGCGGAAAACAACAACTTTTATTTCATTAAAATACGTGTTACACCAACCATACCATAATTGTCTTACAATACTTCCAAAAACATAACATCTTCATAACTGTCTTGATTACATTATTTAAAGAAGCATAATGAAAACATAAATAAACTGCAAAAGTCCCATAATTGCTGTCCAAAGCCATAGTCCAAAACGAAAAGATCCAAGCAATACATTCTTTCTCTTCAAGCTGGATATGAAGGCTGGTCAAGCTGCGGTATTCCCTCCCTGTGGACCTGGGGGGGGGGGGAAACGGAAGAAAAGAAGACGAAAGAAAAGTAGAGTCAGACATAAAGCCTGAGTAAGTCTAGGACTATTCAGTCTATGAACAAAGAATTGGGTATGATAAGTATAAACTAGGAATGGGAAAGCATTATAAACTAAGTTAAGTTGTCTAGGGTCGAATGTACTATCGTACCCCATATTAATCTCTATACCCATATAAACTAGTTCCCAACATGCACCCCATAATCAGGGTGAAGTGATCCATTTTATGATGATCGGCTCCTACTCGCATAGTTACATGTGTTTTACGGCCCCCGGATGTTGTAGTTACCTATGCTGGTCCCACCATGGGGTGTATCAAGTCCCATGGTGGCGGCCCGACACAACCCTAGAATGCACAGGTATGCTACTGGTGCCCAGTGCCTTATTTTTCTGCGCCGGAGTGTGTGCACGCCCGCACCCCGTTAGAACCTACACTGCTGCACCACCGCCGTCGATTTGACCTCTTACAGTCAGCCCAGTAATCGTGCCCCACCCTGCCTAGTTTCAGGGTATCATGATACCTTGTAGGGTTACTGCTGAAAAGGGTCTCCCGCTACTAGGTTTTCTATTTCTAGCCAACATGCTAAGTTGGTTAAGTGTTTTATAAACCTAACCCCCAATCAGTCTGTTTAGTTTAGCATGTTCCATTTTGATTAAGTCTTAATTCACTTAATCCTATCAATCCTGACTCAGCCTTAATTGTCTTATTAAAGCCTTGACCTCTCACATTAGACAGGTATTGTTGTGGCTGCCTGTTGCCGGTTGGGTCCGGGCAGTCTTACGCCACAACTCAGTCTAACCTCGGGTCCTTATTGGGCTCTGTGTTTAACCACCCACATTGGATAGGTATTGTTGTGACTACTGGACAGCCGGGCGGTTTCGGGCAGGTTTACATCACAACTCAATCCAACCTCGGGTTAAACACATCGTATTTTCTACATTTACATATTTTGTCTCTTTTCTTTTTATATGTAAATATTTGTGGCCCATTATTCAAATTTATCTTTATTGATTAAGATTTATTTATGCCACTTAATTGTTTTTCATGGTTGTTGGCATGCGTCAAACATGCCAACACATATGTTCTATACTTTTAGCCCAAACGTCATTGCCCCCGTTTTATACGTTCGTTCCAATGTAAGGTGTGTTGGGTTTAATACTTAAACCCAATTTAGCCAAATGAAAAGGGGAGGCTTATAACATGGTGTTTATAAGTTAACATGTAAAAGGGGAGTGTGAACGCATGAACTTGCAACGAACGATTCAGTTAACATAAAGTAGGCACATGTGAACTTGCAATTGTAACATCATATAATATAAGCAATACTTAAACATGAATCATTTTATTCACATAATCATGGTATAAACAAAACATGAATCATTCTATCCATGTAGTCATGGCATAAATAATACTTTAAACATGAACCATTCTAATCATATAATTATGGCATAATCATAATTGAACATGAGTCCTTCTATTCATATAGTCATGGCATAAACATAATTGAACATGAATCCTACTATTCATATAATCATGGTTTTTATCCTATCTATGTAACTTGTAAGTGGGATGTAATTCTAGTGTAATTCTAATGTAACTTATGTGTCAAATATATTATCATATGATTATGATAACAACATAAGCCTAAAAACATGTTTCAACTAGGCATAATAACAAACATAGTTTAGTCATGTTCATAAAATTAATACAAGCTTACAAAGACGCTTGCTTTTGTCACTATCACAAAATCATGATTTTTATACTTGAACTATGATGCCAATTCCAACATAACCTTCATATGAATCATAATACTTAAGTGGATCAAATTACACTAAAGATGACCATAGAATTATACATCATGTTGGCATAACAATAATTCATATACTTGCATGAATTTCAAATAATCTATTACAACATATAGTTGTTATTTTCAACATGAATCATATACTTGCACTTATCAAATGGGTGTTGTAAATAACTACCACAAACATGTAGTTTCCAATATGAATCATATGCTTGCATGAATCCCAATTAAAATTCCACAACATGTGGTTGTCAACATAAACCATATACTTGTATGAATCCAATCGTACACCATAGCATTGCCAAATCGTTTAGAATCAAAATAACATACAAATATAAGTCACTATCGCCACAATTCCATTTCGTTGTTAACTTCCAACGCAAATCGCGTACTTGCAAATATCCAATCGTATACCATAATATTCCCAAATCTTTTAGCATCGAAGCAACATACAAATATAGATTATTATCGCCACAATTCCATTTCTTACTTTACACAAATCAACACAATTATTTAATTCACATCGGAATAGCACTCTACTTACAACGTATGACGAATCTTCAATTCAGGAATCTGAATTCTGAATTCTGAATTTGGAGATGCTATCCTTTGTTGTAGGCGTTGCTTTGATTTGATTAACGTTGCTTTAAGCTTTTGATTTATCTCCTAATTGTCTCTCTATTTCTGACGGATATCCTCAGTCTCTCCTCAACAGCATGACGGTCTCATCTCCATTTTAGTTTATGTGAATTAGGGTTAGTCTTAGGTCCTTTTTATAGAGTTTGTGAGTTGATTTAGACCGTCGATGAAGCTTGGTTCAATAATAGCCGTTCGTTCAAAGGAGAGACCAACCAGGAGCTGACACCTAGCCCTAGTGGCAAGGCAAGGCTCAGAAAATCGACTAAACACAGACCAGGCCAGCCAGGGTGGGCTGGGTTCGACCTGGCTCAGGGGCCAGGTCGACTCCCCAGTCGACTCTAGAGTCGACCTGCCTGGGGCAGGTCGACACCTAGGTCGACTCCCAGGTCGACCTGGCAGGTCGACCCTAGGGTCGACCCCCAGGTCGACCTTGTGGGTTTGGGCGGGAATTTTCCCGCCTACTCTGATTGGGCTGAAATTTAATTCTGTTTTCGAAATTTGAATTTTCTGAAACTTCATCGGGTCATAATTTGGTCATACGGGCTCCGTTTTTCGAAAATCGGACTCTATTTCGCGTATTTTTCTAAGACGAACGCAATGGCATATCCCGTTTCCCTTAATACTTTGATTTGAGATTTACTATATTTTAATTTGTGAATTTCACTGTTATAAAATATACGGGGTGTTACATTCTCCCCCACTTAAAGGGATTTCGTCCCGAAATCTTCAAGTTCAGGAAGAATGTACATACTAACATCCAAACATCCATCTACTCATCCATCAAACACGAGCATCCATTGTCCTTAAAAGACTTCTAATGCTTCATGATAATATGTGAAGTGTGTGTGTACATGTACTTATCTAATGCAAAATCAGGCGGTCTACTGATTCAGTTGACCTCCTTAATGCGAATTATGTAAGTGCTATGAATCCATTATGTATGCAAATCCTCCTATTCATGATTCTACATGAGTGCACAATTATTCATACAAATGCAACATCCATATGACACATATTAAAGTTCAACCATATACGAATGCAAACATATATGCATATGCAATATGAAGTGATTGAGCCGATCTAAAACCTAGATTGTGTGTGTATATGCAACCACGAGCAACCACTAGCAATCACTTGCAACCACTTGCAATCATCATCCATAACATGTTTCAATTACATGTTTTCATCCAAAGGGTTTCTACCTAAAAGATAGGGTCGAGGAGATATACCTAAAAAGATAGATAAAAGCGCAACTTAAGGAAAAAGGAAAGATCAAAGATGTACCCTCGAAAAGAAAAGGGTAGGCAGCGCGTATTCTAGCTTCAGTTTCCCAAGTTGCGTCTCCCTCGGCGTCGCTCCACTGAACTTTGACGAGCTTGACTTCGCGGTTGCGTAGGTTCTTCACTTCCGTTCCTAATATGCGGGTTGGAACTTTCCTTACGGTTGCTTCGCGTTCCACTTCAGCTTCTTCTAGGATATTTGGCTCTACCACTTCAGCAGACTCATGTAGACATTTTCGGAGATGTGAAACGTGAAAGACGTTGTGAACTCCGGCCAATTTTTCGGGTAGCTCTAATCTTTAGGCCATTTTCCCAATTTTCTCGATGATAGGGAATGGCCCTACGAACCTTGGTGCTAGCTTTCCTGTGGTTCCAAAACGAACAACGTTCCTTAGCGGAGATACCTTAAGAAAAACTCTGTCCCCAACCTCAAATTCAAGGTCGGTCCTCCTCTTGTCGGCGTAGGACTTTTGTCTGTCTTGGGCCGTCTTCATCCTTCTTCGTATTAAGTCTACTTTTTCTGAAGTCTCTCGGATCATATCTGGTCCAAGTATGAGCTTATCAGTAGACTCCCACCAACAAGTGGGCGATCAGCACGGTCTTCCATATAAAGCTTCGAAGGGCGCCATTCCGATGGTTTCTTGATAGCTGTTGTTGTAGGCAAATTCCACCAAAGGAAGATGGTCTTCCCACGTCCCTCCGAAGTCAAGGATGCACAGTCTTAAAAGGTCCTCCAAAACTCTGTTCACTCTTTCTGTTTGGCCGTCGGTTTGGGGATGATAGGCTGTGCTCAAGCATAACTGTGTGCCTACCGCTTCTTGCAGACTCCGCCAAAACTCACTGGTGAAGATAGGGTCTCGGTCGCTAACAATGCTGGATGGTATTCCATGGAGTCGAACGATTTCCTTGAGGTAAAGAGATGCTAGGGATGAGGCAGTTCTTTTACTTTTGACAGGTAAAAAGTGGGCGCTTTTAGTAAGCCTATCCACTATTACCCAGATGCTAGTGTTGCCTCTCCTAGACCTAGGCAGCCCATCGATGAAGTCCATTGAGATGCTATCCCACTTCCACTGTGGTACCTCTAGAGGATGTAGCAGACCGCCAGGCTTTTTCTGTTCCTCCTTAACCTGTTGGCACACCATACACTTAGAAACGAATTCTGCCACGTCCTTCTTCATGCCGTTCCAAAAGAAAGTTTTTTTTATGTCCTTGTACATTTTATCGCCGCCTGGGTGTATCGTCATCTTGGAGTGATGTGCTTCTTCGAGAACCTTCTTTACTTAATCCCTTGTCTGTGGGACGCATAGTCTTCCGTCTCGCCTTAACCAACCCTTATCGTCGATGGAGTATCTGTTGAGGTGACTTGAAGTCTCACCCCTAATTAGCCTATCAATCGTCTCCACAAGCTGAGGGTCCTCGCGTTGTGTTGTCCCTATCGAGTCCACTAAAGTCGGGCGTACTTCGAGAGATGCTAGCAAGCCTGGTACAAAATCGGAGGAAGGCCTAAAGTCGAAGCTGGCTATAAACTCTAGGCTTTGTCTTTCAACAAACAGCGGGCTTAGGGTCAGTTTCTTTCGGCTCAACGCGTCTGCCACTACGTTGCCATTGCCCGGAGTATATGAGATCTCGAAATCATACGAGGCAAGAAACTCCATCCACCTCTGTTGCCTCAAGTTAAGATCTTTCTGCGAGAAAAGATATTTCAACGATTTATGGTCAGTGTAAAGTTCAAACTTCTCACCTAGGAGATAGTGTCGCCAAGACTTGAGTGCAAAGACGATGGCAGCTAACTCAAGATCGTGGGTCGGGTAGTTCTTTTCATGCACTTTCAATTGTCTCCCGCCATAAGCTACTACCCTTCCTTCTTGCATTAAGACGGCGCCTAACCCTGTCCCACATGCATCTGTATAAACTGTGAACATCTTGCTTCCATCTGGCAACGTCAAAACTGGGGCTGTTGTTAGAGCCCTTTTTAGTCGCTGGAAAGCAAACTCGCAATCCAAGTCCCAATTGAACACTAGATTCTTCTTGGTCAACTTTGTGAGCGGAGCTGAGATTTTCGCAAAATCCCTTATGAACTTTCGATAGAAACCTGCTAGTCCTAGAAAACTTCGGACCTCAGTTGCATTCCTTGGTGTCTTCCAATCCTGTACCGCCACTACCTTAGCAGGGTCCACTGCTAACCCTTGTTTGGATACTATGTGCCCAAGGAACCTCACTTCTTCTCTCCAAAAGTGGCATTTGGAGAATTTGGCTTTTAGCTGATGGACTCGCAGAGTTTCCCTGATTGCCCTCAAGTGCTGAGCATGTTCCTCTTCATTCTTTGAGAAGATAAGGATATCGTCTACGAAGACCACTACGAACTTATTGAGGAAATCTTTGAATACCCTACTCATCAGGTCCACGAAGTAAGCAGGTGCATTTGTCAAGCCGAAAGGCATGACAAGCCATTCAAAGAAGCCGTCTGGGGTTCTGAATGCCGTTTTATCGATACTATCTTCAGCCACCCTTAGCTGATGAAAACCGGTCGCTAAATCGAGTTGGGAGAAAACAGACGCTCCTACAAGCTGATCAAACAAATCGTCAATTCTGGGGAGAGGGTGCCTATTCTTTTTCGTTAGCTTGTTGAGCTCCCTATAGTCAACACATAGACGGAGTGAACCATCCGCCTTTGTAGCGAACACCACTGGAGCGCCCCATTCTGAAATGCTCCTCCTAATGAACCCCTTTTCTAGAAGCTCTTTAATCTGTTTACTGAGCTCTTTCCTTTCCCGTGGAGCCATGTGTCTAACGGGCAACGCTACGGGCTTTGCATTATCTACAAGATATATGCGGAAGTCTATCTCCCGCTTCGGAGGCAAGCCCTTCACCTCTTCGAAGACATCCGGATATTCCTGGACCACTCTAACCGGCTGCAAATTTTCAACGGAGGCATCTAGCGATTCAAGGTAACTAAGCATAACCGCATACGAGGGATTACAAGAAATTTCCAAAGTATTACCGAGCTGGGTTAGGAGCCTAACAACCCTTTTCTCACAATCAAGGATGGCCCCATTACTGGATAGCCAATCCATGCCCAAAATCAAACCATATCCCGAAAAGCCCAAAACAAAGGCACTACACTTAAATTCTACGCTTAGAATAGAAATTTTCAATCCCAAACAGATCATAGACAAATGAGCTGGGCCCCCAATTGGGTTTGAAACAGTTAAGGGGTCCTCTACCATACTAGTTTTTAGGTGCAGAGATTCTACTAAAGCAGACGAGATAAAGAAGTGTGATGCGCCAGAATCAAATAAAGTGCGAACGGGGTGATCATAAAGATAAACTACACTTTCTACAGAAGTATTTATACCTCGCTGTTGCAGAGGTGGCGCCTCTAGCACATGAACTTGTGCCCCTGAGGTGGATCCAGCCCTCTGCCCCTGTCCTCGTTTCTTTGGGCAGTCCTTAGCCATGTGGCCTGTCTCACCGCAAGAAAAGCACCCACCATTCATCTTGGCCTTCTTTTTCCGGCAATCTTTTACTAAGTGCCCCACTTTGCCATAGAAATTACACTTCCTCTTCTCTTTGTTGCCTTTCCCGCCCTTCTTAAAGTCTGTCTTCTTAGGCTGCAAACCCTCTTTCTTCCCTTGAGAGTTTTCTGCCTTTGTCTCCTTCTTGCCCTTATCCTCTTCGTTCAGCAACGCCATCTGTACCAACCTTTCATACGTAGCTCCCATGGGTATATGGGTCATGGCCAAACTGTGTAATGGCTCATTCAACCCTTTGACAAAACGGAGAGCCTTCTTGTGCGAGGTGTTGACTAGGTCCAGTCCGAACCTAGCCAGCTCATCGAACTGATTAACATACTCTTTGACTGTCTTGTTCCCTTGCTTAAGAAATAAGAATTTTTCCAACTGCAAACTCCTTTCCGCATCTGAGAGAAATTTAGCCTCAAACCTTGCCCTAAAGTCCTCCCATGTTTCCACTGGTCTTTCTGCATTAGTGACTTCCCACCAGTAGGAAGCCTCGCCTTTAAGTAGCCATACTGCCAGTTGTACTTTCTGTCTATCTTCTACCTCAAAGATGATGAATAAGTCCTCGGTTTCTTTCAGCCAATTTCTAGCTGCCACGAAGGACTCAGTTCCATGAAAATCCTTTCCTCCCATAGCTTTAAAATCTTTACATATTTTTGCAAAGGTGTTTCCCCACGGAGGAGGTGGAGGAAGAGGTGCTGCTGCAGCTGGATGATTTCCTGCAGCTGGGGGAGGAGGAACGGTAGGACCTGGCTGAGTGGCCCTTGCTTCTAAGAACCGTCTAAACCAACCAGGTATTGGTACACCCTCTGGCAAGTTAAGTTCTTCGGACATGCTGAAACAAAAAGGATAGATTCAAAACGAAGGATAAGAGATAGTTCCTATGGCTTTTGGGGGACTTTGCCTTTTAAAATAAAATAATATTTTATCTTTTAAAAATGCTTCTTTAAATTTCCTTTTTGAAAATAAATTTTCAAAACTTTTTATCTTATCTGGTAAACCTATGCTCTGATACCAAGTGAAACACCCCACCTCCGTTAGGGTCACTCTCAAAGGGAATGCCCTAATTTTGGTGGAGGTTTATAAGTATAAATCATAGATATACAAGACAGATATAACAACACATATTTTTTTGAACAGCGGAAAACAACAACTTTTATTTCATTAAAATACGTGTTACACCAACCATACCATAATTGTCTTACAATACTTCCAAAAACATAACATCTTCATAACTGTCTTGATTACATTATTTAAAGAAGCATAAAGAAAACATAAATAAACTGCAAAAGTCCCATAATTGTTGTCCAAAGCCATAGTCCAAAACGAAAAGATCCAAGCAATACATTCTTTCTCTTCAAGCTGGATATGAAGGCTGGTCAAGCTGCAATATTCCCTCTCTGTGGACCTGGGGGGGGGAAACGGAAGAAAAGAAGACGAAAGAAAAGTAGAGTCAGACATAAAGCCTGAGTAAGTCTAGGACTATTCAGTCTATGAACAAAGAACTGGGTATGATAAGTATAAACTAGGAATGGGAAAGCATTATAAACTAAGTTAAGTTGTCTAGGGTCGAATGTACTATCGTACCCCATATTAATCTCTGTACCCATATAAACTAGTTCCCAACAGGCACCCCATAATCAGGGTGAAGTGATCCATTTTATGATGATCGGCTCCTACTCGCTTAGTTACATGTG
The DNA here is from genome assembly GCA_030737875.1 of Allium sativum. NCBI lineage: Eukaryota > Viridiplantae > Streptophyta > Magnoliopsida > Asparagales > Amaryllidaceae > Allium > Allium sativum. The sequence goes on from CM060918.1 coordinate 543,939,369, forward strand.
TCTTACGGCCCCCCGATGTTGTAGTTACCCATGCTGGTCCCACCATGGGGTGTATCAAGTCCCATGGTGGCGGCCCGACACAACCCTAGAATGCACAGGTATGCTACTAGTGCTCAGTGCCTTATTTTTCTACGCCGGAGTGTGTGCACGCCCGCACCCCGTTAGAACCTACACTGCTGCACCACCGCCGTCGATTTGACCTCTTACAGTCAGCCCAGTAATCGTGCCCCACCCTGCCTAGTTTCAGGGTATCATGATACCTTGTAGGGTTACTGCTGAAAAGGGTCTCCTGCTACTAGGTTTTCTATTTCTAGCCAACATGCTAAGTTGGTTAAGTGTTTTATAAACCTAACCCCCAATCAGTCTGTTTAGTTTAGCATGTTCCATTTTGATTAAGTCTTAATTCACTTAATCCTATCAATCCTGACTCAGCTTTAATTGTCTTATTAAAGCCTTGACCTCTCACATTAGATAGGTATTGTTGTGGCTGCCTGTTGCCGGTTGGGTCCGGGCAGTCTTACGCCACAACTCAGTCTAACCTCGGGTCCTTATTGGGCTCTGTGTTTAACCACCCACATTGGATAGGTATTGTTGTGACTACTGGACAGCCGGGCGGTTCCGGGCAGGTTTACATCACAACTCAATCCAACCTCGGGTTAAACACATCGTATTTTCTACATTTACATATTTTGTCTCTTTTCTTTTTATATGTAAATATTTGTGAACCATTATTCAAATTTATCTTTATTGATTAAGATTTATTTATGCCACTTAATTGTTTTTCAAGGTTGTTGGCATGCGTCAAACATGCCAACACATATGTTCTATACTTTTAGCCCAAACGTCATTGCCCCCGTTTTATACGTTCGTTCCAATGTAAGGTGTGTTGGGTTTAATACTTAAACCCAATTTAGCCAAATGAAAAGGGGAGGCTTATAACATGGTGTTTATAAGTTAACATGAAAAAGGGGAGTGTGAACCATGAACTTGCAACGAACGATTCAGTTAACATAAAGTAGGCACATGTGAACTTGCAATTGTAACATCATATAATATAAGCAATACTTAAACATGAATCATTTTATTCACATAATCATGGTATAAACAAAACATGAATCATTCTATCCATGTAGTCATGGCATAAATAATACTTTAAACATGAACCATTCTAATCATATAATTATGGCATAATCATAATTGAACATGAGTCCTTCTATTCATATAGTCATGGCATAAACATAATTGAACATGAATCCTACTATTCATATAATCATGGTTTTTATCCTATCTATGTAACTTGTAAGTGGGATGTAATTCTAGTGTAATTCTAATGTAACTTATGTGTCAAATATATTATCATATGATTATGATAACAACATAAGCCTAAAAACATGTTTCAACTAGGCATAATAACAAACATAGTTTAGTCATGTTCATAAAATTAATACAAGCTTACAAAGACGCTTGCTTTTGTCACTATCACAAAATCATGATTTTTATACTTGAACTATGATGCCAATTCCAACATAACCTTCATATGAATCATAATACTTAAGTGGATCAAATTACACTAAAGATGACCATAGAATTATACATCATGTTGGCATAACAATAATTCATATACTTGCATGAATTTCAAATAATCTATTACAACATATAGTTGTTATTTTCAACATGAATCATATACTTGCACTTATCAAATGGGTGTTGTAAATAACTACCACAAACATGTAGTTTCCAATATGAATCATATGCTTGCATGAATCCCAATTAAAATTCCACAACATGTGGTTGTCAACATAAACCATATACTTGTATGAATCCAATCGTACACCATAGCATTGCCAAATCGTTTAGAATCAAAATAACATACAAATATAAGTCACTATCGCCACAATTCCATTTCGTTGTTAACTTCCAACGCAAATCGCGTACTTGCAAATATCCAATCGTATACCATAATATTCCCAAATCTTTTAGCATCAAAGCAACATACAAATATAGATTATTATCGCCACAATTCCATTTCTTACTTTACACAAATCAACACAATTATTTAATTCACATCGGAATAGCACTCTACTTACAACGTATGACGAATCTTCAATTCAGGAATCTGAATTCTGAATTTGGAGATGCTATCCTTTGTTGTAGGCGTTGCTTTGATTTGATTAACGTTGCTTTAAGCTTTTGATTTATCTCCTAATTGTCTCTCTATTTCTGACGGCTATCCTCAGTCTCTCCTCAGCAGCATGACGGTCTCATCTCCATTTTAGTTTATGTGAATTAGGGTTAGTCTTAGGTCCTTTTTATAGAGTTTGTGAGTTGATTTAGACCGTCGATGAAGCTTGGTTCAATAATAGCCGTTCGTTCAAAGGAGAGACCAACCAGGAGCTGACACATAGCCCTAGTGACAAGGCAAGGCTCAGAAAATCGACTAAACACAGACCAGGCCAGCCAGGGTGGGCTGGGTTCGACCTGGCTCAGGGGCCAGGTCGACTCTAGAGTCGACCTGCCTGGGGCAGGTCGACACCTAGGTCGACTCCCAGGTCGACCTGGCCTAGCAGGTCGACCCTAGGGTCGACCCCCAGGTCGACCTGGTGGGTTTGGGCGGGAATTTTCCCGCCTACTCTGATTGGGCTGAAATTTAATTCTGTTTTCGAAATTTGAATTTTCTGAAACTTCATCGGGTCATAATTTGGTCATACGGGCTCCGTTTTTCGAAAACTCGGACTCTATTTCGCGTATTTTTCCGAGACGAACGCAATGGCATATCCCGTTTCCCTTAATACTTTGATTTGAGATTTACTATATTTTAATTTGTGAATTTCACTATTATAAAATATACGGGGTGTTACATAACAGATCTAGCAGATTAGGAAATATAACAGAACTAGCAGATTAAGCAATATAAAAGATCTAGCAGATTAGGCAAAATAACAGAACTAGCAGGTTAGGCAATATAACAGATCTAGCAGATTAGGCAATATAACAGATTTAATCATTCCTTAAAGTTTCCTTGACATATCTTGCCTAATTATAAATTGGGCCTAAGTTCACATGCCTAAATAATTGTCATGATTCACAATATGATCATATACCCGTTTGCATTAAATTTACATCACACAGATTATGGTCATAACTTACCATATAACATACGTTCCAATTTTAGTTAAACTTGCATAGTACAGAAGATTCACATAAATTATACCAAATATAGCCATCGATTTCAATGCATGTCATATATTCAAAAATCCCCCACTTAGGTGTTATTCTCGTTTAACAGTTATCAAATCTTAATACAGATCTCTACACAAAAGTCATATTCTCTTTTTATCTCAAGTCATGAATCGTTATATAAAAATATACCCAACAATCTAGATCTTTAAATTATATCCTCTCAAAATCAGATCTTAATTTTTAAATATGCGTTATGTCCAATGTCCCAAGTCACATGTTAACATACAATGGTTCCTCTTCTTCCAATTCACAGAATATGCATAGATCTAAATCTAGTTTACAACATATGTCCTTTTTCTTAAATCAGTCACAAATTAGCCATGTCCAATTATGCCATCATTCATTATTTGTCCCAAAGTTTAGGGTTTGTGCGTTCATCTCTTATGAGATGTGGCGCAGGCTCGTGGTAGCCTGGCTATAGAATAGAAAGAAGAAAGAGATACAGAATAAAATAGATCAGAACAGAACGTACAAAACCTCAAATTCAGAATTACCATCATGTCACAATTATAATTAAAGTTTATATCGGAAAATAACTATACTTGCCTTTCGTGGTTTTAAGAAAGGATAATAAACTATTGTTGATGCAGAAATGCTGAATTACTCTTCTCAAATTGTTGTTCTGGATTCTAAAAGAAAGATAGTTGTAGCTGCTCTCTTTTAATTCTAGTCAGAATTGGAAGAAGGTGTACTAGCTCTAGTTTTGATTCCAACAGAGTAACGACGCCATTATTTTATTTAATAAGAACGGCGGCAGAGTATAGGAATGAAATTGTGCAGCATAAGGTTAGAGAAGAATGGTGTAAAGAGAATGGGCTAAGGGGCTGTTTATGTAGGATTAGGCGGACGAATCTAAACTGAAAACAAGACCAGAAACATCAGAATGAATCAGGTTCAAAAACTGGGTTTCGGGAGCAGGTCGACCCCCAGGTCGACACTATGGTCGACCTGGCCCCTGGGAGGTCGACACTATGGTCGACCCCCAGGTCGACCTGGTCCATGGGCGGGAATTTTCCCGCCCAGCCTGTTCTGGGATTTTGAATTCGAATTTGAATTCGAATTTTCGAGCTGTTTTTCGATTCTGAAAATCTCTGAAACTTCGGAGGGTCATATCTTCCTCATACGGACTCCGTTTCTCGAAAACTCGGACTTGTTTCCAAGCAGAATTCCGAGACGAACGCAATGGCATAACCAGTTTCCCTTGATTCTTATTTTAAAAATTAATTCTGCCTTGATTTGTTATTCTTATGTTTACAGAAAATAAGGGGTGTTACATTCTCCCCTCCTTAAAGGATTTCGTCCCCGAAATCTTCAAGTTAAGAAGTATGTGTCCTACCTTCCAGTCATCCATCTACTCAACTATCATCCATAAGAATCCATCGTCCTTAGAAAACTTCTAATGTGGTATGAGAATATGCAAAAGTGTGTGTATATGTTCTTTATCTAATGCAAAGATTAGGCGGTCTACTGATTCAGTTGACCTCCTTAATGCGAATTATGTCAGTGCCATGAGTCCAACATGTATGCTTTTCCTATTTGATACATATTATTTCTAAATGTGTGCGCAATCATTCATCCAAATGCATCATCCATGTGATGAGTCAACCATTTTGCATCCACAAAAATTGAAAATGCTCACACATCCATATGCAGTATGAGAGTGTTTTCGAGCCGATCTAGTGCCTAGTGTGTGTATATGCATCCACGAGCAACCACCAGCAACCACTTGCATCCACTTGCATCCACTTGCAACCATCAAACATAACATGTCTCAAACACATGTTTACATCCATAGGATTCCTATCTAAAGGTCGAAGACTCGATCGATATGATACGGTCGAATGATGGAAGCGAGCACAGATAAAATAAAAACTTGGTTCCCATTAGACCTTGGTTGAGAAAATAATTCCCGAAATCAAAATTAGACTGACACCTAGAGGGTTACCCTCTTTAAACAATGTCAAAACTGAAAATCTTAACCTTATCAGAAATATTCAGATACTTACAGACTACTGGTACAGATCAGATCACCAAATGATTCTTAGGAAACTAAGCATGATAAAACCCAGAATGTATGCGTCCTACTTGACGCCTAACACAGATATCTCTCAAACCCCAATCTATCACAAGCAGATGAGTCATAACCCTTATGGGTTTGAGGCTACAGTGAAATCGGAAACAATACTAGTATTAAAGTGCAGAGTATCGGTTATAGAATCAAAATGCCAGAATTAGAAAGAGTTTCAACTCAACAATCAGATAAAGAAATTAAACCTCCCACAGAAAGTTTTCCTAGTTCTATCCTATCCACTAGCCTCGAGAGTGTTCGCCTGCCCTCCAGAAGTTGGTCCTGCCCTCTGCCCTTGCCCTCGTTTCTTCGGGCAGTCTCTAGTGAAGTGTCCCATCTCACCACAGTTGAAGCAAGTGCCCTTCCTTTTTCTGCAATCCTTGTTCAGATGAGTCGAGCTTCCACAAGTAAAGCACTTTTTCTCCTTCTTATCTTCAGACTTCTCATCCTTCTTTTGTGTTTCCTTTTTGGGCCATGCTTTCTTGTTCTGTGGTTCTTCCTTCTTTGCCTCTTTCTTGCCCTTGTTTTCCTCGTGTAGTAGTGTCATGTCCACCAATCTCTCGTAAGTCGCTCCCATGGGTACATGGGTCATGGCTAGGCTGTGCAGTGGCTCGTTCAATCCTTTAACAAAGCGGAGAGCCTTTTTATGTTGGGTGTTGACTAAATCTAGTCTGAACCTAGCCAGTTGGTTGAACTGGTTGACGTATTCCTTGACCGTCATACTTCCTTGCTTAAGAGAAAAGAACTTTTCCAGTTGTAGACTTCGTTCAGATTGCGAGAGAAATTTCGTCTCAAACCTTGTTCTGAAATCCATCCATGTTTCAACCGGCCTCTCGGCGTTAGTGACTTCCCACCAATAGGAAGCTTCGTCTTTGAGCAACCATACCGCCAACTGTACCTTCTGCCTATCATCCACCTCGAAGATAACGAACAGATCCCCAGTTTCTTTGAGCCAATTTCTCGCTTCTACGAATGATTCAGTTCCCTTGAAATCCTTTCCACCCATGGCCCTAAAATCTTTACAGATCTTTGAAAAAGCAATTGCATGAGGAGGGGGCAGAGGAGGAGGAATCGCTGCAACTGGAGGAGGAATATCTGCTGGGCCTGCATCGTTGGCCCTAGCCTCTAAGTACCTCCTGAACCAGCCAGGTATTGGCACGCCCTCTGGAAAGTTAAGATTCCCAGACATGCTGGAATGAAAGAAAAAGATTCAAAACGGAGAACTGAAAAGATAGATATATGGCTTTTGGGGATTATGCTTTTCAAAGTAAACTTTATTTTTGAAAATACTTCCTTTTAAAACCTTTTTTTTTTAAATAGTTTTCCAAAACTTTACCCAATCTGGTAACCTTCAGCTCTGATACCAAGTGTAACACCCCACCTCTGTTAAGGTCACTCACAAAGGGAATGCCTTAACTTAGGTGGAGCGTTTTAGTAAACAAAACAGAAAATTTCAAGATAGATAAACAATACTTGAAATATTATAACTTTATTACAACGGAAAACAGAAACCAACATGGTTACATCTTTACCAAAAACTCAAGTACATATATATCGGCCTTGTTCAAAACCATTAGAGTACAAAAGTTTAAAATCATAATCCCCACATAACAGAAGCTATAAAGAGCCAAGCCATACTTTAAGCACTTCAAGCAGAAGGAATCCGGATCAAGCTAAAGTATTCCCTCCTTGGATAACCTGGGGGGAAACGGAAGAAAAAGGGGCGAAAACAAGCAAGGTCAGACATAAAGTCTGGCAAGTCCAGTGACTTTCAGCATATGAACATATAATAATAATAATGACATGAAAATAAGCTGGATAAGAGATAACAGTAACAGGAGCAGCAGATATACTTAGGTTAAAAAGAAGAAACAGAATGATATTACTATTCATTTCTCTGCGCTTAATACTAGTATAACAGGATTAGGGTTATCCTAATGTCTAAACTAAAACAGAAATGGGAACAGAATAATTTCCACGAAAGAGAATGCTAGTAATGGACCTTTACCGCCCCAACAGAAGGTACAGAAACAGAATGCTAATAATGGGCCTTTACCACCCAAACAGAAGGTACATAAACAGAAACAGATTAATCCCTATGGAAACAGAATGTAGAATTAGGTGTACATTAGTAAATGGGCCTTTACCACCCCAACAGACGGTACCATGCAGAAACAGACAGGTGTTACCACCCAACAGAAATAGACGGTACCCCAACGGAAACAGACAGAACTAAGTGTACCCTAAATATACCCCAAGCGATCGGCTCCCTAATACATAAATACCCTGCGCCAGCCCCACAGAAGTGTGTATCACTCCCTAAAGTGGAAACCTTTGAATGACACAGACCTATTTACAGATGTCACGGCATCTTACATCCTCAGAGGAAGACCGGGATCCATGCACGCACATGACCCGGTTGGAACGCACCATCAACACCCCTCCCCATTATCAGAATGAACCGCTTATAATTAGTTCAGTAAGCGTGCCCGGACCCTAGCTAGTGTGGGGTCAAAGTTTTGATACCAGAAAGGGTTACTGACTAATATGGGTCCAAAACAATAGATGATAAAAGTAATTTCCCTCCTAACCTTGTGTCCCCAGACTAACAGATTTCAGATTAACTTGTTTACAAGTTCAGACATACAGAGTTCAGATCAACTAGTTCACAGATCAGACAAGTTTCCAGACTAACGGATCAGATATACGGATTTAACAGATTTACAGATTTGTCTAACTTTGTATTGGGCTTACAGATTCACGAAACGGGTTTGTTAAATTCATTAGTCCAGTTGGTTTAACCCTATCCACACCCAACACGTTTTAGACATCATATTTATCTTAGATTTGTATTAATTAAAAATTAATGCGCAGACCTCTCACATTAGACTGACAGTTTGCGGCCACTGGTTAGGCCGGTTGGTTCCGGGCAGGTTTCTGCCGCAAACTGAGGCTAACCTAGGGTTTCAAGCACGTTATGACTAACTTCTCACATTAGAACCTATTGTTTGCGGCCACTGGATGTGTCGGGCGGTTCCGGGCAGGATTACGCCGCAAACTCATTCTAACCTCGAGTTAGCCATGTTTCATGTTTAGCCAATGTATTCATTCACAGATTATGCTAATATCAGACTAATTATGCCACTTTAACAAATTTACTTCTTTACAAGTTACAACAGATTATTCAAGGTTCTATTAACAAGTTTTTGTTCAATTTCTAGATCGAGCCTACAGATATTCATACTCAAATTTCAATACTCAGTTTTCAACAGATTTAGCAGATGAACAGATCTAGCAGATTAGGCAATATAATAGATCTAGCAGATTAGGCAATATAACAGAACTAGCAGATTAGGCAATATAACAGATCTAGCAGATTAGGCAATATAACAGTACTAGAAGATTAGGCAATATAACAGATCTAGCAGATTAGGCAATATAAAAGATTTAATCATTCCATAAAGTTTCCTTGACATATCTTGCCTAATTATAAATTGGGTCTAAGTTCACATGCCTAAATAATTGTCATGATTCACAATATGATCATATACCCATGTTTGCATTAAATATACATCACACAGATTATGGTCATAACTTACCATATAACATACGTTCCAATTTTAGTTAAACTTGCATAGTACAGAAGATTCACATCAATTATACCAAATATAGCCATCGATTTCAATGCATGTCATATATTCAAAAATCCCCCACTTAGGTGTTATTCACGTTTAACAGTTATCAAATCTTAATATAGATCTCTACACCTAAGTCATATTCTCTTTTTATCTCAAGTCATGAATCGTTATATAAAAATATACCCAACAATCTAGATCTTTAAATTATATCCTCTCAAAATCAGATCTTAATTTTTAAATATGCGTTATGTCCAATGTCCCAAGTCACATGTTAACATACAATGGTTCCTCTTCTTCAAATTCACAGAATATGCATAGATCTAAATCTAGTTTACAACATATGTCCTTTTTCTTAAATCAGTCACAAATTAGCCATGTCCAATTATGCCATCATTCATTATTTGTCCCAAAGTTTAGGGTTTGTGCGTTCATCTCTTATGAGATGTGGCGCAGGCTCGTGGTAGCCTGGCTATAGAATAGAAAGAAGAAAGAGATACAGAATAAAATAGATCAGAACTGAATGTACAAAACCTCAAATTCAGAATTACCATCATGTCACAATTATAATTAAAGTTTATATCGGAAAATAACTGTACTTGCCTTTCGTGGTTTTAAGAAAGGATAATAAACTGTTGTTGATGCAGAAATGCTGAAGTACTCTTCTCAAATTGTTGTTCTGGATTCTAAAAGAAAGATAGTTGTAGCTGCTCTCTTTTAATCCTAGTCAGAATTGGAAGAAGGTGTACTAGCTCTAGTTTTGATTCCAGCAGAGTAACGACTCCATTATTTTATTTAATAAGAACGGCGGCAGAGTATAGGAATGAAATTGTGTAACATAAGGTTATAGAAGAATGGTGTAAAGAGAATGGGGCTAGGCGGCTGTTTATATAGGATTAGGCAGACGATTCTAGACTGAAAACGAGACCAGAAACATCAGAATGAATCAGGTTCAAAAACTGGGTTTCGGGAGCAGGTCGACCCCCAGGTCGACACTATGGTCGACCTGGCCCCTGGGAGGTCGACACTATGGTCGACCCCCAGGTCGACCTGGTCCATGGGCGGGAATTTTCCCGCCCAGCTTGTTCTGGGATTTTGAATTCGAATTTTCGAGCTGTTTTTCGATTCTGAAAATCTCTGAAACTTCGGAGGGTCATATCTTCCTCATACGGACTCCGTTTCTCGAAAACTCGGACTTGTTTCCAAGAAGAATTCCGAGACGAACGCAATGGCGCAACCCATTTCCATTGATTCTTATTTTAAAAATTAATTCTGCCTTGATTTGTTATTCTTATGTTTACAGAAAATACGGGGTGTTACATACATGCACGGGGGGACCCAGGTAATTTTACTCTAATTTCTGCTATTGTTTCTTCAATAGTTTAGCAGCCATGGCTGAGAGACGCTCGTCTAGATTGGCAGAGAGAAGATTTGCTGTCGGGTCATTCGAGAATCCACCTATTGAAGACGTATCTTCCACTTCAGATTCGGGTTGGAATAGTACAGGTCTAGACTATGAAATGGGAAGTCATGAAAGTGATGTATCATCCGGGGGTGATGTCTCTCTAGGCAAGGAAGAAGAAGGAGGGGTAGGAGATAGTCGTGCCCCAGATGAGTTTGGGAATGTTACTATCTTGGAACTGCCTAAGGATTTGGTTGAATCAACAATCGACAGCGATAGGCTTGCACGGATATGCCTAAAGCATGGGATTCTTCGAAGAGACACTGAGTTGCCTTCGAAAACAGATCGTCCTCATGATCCACCAGAAGGGTATATGGCTATCACCAGGTTAATGTGCCTCGTTGGGGGCAATACCTCCGTTTTCGCCATTCGTGGTCGATTTTCTGAGCCAATTGTGGGTTGCCCCTATGCAGCTTCATCCCAACTCTTACGCTTATTTGTATACTATGTACATAGCTTATAGAGAAATTCTAGGTGTAGAGCTAATTTTTGAGGATGTTCATTTCTTCTACAATTTCAAGCATCAGACCAATGACACCCGTCCTTTGTATACTTTGAATCGGTGCCAAAAAAGGAAAATCATGTTCCTTTTAGCAGCAAAGCTGGTGACCCGAAATGTGAATGGTTTTATGTTAAGCAACAGCATGGGTGTGCCAGAAGATGGTTTAATTCAAGTAAGGACCTCAATTTTTATGCTCTGGTTCCAGACTTTATCATAAATACATTAAGCATTGCTTGTTTTCACTTACAGTTCCTAACCCACCACAAGAGAAGCATTCAGTGCAATTTGATCGTTTAAATCGGTTACTTAATGGTGATAAAAATTTCTTGACCATCAAGAACTGTTTAGTAGATGAATATCTTCATCGGCATCGTCTAGTTGCTATAACTTGTAGCATAGGCTATGGGAAGGCCCTTACGTGTACATACCTCCAATTGAGGGGCCAATCGACAGTCCTCTTGAGAGAAGAGAAAGTTCAAAAGATCCAACAATGTCCCTTAGGGATCCTCCTTCTCCCTCTACGACTCAAGATGGTATTTTAGCAAATATAGCAGAAAAAGATAAAGATAAGTTCATTACTCCCGAGGATGTTGACACTCCTGAAAAACCAATATCTCCAAAAGAGTTGTCATTAGATGCTCCTCAAGGAGATGCCCCCACTGTGGATGACTCTACATTTTGGGGTTTGAGAAATCTCCCCTTGCCCGAGATTTTTTATACATTAGAAGACTTTGGAACGAATCCTCCTACTTTTACTTCCCCAAAAGAAGCCACTCCAGTAAAGACCAAGGAAACTACAAATATCGGCCTAACTTCGCGCTTTAGTTGGTTGGAGGAGGGATATCACTTAGGATATGCACAACACACCAACGCTGCACGTCACAGTACCTGTGCTTCACATAAACATTTGTTATGAACTTTACATACCTTATTTTGCAGGAACCATGGTACGTCCTCGCTAAGATGTCAGGAAAGTCCGCACCAGCATGCCCAGATATGATTCCGACATTGAGTATGATCGTTGTGAGAGCCGCGGCAGGGATGATAGGAGGCATTATGATTCCAACTATCCTCATTCTTTGCGCTCTCGTTCTCCTCGTCAGTCAGACCCGGACCAGTATAAGAGCTACCAAGATCATCGCGAGGGGGACAAACCACACTCTAAAGATGCAGTTCCTCCTAAATACAAACATCCCCAAGAGAAGCCGCCGTCGAAGCGTGTTGATTCGCAGGATAAGCATAAACAAATCGAAAAAAGGTCGAGTAGGGACGACATATCCATCGTACCTGCCAAGCAAAAAAAGGTTGAGTTGTCCATATCTAAACCCGTGCCGCTTGATTCTGAAGCTAAAGCGAAACTGGCATGTTTGAAGAAACAATTTCTGGATCATTATTTTGATCATATACATTTTGTTCCTGCACTTGAGCCTGTTCCTTCGAAGTGGGCAGATGATGCTAAAGCAATGATAGACTTAGTGGACAAGCAATATACGGAAATGTATAGATATTCACGCAACCTTTCTAAGATTATCCGCAATTTAATAACTGACATTGACCACATGAAGGAAATGGCTGATTACGACGAAAGCATCCTGAAAAATTTAGAGTAAGACTTGGAAGATGCACAAGCTTAGCTTGCTCTTGTTCAACGGGATGCCGACAACTACAAAAAAAAGCATGAGGAACTACAAAGACGTTATCACACTTGCTTGGAATCTCATAATCAAGAGCGCTTAGATTTGAAGAAGCAAGCTGAGGATGCTAAATCTAAAAGTGTTAAAGTACAGTTTGCTTGCACTACCCTTGAACGGGAGAAGGCTGAGTTAGAGAAGAAAAACACTAATTTGGTAAAGCGGAACACCAAATTGGAAGCCAAACTACTAGAGGCTGAATCTAGGGCAGTCTTGGCTGAGGGGAACGCAATCATTTCCATTAAATCTGCCGAAGAGGTTCAAGAGAAACTTTCCGCTGCACAGAGGGAATTGGATGGCTATGGCGAGCTGATGATAGAGTTTTTTTGCTCAAGTGATCCATCGTCGGGACATTTCTTGGATCGAGGATTACCCGACAACTCTGCTTTATGTGTGGGACCAAATCATTGAATGAGAGAAGAAAGAGCTCATGGTGGACTCCATCGATGAAAACAAACTTATGGAGAAATTTCTGAGGGGTGAAGAACTGGTGCGCTTGGCTGAAGGATGTAGACACATTGCTGCAGCTATGGAAGACAAGACACGTCAAGCTAAGGGAAAAAATATCCTTGAAACTAGTTCTTCTTCTGTTGCCCCTGAGGATACCAGAACAGAGGGATATGATCCATAGAATCCGGGAATCCCTAAGACATCTTTATCATCCCCCAATCCTGAAGCCACACCAGAGACCCTAGCTACCCCAATCGAGAAATCATCTGAAGGTATCTCTACCTTTTCACCCCAATTTGTTAGGGCTATTTCAACCTTTCGCCACATTATTGGACAATCAATCGAAGACCCTATTGTTTCTCCTGAGCTAATACCAGTTAACTCTCATTCTATAGGTGTACAGCCAGTTGAAAAAGGCCGATGAGCAGTAGAGGGAAACCACTGATACGAGGTCTACTGAAGAGATCCAAGAGAAGCCTGCTGAAGTTACTGGCTTAAAACCTGTGGAAGAGGTCAAGGATAAGGACAAGGTTGCCGAGAAGACTCCCAGGCCATCTACCACTGAAGACCCCCCGGAAGAAGATGTAATAGCTACCCTAAAAGACGACGGTGACGATGACGGGCATAGGGAAGATGATGATGTTACTATAACTGAAGACTCGGGGAATGTCGATGACATGACTTTGGCCGAGATGAAGGCCAAGCAGGATAAGCGTATGCAGCTGAAAGTTGAGGAAATAGATCCCGAAAGTTTTAAGCCCCTTGCGACAGTACCTCCTAGGTCAAGGTTAGTTGTTAAACATTTAACTAGATCAATCACTGAAGAGCTTTCTAAAAAATCTTCTACTGATCCCAGCACTCCAGTTCTAGGGAAGAAGAAACCAAAGTGGATCCAGACCAAGGATCAAAAAGAGGAGAAAGAAATACTTAAAGCTACCAGGAAAGCGAAGTCTACTCCAAAGTCCAAATGAGAGGCAGTTCTATTTTTCATTTTGTTCGTTCCTTGGTCCGTTGTTGTTGTAGCAAGTGCGGCTCTCGCCTTTGTTTATTTAGTTCTCTTGTATAAACCCGCACCTCTGTAAATAAAGTAGTTCATTTCCCACTATTCCAAATGCTTGCAAGTTCGTCATTTGTTTATATTAGTGTCGAGAAATTAACAAACATAAGTAATGATTCAAGTCACAATTGCAATTTCCTGCAAATGCATAGACAGAGAAAATATCATTCACAAAAATTGCCGCTTAATTAAATAAAATGAACGATTGATGGCAGGGTGCATGATGTGTATGCCCCCAATCAATCTTGAATATAGCACTTGGCCAAGGCTTATTCGAGATTGATCAAACTGCCCTCAGCTCTTTCGGCAAGACCAAAATTTTTCATTATTGGTATTTATTCTTTATACCTTATACTCTCCTGTCGCATGGTCAGGTTAGAGTGGATTCGAGGCGGTCTTCTGTCATGGTGCACCTTCACGCCTCGAGGACGTCGTCTTCCCGTCCTTTATACTCTCTCTCGACTCGTGAGAGTTAGAGTTCGGGACGTCGTCTTCCCGTCCTTTTTATGTCGTTAAGCAAATGGTCATTTCATTTGCTTTTGTATCGATTCAAATGTCTGATATTTCGACTTACGTTACGACAAACACAAAAAAAACAAAAGAAGGTTCGAACGGATAAAGTAAATTACATATAGTATTTTATAGTGGTTCGGCCAAGTTGTGACCTATGTCCACTTCATAATCTTTTGTTTATATTAGCCATACTTTTCTAGGCAAGCCGTGCCTTTTTACATGGCTTATAAAACAAAAGAAAATAGTACAATTTCAAGTCAAGTTCATCGCAAATGTTGGGCATTCCAAGCTCTAGGAATTTCTTCACCATCCACGGTCGCTAACTTGAAAGCTCTCATGTCAAGTTTCCGTCAGATGGTGAATGGTCCTTCCCACTTTGGGCCTAGATGAATGGGAGGTGGAAAGCCTTGCTTCAGTACCAGGTCTCCTGGTTCGAAAGTCCTAAAGCGAACCTTTCTGTTATAATAGCGTTCCATTTGGCGTCGATGCCTTGAAGCACGCAGGTCCGCTTTGTCCCTCTTCTCTTTAACCACGTCCAGGGATTCTAGGAGGAGTGCTTTATTCATCATTGGGTCATAATATGTCACCCTATGAAAGGGGACTTTAAGCTCCACAGGAATTACCGCTTTTGACCCGGAGGAGAGTGAAAAAGGAGTATGACCAGTAGCCGCCTTGAAGGTTGTTCGATACGCCCACGAAGCTAGCAGCAATTCGTCAACCCACATGGCTTTTGCTCGTTCCAACCGCTTTTTAAGAATCGACTTAATAACTTTGTTTATTGCTTCAGCCTGTCCATTCGACTGCGGGTGAGCTACGGTAGTGTACCTTTTATCAATTTTATACTTCTGACATAAGTTTCTAAATTCCGCACTGTCGAATTAGGTTCCATTATCAGTTATAATGGTTTTCGGTATCCCAAATCGACAAATAATATTACTGACCACAAAGCTTATCACTTTTCTTGCCATGATCGTGGTTAAGGGCTCGGCCTCCACCCATTTCGTGAAGTAATCCACAACCACGATTGCATATTTAGCTCCTCTTTTAGCAATCAGCAGGGTCCCAATGATGTCTAATCCCCACATTGCGAATGGCCATGGACTGACCATTGATTTGATATGTTGTGGGGGTGCTCTCGGGACTTTAGCGAATCTCTGGCATTTATCGCAACATCGTGAGTGATCAGCTGTATCTTTATTCACGGTTGGCCAAAAATAACCATATTGCAATACTTTCTTCGCCAAAGTTTGACCTCCGGTATGATCCCCACACTCTCCTTCATGTACTTCTTTCAGTACACGCTTGACATCGTCGTGTGCTATACAACGTAGCAGAGGCATGGAAAATCCTTGGCGATAAAGGAAGTCGTCATGTAAAATGTATCTTGCTGCTTTACGCATTACAGCTCATCTCTCGCTCTTCTTTGATGGGAGAATTCCGCTCTTAAGGAAGTTCTTAATCGGTGTCATCCATGACTCTCTTTCCGGCTCTGCTTCCAGGGATAATTCAATTTCCATTTGGTCAAAGCTTGGTGATTCCAATATTTCTATTGGAACCATTTCGGTTTCCTCAGGGTTATCAGAACTTGCCAGCTTAGCCATTCGATTTGCCTTCTGGTTTTCCGCTCTCGGAATGTGTGTTATGCTGTAATGCTCCAGGTTGCCCAGCAACTCCTCTACCTTTTCAAGATAAGTAACAAGTCGAGGTCCGTTGGTCACAAACTCATTTCGAACTTGGCAGATAACAATCTTGGAGTCACAGAATATGTCCAATGTTCTTATTCCTGATTCCTTAGCGAGTTCCAGTCCGACAATCAAGGCCTCGTACTCGGAATCATTATTGGTGGCAGAAAACTCCAATCGCAGGGCGTAGTAAATGGATCGTCCTTCAGGAGTGGTTAAAACAACTCCGATACCGGATCTTCGATCATTCGTAGCCCCGTCCGTATATAATTTCCATGGACTAAGCTTTAATTTATGCTATGAAGAAACAACTTTGTCATCCACTGTTTCTTCTTCAGGAATTGTGAATTCTGCTATGAAGTCAGCTAGGTCCTGCCCCCTTATTGACCTCCTTGGTTGAAAATTTAAATCAAATTGGCTTAACTCGATATTCCACTTAAGTAATCGCCCCGATGCTTCAGGTCTTTGTAATACTGGTCTTAGTGGTTGATCAGTGTATATGACTATCAGATGAGCTTGGAACTAATAACGGAGCTTTCGGGAGGCAATCAAGAGGCTATAAGCAAGAATTTATATTCTTAGATAATTGCATTCTGCAGCTGCTAACTTATTACTTACATAG
Source organism: Allium sativum (assembly GCA_030737875.1). Classification (NCBI taxonomy): domain Eukaryota; kingdom Viridiplantae; phylum Streptophyta; class Magnoliopsida; order Asparagales; family Amaryllidaceae; genus Allium; species Allium sativum. Next base: position 543,956,291 of record CM060918.1, read on the forward strand.
TATACTGGCCTATTGACCTTGTTTTCTTCACGCACCAAGGCTGTGTTGATAGCAAGAGAAGATACCGCCCAACAAATGAACAGATCTTCATGATCCACCGATTTTGACAATAACGGGGGTTTCTCCAATAAGTCCAATAGATTTTGGAAGGCCTCTACACAGTCAGGAGTCCAATCGAAATTACGTTTCCCCTATTTGATTAAATCAAAGAATGGGACACACTTGTCTATGGCTTTGAAAATGAATCTGCTTAATGCAGCAACCTTCCCTGCCAGGCTTTGAACATCCTTAATCTTCTGTGGCTCTTATATGTTCCTGATTGCTGCTATCTGGCTAGGATACATCTCAATCCCTCGAGAATTTACGATGAAGCAGAGGAATTTCCCTGATGCTACCCCAAATGAGCACTTTTAGGGGTTCAACTTCGTCCCGTACCTCCGTATGATGTCAAGCATCTCTGCCAGATCTTGTGTATAACTAGAGGATTGCCTGGATTTTATGAGCATGGCATCTACGTAAACTTCCATAGTTTTTCCAATCTGATTATAGAACATTGGTTCACCAGGCGCTGATACGTGGCTTCGGCATTCTTTAGTCCGAACAGCATCACCACACAGCAGTATAATCCCAAGTTTGTTATAAAACTCGTGTGCTCTTAATCCGACACATGCTTGAGGATCTTGTTATATCCTGAGTATGCGTCCATGAAGGAAAGAAGTTCGTGTCCGGCTGTTGAGTCCATCAGCTGGTCAATCCTAGGAAGTGACAAACTATATTTTGGACAAACTTTGTTTAAATCCGAAAAATCAATGCACGTTCGCCATTTCCCATTTGATTTCTTGATCAAAACAGGATTCAATATACAGTCAGGATACGTCGAACCCATTATCTTTCAACCTCTCCACTTCTTCCTTTAGAGCTCCTGACCTCTCCGGGCCTAACATACGTCTCTTCTGTTTAACGGATGGATGCTTTGGATTAATACTCAATGGGTGACTCATAATGGAGGGAGATATCCCACACATATCAGCATGTATCCAGGCAAATACATCTAAATTTGCCTTTAAAATGCCAGTCAATTCCTTTGCTCGGAACGGATCCAGCTGGGATCCAACCTTTAAAGCCTTCGTCGGATCAAAATCATCAATGGAGATGTCTACAGTCGTTTCATTGGGGGTCTCTTTTCTGTCCCCAGGCTCTTCATCCTCTATGGGATCTATGTCCTTGGGTAGTTCTCTGGGCAAATCCCTTGGGGCTGGTCCCTTTAATTGCTATGTCGAACCCTCCTTCGCCGGGAAGGAGGTGCCTTTAGCTTCGTTGCTTAATCCCTTCAGCAACATATTTAGTTTAGCCATGTAGCAGGCTCGTCCGGTGGCTTGATCACCTCTCATTACTCCCACTTCAGCTTCGATTGGGAATTTCAATAATAAGCACTAGGGCGCAATGCAAGCCATAAATTCTACGAGGGCTGGTCGACCCAAAAGGCGTTATAGGGTGAGTCGATGTCCAAAACTACAAATGGGAGGATTCTCCCTCTCTGGCGTTCTCTCTGTCCTAATGTAACTGACAATTCTACATATCCCATTGGAGCAGTCGAGGCCTCATTGAAGCCACGTATCCATCCCTTGCAAGGCTTCAAGTCTTTTGCTTCGATATCATCTGATCGAATGCTTTTTTAAAGAGAATATTAACCGAACTCCCATTATCTACTTACACTTTATGAACTAGAGCCGGACCGATAGTGGTAGTGATCACCAATGGGTCTTCGGTAGGTGATTGGACTCCAGTATCATCTCTATCACAAAATAAGACATCATCTGACATCTTTTTTTGTTGCTTCACTGAAGCAGTGTCCTTGAAGTTACTACATTCCCCTACTTCAAGGTGTCTAGCTGCGTTCACATATTGGTCCATTGACCTGTATCTATGGCCAACCGAATAGGGTCCCCCCCACTATAATGCTGACAATTCCTTTACCTTTTTGTTCAGCTTTGGATTTAGGAGCGACCTGATTTTGATTCGGGGTCTGTCCTCCTTGCCCCTATCTCTCGGGGAAACCTTATATTCATCTAACTTTCCTTTCCGTAATAGCTTTTCAACAATGTCTCTCAAATGCCGACACTTATTAATAGAGTGTCCATGGGTTCCATGAAATAGACAGAATTTTCCAGTCGCCACTTCCTTCTCCGTGGAGTCTCTGGGCGAAGGCTTTTTATATTGCAAGACGTTGTAAGTATCCAAGTAGATGTTTTCCAACGCGTCCTTAAGAGGCGAGTAGTTTTCAAAGGTTTGGAATCGAGGCCTATTACCGGAGTTGTTTCCTCGGCTCCTATTCCTCCTTTTGCCATTTCCATTCCTGTTTTTACTTCCTTCGTTTTTGTTACCAACATTCACGTCAACTTTCCCTGAATTGTCACCGGACCGTTTCACATCAACATTACTTTGGATATCTTCTCTCGAAGCTCTATCAGACTTTCTCTTTCGATTGGCGTATATCTCTTCTCGTCGTAGACGAATATTTGCCTTTTCGTAGAAAGGCTCCCTAGTTAATGGTGGTTTCCCAGCTAAATAACCTCCGAATTCAGTATCTGGATCGACACCATCTATTAAGGCCATCAAAATGGTTGGTTCGTGAGGATCTCTTATTTCATTAACCGCTAGCTGAAGTGATCCCAATACGATTTCAGAGATTCTCCAGGGGCCTGTTTGATTCTGGACAGTTCGATAACACTTTTAGCTTTCCGGGCGTGGAGTCGGAACTGATTCATAAAACGTTCGTTGAGTTCTTGAAAGCTCGACACCGACCGCGGGGGAAGTCGTGTAAACCACATTAATGCAACATCTTCTAGATATATCGGGAAGGCTTTGCATTTTACGGCGTCAGGTTCGGCTGTAGCGTTCATATACCACGCATACCTCATCGGATGTTGTTTCAGATCTGTTCTTCCGGCATATCGATCCATTTGTGGCAAATTCAACCGTGGAGGGAATTGGAAATTTAGGATGTCATCAGTAAATGGAGTATGACTGCGTTAAATGCCGCAATCTTCATTTGTATATCGGCGACTATCGTCCATGATTTGACGAACAATCGCTTCGACTTCCGAGTTGGTTAGAGCCGGTTCAGGATCCATGCTTATGTCTCTTCTCACACGTCTACCGCCTACTTCAGGTGACGCCATTTGGTTTAGGTTGGTAGCTGAACCTCCTCGCCTCCTGTGGTCCTGGTCATTCACAGGATGAACAGGCTGTAGGAGTTGTCCTTAGGTGGGATTAGTAATATTTGGATCTCTGGGGAGAACATGTGATCCTTGCATCGGTAACAGCATTGGTTCCCTCAAACTCGGATCGTTGGCCCCAAGAACACGGGCCGCATCCTCACGGGATCCAAATGATCTGAATGTCAACTGGTCCAGGTTTTCGGGCCTTTCGTAAGGCCTCCTTTCACGCGAGCTCTCTTCGTCTGAAGATGATGAATGGTCCATAGTAGTATGATGAATCAGAGAGGACACTCTTTGTCTGTGGAGTTAACTTATTTCCTCACTCATAACCTTCATGTTTTCCCTTATGAGAACAATATCGCTTTTGTGATCCTCCAAAGCATCCCTAATACTCTCAAGCATATCAAGCAAGCAGGAAAATTTCCCATGGGTTACAAGTGCAGAAGGTGTGGGCTGATCATCAGTTGCCACGGCTGGTATCGGAGCACTTGTAGGAGCTCAAGTAGAGGTACCAACTTCAACCAGATTCGATTCGGATCGGCCTCCCCCTGCCTCTGTGGTTCAGATCGGAGGAGAGCAAACATGAGCGTTCATGGAACCAGGTCAGATCGGGGTGGCCTCTTCGAATCCGTTCGGAGCTTGGGGATCAGATTGGGTTGGAGATGCCCTGCCAGATCGGGTAGCTCCTGAACTTTGTCCGCTTGATCTTGTGACAACCATAGCTTGCTGATCCTCACCTACTCCGCTTTCACGCGCACTTTGCACTTCTTTTCCTTTTCCCTTGGTCATAATATTCAATTTGTCGAGATCTTTTTAAAGAGAATTTCAGAAATATTGACTGTACGGACTATCTTCCTCGAATATACAAACCCAAATAGTAGAATTGTAGCCCAAAGTATAGAGAATTTGAGAAGCTCTCAATGAAAGCACCAAAATGTTAGATCCAAAAATGGTTCTAACACCCAAAAGAGCAATAATTCTGATGAAATGAAATTAAAAGCAGAGGAAAACACACAATTTATAGTGGTTCGGCGTTAAAGAGCCTACATCCACTTTATATTTTTTGATTGATGATTGGAATACAAATACAATGATTGTTTTCACTCAATTTCACTCATACACTGGATAATTTCACTCAATCTTCTTCAAAATGTGCTTCAAGAGGTGGTTATAACCTGAACAAAGTAATAGAATTCAGTTGTTGAGGAAGTTTAAGTTGCTGATTTGCCAAAAGATCCCTTCAAATGATCCTTAGTGGTGTATCTATAGGTATAAAGTCTTTCTGGGAGGCCTCCGGTTCGGTACACGTGGCAGGCATCCCGCTCGGTTCAGTAATGGGAGCTTCGGAGATGATGCCAGCGCACAACAGTTATGGGTGAACGTGGGATGATGGATGCCTAACCGCTCCGAGTTTCCAGGAACGTGGGGTGCAACCGCTACACTAGTCCTCGTCGGTTAGGATCAGAAGTGCATACGAGAGGGGGAGCGGATCAGGTAACTTCCAACCGATCTAAATCTGCCTTTATACTTCTATTTCCTGTTTTGCAACGTAGTGGTTCAGTTCGGGTTTCCGAACCAATCTGAGCTTCTGGCCTGTATTCTTCTAGTCAACACTCTTCATCAATTGGTCTTTTAGCTTTGTGTAGCCTAATTCACAAAGTAGGCTAACACCAACACAACTATAATTTCCTCTTTTGAATCCCTTTTATTTACCATTCTGCATTTGATTATGCCGACCATTTTAATTATATTTTGTTTGTTGAAGAAAAGAATTAGAAGAGGGAGGATGCGCGATTTTATAGCCGATGAATTCTTAACCCCTAAGGAAATTGGTCTGTGCAAGGGTACATTATATTTAATGTGATTTGAGTTTAAAGAGATTTTGTTTCTTTTTAAATAGATACTGATTTGATTTCGAACCTATCCACAATCAAATATCTCGGGTTCCATTAATTTAAATCACGAACCGCTATTTTAGCGTATATACCGACATTTCAATATTATAGTGTTATTATGAACTTAACAGAATATAATCTGAAGTTTAATTTGAACGTATATATAAAATAACCATATTAAATTGATATAAAATAATTTAAATTCAGAAATAATAAATACCCTGATAATAAAATATTTTTATTATCGTTTATATTCAAATACGATTGATATTGATCATTTGAATTGTTTTGATTCGGTTCTAATTTCGAATTCAAATATTTTCGTATTACGATAATTTAATATATTCGATATTAAATCAAAATCGATTATTTAATCGATAACTTAATATAAAAATCCATTTATATTATCAACTCAATATTCAAAATCATATTAAATATTTAAAATAAATTGTTTGAAAATCCGGGTCGTTACAGATAATCCCGAAATCATTTAATAATTTATGCAAGATAGGAAGACCTATAGTACCTCCATGGCGGTCACTTCATAATTATCCCAAGCCGGACTCTAGGCTTGTCACATACTACCTGAAGGAAGTGGCCTATCGTGAAGATTACCGATATCGCACCTAATTAGTCATTTAATACTTCTTATTTATGGGAAGATGAGTTATCTGATCACTTAATAACTCTAATTCTGAGGTAAGCTATGCTATCGAATTATTCCCATTTTGTTTATTCTTTTGTGGGCCCTACAACCACTTAATACATCAACACTTGACGTAAATCTTTTAGATAAGTTCATGTTACACATTTAATATCATCATGGGTTCTTACGGTCAATGATATCTCACATCAGTTGTACATATATCCGATTGTCGGAAAGTGTAGACTACTATCAGATAATGCATCTGGCCTCGCATTATTAGCCTACTAAGGTCAATCCTTATTTTTATTAAAGATATTATTTCTAGAAATTAAACTAGAAAAGGATGAGAATGATTTCCTAAGATCCACAATTCAAGGATATTTATTTACCTATTGGACTTAGTATTAATTATAGCAGTCAATACACAAATTTCCCATTAATTCCTGTTTAGTTCAATTAATTATTATAATGGTCACACACCATTAATGATCATAATGGTCATATTCCCTAAGAACATGGAAACGCAATTAAACCAATTAAATTCCACAATTGTCACATGCTATTATTGACCATAACAGTCATGTTTCCTAAGGCGATAGATACTTAATTAACTTAATTAATTTCTATAATTATCATATGCGATTAATGACCGTAACGGTCATGTTTCCAAAGGCAATAAACACTTATAAAATTTCATTAACATTAGTGCCTTTTAATCACAATAACTCTATTTTTTGTAAATCCCACTTTAGTTTACTATTGTTATTTTACTTTATTGGTTGTGACATATATAATATAAGTAAGTTTATTATATAAATTTCCCTAATTGGAGTTACAACATTTATTTCTATGCATTTAAATTGTAACATCTTGACATTTATTTCCTTATTAATTGGGGACTTAGAAAGCTTCGAGTTGGAGTCTAGGGTGCCCCGTGTCATAGCAAATATTATGGAGCATGAAATCAAAAGACTCCGTAATAAATCTATTCGCCTAGTCCGAGTACAAGGGGGAGATAACCCTGTGGAAAGCACCTGGGAAACTAAAGAGAAGATAAGGCAAACTCATCTAGAGCTTTTCTCGGGTAAGTATTTCCTTTAGAATTCCTAATACGGTATATTGTGGTTTCTTGATTATATTTTAGAAGATGGTTGTAATACAAATGCACTGTGCACTCATATAGAGCTATATGCATATTAGGATGTTTTGCATATATACATCATCACTTATTACACGGACACGTTAGGAATGACCTCATTTTAGCAAGTCTAAAGTACATAATCACTTTGAGTTATGGATGTTTATAAATAACATGGTTGTTAGTGCGAGTTGTGTTTTGCTCCTCTTCGGAAAGGTTTCGGGATAAAATCTCTTTTAATGGAGAAGAATGTAACATCCCGTAATATGTACCTTAAATAGATATAAGATAACTAAATTAAAAATAAATAGTAATAATTAGTAATGAATTAATGGGATGAAAGTTTGAATTTGGGGAAAATGAATATTGGGCCACGAAAGTATTATTGTTGTACTTATGGCAAGAATTTGATCCGTTTTCATATTTTATTTGCTGAAAACGGAGTCCATATGCAGAAGTTATTAATAAAGCAAGTTGTACGTAAATTGTTTACACACAAAATTTGGAATTCAAACTGATTAAATATAAACCCGGAATATAATTAATTATTAGTTGGCATAAAGGAATATTCCATAAGGATTTTAATTTGTGTGTATATATATATATGTGTGTGTGTGTGTGTATGTGTGTGTGTGTATAGGGGGACAAGAATAATCAACATACAGTAAGTAATTAGTCTCACTAATCAAACAATTAACATAAAAATGAATGTTTAAGGAAACAAATTCCTTGGCTCAACCTAGAAGGAGGGGTCGACCTCCCCTATAGAAGGGGGTTGATGCCCTTCTACATAGGGGTCGACCATCCTTCGTGTGTTGGGTGACGAAGGCTGGTTTTTTTTTTGTTTTACTTATAATTTTGCAACGATGGATTGTCCGGATTAAATGTAACTAATCTGACGGTCTATATACACACTTGAACTATAAATAAGACCCTCTAGCCACTACCTAAACCATATACCTAATTTTATTTTGCGCTTCTACTTTGTCTCTCTATTTCTTAATTCCAAAATCCAGGTTAGGTTTCTCTTCTAATCTATATTCTATCTTTCGAGATCTAAGTTCTCATAAGTATAAACTCTGGAATTAAGTTATATATATACATATGAGATTCTAAACTTTGATTTTCTTATATATATCAAGGAGAGTTGGAATACATTGGTCCGAAGGTAGAAATCCATATTTTAGTAGATTCTACACTATATTCCACTCATCTCCTCTTCCAATCTATGTGAGTGGAATTTTCACAAGTTTGATGTTTACTTTATTTTGATAGTGTAAATTTGGATTTTGTGCCTAAAAGGGATTTGTATTTATACAAAAATAAAATAATATCAAATCCTTCAAATCCTGTATTATTTGTATTTGTTTGTGGAAATTTTCAATCAATTGTATTTGGGTTTGGATTATTGATGTAATGAAAGAAAGGGCATTTAGGTGTTTGTATAATTCTTGAAAATGGTCTAGTTCACTTCATTGTAAATTTGAAAATTCATATGTGTATTTCTGTTGCAAAATCTTAAGAACTTGAGTATTGTGAACTGAATGCGTTTAAGCATTTATTTCAAAATATATTGTTTGAACTATTATTTGCAAGTCACCAAAGTATTAAGATTTTGTATATGAAAATTACATAAAAAGTGAATTAGTACCAAAAGGGGGATTTTACGTATCTATTTGGAAACATTGCATCTTGTGTCTATTTTGTTATTGAAATAATCATTCAAACCTTGGTTATAAGTTATGCTATGGATGTTTGTTATTTCCCTGTTATGTGAATGTAAATACACATTTTATGTTATGATTGGAGAAGTTAGAGAAATAAATTTTTAGACCTTTATAATGTTTTTAAGATTGACATTTCCAACGATTTAGGACATTTCTTTATGTATGCTTGATTTATGCCTTATTTATTACTATATATTTATAACATAATAAATGTAATATTAATGCATATTAAGTGCGTACTAAACATGTTTAAATTAGGTGATTAGAAATTAAATGTCCCCATAGGAAATTTGTATGTATTTAATTAATGGCTTTAATTATAATTAATGATACATAGACACGAGGTTTGTAACAGTCCGCATTTTACGTATCGGAAGATCGTAAAATATATTTGGTTATTCTCTAAGGGTTGGATCATTCTCATCTTTTAATATGTTGTTTATGGGGATGTGAGACACGTCCATAATTTTTACCGATTTTTTGTGTGACCATTTTGCCCCTGTCAGCCTTGTATAGGGCATAACTTTTGACTCAAGTCGAATCAAAGGGTGAGACCTGTGCCGTTGGAAAGGAATTGATGATTGTCTTTCCGTAGAGTGGTTACATTAAGGATTTGGCTTAGCGGTTTGGGAGATATCGTTATTTTAAGGTTTTTCAGTTGGCTATTCAGGTTTTGGAGCCTCAGTGAAATCCTATAAATAGGGGGTGAGAGTGGAAGGAAAAGGTTTACTTTTTCCCATTCTCTCATTTGAAGGCATTTGATCTCCTTCCTCCTACACCTTTCCACCATTAAAAATCCAAATCTAAGGGAGGAAATCAAAGATCTACGCCATCCAAGGCAAGATCTACATCATTTCAATGGAAAATTCATCGGATCGAGGGGTTTGTGTAATAACCCAGAAATCTGAGCCAATTTAAAATTTTTATTTTGGCAATTTTAATGAATTTTGAATATTTAAAATGAATTATTTTAAATAATAACGACGAGAAATTTATTTTGAATAGAATTAGAACGTATATATTTATTTGAATCGTCGTTAGAATATAAATATTTTATTATAATTATAAAAGGAATTGAAAATGGCGCGGTAGTTCGAAAATTCGATTTCAAATTTCAAATGAATGTACAGGATTCCAAATAAACCGGATTTTAGCGAAACCAAAAATATTTGAATCTAATTGAGAATATCTTTCCAACGAATTCGAAAAATCAAAATTTCATAGCGGGGATAAAAAGTTACGTCCATTTGAAAATTCAGAATAGTCGCTATGGAATTCTGGCTCTTAAAAATGGAAATTTTGCAAACGACCTCGGTTTTTGACGAAACCACTTTTGTTGGATCCATGATGTCAAGTTATTGCTAGGTTTCAAAATTCGTAATTTTCTGAATAAATATGTGAGCGTGGCAAAGGAAAACGCGTTTGACCAGTTTTAGTTGATTTTAATCGACTGGAAATTGGCCATTTTTCAAACGGTCTCAGAATTCAACGAAATTAGTTTTGTTAGGACCGTACCATCAATACGAAGCTAGAAAATATTTTTCGGGAATTTTTAGAGTTCATACGTAGATCCGGTAAATTGAAATGCGCGTTTAAATTCAATATATAGAGTTATATTTTGATTTTGACGAAAACTGATCGAAACGATCGAATCAGCTTACGAAACATATCCCATTGGGTTTGGAATGGGGGTAATTAGCTAGGGACGACAGTCGGTGGGTTTGATTTCGAGTTAGAAATAAAAAGTTGCTTTTTGAAAATTAAATAATAAATTAAATTATATAAAACTTTATAAAACCCCCCATCCCTTTCCCTCTTATCTCTCCCTCCCCTTTTCCCATTCCTCAGTCAAACCCCCCCTACGGTTTTCAACAAAAAAAAAAAAGAGACGCGCCGCCAGGGAGAGCCGCCGCGCCTCCCCATCCGCCATCTCCCTCCTTCCCCTGTCCTTCTTCTACTCCCTCACCAACGTTTACCCGATCGAACCCCCAAACCCTGAAACCGCCGCAGCCAACGCCCAAGACCCCACCGTGACTTCGAGCCCCTCCGACCACCCACCAAGCTCCGCGCTCCACCTCAGTTCTATCTCCGACGCAACCCACGGCGACCGTGACTCCCCCGGCCCTCCTCCTTCGAAAAACAGTAAGTTTTTGACTTTTAATTTAGTTTAAAAACTGATTTTTTATTAAGTTTAAAAACTGATTTTTGTATAGTTTAAAACTATAAAGATTCGATTTTAAAACTTGATTTTTGTTCATATTTCTTGCATAGAAGAAATGTTATTTTTCTCATACGATGAAGCGATAGGTAAATATGGACTTTATTTCATATGAAATGAAATAAAAATTCGATCTTTATATATGATGTTAGCAATATAAACATATGGTTTTAAGGAATAAAAATATAATTTTTATTATGTAGAAGGAATAAAAATATAATTTTTATTATGTAAAGGATATAAGAATATAATTTTTATATGTAAGAAAAGTAAATAAAAATATTAAAGATATGATCTTTATATAGTAAAAGTATTAAAGATATGATTTTTATATGATAGGAAGATTAAAAATATGATTTTTATATTATAGAAGTATTAAAAAATTCGATTTTTATTATGTAGAATAGATAAAGATATAATTTTTATATGATGTAGAGTATAAAAATATAATTTTTATAGATGTAGCGAAATAAAAATCTGATTTTTATTATATATATGTTGAAATAAAAATGGGATTTTTATAGCGATGATATGAAAATTTGATCTTTATATTAGAAGAGCGATATAAAAATATAATTTTTATACAGAGAATAGTGGGATAAAAATATAATCTTTATTATATGAACAACGATATAAAAATAATTTTTTTATCTATATCGTTGCGGTATAAAAATAGAATTTTTATCCATGAAGCGTAGTTATAAAAATGTGATTTTTATATACATAGCAACAATATAAAAATGTGATTTTTATATATGTAGTGAATACGGGCAACGAAAGTGACAAAAGGCGAGAACGACGAGGATTTCCTACATACGAAGAGTCGTGGCGTTTGGTTTAGCTCTTGGTGAGAACTCCTCACTTTTAATTTATTTTCTAGTAGAAATATATACTACGATGCAGACGGTGCTTAGCAGCACCCGACACCCGTCGTCCACAGACCATGGATGACTTGTTTGTTTGATTGCTGTGTGTAAAATTTGATTGTGTGATGTAGAATGAAATAAAATATTTTATAGTGGAAAATATTTTATAGTTAATTTTTTTTAATGTGTATATAAAATAAACATTTATAAACAAATCGGACGATTTGTTTATATACACTGATTTGACTGATATTGATTGGGATGATAAATTTTACACATCGCCCAACTGCACAAATACAATCTGTGTTTGTTGTTTTGAAACCCCACACGGGTATAGGGATGATATTTGACGTACACTAATCCCGATTGTTTAGTTGTATGTCAATCGATGGGTTGACAGACTGTGTAAGCGTTAATTATTGATATTTAATGCTTATGCAGTTGTGTGGTGCACTCTAGATGATGATTGATTATTTATCGTGGCTATTATATACATGTATTGTAGAAAATCCATATAATTAACATTATATGGTAATTGACTGGGCCTCATTCCAATTTAGAAAATATATTCATGTGTTGAATAGAAAATATATTCATGTGTCGAATAGAAATATATTCATGTGTTGAACAGAAAATAAATTCACGTGTCGAATAAAAATATAAATTCATGTGTTAAAGAAAATATTCCTTTGTTGAATAGAATAACGAAGTTATTGAAATATATGAAGCCGTGTTGGTTAGATATGCGCCATTTTGACGTGAACGATATTTATATCAATTTTATTCATTTTTATAATGAACATAGAAAAGAAAGTGATTTCAAAATATAACGTTCTGAAAATATTACCATTTGTATATCGATGATGTGGAATATTCAATTTTGATTTGAAATTGAATATGAAGTTGAAATCGTTTGAAAACGAATTTAAAACGATTTATAAAATACGTTTTAAAAGGAAATCGACGAAATATATAATATATATATATAATGGCCTAAATAGAACGCGCTGCGCTGCGGCAGTTCGTGAATTTCGACCATTGACTTCGAGTGGACATTACGGGAGATTCGACCGTCGGATTCTCCTAAAACCGGAACCGTTGGGTTCGTATCGAAAAGAGCTTTCTAACGAATATTAGAAATTAGAAATCTAATGGTTCGATTTGGAATTATGTCCAAATCAAATTTGAAAAAGGTCGCTGCAAGTGCAGTTTGATGGCCGTTGATGGAAATCGACTGTATAAAATTATTAAAAATAGTTATAATTTGTGTAAGATCATAAGAAATGATTTGTGAAGAATTGGGATGAAAATTTCCATATTTGGACATATAAAAATAGATTTTTGTCGAAATGAACTAGTTTCGAACTAGAATTATAATTCCATTTATTTTTGAAATAAATAAAGCGATTTTGACATGGTTTTGAAAGTAACCAGAATTTCCAATGATTGAATTGGAATGGATTTGAATCGAAATTGTCTTTGGAATATTTCGATGTTGGATTTTGTGATTATACAGATATTGTTATGGAAATTTGAATGATATATTTATATCGTTATTTCCAATACGATATTTGTTGGTCGTAGAATTTGATATTGAATATAAGCCAATATATTTTCTATTCGGAGCCTTGTGTTTAATATCAAATGGGATTTGGGTTTGTCGTGAATGGTGTCTTCATTAACACTGTTCTTAAACCTAGTTGAGAAAAAGATTAAATCTTTTATTTAGATTTAGTGAAGTGTACCAATTAAATGGTATTTAATTGGAATTGAATTTGAATTGATTTTTGGGTTTATCGTGAACGGTGTTTTAAATAACACTTGTTCTTTAACCCGATAATTAATGGAATGTGATTTGGGTTGTCGTGAATGGTATCTTTAATAATACTGTTCTTAGACCCAACGGAGTTAAAAAAATTAGAAACTAACTGGAGATTAGTTAAGTTGAATGGTTTCCTGGGTATTGATCTGATGTTGGTTTCGGCCTTCGGGGTTATTACTTAGGGAATTGTTCACTTGCTAATTTACGGTTAAAGGCTAATGGAAATGAAAAGTGAATTTGATAATTAAAATTATCAAATTCAAGAAATGATCGAGAATGGAGTACCACTAGTTTTACTCCAGGCGATAGTTAAATCTTTAATTAGATTTGAACGTGAAATGGTAATTGAATTTACCGATAACACCGTGGTGTTAGATATGAAGTATTACCAGTTTTACTTCATGGTATGAATAGGTTGGGATTGGGAAATAAAACAAATGATTACTTCGGTAAGGTTCGTTAATCCCGACTAGTTTGGATAAACTTTAATTTGGTTTGGTATCCAAAACAAGATTAAAAGTATAAATTTAAAAGAATTTATCTTTGATAAAATTAATGGGAACCTTTCCCTAAGAATGTGAAATTTAGAAACTAACTGTAGGTTAGCTAAGAAGAATGGTTTCCTGGGTATTGATCTGATGTTGGTTTCGGCCTTCGGGGTTAATGTTTGGGGAATTATTCTCTTGCTAATTTACGGTTAGTGACTGATGAATTGGAATGAGGCATATGTTGTGTTTGTGTAACACTTGTTTATTATATACGCGAGTTATTCATAAAGACTAGGTTTATCCCATTCTGAATAACTGATTCGACGTGGTGTCGAGGATGAAGACGGTGGTCGAAGACCGGAGGTCTTCACATCGTTTGGGTGATTACTGATGATCTTGATTGGGCCGTACACCCAAGAGGAGGGAATCAGTTAGTGGTCGTCCAGACGTACTTGGAGATCGATGGATATGCGAGGTACAAGGTGCCTCCGGTTTCGTTCAGACCCAGAACGGACTTGTAAATGGACTGTGTGTCTGACATTGGATATCATTCTGTGTGATTGATGGATATCGGTTGCATGGAGTGGTTTGCCTGTGTGGCATGCTAAGATGCAAATGGTGAAGTCTTCTGTTGAAAAGCAGAGTCTTGTGGTTGATGATCAAAGCACATCCTGTATGGCACAGCTTTGTGTAGCGTTAATTCGCGAGCCTCACACCCCGGTTGTGAACCAGAAACGGGAGAGGACTTCAGGGAGGGCATGCTTTTCCTTCTAGCTAGAAGTGGCGTCAGTGGTTTTACATGCCCTGACGAGTTTGACTTATGTGGTTGTTGCTGTTGCGAGACGCCTCGGATATGTCGGTGACTATGTGGAGCCGATGGAGTCATTCGTTGGCTCGTTTACGCCCCAAAGGACGGGGAAACGTATTGTCCAGGGTTTAAGTTTAATCCACATCGGGTGGACCGGCCCTGACGCTCCAAGGGTCGATGCGTTCTGTCCCTGAGACTCGGGCTAGACAGTCTCGAAACGGTAGAGGACAATCCCTTGCCTCGGTTCACAGATGGAAACCCAACTTCCAATACGTGACATTTGCGGTTTTGATTGTAGAGCCTAGTATGGCGACATAGTGGTATGGGGCACTTATGTCGTCTATGATTGATACTTATGATTGAAATTGTTTTATACACTATGCACTTACAATACTATCAAAATAATCTGTTTTAAGCGTATCAAGCATTCTTTGGCCATTATAAGGTGAAAACCCTACCCTCCGGGTTGTGTTGCATTGTGTGATGAGACCTGGGTCTTATAATAGCTTCATTGTTCTTTATTTAGCATTGCGTTGTTGTTTTATGCACTGGTATTCTTGGGAGGAAACCCGTTCCGTGTTATACGGCATGGTCCCTTGATTTACCTAACTTTAAAATAAAGATTAATAACTGTTTTAGTTCTCACACCAGTCACATGACTGACCTGGAGTTTATTGTTTTAACCTAAACTCTGGGTTCCCTTATTTTGACACGGGCAGCTAGTAGTTTTGGTTTTGCAGATTTATATTCATAGGATCCTGATTTACAGCTGGAACGATACTCGGAAAGCTCTGTATCCGTGTATTTCTTCTAGTTGTGTATTGTACTATTTTCCGCTGCTATGTAATGTATTGTAATCTCTGATATTTCATATTGTATATTATTTGTTAATACTCTGTATATTCTTGTAATCTGATGGAATTGTTGTAATATACAATGAAATGTTCTTCTGTTTGCGTCCCGATGTGGCTTGTTCTCAATTAAATCTGGGCTTTCCTTACCGGGGAAGTTCGGGTCGTCTCAGCTTGATTCGGAGTGCTCGCTGCCAGGATTCTTATTTCTATCGTTTTATATTGTTTCAGCAAATCGGTGAGTGATTTGCATCTCTCACATGAATGCAATGAAGTATATGAGTGTTTGTGCATGTTTCTCATCAAATTGGGATGTTTTACCATAGATTTACACCATTACAAGTTCATTTTCATATGCATCACCCTGCGATCTAATCTAACAAGTTTTACTCGTTAATTTCATGTCATTTTACCTGTTTATGTTAGTTAGATCTCTCATTTTAATCATATGTTCATTTTAATGGTTTTTGGTGAGATTTACATCATTTTTGTGGTAATTGTCATATTTATGTGGATAGTAATGTTATGATATGTTTATGATTGTGTTTGATGATTTTAGTTGAGTTGGTTTCGTTGGATTCGTCATTTGGCGAAGTTTTGGTCGAAATCGGAGTTGAACTGCAATATGCAGAAATTGGCTCGGTCAGGAGTTGGCTCGGCCATAGATTGACTCGGCCAGAGATTGGCTCGGCTAGGAGTTGGCTCGGCCATAGGTTGAATCGGCTAGGAGTGGATCAGATCGAGTCATATTTGGATCGGGTTCTATTTGGATCGGGTCCTATTTGGATCAGGTCATACTTGGATCGGGTCGGGCTAGACTGGATCAGGTCGGTTGGTTGTTATATGGATTGGATCGGTCTTCTTGGATCGGATCGGCCTAGTTTGGTTCGGGTCGATCAGAAAGAGGGTGGATCGGTCATGTTTTTAATAGCGCTTTTAAACGCTGTGGTTGATAGTGATGATGCTATGGTTTGTTTCCAACAGGGTCATGGTGTGACTTCGAAGTAAGTTCAAGTAGGAAGATTCTAAGTGTTGAGAGGTTTTCGTTGATCGGAGTAGAACATCGAATGAAGTAACAACTCAAAGGTCATGGGTTGGTGGATAATAGTTGCTCGAGAAGGTCGCTTGAGCAGTAAATAGCCGTCAAGGTTGGACTACTAGAGATATTGAAGGCCGAGAGATTATCGTTGTCGTAAGTTCTAGTAGGCTCAAAGCAGGGGTACGATGGGGGCACCCAATAGACCAGAAGGTTGCTGGTCTAGTACCTTAGGTATCGTTGAAAGGCCTAGTTGTCATGGTTGGACATTGTCAAGGTTGGACATATGGAGTTTATGCTAGAATTGGGGTTACCATTAGCCCTTGACATATGGCAAGGTTGGTCGTCATACGATTAACGATGGTTTCAAAGCAGGATTGGCGGTGATAGCCAGAGTCAGTCATGGATGATTGGTTGTTCTGTTTGTACTATCTCACATAGATTATCCAAAGTCGAGGGAGATGTTCTTTGAGTGCTTAACTGATATTGGTCTAGGCCTCTGGGGAGAGTACTTGGGGGATGTTAAACTCGATTAGGGTTGTCTGTGTGAGACTTGTATACTCTGGATGTCATGTGTGTTTTCCATGATTGAATGGGTGTTCTGGTTTCCATGGATGAATGGTTGAATTGTTATTGTAAAGGCTGTCACTGTCGATGTGGGGAAGATAAGGTTGAGTTCTTCTCTGCTGTCGTGGGTTGATTAGTATGTTTATCTTTCCTTTCTCATACACTTTATTGTTGAAGTTTGTTAGCTGTTTTATCGCTCACTAAGACTGTTGTCTGACTCAAGGTTTTACGTTTCCTCTTATTACCTTGGGCTGTTCATCCGATTGTAGATGGGCAGACTAAGTAGCAGGTGACATGTGATGCTTTAGTGAGGACGATGGTGCTGATCGGTAGCGAGCGGAGGCTCACGTACCAGTTTTACTACTATCTAATAACTGGACTTCCGCTGTTTGCTTTTATGAGTAATGTAGTGAGGCAACTTTGTACAAACACTATTTCCAAGTTGTGGATATTACTTTCTGGTTCTATGAAAGTCTTGTGTTTCTGCTTCACTATTACTACCTGTTGTATATGTTCTATTATATTTTATCCTTACGCTATGAGTTTACGACAGGTTCCGCTTTTGTTTACCTACTTTGATGATTGTCCATGACTGCCTTGCACACCTTTCAGCGCATTATTTCTTTTGTATAGTGCAGGGGGTTATGGGCGGTTGTCACAAGGTTAATCATTACTTGTAGTCGAAGTCTACCAGGATCCGACTGGCATATTTAGCATCTACAAGTAAGACTGGTTAATGTGAGAGTTTTAGGTGTCATGAGCCATTATAATTATTACATTAAGATGCAAGGTTAAGCCCAGCTTATAGTAGAAGCCTGCCCAAAACAACCTAGCAAATTCAGCATCTACAAGTGGTTGGTTCAATGTAGGATGTCTAGTGCGTATATATAAATATGTTTATGTGTGTGAAGTAGGTCTGCCAAAGTGATTGACCTACCTTGTTGGGTATTACATGGTTAGTACTAGGCCCATTCCTAAGATTCACTCTTTGGACCAGAATCATAGGACTCGCCCTTATTAGGTCTTAAATGGTCATTGGGTTAGCCTTTCTCTTATATGGTATTAAATGGTCTTTGTGCGATGGCGTATGAGTACGGTAGTTCTACGAAAGTGTTTGGTTCTTATCTAGGGGCTATGTGAGGGCTGACCTAGGGATGGGCTACTAAGAGTTCCGTCAATCATGTAGGGGGACCGCCCGTCTATGAGAAGTATTAAGTGGCTAGGGGTTCACCCGTAATACCAGTTAAATAGTAACACATGGGTCCTCCAGAGGGGTCTTAAATGGTGATCAATGTCTACCTTAGCCAGGTATTAAGTGACAGATTACTGTTTCTTGTATTATAATGGAGATAGTATTTAAAAACATTTATGATTATAAGATGGGATCTTAAGTGAATAGGGTCCGCCGTATGGTATTAAGTGATAGTAGGAATCCCCCCAAGAATAAATATAAGGTGATGGCCTTAAGTGACCAGTGGTAGTCCGCCTCAGAGAGTACTAAGTGATAATACAGAATCCTCCCCTAAATAAGCAGTGTAGGCCTTAAGTGGCTGTAGGGCCCTCTGCCTTATAAATGAATATGAGTGATTATGTGTTGAACTGCGTATACATAATGTGAAGAATTTATACTACCAAATATAGGAAATAGTTATTCCTTAAAATTTATGTTTTTCTGAGTTGCTCCTTAAAACTTATGTGATCTTCATTCACTACAACTTTATGTTATGACCTCCTTCCTCTTAACATGATAGCAGGTTAGTAGGTGGGATTACTTGCTTGATTGATGGAGTCATGGTGCCTGATGATGGAGGATCCATAACTATTATTATTTTTTATGATTGGTAGTATCTTTGTATTTACTGGATAGTTATCGGTATTATTGTGATATACCTTTTTATAACTATTGAGATATTTATGTAAGATACATTATGGGGCTTTATTTAATGGTACATCTATTTTCAGATATTATATTTTATCCCTTTCGTTGTATGAGATTTCAATTTCGCTTAGTCTTATCTGTTATTTCCATTTTAAGTAATTCCTTATAAGAACTGTAACAACACGAAATTTTAGCAATAAATAAATTATTTAACTAGATTTTTCTAAAATAGGAATTTCTACAAACAATGAAATTTGACCATGAAACTTGCACCACTGCGTTTGTTATGGAATTTTGGCCAACTTTCATGTTTGAAGTTTCGTGAACGGAGTCTGTACGAAAAAGTTACGGACGAAATATGAATAATTGACGAAAATAATTAAATAGAATATATAAATATTTAATACCTTTCATAACCTACCTTAATTAGGCATTTTGGCCTAAGGGCTGTTGTCACCCTTGGATGGAGCGGTCGACCGCTTCTGGCGATTTCAGCCCAGTGACGGCTGGGGTTATATAGGTTTTTATTATATTATATATACAACAGATGGACAAATGTTTATTAAATTAAATCTTACCGTTCAGGGACATTTCAATCTCTATAAATAAAGGGCTACACCCCCATTCTTTTCCACATATTTTTGAGAGTTCAGCGAAGCTCTGCTATTTCCCTTTCTCTTCAAACAAATTCTAAAACGAAAATATGTTCATATACAATTAAAACCAAACATAAACAATATAAATTTGAAGGGGTTAATCAGATTCAAGTGGAAAAGAATATGGATTGGCGTTTAGGTTCTTCTTAATTAGATTTCTCTCCACTTTCCTTATTTCTTGCAAATCTACAAATCTGAAAGTATCCCTTTTTTAGAATAACTGTAGATCTGTAAGAATTTAGGAATTCAAGGCCTAAAAGATTATTCGGATTTGGAAGATTTCAGGTGTGTGGGAAATTTGTATACATATTATACAATTATCTGAATACTTCATTTGTATTAAATCTGAAATACACGCCTATGATCTGTTGTAGTTTTTGTCAGATCTGAAAGAATAATTGTGGTTTGAACATTATTAATTTCTAGGCTTATTAGATTGTTCATATTATTTCCTACAACTATAATTAAAAAAATTATGGTTATTGTAAACGCTATAGATCAGGAAATCAGTCTCATAGATCACTGTTAAGATGTAGTTTTATTCTAGACCTGTAGTTTTAATAATGATATGTAATTTATGTAAAAAGAAATTAAAGCATATAAGCTTGTTTGTGTTTATTTTTGTTTGGGTTTTAACTTGGTTATTGTAAATATGCCTTTTTATTCTTTTTCAATGATAAGACATTATTTGAAATCAATAAAGAATATGTACAAAAACAAAAAGGAAAGGGTTGTGTAAATTTATGTACAAACATAGATATATGTATGTTTTTGCATAGTTTACATCAACCATTCCAAAAACATAGATATTATATATTTCTTATGGTTTGAAATATGTTTATTACTCTTTTAAATATCTTAGTCATAATTTACAATAATTTCAGTTAATGACCTTTTCGTAAGACTTAGAATCTTATTACAAGATTGAACGCAAAAAGGATTGTTTTGGTTGTTAGATTAAACCAAAACATTAAATTGAATAATAATAAAAATTTAAAGAATAATAATTAACTATGTTAATTGTGCGAAAGTATATAAATATATATACATTATCAATCCAAATCTACGTAAATAACGCAAAATATATTATAATTAATGTTTGTTGTTTGTGTGTTTGAATGGTTTCCATTTTATGGAATTACCTATGGAAGTGTAACCCAGATTAAATGGATATATATACTATGATCGTTGTAGCAATAAATGCAATTGATTTTCTACAAATAAGGTCATAAAGGAATAATAGCTATTGTAACCATCGTTGATTGGGAAAAATAAATTGGATTAGATACTTGGGCTTAAATGGTTACAATTTGAATATGTTAACTAGGAAGAGGGATTGTAACTCTAATCAAGTGAATAAATAATTCTTTTAACATATAGATATATGTGTACAAGAATAAATCAAATTAAAGTAAAATAGAAACGTTTAAGGAGTTCCAATAATTAGATTAGAAATAAAAAGGGACTGATATAATAAGGACATATAACTGTTAACTAATGTCTTAGGAAAATTATGTCTGTTAGGTTCATAAATGACATTAATTATAATTGACAGAAATAAATGATATTAAAGAGGTTAATTAGTTGTAATAACCCGGAAATCCGAGCCAATTTAAAATTTGTATTTTGGCAATTTTAGCGAACTTTGATTATTTAAAATGAATTATTTTAAATAATAACGACGAGAAATTTATTTTGAATGGAATTCAAACATATATATTTATATAGATCGTCGTTAGAATATAAATATTTATTTATACTTATAAAAGGAATTGAAAATGGCGCGGTAGTTCGATAATTCGATTTCAAATTTCAATTGAACATACCGGTTGCAAAATAAACCGGATTTTAGTGAAACCAAAAATATTTGAATCTAATTGATAATATCTTTCCAACAAATCAGAAAAATCAAAATTTCATAGCGGGGATAAAAAGATATGTCCAGTTGAAAATTCAAAATAGTCGCTATGGAATTCTGGCCCTTAAAAATGGAAATTTTGCAAACGACCTCGGATTTCGACGAAACCACTTTTGTTGGATCCATGATGTCAAGTTATTGCTAGATTCCAAAATTCGTAATTTTTCGATTCAATATGTGAGCGTGGCAAAGGAAAACGCGTTTGACCACTTCAGTTGATTTTAATCGACTGGAAAATGGCCATTTTTCAAATGGTCTCAGAATTCGACGAAATTTGTTTTGTTAGGACCGTATCGTCAATACGAAGCTAGAAATAATTTTTCTAAAATTTTTAGAGTCCGTATGTGACCCCAATAAATTGAAATGTGCCTAAAAAATTCAATATAACGATTTAAAAGTTAATTTAAATGAAAACTAATTGAAACGATGGAATTGGCTTACGTAACATATCCCATTGTGTTCGAAATGGGGGTAATTAGCTAGGGGTGACGGTCGTTGGGTCTCGTTCTGAGTTCGAATGAAAATTCAACTTTTTGAAAATCAAAGGAATAAAATAATAAATAAATTTCATAATAACCCCTTCCTTTTCTCTATCCCTTAGGTCAACCCCCTCTCTTCCTACTTCCCCCAAATCGTTCAGAACTGAATGAGAAAAAAAAAACCCAATCAATCCCGTCGCCAGCCCCCCCCCCCCCCACATCATCGGACCACCGTGCGCCCCCTCCCCCGTAGTTGCGCCGTCTTCTCCTCCTTTCCCTTCTCCCACGCCTCCACGTCATCCAACAGCGGCCCTCCCAGTCGATTTGAAAACCGCACCCCACTCCCCGCTGACGTCGAACCTCCACCCTGAAGCGCCACCATCTGACAGCCGCCGGCCTCCCAAGCTGCGCCATCCCCTGCTGGACCCGCCACCAAACCATGCGCCTTTTCCTCCGATTAAAAAAAAAACTCGCTGTAAGATTTCTTTTTATTTACTTATGTTCATTTATTTTCTATAAAATCAGTTTTTAACATAAATTTGAAAATCTGTTTTATGTATATAATACGAAGATAAAGAAATCATTTTTATATAGGGAAAGGTTTGATTTTTATCGTATGGAAAATGTGAAGTTGAAACTTTGAAAATCTGATTTTTAATATGAAGTTGAAACTATAAAAATCTGATTTTTAACATGAAGTTAGAGTTATAAAAATACAATTTTTATATATGTAGTAAATCAAAAATATGATTTTTATATATTGAATAGCGAAGTAAAAATTCGTTTTTTATATATTGAATAGCGAAGTAAAAATTCGATTTTCATATATTGAATAGCGAAGTAAAAATTCGATTTTTATATATTGAATAGCAAAGTAAAGAGAATATAAAAATATGATTTTTATATATGTAGTGAATACGGATGACGAAGGTGACGAAAGAAGAAACGGCAGAGATTTTCTACATATGAAAAGTCGTGGCGTTTGGTTTAGCTAGTCGGTGAGAACTTCTCACTTTTTAATTTAATTTTCTAGTTGAAATATATACTAGGATGCAGACGGTGTTTAGTAGCACCCGACACCCGTCGTCCACAGACTATGGACGGCTTGTATGCTTGTTTGTTTGATTTTAATGTGTAGTTGATTGTGTGATATGATGTGAAATAAAATAAAATATTTATTTAGTTGAAATATTTTATAGTTGAAAATAAAATTTTTAACGTGTATTTGAAATGAAATAAATATAAACAAATCGGACGATTTGTTTATATACACACATTTGACTGGTATTGATTGGGACGATAAATTTTACACATCGCCCAACTGCACAAATAAAATCTGTGTTTGATTGTTTGAAACCCCACACGGGTATTGGGATGATATATGACGTACACTAATCCCGATAATTAGTTGTATGTCGATAGATAGATTGACAGACTGTTATAAGCGTTGAATATTTATATTTGACGCTTATACAGTGTAAAATGCACTTTGGATGATGGTTGATTATTTGTCATTGTGGATATATACATGCATTGTATGAAAATCCATAGAAATAAAATCTATGGTA
This sequence comes from Allium sativum, assembly GCA_030737875.1. Taxonomy (NCBI): domain Eukaryota; kingdom Viridiplantae; phylum Streptophyta; class Magnoliopsida; order Asparagales; family Amaryllidaceae; genus Allium; species Allium sativum. Next base: position 543,980,074 of record CM060918.1, read on the forward strand.
ATTGATTGGGCTTCATTCCAGTTTGAAATAGAAATATTTGAAATAGAAATATTTGAAATAGAATATTTGAATAGAAATATTTGGAAATAGAAATATTTGAAAAAGAAATATTTGAAATAGAATATTTGAAAATAGAAATATATGAAGCCGTGTTGATTAGATTGACGCCATTTTGACGTGAACGATATTTATATCGATTTTATTCATTTTATAATGGATATCGAAAGTGATTTCAAAATTTGATATTTTGAAAAGAATTAGAATTCGAATTCGAATTGAAATTGAATAGAAATGAATTCGAATTGAAATTGAATAGAAATGAATTCGAATTGAATAGAATTGAAATGAATTCGAATTGAATAGAATTGAATTCGAATTAAATTGAAATAAATTGAAATAAATTGAAATTCGAATTAAATTGAGTAGAATTGAAATTCGAATTATATTGAAAATAATCGAAATTCAAATTAAATTGAATTAAAATCGATTTGAAATGAATTTAAAACAAATTTATATTGGAATATTCAAGTTTGATTTGAAATTGAATATGAAGTTGAAACCGTTTTGGAAATGAATTTAAAACGATTTTTAAAGCACGCTTTGAATTGAAATCGACGAAGTATATATATTATATATATATATAATATATATATATATATATATATAATACAATGGCCTGAATAGAACGCGCCGTGCTGCGGTAGTTCGTGAATTTCGACCATTGACTTCGAATGGATATTGCGGGAGATCCGACCGTCGGATTCTCCTAAAACCGGAACCGTTGGGTTCGTATCGAAAAGAGCTTTTTAACGAATATTAGAAATTTGAAATCTAACGGTTGGATTTGGAATTATGTCCAAATCAAATTTGAAAAAGGTCGTTGTAAGTGCAGTTCGATGGCCGTTGATGGAAATCGACTGTACGGGCCTTGATAAAATTATTAAAAATATCAATAATTTGTGTAAAGTCATAAGAAATGATTTGTGAAGAATTGGGATGAAAAACTCCATATTTGAAAAGATAAAAATAGATTTTTATCGAAATGAACTAGTTTTGAACTAAAATAATAATTTATTTATTTTTAAAATAAATAAATTGGATTCGAAATGGTTTTGAAAAATAACCAGAATTTCCAATAATTGCATTGGAATGGATTTGAATCGAAATTGTCTTCGGAATATTTCGATGTGGGATTGCGTGATTATACAGATACTGTTATGGAAATTTGAAAGATATATATATATATCGTTATTTCCAATATGATATTTGTTGGTCGTAGAATTTGATATTGAATATAAGCCGATATATTTTCAATTCAGAGCCTTGTATTTAATATCAAATGTGATTTGGGTTTGTCGTGAATGGTGTCTTCATTAACACTGTTCTTAAGCCCTGTTGAGAAAAAGATTAAATCTTTTTATTTAGATTTAATGAAGTGTACCAATTAAATAATATTTAATTGGAATTGTATTGGTATTGATTTTTGGGTTTATCGTGAACAGTGTTTTAAATAACACTTGTTCTTTAACCCGATAATTAATGGAATGTGATTTTGGGTTTATCGTGAACCGTGTTTTAAATGACACTGATTCTTTAACCCAGTTAAAGATAAAAACTAAGTGGAGTTTTAATGAATCTTCAATTAGATTGAAAGGATCGAGAATGGAGTATCACCAGTTTTACACCAGGCGATAGTTAAATCTTTAATTAGATTTGAACGTGAAATGGTAATTGGATTTACCGATAACACCGTGGTGTTAGATATGAAGTATTACCAGTTTTACTTTATGGGATGGATAGGTTGGGATTGGGAAATAAAAATAAATGATTACTTCGGTGTGGTTCGCTAATCCCGACTAGTTTGAATTGATATTCAAAGGAGGTTAAAGAATAAATTTAAAGAATTTATCTTTGATAAAATTAATGGGAACCTTTCCCAAAGTATAAGAATATTTGAACAAAAGAATATTCTGAATTGGAATGAGGCGTATGTTGTGTTTGTGTAACACTTGTTTATTATATACGCGAGTTATTCAGAAAGACCGGGTTTATCCCATTCTGAATAACTGATTCGACGTGGTGTCGAAGATGAAGACGGTGGTCGAAGACTGGAGGTCTTCACGTCGTTTGGGTGATTACTGATGATCTTGATTGGGTCGTACACCCGAGAGGAGGGAATCAGTTAGTGATCGTCCAGACGTACTTGGAGATCGATGGATATGCGGGGTACTAGGTGCCTCCGGTTTCGTTCAGACCCAGAACGAACTTGTAAATGGACTGTGTGTCTGACATTGGATTTTAGTCTGTGTGATTGATTTCTATTAAATATATATCTGTTTGGCGGCGGAGAATTTATTCTCTGAGACATACGAGCTCAGGGGTTATATATTGAAGGATATCAAACGCATGGAGTGAATTGCCTGTGTGGCATGCCTAAGTGGCAAATGATCAAGGCTTCTGTTGCAAAGCAAAGTCTTGTGGTTGATGATCAAAGCACAGCATGTGTGGCACAACTTTGTGTAACGTTGATTCGCGAGCCTCACACCCCGGCGGTGAACCAAAAACGGGAGAAGGACCTCAGGGATGACATGCGTTTCTTTCTAGCTAGAAGTGGCGTCAGTGGTTTTACATGCCCTGACGAGTTTGACTTATGTGGTTTTTGCTGTTGCGAGGCGCCTCGGTTAGATCGGTCGATCCGGGACCGATGGAATCATTCGTTGGCTCATTTACGCCCCATAGGGCGGGGAGACGTAGTGTTCAGGCATAATAATCCACATCAGTGGACCGGCCCTGACGATCCAAGGCCCACCTGAGTCTGGGTCCTGAGACACGGGCTAGAGCGTCTCAAATCGGTAGAGGACTATCTTTTGCCTCGGTTCACAGACGGAAATCCAATTTCCAAATACGTGACTTTGCGGTTTTGATTGTAGAGCCTAGTATGGCGACATGATATATGGTACCCATGCCGTCTATGATTGATATTTATGATTGAAATTGTTTTGACACTATACACTTATAATAGTATCAAATGATTTGTTTTAAACATACCAAACATGTTTGGCTATTATAAGGGAAAACCCTATCCCTCGGCTTGCGTTGCATTGTGTGATAGGACCTGGGTCTTATAATAGCTTCATTTTTCCAAAAAGCATTGCACTGTTTTGTTATATGCACTGTATTCTTGGGAGGAAACCCGTTCCGTGTTATACGGCGTGGTCCCTTGATATACCTGATTTAAAGGAAAGTTTTAAATAACTGTTTTAGTTCTCACACCTGTCCCATGACTGACCTGGAGTTTATTGTTTTAACCTAAACTCTGGGTGCCCCTATTTTGACACGGGCAGCTAGTATTTTTGGTTTTGCAGATTTATATTCACAGGAACCTGGTTTACATCTGGAGCGATACTCGGAAAGCTTTGCATCCGTGTATTACTTCTAGTTGTGTATTGTATTATTTTCCGCTGCTATGTAATGTATTGTAATCTCTGATAATTATCGAATGTAATTTATTTGTTCACATTCTGTGTATTCTTGTATTCTGATGGAATTGTTGTAATATACAATTAAATGTTCTTCCGTCTGCGTTCTATTTTGTCGTGTTCTCAACTCAATCTGGGATTTCCCGTAAGGGGGATTTCGGGTCGTCTCATCGTGGTATCAGAGCTTTGGTTTACAGAGCTCGGAGAACAGGACACGTTAGAACCATACGAAAGAATTCATTAGATATTGGATTAGTAATATCCAATGAGAATGACTCGTTAGAGATGGGATCAGTAGTATCCTAGAACGAGTGTGAAGAGTATGTTTTTAAAATGAAAACAATTTTTGTTTTGAAAATAAAGTTCAAATATACGTATTTGATTATTTATTATATATTGAATTTGGACAGTCCAGTATATAAAGATTTTGCATATACGCCTTGCAAACGTATTTTCGAAGTTTTAATATACTGGATAGATATAGAATCACACTCTAGTCGCCCGGAGATGGTTCTGATGATCGCTATAGTACGTACATCATCAAAATTTATATTCGAGTTTCGAAAGTGGGATATTTATATATTTCCTATTAACTGGTGTGAGAACCAAAAACTAGATAAGGCTTATTGTTGTGATTTGGCATCAAAAATGTGATTTTTGACTATATATCAAAATTATGTGATTTAAATGATAATCAACTAATTGATTGATGGTTGTGTTGTTTGATTATTGTTTGATTAATTAAAATTTGAACCGTTTAGCCAAATTGAGCCAAATAGTGAATTGTATTGAAAATTTGTCGCATTTGCATGCATATACGTGTACTTACATTGAACAGGTCATAGCAAGGAGGCTAGAGAAGAGGAATAAAATTGTTTGCCCGAAAAATAGGTACATGTTTATTGTATTTCTTGAGTTTTGGGTGATTTTGTGAGCCGATTGGCTAGCCGCTTGGCTTTTTCTTTTGGATTGAAGAAGGCCATGGGAGACTATATGAAATATCCCGAAGTCCCCGGTGCAGGGGAGTTTATGGCGAAATTTTTCGAAAATTTAGGGTGCTAGCCAAATTTCTGAAAAATTTGAAAAGTTCTTAGAAACTGAATAGTTGAAGAACTTAAGCCGTAATGGAAATAGTGAAAGTTGAGTTGATTAGGTAAACAACTTTCGGCTTCGTTCCTTTTCGGGGACGAAAAGTTTTAAGTGGGGGAGATTGTAATAACCCGGAAATCCGAGCCAATTTAAAATTTTTATTTTGGCAATTTTAGCGAATTTTGATTATTTAAAATGAATTATTTTAAATAATAACGACGAGAAATTTATTTTGAATGGAATTCAAACATATATATTTATATAGATCATCGTTAGAATATAAATATTTATTTATAATTATAAAAGGAATTGAAAATGGCGCGGTAGTTCGATAATTCGATTTCAAATTTCAATTGAACATACCGGTTGCAAAATAAACCGGATTTTAGTGAAACCAAAAATATTTGAATCTAATTGATAAAATCTTTCCAACGAATCAGAAAAATCAAAATTTCATAGCGGGGATAAAAAGATATGTCCAGTTGAAAATTCAGAATAGACGCTATGGAATTCTGGCCCTTAAAAATGGAAATTTTGCAAACGACCTCGGATTTCGAAGAAACCACTTTTGTTGGATCCGTGATGTCAAGTTATTGCTAGATTCTAAAATTCGTAATTTTTCAATTCAATATGTGAGCGTGGCAAAGGAAAACGCGTTTGACCAGTTTAGTTGATTTTAATCGACTGGAAAATGACCATTTTTCAAATGGTCTCAGAATTCGACGAAATTAGTTTTGTTAGGACCGTATCGTCAATACGAAGCTAGAAATAATTTTTCTAAAATTTTTAGAGTCCGTATGTGACCCCAATAAATTGAAATGTGCCTTTAAAATTCAATATAACAATTTAAATGTTAATTTAAATGAAAACTAATTGAAACGATGGAATTAGCTTACGTAACATATCCCATTGTGTTCGAAATGGGGGTAATTAGCTAGGGGCGACGGTCGTTGGGTCTCGTTCTGAGTTCGAATGAAAATTCAACTTTTTGAAAATCAAAGGAATAAAATAATAATTAAATTTCATAATAACCCCTTCCTTTTCTCTATCCCTTAGGTCAACCCCCTCTCTTCCTACTTCCCCCAAATCGTTCAGAACTGAACGAGAAAATAAAACCCAATCAATCCCGTCGCCAGCCCCCCCCATCATCGGACCACCGTGCGCCCCCTCCCCCGTTTGTTGCGCCGTCTTCTCCTCCTTTCCCTTCTCCCACGCCTCCACATCATCCAACAGCGGCCCTCCCAGTCGATTTGAAAACCGCACCCCACTTCCCCCCTGACGTCGAACCTCCACCCTGAAGCGCCACCATCTGACAGCCGCCGGCCTCCCAAGCTGCGCCATCCCCTGCTGGACCCGCCACCAAACCCTGCGCCTTTTCCTCCGATTCAAAAAAAACTCGCTGTAAGATTTCTTTTTATTTACTTATGTTCATTTATTTTCTTTAAAATCATTTTTTAACATAAATTTGAAAATCTGTTTTATGTATACAATACGAAGATAAAGAAATCATTTTTATATAGAGAAAGGTTTGATTTTTATCGTATGGAAAATGTGAAGTTAAAACTATAAAAATCTGATTTTTAATATGAAGTTGAAACTATAAAAATCTGATTTTTAATATGAAGTTAGAGTTATAAAAATACAATTTTTATACATGTAGTAAATCTAAAATATGATTTTTATATATTGAATAGCGAAGTAATAATTCGTTTTTTATATATTGAATAGCGAAGTAAAAATTCGATTTTTATATATTGAATAGCGAAGTAAAAATTCGATTTTTATATATTGAATAGCAAAGTAAAGAGAATATAAAAATATGATTTTTATATATGTAGTGAATACGGATGACGAAGGTGACGAAAGAAGAAACGGAAGAGATATTCTACATATGAAAAGTCGTGGCGTTTGGTTTAGCTAGTCGGTGAGAACTTCTCGCTTTTTAATTTAATTTTCTAGTTGAAATATATACTAGGATGCAGACGGTGTTTAGTAGCACCCGACACCCATCGTCCACAGACCATGGACGGCTTGTATGCTTGTTTGTTTGATTTTGATGTGTAGTTGATTGTGTGATGTGATGTGAAATAAAATAAAATATTTATTTAGTTGAAATATTTTATAGTTGAAAATAGAATTTTTAACGTGTATTTGAAATGAAATAAATATAAACAAATCGGACGATTTGTTTATATACACACATTTGACTGGTATTGATTGGGACGATAAATTTTACACATCGCCCAACTACACAAATAAAATCTGTGTTTGATTGTTTGAAACCCCACACGGGTATTGGGATGATATATGACGTACACTAATCCCGATAATTGGTTGTATGTCGATCGATAGATTGACAGACTGTTATAAGCGTTGAATATTTATATTTGATGTTTATACAGTGTAAAATGCACTTTGGATGATGGTTGATTATTTGTCATTGTGGATATATACATGCGTTGTATGAAAATCCATAGAAATAAAATCTATGGTAATTGATTGGGCTTTATTCCAGTTTGAAATAGAAATATTTGAAATAGAAATATTTGAAATAGAATATTTGAATAGAAATATTTGGAAATAGAAATATTTGAAAAAGAAATATTTGAAATAGAATATTTGAAAATAGAAATATATGAAGCCGTGTTGATTAGATTGACTCCATTTTGACGTGAACGATATTTATATCGATTTTATTCATTTTATAATGAATATCGAAAGTGATTTCAAAATCTGATATTTTGAAAAGAATTAGAATTCGAATTGAAATTGAATAGAAATGAATTCGAATTGAAATTGAATAGAAATGAATTCGAATTGAAATTGAATAGAAATGAATTCGAATTGAAATTGAATAGAAATGAATTCAAATTGAAATTGAATAGAAATGAATTCGAATTGAAATTGAATAGAAATGAATTCGAATTGAAATTGAATAGAATTGAATTCGAATTAAATTGAAATAAATTGAAATTCGAATTAAATTGAGTAGAATTGAAATTCGAATTATATTGAAAATAATCGAAATTCGAATTAAATTGAATTGAAATCGATTTGAAATGAATTTAAAACGAATTTATATTGGAATATTCAATTTTGATTTGAAATTGAATATGAAGTTGAAACCGTTTTGAAAATGAATTTAAAATTATTTTTAAAGCACGTTTTGAATTGAAATCAACGAAGTATATATATTATATATATAATATAATGGCCTGAATAGAACGCGCCGCGCTGCGGTAGTTTGTGAATTTCGACCATTGACTTCGAATGGATATTGCAGGAGATCCGACCGTCGGATTCTCCTAAAACCGGAACCGTTGGGTTCGTATCGAAAAGAGCTTTTTAACGAATATTAGAAATTTGAAATCTAACGGTTGTATTTAGAATTATGTCCAAATCAAATTTGAAAAAGGTCGCTGCAAGTGCAGTTCGATGGCCGTTGATGGAAATCGACTGTACAGCCTTGATAAAATTATTAAAAATATCAATAATTTGTGTAAAATCATAAGAAATGATTTGTGAAGAATTGGGATGAAAAACTCCATATTTGAAAAGATAAAAATAGATTTTTATCGAAATGAACTAGTTTTGAACTAGAATAATAATTTATTTATTTTTAAAATAAATAAATTGGATTCGAAATGGTTTTAAAAAATAACCAGAATTTCCAATAATTGCATTGGAATGGATTTGAATCGAAATTGTCTTCGGAATATTTCGATGTGGGATTTCGTGATTATACAGATATTGTTATGGAAATTTGAAAGATATATATATATCGTTATTTCCAATACGATATTTGTTCATCGTAGAATTTGATATTGAATATAAGCCGATATATTTTCTATTCAGAGCCTTGTATTTAATATCAAATGTGATTTGGGTTTGTCGTGAATGGTGTCTTCATTAACATTGTTCTTAATCCCAGTTGAGAAAAAGGTTAAATCTTTTTATTTAGATTTAATGAATTGTACCAATTAAATAATATTTAATTGGAATTGAATTGGTATTGATTTTTGGGTTTATCGTGAACAGTGTTTTAAATAACACTTGTTCTTTAACCCGATAATTAATGGAATGTGATTTTGGGTTTATCGTGAACCGTGTTTTAAATGACACTGATTCTTTAACCCAGATAAAGATTAAAACTAAGTGGAGTTTTAATGAATCTTCAATTAGATTGAAAGGATCGAGAATGGAGTATCACCAGTTTTACGCCAGGCGATAGTTAAATCTTTAATTATATTTGAACGTGAAATGGTAATTGGATGTACCGATAACACCGTGGTGTTAGATATGAAGTATTACCATTTTTACTTCATGGGATGGATAGGTTGGGATTGGGAAATTAAAATAAATGATTACTTCGGTGTGGTTCGCTAATCCCGACTAGTTTGAATTGATATTCAAAGGAGGTTAAAGAATAAATTTAAAGAATTTATCTTTGATAAAATTAATGGGAACCTTTCCCAAAGTATAAGAATATTTGAACAAAAGAATATTCTGAATTGGAATGAGGCGTATGTTGTGTTTGTGTAACACTTGTTTATTATATACGCGAGTTATTCAGAAAGACCGGGTTTATCCCATTCTGAATAACTGATTCGACGTGGTGTCGAAGATGAAGACGGTGGTCGTAGACCGGAGGTCTTCACGTCATTTGGGTGATTACTGATGACCTTGATTGGGCCGTACACCCAAGAGGAGGGAATCATTTAGTGATCGTCCAGACGTACTTGGAGATCGATGGATATGCGGGGTACTAGGTGCCTCCGGTTTCGTTCAGACCCAGAACGAACTTGTAAATGGACTGTGTGTCTGACATTGGATTTTAGTCTGTGTGATTGATTTCTATTAAATATATATCTGTTTGGCGGCGGAGAATTTATTCTCTTGCTTAACGCCCTTCTCTGAGACGTACGAGCTCAGGGGTTATATATTGATGGATATCAAACGCATGGAGTGAATTGCCTGTGTGGCATGCCTAAGTGGCAAATGATCAAGGCTTCTATTGCAAAGCAAAGTCTTGTGGTTGATGATCAAAGCAAAGCCTGTGTGGCACAGCTTTGTGTAACGTTGATTCGCGAGCCTCACACCCCGGTGGTGAACCAAAAACGGGAGAAGGACCTCAGGGATGACATGCGTTTCTTTCTAGCTAGAAGTGGCGTCAGTGGTTTTACACGCCCTGACGAGTTTGACTTATGTGGTTTTTGCTGTTGTGAGGCGCCTCGGTTAGATCGGTCGATCCGGGACCGATGGAGTCATTCGTTGGCTCATTTACGCCCCATAGGGCGGGGAGACGTAGTGTTCAGGCATAATAATCCACATCGGTGGACCGGCCCTGACGATCCAAGGCCCACCTGAGTCTGGGTCCTGAGACACGGGCTAGAGCATCTCGAATCGGTAGAGGACTATCTTTTGCCTCGGTTCACAGACGGAAATCCAATTTCCAAATACGTGACTTTGCGGTTTTGATTGTAGAGCCTAGTATGGCGACATGATATATGGTACCCATGCCGTCTATGATTGATATTTATGATTGAAATTGTTTTGATACTATACACTTATAATAGTATCAAATGATTTGTTTTAAACGTACCAAGCATGTTTGGCTATTATAAGGGAAAACCCTATCCCCCGGCTTGCGTTGCATTGTGTGATAGGACCTGGGTCTTATAATAGCTTCATTTTTCCAAAAAGCATTGCGCTGTTTTGTTATATGCACTGTATTCTTGGGAGGAAACCCGTTCTGTGTTATACGGCGTGGTCCCTTGATATACCTGATTTAAAGGAAAGTTTTAAATAACTGTTTTAGTTCTCACACCAGTCCCATGACTGACCTGGAGTTTATTGTTTTAACCTAAACTCTGGGTGCCCCTATTTTGACACGGGCATCTAGTAGTTTTGGTTTTGCAGATTTATATTCACAGGAACCTGGTTTACAGCTGGAGCGATACTCGGAAAGCTTTGTATCCGCGTATTACTTTTAGTTGTGTATTGTATTATTTTCCGCTGCTATGTAATGTATTGAAATCTCTGATAATTTTCGAATGTATTTTATTTGTTCACACTCTGTGTATTCTTGTATTCCGATGGAATTGTTGTAATATACAATGAAATGTTCTTCCGTCTGCGTTCTATTTTGTCGTGTTCTCAACTCAATCCGGGATTTCCCGTAAGGGGGATTTCGGGTCGTCTCATCGTGGTATCAGAGCTTTGGTTTACAGAGCTCGGAGAACAGGACACGTTAGAACCATACGAAAGAATTCATTAGATATTGGATTAGTAATATCCAATGAGAATGACTCGTTAGAGATGGGATCAGTAGTATCCTAGAACGAGTGTGAAGAGTATGTTTTTAAAATGAAAATAATTTTTGTTTTGAAAATAAAGTTCAAATATATGTATTTGATTATTTATTATATATTGAATTTGGACAGTCCAGTATATAAAGATTTTGCATATACGCCTTGCAAACGTATATTCGAAGTTTTAATATACTAGATAGATATAGAATCACACTCTAGTCGCCCGGAGATGGTTCTGATGATCGCTATAGTACGTACATCATCAAAATTTATATTAGAGTTTCGAAAGTGGGATATTTATATATTTCCTATTAACTGGTGTGAGAACGAAAAACTAGATAGGGCTTATTGTTGTGATTTGGCATCAAAAATGTGATTTTTGACTATATATCAAAATTATGTGATTTAAACGATAACCAACTAATTGATTGATGGTTGTGTTGTTTGATTATTGTTTGATTAATTAAAATTTAAACCGTTTAGCCAAATTGAACCAAATAGTGAATTGTATTGAAAATTTGTCGCATTTGCATGCATATACGTGTACTTACATTGAACAGGTCATAGCAAGGAGGCTAGAGAAGAGGAATAAAATTGTTTGCCCGACAAATAGGTACATGTTTATTGTATTTCTTGAGTTTTGGGTGATTTTGTGAGCCGATTGGCTTTTTCTTTTTCTTTTGGATTGAAGAAGGCCATGGGAGGCTATATGAAATATCCCGAAGTCCCCGGTGCAGGGGAGGTTATGGCGAAATTTTTCGAAAATTTAGGGTGTTAGCCAAATTTTTGAAAAATTTGAAAAGTTCTTAGAAACTGAAAAGTTGAAGAACTTAAGCCGTAATGGAAATAGTGAAAGTTGAGTTGATTAGGTAAACAACTTTCGGCTTCGTTCCTTTTCGGGGACGAAAAGTTTTAAGTGGGGGAGATTGTAATAACCCGGAAATCCGAGCCAATTTAAAATTTTTATTTTGGCAATTTTAGCGAATTTTGATTATTTAAAATGAATTATTTTACATAATAACGACGAGAAATTTATTTTGAATGGAATTCAAACATATATATTTATATAGATCATCGTTATAATATAAATATTTATTTATAATTATAAAAGGAATTGAAAATGGCGCGGTAGTTCGATAATTCGATTTCAAATTTCAATTGAACATACCGGTTGCAAAATAAACCGGATTTTAGTGAAACCAAAAATATTTGAATCTAATTGATAAAATCTTTCCAAAGAATCAGAAAAATCCAAATTTCATAGCGGGGATAAAAAGATATGTCCAGTTGAAAATTCAGAATAGTCGCTATGGAATTCTGGCCCTTAAAAATGGAAATTTTGCAAACGACCTCGGATTTCGACGAAACCACTTTTGTTGGATCCGTGATGTTAAGTTATTGCTATATTCTAAAATTCGTAATTTTTCGATTCAATATGTGAGCGTGGCAAAGGAAAACGCGTTTGACCAGTTCAGTTGATTTTAATCGACTGGAAAATGACCATTTTTCAAATGGTCTCAGAATTTGACGAAATTAGTTTTGTTAGGACCGTATCGTCAATACGAAGCTAGAAATAATTTTTCTAAAATTTTTAGAGTCCGTATGTGACCCCAATAAATTGAAATGTGCCTTTAAAAATCAATATAACGATTTAAATGTTAATTTAAATGAAAACTAATTGAAACGATGGAATTGGCTTACGTAACATATCCCATTGTGTTCGAAATGGGGGTAATTAGCTAGGGGCGATGGTCGTTGGGTCTCGTTCTAAGTTCGAATGAAAATTCAACTTTTTGAAAATCAAAGGAATAAAATAATAATTAAATTTCATAATAACCCCTTCCTTTTCTCTATCCCTTAGGTCAACCCCCTCTCTTCCTACTTCCCCCAAATCGTTCAGAACTGAACGAGAAAAAAAAAACCAATCAATCCCATCGCCAGCCCCCCCCCACATCATCGGACCACCGTGCGCCCCCTCCCCCATTAGCTGCGCCGTCTTCTCCTCCTTTCCCTTCTCCCACGCCTCCACGTCATCCAACAGCGGCCCTCCCAGTCGATTTGAAAACCGCACCCCACTCCCCCCTGACGTCGAAACTCCACCCTGAAGCGCCACCATCTGACAATCGCCGGCCTCCCAAGCTACGCCATCCCCTGCTGGACCCGCCACCAAACCCTGCGCCTTTTCCTCCGATTCAAAAAAAAACTCGCTGTAAGATTTCTTTTTATTTACTTATGTTCATTTATTTTCTTTAAAATCAGTTTTTAACATAAATTTGAAAATCAGTTTTATGTATACAATACGAAGATAAAGAAATCATTTTTATATAGAGAAAGGTTTGATTTTTATCGTATGGAAAATGTGAAGTTGAAACTATAAAAATCTGATTTTTAATATGAAGTTGAAACTATAAAAATCTGATTTTTTATATGAAGTTAGAGTTATAAAAATACAATTTTTATATATGTAGTAAATCAAAAATATGATTTTTATATATTGAATAGCGAAGTAAAAATTCGTTTTTTATATATTGAATAGCGAAGTAAAAATTCGATTTTTATATAGTGAATAGCAAAGTAAAGAGAATATAAAAATATGATTTTTATATATGTAGTGAATACGGATGACGAAGGTGACGAAAGAAGAAACGGCAGAGATTTTCTACATATGAAAAGTCGTGGCGTTTGGTTTAGCTAGTCGGTGAGAACTTCTCACTTTTTAATTTAATTTTCTAGTTGAAATATATACTAGGATGCAGACGGTGTTTAGTAGCACCCGACACCCATCGTCCACAGACCATGGACGGCTTGTTTGCTTGTTTGTTTGATTTTGATGTGTATTTGATTGTGTGATGTGATGTGAAATAAAATAAAATATTTATATAGTTGAAATATTTTATAGTTGAAAATAGAATTTTTAACGTGTATTTGAAATGAAATAAATATAAACAAATCGGACGATTTGTTTATATACACACATTTGACTGGTATTGATTGGGACGATAAAATTTACACATCGCCCAACTGCACAAATAAAATCTGTGTTTGATTGTTTGAAACCCCACACGGGTATTGGGATGATATATGACGTACACTAATCCCGATAATTAGTTGTATGTCGATCGATAGATTGACAGACTATTATAAGCGTTGAATATTTATATTTGATGTTTATACAGTGTAAAATGCACTTTGGATGATGGTTGATTATTTGTCATTGTGGATATATACATGCGTTGTATGAAAATCCATAGAAATAAAATCTATGGTAATTGATTGGGCTTCATTCCAGTTTGAAATAGAAATATTTGAAATAGAAATATTTGAAATAGAATATTTGAATAGAAATATTTGGAAATAGAAATATTTGAAAAAGAAATATTTGAAATAGAATATTTGAAAATAAAAATATATGAAGCCGTGTTGATTAGATTGACGCCATTTTGACGTGAACGATATTTATATCGATTTTATTCATTTTATAATGAATATCGAAAGTGATTTCAAAATCTGATATTTTGAAAAGAATTAGAATTCGAATTGAAATTGAATAGAAATGAATTCGAATTGAAATTGAATAGAAATGAATTCGAATTGAAATTGAATAGAAATGAATTCGAATTCAAATTGAATAGAAATGAATTCGAATTGAAATTGAATAGAAATGAATACGAATTGAAATTGAATAGAATTGAATTCAAATTAAATTGAAATAAATTGAAATTCGAATTAAATTGAGTAGAATTGAAATTCGAATTATATTGAAAATAATCGAAATTCGAATTAAATTGAATTGAAATGAATTTAAAACGAATTTATATTGGAATATTCAATTTTGATTTGAAATTGAATATGAAGTTGAAACCGTTTTGAAAATGAATTTAAAACGATTTTTAAAGCACGTTTTGAATTGAAATCGACGAAGTATATATATTATATATATAATATAATGGCCTGAATAGAACGCGCCGCGCTGCGGTAGTTTGTGAATTTCGACCATTGACTTCGAATGGATATTGCGGGAGATCCGACCGTCGGATTCTCCTAAAACCGGAACCGTTGGGTTCGTATCGAAAAGAGCTTTTTAACGAATATTAGAAATTTGAAATCTAACGATTGTATTTGGAATTATGTCCAAATCAAATTTGAAAAAGGTCGCTGCAAGTGCAGTTTGATGGCCGTTGATGGAAATCGACTGTATAGGCCTTGTTAAAATTATTAAAAATATCAATAATTTGTGTAAAATCGTAAGAAATGATTTGTGAAGAATTGGGATGAAAAACTCCATATTTGAAAAGATAAAAATAGATTTTTATCGAAATGAACTAGTTTTGAACTAGAATAATAATTTATTTATTTTTAAAATAAATAAATTGGATTCGAAATGGTTTTGAAAAATAACCAGAATTTCCAATAATTGCATTGGAATGGATTTGAATCGAAATTGTCTTCGTAATATTTCGATGTGGGATTTCGTGATTATACAGATATTGTTATGGAAATTTGAAAGATATATATATATCGTTATTTCCAATACGATATTTGTTCGTCGTAGAATTTGATATTGAATATAAGCCGATATATTTTCTATTCAGAGCCTTGTATTTAATATCAAATGTGATTTGGGTTTGTCGTGAATGGTGTCTTCATTAACATTGTTCTTAAGCCCAGTTGAGAAAAGATTAAATCTTTTTATTTAGATTTAATGAAGTGTACCAATTAAATAATATTTAATTGGAATTGAATTGGTATTGATTTTTGGGTTTATCGTGAATAGTGTTTTAAATAACACTTGTTCTTTAACCCGATAATTAATGGAATGTGATTTTGGGTTTATCGTGAACCGTGTTTTAAATGACACTGATTCTTTAACCCAGTTAAAGATTAAAACTAAGTGGAGTTTTAATGAATCTTCAATTAGATTGAAAGGATCGAGAATGGAGTATCACCAGTTTTACTCCAGGCGATAGTTAAATCTTTAATTAGATTTGAACGTGAAATGGTAATTGGATTTACCGATAACACCGTGGTGTTAGATATGAAGTATTACCAGTTTTACTTTATGGGATGGATAGGTTGGGATTGGGAAATTAAAATAAATGATTACTTCGGTGTGGTTCGCTAATCCCGACTAGTTTGAATTGATATTCAAAGGAGGTTAAAGAATAAATTTAAAGAATTTATCTTTGATAAAATTAATGGGAACCTTTCCCAAAGTATAAGAATATTTGAACAAAAGAATATTCTGAATTGGAATGAGGCGTATGTTGTGTTTGTGTAACACTTGTTTATTATATACGCGAGTTATTCAGAAAGACCGGGTTTATCCCATTCTGAATAACTGATTCGACGTGGTGTCGAAGATGAAGACGGTGGTCGAAGACCGGAGGTCTTCACGTCGTTTGGGTGATTACTGATGATCTTGATTGGGCCGTACACCCAAGAGGAGGGAATCATTTAGTGATCGTCCAGACGTACTTAGAGATCGATGGATATGCGGGGTACTAGGTGCCTCCGGTTTCGTTCAGACCCAGAACGAACTTGTAAATGGACTGTGTGTCTGACATTGGATTTTAGTCTGTGTGATTGATTTCTATTAAATATATATCTGTTTGGCGGCGGAGAATTTATTCTCTTGCTTAACGCCCTTCTCTGAGATGTACGAGCTCAGGGGTTATATATTGATGGATATCAAACGCATGGAGTGAATTGCCTATGTGGCATGCCTAAGTGGCAAATGATCAAGGCTTCTGTTGCAAAGCAAAGTCTTGTGGTTGATGATCAAAGCAAAGCCTGTGTGGCACAGCTTTGTGTAACGTTGATTCGCGAGCCTCACACCCCGGTGGTGAACCAAAAACGGGAGAAGGACCTCAGGGATGACATGCGTTTCTTTCTAGCTAGAAGTGGCGTCAGTGGTTTTACACGCCCTGACGATTTTGACTTATGTGGTTTTTGCTGTTGTGAGGCGCCTCGGTTAGATCGGTCGATCCGGGACCGATGGAGTCATTCGTTGGCTCATTTACGCCCCATAGGGCGGGGAGACGTAGTGTTCAGGCATAATAATCCACATCGGTGGACCGGCCCTGACGATCCAAGGCCCACCTGAGTCTGGGTCCTGAGACACGGGCTAGAGCATCTCGAATCGGTAGAGGACTATCTTTTGCCTCGGTTCACAGACGGAAATCCAATTTCCAAATACGTGACTTTGCGGTTTTGATTGTAGAGCCTAGTATGGCGACATGATATATGGTACCCATGCCGTCTATGATTGATATTTATGATTGAAATTGTTTTGACACTATACACTTATAATAGTATCAAATGATTTGTTTTAAACGTACCAAGCATGTTTGGCTATTATAAGGGAAAACCCTATCCCCCGGCTTGCGTTGCATTGTGTGATAGGACCTGGGTCTTATAATAGCTTCATTTTTCCAAAAAGCATTGCGTTGTTTTGTTATATGCACTGTATTCTTGGGAGGAAACCCGTTCCGCGTTATACGGCGTGGTCCCTTGATATACCTGATTTAAAGGAAAGTTTTAAATAACTGTTTTAGTTCTCACACCAGTCCCATGACTGACCTGGAGTTTATTGTTTTAACCTAAACTCTGGGTGCCCCTATTTTGACACGGGCAGCTAGTAGTTTTGGTTTTGCAGATTTATATTCACAGGAACCTGGTTTACAGCTGGAGCGATACTCGGAAAGCTTTGCATCCGCGTATTACTTCTAGTTGTGTATTGTATTATTTTCCGCTGCTATGTAATGTATTGTAATCTCTGATAATTATCGAATGTATTTTATTTGTTCACACTCTGTGTATTCTGGTATTCTGATGGAATTGTTGTAATATACAATGAAATGTTCTTCCGTCTGCGTTCTATTTTGTCGTGTTCTCAACTCAATCCGGGATTTCCCGTAAGGGGGATTTCGGGTCGTCTCATTAGTGCCTTAGGAAAATATGTCTGTTATGGTCATAAATGGCAATAACCCAAATAATTAGCAATAAACGGAGTTAAAAGAGGATTAATGGGTATTGGTTGTCGTTTTAAATACTAATCCAATAAGGAAACAATTAATTAAACGTCCTAGGACAGGAAAGTTATAGGTTTTCCTTATTGTAGTTAATCTACAATTAGTATAATTAGGCATTAGAATTGGACTTAGTACATTAATAATGCGAGGTCAGTTGCCTTATTTGACATAAGTTTGCACTTTCCAGTAGTCAAATATATGTTCTACTGATGTGAGACATCATTGACCACAGGAACCCGTGACGATAGTTAGTTTGCGTACGTAGATTATTTCCGTAAGGAGAAACCAAACAAAAATAACTTAATAGCATGGCATGCTTTGAGAATAAATATCTATAGTGGTTAGATCTACTTTTACAATGGAATTAAGCGATCGCGTAGCCCACCTCCCATAAATGAAAGCGTTAAAGGCTAATTGGGTACGAGCTCGATAATCTCCACGATTAGTTTATTTCCCTTGGGTCTTAAGTGGATGGGGTCAAGGGTCCACTCGGGAATAGCTTTTAAATGACCACTGCGGAGGTACCATAGGTCAAACTATTCGAAGGGAGAAGTATTAAGTGTCAGGGACTGCGGAATGGATAGTTCAGGCAAAGCAAACACTAGGGGGGATAAATAGTGTTTGTAAGAATTTAAACAGAATTAAAAACTAGAGAGAACTATAGGATGAATCAAACACCACAAACACAATCACAAACACAGATTCAAACACAGATGCCAAATAAACAAAAATAAAAGTGCAGAAAAGGAAAGAAAACGCCGGATTTTATACTGGTTCGGCTCACTCCTACGTCCAGTCCCGCACAACGTGGGATTGTATAGAGTTTTATTACTATTTTCAAATAGCCAAATACAACCTCCTTGATTTCACGGCTCAACTAGGAGACACCGACTCCTATCCCTTGATTCACGGCTCAACAAGTGCACACCAACTCCTATTCCTTGATTTCACAGGTACAAGGATACACCAATTACTCTTTGACTTATAAACAGGGTTTATTCAACCCAAGCAATTACAAAACGGCCCTATAAATCTTCAATAGCACTTGATTCAGAGAGTAGAGAGTAGAGAGTGTAGAAAGAAGAAGTTTGATCAAATCAGAAGTGAATTCGGCAGAGTATAAGTGTAAAAATCATAAAAATGATTAAGAATAATGGAGGGATGAAAGAGGATGAAGATAGAGAAGAATATATCTTAAAAAAATTCGATTTTAACCTCTTTTTATAGAGTATGAAGGGTTGCAATGGTTCTGAAGCGTTTCAAATAGTGAAAAGACACTTCCCTTCAAAATTAGAAAAATAGCTATTATTTGCCGACAAACATATTTTGCTATGTCGACATAGTCATGTGTAATTTTCATTTTCAAAGCATTTTTCAAGTATTTTGATATAAAATTAATTTTGAAAATTCTTGAGTAAAATTCTAATGTTGTAAATCAATATTATATGATAGAAAAACATACGAAAACATATTTTTAAACTATATAAATATATTTATAAAATTATAAGGTTTTAAACTATATAAAATATAAATAAAGTATATATAAAAACTTAAGTTTGAAAAACAAAGAAGAATAATAGTAGAAACAAATATAAAAACAAAATAGATAGGTTTGAGAATAAAATAGAAAAACAAAATAGAAAGGATTGAGAAAAGAACTGAAAAATCAGAATTTGAATTTGAACCTGGAGTGCTATTTAGAGTCTTAAAAAATCTAGACTCTATAATTATATTAATCTTGAACTCTTGAAATCTTGATTACTCATGAGTCTTGAAATTTCTCTGATCTTTGAATCTCTGACATCTTTATAAATGTACAGTCTTCGGCATTATCAAAAAGAAATACTATAAACTATGCCTATATTTTTATAATTTCTCCCCCTTTGGCATTATCAAAAAGAAATTCTAAAAGTACTCCTCATGAGTCCTAAATCTATAATCATAAAATACTCCCCCTAAATCCTATATCTATCTATACATATTCTAATATAATATTCTATATAACTATCATTAATTCTACGATACCCTTATATCTCCCTCTAATTCTATGATTCTAAGCCTAAAAGATTATAAATACCCCTAAAATTATGACTATACTGGTCTAATAGAAGAAAATGAACAAGGCAATCTAATCAATGTTTATAATCAATTCTAACAATCAATCCAAACAAGCAATTTGAGCAATTAATTCAAGCAAGCAATTCCAGCCATCTATTTAAGCAATTAATTAAAGCAATCAATGTAAGCAATCAACCAAATCAATCAAATTAAATAATATGTGTTAATAAACACTTCTTGAACCTTTAATTAAACATAGAAATTATAAAACTACTCCTTAATCTAATACAAGACTAAACCTCCAATTGTTAGGGGTCATCACTAACCAGTGGCCTAGCCTATACTCTAGTTCCCTTAAAACTATAATAAGACCTTAATCTAGACTTAGAAATAAATCTGATAAGATATCCTTAAAATTATGATATAAGTAAAGTAATTTAATCCAATCAATGAATGAATTTAAGTTTTGTTGTCACAAAACATCAACTCAAACATGAAACTAAATATTTCTTGTAACTTCTATCTATCCTAAAACCTATAAAGCTCCTATCAACTATAAATTCATAAGTATATTTATAACAAACCTATCAACCATTAATGAAATTTAACCATGTCAAGTAAGTAAATCAAGTTATTCAAGTCAAACAAACAAACAAACCAAATAAGTCAATCAATTCAATCAAATTAATCAAGACAAAGTAAATATGTTATGTATTTAATTAATAATCCTATATTTCTAATAAAAACTATTCATATTATATACTAGTTATGTGTGGAGTTAAAGTTAACATTAATGCAGTGTGTGAAGTATGTTGATTATAATGTAGCATGAAATGTATGTCATATGCAAAACAATATGAAATGCAACTTATGGTGTGAATAATCTTGATTTGAAATGTAATTGTAATTTATAATGATGATATGAAATAAGATGTATAATAAGAGTATGTAGAATGATTTGGTGATAATAACTATTTAGGTAAAATATATTCAAAGTACTATCTAACTATTATAAATTATTTGAATCAAACAAAGATAATGTTAATATCTAGACTTAGGTTAATTATTTTAATGAAATTGATTAAAAGAATAATAATGGTAATAGTTTAATTAAAAAATATTCATGATAAGTAGTAAAATATTCAGAAAAATCATGAAGTTAAATAATATTAGTAGGGTAAATATTGTAAAAATTGAAGGTCTTTTTAAAGAGAATATAAAATTTGTATAATATAAAGTAAGCTATATAAACATATATTCATAAGTATATATAAAACTAATTTAAAAAGAACTTAAAATTTAATTTATGATATATTCATTAATATTTTGATACAAATCAATTTTAAATTTAAACTTTTAGAAATCAAAACCTATTTATTTGCTAAAAAACCATTTATACTTTAGAAGGAAACATTATAAAGCTAATCTATAAAACTTCTTATATTTAAACTACTTAAAAAAATCATGTATATATATTTCATTATATTATGTTAAATATACAATTTTTATAAATCTTAATAGGAAGTCAAAATAAGTATTAAGTTACAAATAGTATTTGTGATAATGTAACCCAAAATTATTATGAAATCATTAGAATAATAATAAGTTAAACTATGCATGTTTAAACTATATAAAAGATGAATAAATTTATATTTTATAACAATATCAAAAAGTTATATTAACTCTGTATATCGTATTAACATGTTTATATAATTTTATTAAATTATATATTTTAGTATACATATATTTTGAAATGAGATATAAGAAAATAAGTATATAGGTAAATTTAATAACTAGAATTTTAGCTGGCATTTTCTAATTGAAAAAGATGGAGGGAAGTTTGAAAGTTTAAATCTTTGAGATAAAAAATTTGAATTTCATTCTATAGGGTGATATGTTAACATATAGATATATGTATGTTGACATATATGTATTATTTCAAAGAGAATATGATTTTGTGACTTTGGTTTTAAAATATCGATTTATATTTCAGGTTTAACTATTTCCTGACATAATTCTAATCCTAACAAACAACCAAAATTTATTTTATTATTATATTATAATTATTTTTAAATTTCAAATTTCAAATTTCAAATTTGAATTTTAAATTTCAAATTTAAATTTTAAATCTCAAAATTGAATTTTAAAGTTTAAATTTCAAAATTGAATTTTAAAGTTTAAATTTCAAATTTAAAACAAAGCAAAGCAAGCAAAACATCCATTCAACCAAAAATTTAAAAATTAATTAAGGCGTAGCCGGTTTTAGATCCATTTCTTAAATATTCTATGAATTCTGAGTTGATCTTCTGGAATTTGATGATGAGATTTGCACTATTGCAACGGGCTCGTTTTTCTGATCAGAATAGTGTATTCATTTGCTGAATTTGAACATCGTATGAGAAAGATATTGAAGATTTAGTAGTTCAACCAACTTGGCGCCAAAATTTGAATTTGAATTTTGAATTTTGAATGAATTGACACTTCTACTACTATATAAATGCCCAAAAGTCACGTCTCTTCATAATCACTTCTCTTCTTCTTTTTCTTCTCATTTTTCATTTTTAATCAAACTTTCAAGAGGCGGAACTTCTTCATTTCTTGACGGAATTAGGCGAAATCAGCGACAAATCGAAGTGGAATTCGAGGACTACGATCTAGTAGATGTTTGGAGATGAATTTGGATGGTATTGGGGTGCAGCAAGTCGAAACAGTAAGAGGTATGCATAAAATCCCGTAACAGTTTTCAGTTTTGAATTTCCAACTTCAATCTGCGATATCTCACTCAATTTTGATCGGAATTTGACGATCTACCCATCAAATCTACCATGAGAATGAGAACTACGATCTGAAAAAGGTTTTGAGACAAAATAGTCTAACCTGTGGATGCAATTTGAAGATTCTTGCTGATAGTTTTTGTTTCCTTCTCTCTTTATTCACCAAAACTTTATTTTGATCATTAATTGATCAATTCTTGACGGATTTTCATGAGACCAGCGGCATTTCGAATAAAATGAAGAGAAGTATAGTACTGAATCTACTTGTAGATAAGAATCAAAAGTTTCTACTTATCTGGTACCCATTTATATGTTGATTGTAACAACCCGTAAAATCTGGGCCAGTTTAAAATTTTTATTTTGGCAATTTTAGCGAATTTTGATTATTTAAAATGAATTATTTTAAATAATATTGACGAGAAATTTATTTTGAATATAATTCGAACGTATATATTATATACGTCGTCGTTAGAATATAAATAATTATATATAATTATAAAAGGAATTGAAAATGGCGCGGTAGTTCGAAAATTCGATTTCAAACTTCAATTGAATGTACCGGGTGCAAAACAATCCGGATTTTTGTGAAACCAAAAACATTAGGATCTAATTGATGATATCTTTCCAACGAAGTTGAGAAACTGAGATTTCACTTTATAAATGATGAGATATGTCCAGTTGAAAATTCTGAATAGTCGCTATGGAATTCAGGCCCTTAAAAATGGACATTTTGCAAATGACCTCGGATTTCGACGAAACCACTTTTGTTGGGTCCGTGATGTCGAGTTATTGCTAGGTTTCAAATTTCATAATTTTTCGAATCAATATGTGAGCGTGGCAAAGGAAAACGTGTTTTGACCATTTCAGTTGATTTTAATCGACTGGAAATTGGCCATTTTTCTAACGGTCTCAGAATTCGACGAAACTAGTTTTGTTAGGACCGTATCGTCAATACGAAGCTAGAAAATATTTTTCGGGAATTTTTAGGGTTAGTATGTGACCCCGGTAACTTGAAATGTACGTTTAAAATTCAATATAATGATTTAAATGTAAATTTAACGGAAACTGATTGTAACAATCAAATCAGCTTGCGATATATATCCCATTGTGTTCGGAATGGGGGTAAAACGCTATGGACGACAGGCGGTGGGCCTCGTTTCGAGGTCGAATGTGAAAGTCAACTCTTTAGGATAAAATTTATTAATTAAATAAAAAAAAAAAAAAAAGAATATTATCTCCCCCTTTACTACCCAGGCCCCCCCCCGATTTCCTTTTACAGAAAACTAAAAAAGAAAAAAAAAAAAAAGGGAAACGAAATCGAAATCGCCCCTTTCCCTCGTCGGAGCCGCCACCCCCGCGTCGGCCTCCTCCTCCAATCGCCCGCCACTCAGTTGAAGCCCCTGTCCCCTCTTCGGCCTCCTCCCCCTCGCGACTCTTTCCTCCTCCCTCCTCCACGCGAGGACAGCGAGCGCCCCCCCCGAACCCTAGCGCCGCCGATGAAGTCGAGCCCCCCCTCCGATCTGCAAGCCTCGATGAAGCCCCCCCGACCACTCGACGAGCCCCTGTAAGTTTTGGTTTTTTTTTTATTTACTTATTTTCATTTAAACTGTAAAATTTTGTAGATTTTAAAAAACTGAATTTTTAGGAAGTTAAAAACTGAAATTTTATTTAAAGTAAAACTGAAATTTTATTTAAAGTAAAACTGAAATTTTTATAAAGTATAAAGCTGAAAATAAAAGGTTAAAACTGATTTTAAAATAAAAGAATAAAACTGATTTTAGGAATTTTAAAAACTTTGATTTGAAAAAGTTATTTTAAACTTTAAAGGTGAAAAGATTTAAACTTTAAAAGTGAAAGGTTTAGATTTTAAAAAGGAAAGGATTTGAACTTTTTGAAATAAAAATTCGATTTTTATATATTGAACTTTGAACTAAAAATTCGATTTTTATATATTAAATAGCGAACTAAAAATTCGATTTTTATATATTGAATAGCGAAGTAAAAATGTGATTTTTACGTATGTAGTGAAAGCAGCAACGAAGGTGACAAAAAGGCGAAACGACGAAGACTTCTGCAAAGGAAGAGCCGTGGAGCTGGATAGCTATAAGTGAGAATTTCTCACCTTTCTATTTTATTTCTAGTTATATATATATACTAGGATGCAGACGGTGCTTAGTAGCACCCGACACAATCGTCCACAGACCATGGACTTGTTTGTTTGATTGTTTGGTGATTGATTGTGATATTGGTTTGAATGTGGTTTGTGGTGTGAAAAATCGAATCGATAAATTGGTTAGGATTAGACGTGCGCCGTTATAAGGCGAAGGAGTAAGGCTAGGTTAGACCCTTACTCCAAATTTTGTGGTTTGCAAAATGAAATTGATTTGATTGATGAGTGAATGGCGTGGGCCTTCACTAGACCGGGGATAAGGCTAGGCCTCGTCCCGTTTCTAGTATCGTGCCGTTATGCTGCCGAAATTTTCTAAAATATGTTAGAAAAATAAAAATATCATTTTTTTTAAAGAATGAACCGAAGAGAAATTCATATGTTGAAATAAAATGTTTTGTCGTTAAAAATATAAATTTTAACGTGAATGTGAATAAATAAAATATTCATTTGCAAACCAGATGGTTTGTTTATGTACACTTATTTGAAGGACATTGATTGGGTCGATAAATTTTACACATCGCCCAACTGCACAAATAAAATCTGTGTTTGATTGTTTGAAACCCTACACGGGTGTTGGGATGATATTTGACGTACACTAATCCCGATTGTTTAGTTGTGTGTCGATCGATTGATTGACAGACTGTTATAAGCGTTGAATATTTATATTTGATGCTTATACAGTGTAGAATGCACTTTGGATGATGGTTGATTATTCATCGTTGTTGATATATGCATGTGTTGTAGAAAATCCATATAATTAACATTATATGGTAATTGATTGGGCCTCATTCCAGTTTTGAAAAAGAAATATTTGAAAAAGAAATATTTGAAATAGAATATTTGAAAATAAAGGAATATATGAAGCCGTGTTGATTAGATTGACGCCATTTTGACGTGAACGATATTTATATCAATTGAAAACGAATTCGAAATGAATTGAATTGAAAACGAATTCGAAATGAATTGAATTGAAAACGATTTCGAAATAAATTGAATTGAAAACGAATTCGAAATGAATTGAATTGAAAACGATTTCGAAATGAATTGAATTGAATATGAATTCAAATTGAATTGAAATTTGAATTGAACAGAAATGAATTTTGAAACGAATTTATAAAGAAGAATTCAATTTTGCTTTGAATTGAAATGGAAGTCGAAATAAATTTTGAAATGAATTTAAAACTGTTTATATAATTCGTTTTAAATAAAAATCGGCGAAGTATATATTATATATATTATATATATAATATAATGGCCTGAATAGAACGCGCCGCGCCGCGGCAGTTCGTGAATTTCGACCATTTATTTCAAACGGACATTGCGGGAGATCCGACCGTCGGATTCTCCTAAAACCGGAACCGTTGGGTTCGTATCGAAAAGAGCTTTCTAACGAATATTAGAAATTTGAAATCTAACGGTTGGATTTGGAATTACGTCCAAATCAAATTCGAAAAAGGTCGCTGTAAGTGCAGTTCGATGGCCGTTAATGGAAATCGACTGTACGGGCCTTGATAAAATTATTAAAAATAGTAATAATTTGTGTAAAATCATAAGAAGTGATTTGTGAAAGTTTGGGATGAAAAACTCCATATTTGAAAAGATAAAAATAGATTTTTATCGAAATGAACTAGATTTGAACTAGAATTATAATTCTATTTATTTTTAAATAAATAAATTGAATTTGAAATGGTTTTGAAAATAACCAAAATTTCCAATGATTGCATTGGAGTGGAGTTGAATCGAAATTGTCTTCGGAATATTTCGATGTTGGAATTCGTGATATTACAGGTGTTGTTATGGAAATTTGAAAGATATATTTGTATCGTTATTTCCAATACGACATTTGTTAGTCGTAGAATTCGATATTGAATATAAGCCGATATATTTTCTATTCAGAGCCTTGTATTGAATATCGAATGTGATTTGGGTTTGTCGTGAATGGTGTCTTCACTAACACTGTTCTTAAACCCAGTTGAGAAAAGATTAAATCTTTTTATTTAGATTTAATGAAGTGTACCAGTTAAATGATATTTAATTGGAATTGAAATGGGTATTGATTTTTGGGTTTATCGTGAACAGTGTTTTAAATAACACTTGTTCTTTAACCCGATAATTAATGAATGTGATTTGGGTTTGTCGTGAATGGTGTCTTCACTAACACTGTTCTTGAACCCAGTTGAGAAAAGATTAAATCTTTTGATTTAGATTTAATGAAGTTCACCAATTAAATAATATTTAATTGGAATTGAAATGATATTGATTTTTGGGTTTATCGTGAACAGTGTTTTAAATAACACTTGTTCTTTAACCCGATAATTAATGGGATGTGACTTTGGGTTTATCGTGAACCGTGTTTTAAATGACACTGATTCTTTAACCCAGTCACAGTTTAAAACTAAGTGGAGTTTTAATGAATCTTTAATTAGATTGAAAAGATCGAGAATGGAGTATCACCAGTTTTGCTCCAGGCGATAGTTAAATCTTTAATTAGATTTGAACGTGAAATTTAGAAACTAACTGTCGGTTAGCCAAGCAGAATGGTTTTCTGGATATTGATCTGATGTTGGTTTCGGCCTTCGGGGTTAATATTTGGGGAATTATTCTCTTGATTAATTTACGGTTAGTGACTGATGAATTGGAATGAGGCGTATGTTGTGTTTGTGTAACACTTTTATAAAATATACGCGAGTTATTCGGGAAGACCGGGTTTATCCCATTCTGAATAACTGATACGACGATAAGTCGAAGATGAAGACGATGGTCGAAGACCGGAGGTCTTCACGTCGTTTGGGTGATAACTGATGATCTTGATTGGGCTGTACACCCAAGAAGATGGAAACAGTTGGTGATCGTCCAGACGTACTTGGAGATCGATGGATATGCGGGGTACTAGGTGCCTCCGGTTTCGTTCAGCCCCAGAACGGACTTGTAAATGGACTGTGTGTCTGACATTGGATTTCATTCTGTGTGACTGATATCGGTTGCATAGAGTGGTTTGCCTGTGTGGCATGCTAAGATGCAAATGATCAAGGCTTCTGTTGAAAAGCAAAGTCTTGTGGTGATGATCAAAGCACGGCCTTTGTGGCGTAGCTTTGTGTAACGTTTACTTCGCGAGTTTCACACCCGGTATGAACCAAAAACGGGAGAAAGGACCTCAGGGAGGGCCTGCGTTTCTTCCTAGTTAGAAGTGGCGTCAGTGGTTTTACACGCCCTGACGAGTTTGACTTATGTGGTTGTTGCTGTTGCGAGGCGCCTCGGATTGATCGGTCGTTCTCGAACCGATGGAGTCATTTAGTGGCTCATTTACGCCCCAAAGGGCGGGGAAACGTAGTGTTCAGGCATTTTAATCCACATCGGTGGACCGGCCCTGTCGCTCCTAGGGTCACTCGAGCTCTGATCCTGAGGCTGGGGCTAGGCAGTCTCGAATCGGTTGAGGACTATCTTTTGCCTCGGTTCATAGATGGAAATCCAATTTCCAAATACGAGACTTTGCGGTTTTGATTGTATATCCTATATATGGCGACATAGTGGGATGGGGCGCTTATGCCGCCTATGATTGATACTTATGATTTGAAGTTGTTTTATACACTATGCACTTATTATAGTATCAAATGATTTGTTTTAAACGTATCAAGCATTCTTTGGCTGTTATAAGGGAAAACCCTATCCTCGACTGCGTTGCATTGTGTGATGGGACCTGGGTCTTATAACAGCTTCATTTTTCTTTATTTAGCATTGCGCTGTTTGTTTTATGCACTGGTATTCTTGGGAGGAAACCCGTTCCGTGTTATACGGCGTGGTCCCTTGATTTACCTAACTTTAAAATAAAGATTAATAACTGTTTTAGTTCTCACACCAGTCACATGACTGACCTGGAGTTTATTGTTTTAACCTAAACTCTGGGTGCCCCTATTTTCGACACGGGCAGCTAGTAGTTTGGTTTTGCAGATTTATATTCACAGGATCCTGGTTTACAGCTGGAACGATATCCGGAAAGCTTTGTATCCGTATATCTTCTTCTAGTTGTTTATTGTATTATTTTCCGCTGCGTTGTATTTAAATGTAATTTAAATCTCTGATAATTCTGTGTAATATTCTTTTAAACTCTGTATATTCTTGTAATCTGATGCATTGTTGTAATATACAATGAAATGTTCTTTGTATGCGTTCTGTTGTGGCTTGTTCTCGAACTATCCGACGCTTTCCTTTACGGGGGAGTTGCGGGTCTTTACACGTGGTATCAGAGCTTTGGTTTACAAAGCTAGAGAACAAGGCACATTAGAACCATACGAAAGAATTCATCAGATATTGGATTAGTAATATCCAATGAGGATGACTCGTTAGAGATGGGATCAGTAGTGTCCTAGAACGAGTCGAAAGAGTGTTGTTTTTGAAAATAAAAGTGAAAACCCACTTTGTTTTGGAAATTCAAATCTTAAGTATTCGTATTTGAATAGTCTATTTAAATTGAATTTGGGCAATCGAGTATATAAAGATTTTGCATACACGCTTAGCGGCTTGTATTCGAAGTTTTAATATATTGGGTAGATATAGAATCACATTCTAGTTGCCCGGGGATGATTCTGATGATGAGGCATCGTCATCTGTGTTGTGTTCGACTGGCGAGAGTGGGTTATCTATATATTTCCATATAGGCTGGTGTGAGAACCAAAATTAGATAGGGCTTATTGTTGTGATTTAGCATCAAAAATCTGATTTTTGTCTATGTATCAAAATTATGAATTTGAAACTTTAAATTCACTAATTGATTGATGTTTGTGTTGTTTGGTTAATTGTTTGCTAATTTTGAACCATTATGCATAATTTAAATCGAATATTGAACTGTATCGAAAATTGGTCGCATTTGCTTGCATATATGTACTTACATTGAACAGGTCATAGCAAGGAGGCTAGAGCCGAGAATAAAATTTGTTTGCCCGACAAATAGGTACATGTTTACTACATAATTTCCTGCGTTGTTTGGGTGATGATGATTTTGTGAGCCTATTGGCTAGCCGCTTGGCTTTTTCTTTTTCTTTTTGAGATCTGAAGGACCGGGGAAGCTATTTGAAATTCCCCGATGCTCCCGGTGCAGGGGAGGTTATGGCGAAATTTTTCAAAAATTTAGGGTGTTAGCCAAAATTTTGAAGTTTTGAAAATTCTCAGAAACTAAAGAGTTGGAGAATGGAAGCCAGATCGAGCGTAGAGTTGATTAATCAAACCACTTTCGACTTTGTTCCTTTTCGGGGACGAAAAGTTTTAAGTGGGGGAGATTGTAACAACCCGTAAAATCTGGGCCAGTTTAAAATTTTTATTTTGGCAATTTTAGCGAATTTTGATTATTTAAAATGAATTATTTTAAATAATATTGACGAGAAATTTATTTTGAATATAATTCGAACGTATATATTATATACGTCGTCGTTAGAATATAAATAATTATATATAATTATAAAAGGAATTGAAAATGGCGCGGTAGTTCGAAAATTCGATTTCAAACTTCAATTGAATGTACCGGGTGCAAAACAATCCGGATTTTTGTGAAACCAAAAACATTAGGATCTAATTGATGATATCTTTCCAACGAAGTTGAGAAACTGAGATTTCACTTTATAAATGATGAGATATGTCCAGTTGAAAATTCTGAATAGTCGCTATGGAATTCAGGCCCTTAAAAATGGACATTTTGCAAATGACCTCGGATTTCGACGAAACCACTTTTGTTGGGTCCGTGATGTCGAGTTATTGCTAGGTTTCAAATTTCATAATTTTTCGAATCAATATGTGAGCGTGGCAAAGGAAAACGTGTTTTGACCATTTCAGTTGATTTTAATCGACTGGAAATTGGCCATTTTTCTAACGGTCTCAGAATTCGACGAAACTAGTTTTGTTAGGACCGTATCGTCAATACGAAGCTAGAAAATATTTTTCGGGAATTTTTAGGGTTAGTATGTGACCCCGGTAACTTGAAATGTACGTTTAAAATTCAATATAATGATTTAAATGTAAATTTAACGGAAACTGATTGTAACAATCAAATCAGCTTGCGATATATATCCCATTGTGTTCGGAATGGGGGTAAAACGCTATGGACGACAGGCGGTGGGCCTCGTTTCGAGGTCGAATGTGAAAGTCAACTCTTTAGGATAAAATTTATTAATTAAATAAAAAAAAAAAAAAAAGAATATTATCTCCCCCTTTACTACCCAGGCCCCCCCCCGATTTCCTTTTACAGAAAACTAAAAAAAAAAAAAAAAAAAAGGGAAACGAAATCGAAATCGCCCCTTTCCCTCGTCGGAGCCGCCACCCCCGCGTCGGCCTCCTCCTCCAATCGCCCGCCACTCAGTTGAAGCCCCTGTCCCCTCTTCGGCCTCCTCCCCCTCGCGACTCTTTCCTCCTCCCTCCTCCACGCGAGGACAGCGAGCGCCCCCCCCGAACCCTAGCGCCGCCGATGAAGTCGAGCCCCCCCTCCGATCTGCAAGCCTCGATGAAGCCCCCCCGACCACTCGACGAGCCCCTGTAAGTTTTGGTTTTTTTTTTATTTACTTATTTTCATTTAAACTGTAAAATTTTGTAGATTTTAAAAAACTGAATTTTTAGGAAGTTAAAAACTGAAATTTTATTTAAAGTAAAACTGAAATTTTATTTAAAGTAAAACTGAAATTTTTATAAAGTATAAAGCTGAAAATAAAAGGTTAAAACTGATTTTAAAATAAAAGAATAAAACTGATTTTAGGAATTTTAAAAACTTTGATTTGAAAAAGTTATTTTAAACTTTAAAGGTGAAAAGATTTAAACTTTAAAAGTGAAAGGTTTAGATTTTAAAAAGGAAAGGATTTGAACTTTTTGAAATAAAAATTCGATTTTTATATATTGAACTTTGAACTAAAAATTCGATTTTTATATATTAAATAGCGAACTAAAAATTCGATTTTTATATATTGAATAGCGAAGTAAAAATGTGATTTTTACGTATGTAGTGAAAGCAGCAACGAAGGTGACAAAAAGGCGAAACGACGAAGACTTCTGCAAAGGAAGAGCCGTGGAGCTGGATAGCTATAAGTGAGAATTTCTCACCTTTCTATTTTATTTCTAGTTATATATATATACTAGGATGCAGACGGTGCTTAGTAGCACCCGACACAATCGTCCACAGACCATGGACTTGTTTGTTTGATTGTTTGGTGATTGATTGTGATATTGGTTTGAATGTGGTTTGTGGTGTGAAAAATCGAATCGATAAATTGGTTAGGATTAGACGTGCGCCGTTATAAGGCGAAGGAGTAAGGCTAGGTTAGACCCTTACTCCAAATTTTGTGGTTTGCAAAATGAAATTGATTTGATTGATGAGTGAATGGCGTGGGCCTTCACTAGACCGGGGATAAGGCTAGGCCTCGTCCCGTTTCTAGTATCGTGCCGTTATGCTGCCGAAATTTTCTAAAATATGTTAGAAAAATAAAAATATCATTTTTTTTAAAGAATGAACCGAAGAGAAATTCATATGTTGAAATAAAATGTTTTGTCGTTAAAAATATAAATTTTAACGTGAATGTGAATAAATAAAATATTCATTTGCAAACCAGATGGTTTGTTTATGTACACTTATTTGAAGGACATTGATTGGGTCGATAAATTTTACACATCGCCCAACTGCACAAATAAAATCTGTGTTTGATTGTTTGAAACCCTACACGGGTGTTGGGATGATATTTGACGTACACTAATCCCGATTGTTTAGTTGTGTGTCGATCGATTGATTGACAGACTGTTATAAGCGTTGAATATTTATATTTGATGCTTATACAGTGTAGAATGCACTTTGGATGATGGTTGATTATTCATCGTTGTTGATATATGCATGTGTTGTAGAAAATCCATATAATTAACATTATATGGTAATTGATTGGGCCTCATTCCAGTTTTGAAAAAGAAATATTTGAAAAAGAAATATTTGAAATAGAATATTTGAAAATAAAGGAATATATGAAGCCGTGTTGATTAGATTGACGCCATTTTGACGTGAACGATATTTATATCAATTGAAAACGAATTCGAAATGAATTGAATTGAAAACGAATTCGAAATGAATTGAATTGAAAACGATTTCGAAATAAATTGAATTGAAAACGAATTCGAAATGAATTGAATTGAAAACGATTTCGAAATGAATTGAATTGAATATGAATTCAAATTGAATTGAAATTTGAATTGAACAGAAATGAATTTTGAAACGAATTTATAAAGAAGAATTCAATTTTGCTTTGAATTGAAATGGAAGTCGAAATAAATTTTGAAATGAATTTAAAACTGTTTATATAATTCGTTTTAAATAAAAATCGGCGAAGTATATATTATATATATTATATATATAATATAATGGCCTGAATAGAACGCGCCGCGCCGCGGCAGTTCGTGAATTTCGACCATTTATTTCAAACGGACATTGCGGGAGATCCGACC
Organism: Allium sativum; assembly: GCA_030737875.1. Classification (NCBI taxonomy): domain Eukaryota; kingdom Viridiplantae; phylum Streptophyta; class Magnoliopsida; order Asparagales; family Amaryllidaceae; genus Allium; species Allium sativum. The sequence goes on from CM060918.1 coordinate 544,013,446, forward strand.
GTCGGATTCTCCTAAAACCGGAACCGTTGGGTTCGTATCGAAAAGAGCTTTCTAACGAATATTAGAAATTTGAAATCTAACGGTTGGATTTGGAATTACGTCCAAATCAAATTCGAAAAAGGTCGCTGTAAGTGCAGTTCGATGGCCGTTAATGGAAATCGACTGTACGGGCCTTGATAAAATTATTAAAAATAGTAATAATTTGTGTAAAATCATAAGAAGTGATTTGTGAAAGTTTGGGATGAAAAACTCCATATTTGAAAAGATAAAAATAGATTTTTATCGAAATGAACTAGATTTGAACTAGAATTATAATTCTATTTATTTTTAAATAAATAAATTGAATTTGAAATGGTTTTGAAAATAACCAAAATTTCCAATGATTGCATTGGAGTGGAGTTGAATCGAAATTGTCTTCGGAATATTTCGATGTTGGAATTCGTGATATTACAGGTGTTGTTATGGAAATTTGAAAGATATATTTGTATCGTTATTTCCAATACGACATTTGTTAGTCGTAGAATTCGATATTGAATATAAGCCGATATATTTTCTATTCAGAGCCTTGTATTGAATATCGAATGTGATTTGGGTTTGTCGTGAATGGTGTCTTCACTAACACTGTTCTTAAACCCAGTTGAGAAAAGATTAAATCTTTTTATTTAGATTTAATGAAGTGTACCAGTTAAATGATATTTAATTGGAATTGAAATGGGTATTGATTTTTGGGTTTATCGTGAACAGTGTTTTAAATAACACTTGTTCTTTAACCCGATAATTAATGAATGTGATTTGGGTTTGTCGTGAATGGTGTCTTCACTAACACTGTTCTTGAACCCAGTTGAGAAAAGATTAAATCTTTTGATTTAGATTTAATGAAGTTCACCAATTAAATAATATTTAATTGGAATTGAAATGATATTGATTTTTGGGTTTATCGTGAACAGTGTTTTAAATAACACTTGTTCTTTAACCCGATAATTAATGGGATGTGACTTTGGGTTTATCGTGAACCGTGTTTTAAATGACACTGATTCTTTAACCCAGTCACAGTTTAAAACTAAGTGGAGTTTTAATGAATCTTTAATTAGATTGAAAAGATCGAGAATGGAGTATCACCAGTTTTGCTCCAGGCGATAGTTAAATCTTTAATTAGATTTGAACGTGAAATTTAGAAACTAACTGTCGGTTAGCCAAGCAGAATGGTTTTCTGGATATTGATCTGATGTTGGTTTCGGCCTTCGGGGTTAATATTTGGGGAATTATTCTCTTGATTAATTTACGGTTAGTGACTGATGAATTGGAATGAGGCGTATGTTGTGTTTGTGTAACACTTTTATAAAATATACGCGAGTTATTCGGGAAGACCGGGTTTATCCCATTCTGAATAACTGATACGACGATAAGTCGAAGATGAAGACGATGGTCGAAGACCGGAGGTCTTCACGTCGTTTGGGTGATAACTGATGATCTTGATTGGGCTGTACACCCAAGAAGATGGAAACAGTTGGTGATCGTCCAGACGTACTTGGAGATCGATGGATATGCGGGGTACTAGGTGCCTCCGGTTTCGTTCAGCCCCAGAACGGACTTGTAAATGGACTGTGTGTCTGACATTGGATTTCATTCTGTGTGACTGATATCGGTTGCATAGAGTGGTTTGCCTGTGTGGCATGCTAAGATGCAAATGATCAAGGCTTCTGTTGAAAAGCAAAGTCTTGTGGTGATGATCAAAGCACGGCCTTTGTGGCGTAGCTTTGTGTAACGTTTACTTCGCGAGTTTCACACCCGGTATGAACCAAAAACGGGAGAAAGGACCTCAGGGAGGGCCTGCGTTTCTTCCTAGTTAGAAGTGGCGTCAGTGGTTTTACACGCCCTGACGAGTTTGACTTATGTGGTTGTTGCTGTTGCGAGGCGCCTCGGATTGATCGGTCGTTCTCGAACCGATGGAGTCATTTAGTGGCTCATTTACGCCCCAAAGGGCGGGGAAACGTAGTGTTCAGGCATTTTAATCCACATCGGTGGACCGGCCCTGTCGCTCCTAGGGTCACTCGAGCTCTGATCCTGAGGCTGGGGCTAGGCAGTCTCGAATCGGTTGAGGACTATCTTTTGCCTCGGTTCATAGATGGAAATCCAATTTCCAAATACGAGACTTTGCGGTTTTGATTGTATATCCTATATATGGCGACATAGTGGGATGGGGCGCTTATGCCGCCTATGATTGATACTTATGATTTGAAGTTGTTTTATACACTATGCACTTATTATAGTATCAAATGATTTGTTTTAAACGTATCAAGCATTCTTTGGCTGTTATAAGGGAAAACCCTATCCTCGACTGCGTTGCATTGTGTGATGGGACCTGGGTCTTATAACAGCTTCATTTTTCTTTATTTAGCATTGCGCTGTTTGTTTTATGCACTGGTATTCTTGGGAGGAAACCCGTTCCGTGTTATACGGCGTGGTCCCTTGATTTACCTAACTTTAAAATAAAGATTAATAACTGTTTTAGTTCTCACACCAGTCACATGACTGACCTGGAGTTTATTGTTTTAACCTAAACTCTGGGTGCCCCTATTTTCGACACGGGCAGCTAGTAGTTTGGTTTTGCAGATTTATATTCACAGGATCCTGGTTTACAGCTGGAACGATATCCGGAAAGCTTTGTATCCGTATATCTTCTTCTAGTTGTTTATTGTATTATTTTCCGCTGCGTTGTATTTAAATGTAATTTAAATCTCTGATAATTCTGTGTAATATTCTTTTAAACTCTGTATATTCTTGTAATCTGATGCATTGTTGTAATATACAATGAAATGTTCTTTGTATGCGTTCTGTTGTGGCTTGTTCTCGAACTATCCGACGCTTTCCTTTACGGGGGAGTTGCGGGTCTTTACATTGATTTACATTGTATATTTCTATTTCTTCTTGATGTCTCTTCACCAATCGTCGTAACTCTTCACCTCTTTTTTATTTCTTTTCAGAGTTTGAATTTTCAATAGCCACCATTTCGGAATTTGAATTACCAACAGCCACTTTACCCATCTATTAACCTTTTGAATTTTCAAAAGTCATATAGCATATCTTTTCCTACAAAACAACACAACTTTTCAAGGAATCGAATGACTTTTCAAAAAACAAAAGACTCTTCAAATAAACAAGTGACTTTTCATGTAATTAACAACAATTTTAAACAATAATATCATGACAATTTTGTAACACATCCATAGACCAAAAATTTCAAAATTTAAGTCATTTCAAATTTCAAAAATCAAATCATAGTAACTTGATTTTCAATAAAATTGAATGCAGACTCATCTAATACTTGATGCAATACATGAATTAAAACTAGTGTTCAAAATTTGCCATTTAACATTTTCAAAAATCAGATTATGAACTTTTTGAAAGACCTTGCTCTGATAACAATTGTTAGGGACTGCGGAATGGATTGTTCAGGCAAAGCAAACACTAAAAGGGGGTGAATAGTGTTTCTAAGAATTTAACAAAACTAAAAACTAGAGAGAACTATGGGATGAATTAAACACCACAAACACAATCACAGACATAGATTCAAACACAGATGCAAAATAAACAGAAATAAAAGTGTAGAAAAGGAAAGAACACACCGGATTTTATACTGGTTCAGCTCACTCCTTCGTCCAGTCCCGCACAACGCTGGGTTATGCAGAGTTTATTACTATTTTCAAATAGCCAAATACAACCTCCTTGATTTCACGGCTCAACAAGGAGACACCGACTCCTATCCCTTGATTCATGGCCCAACAAGGGCACACCGATTCTTATTCCTTGATTTCACAACTACATGGATACATCGATTACTCTATGACTTACAAACAAGGTTTATTCAACCCAAGCAATTACAAAACAGCCTTATAACTCTTCAATAGCACTTGATTCAAAGAGTAGAGAGTGTAGAGAGAAGAAGTTTGATCAAATCAGAAGTGAATTCGGTAGAGTATAAGTGTAAAAATCAAAAAAATGATTAAGAATAGTGGAGGGATGAAAGAGGATGAAGATGGAGAAGAAGATATGTTAAAAAATTTGGTTTTAACCTCTTTTTATAGAGTATGAAGGGTTGCAACGGTTCTGAAGCGTTTCAAATAGTTAAAAGACACTTCCCTTCAAAATTAGAAAAATAGCTGTTATACGTCGACATACATATTTTGCTATGTCGATATGGTCGTGTGTAATTTTCATTTTCAAAGCATTTTTCAAGTATTTTGATATAAAATTAATTCTGAAAATTCTTGTGAAAAATTCTAATGTTCTAAATCAATATTATATGATAGAAAAACATATGAAAACATATTTTTAAACTATATAAATATATTTATAAAATTATAAGGTTTTAAACTATATAAAATATAAATAAAGTATATATAAAAACTTAAGTTCGAAAAACAAAGAAGAAGAAGAATAGAAACAAATATAAAAACAAAATAGAGAGGTTTGAGAATAAAATAGAAAAACAAAATAGAGAGGATTGAGAAAAGAATTGAAAAATCAGAATTTGAATTTGAATTTGAATTTGGATTTGAACTTGGAGTGCTATTTAGAGTCTTACAAAATCTAGACTCTATAATTATATTAATCTTGAACTCTTTAAATGTTGATTACCCATGAGTCTTGAAATTTCTCTAATCTTTGAATCTCTATCATCTTTATAACTGTACAGTCTTCAGTAATATTTCCTGTATATAATTTCTGCACACGCACACACACACACACATATATATATTCTATACAAAAAGTGTTAGTATATATTTTATAATCAATGATAATTGAAATAAGGTTGTTGTCATCAAAGCTCCATTCTCCAACATTAAGTCATTAGGGGATTACCCTAATAAGGTCAGCTAAATAGTTTCGAGGGGGTCCACCATAGGGAGATCTTAAATGGTCTGCTATGTCTACCTATCTGGTTGGTCTTAAGTGAATGCTTATTATCTGTCGCCTTATGGAGGAAATTGGTTTATATTCGTGAACGACAAAAGCCTTAAATTAACAGGTCATGTAGTTAGTATTATCTGACTTATATTAGCCTAAGATAAACCATCAAAAAAGATATTAAATGACCAATAGGTACGTCTGGGTCTTAAGTGATCAAGAGGATCCACCCTTATCTATCATTTGATAGTGAGGTCTTAAGTGGGTATATATATATATAAATAATTGACCTATGTATGATTAGTGAGTAATTGAGAGCCCACCTCTTTGTAATTGCTAATTGGTTGAATTGTGGTTTATTAAAGGCTTCATAATTATGCATAAACGTTCTATCTCAGTATCATTATCATTTGGGAATGCTTCCATGGGTAGGGTAGTTATTGTCATGCATATGTGTTTACAAGGTTAGATTGGAATTACTACCTTGATAGACATATGTCTTTGGTTGAACCAAACAGGATACATCTGTGTATTGCAGATTGTGTTATACTCTTTTTGCTCACCAGAACTTATTGTTCTGACCCCCTCCTCATTACAATTGCTAGGTTTTCTCGAGAAGGCCAGGTTTCCATAGGTGTTTAGGCTTGGTTTTCAGTTCTCTTCTTTCTCATGCTTGGTATTAATGTGGTGACTTACTCTTATAAGGTAGTTAATCAATTTGATACTAGTTTATCCCATTTCGTTTCCGCTATGAGTTATTTTTTCATACTCTAATTATGCTCATGTTGTTTTATTTGCAGGTACTAGATTTACACGCTCCATGCTTGGATGGGTTTGAGTTTCATTTTTTGTCAAAATTTGGGCTCATAAAAGTGTGGGCGTTACATTTTGTATGGGAGCTTAGGTTAGACTATTAGAGGAATTAGTTAAACTAGGGCTCGTGAGAGAACATACTCAATTTTATATTATATTTTTCTTCATCTTTCTTACATGACTTTAAATTATTTCAATAATGAAATAGTCATGGGCTTATTTATTTTAGATGGGCCTTATGCGACTAAGACTTGAAATATGCTGAGTTCGAGTTTCTAGCCAATTCTGTCTTACACTATAGTACGTTGGTAATTTCTTAGTGGAGAGCATGAGGACGACATATGGTGAATCCCATGGATTTGAGTTTGGAGACTGGACGAAAATCTAGCTACAACTGAGATAGTCACAATTTCTAGTTTTTGGTTTCGTTGGTGGTTCCAATCAATGACCTTTCCTTGGTCATGAAACATAAAATCCATGTTAATATGTCGTACCCGTCCGGAAATTTAATTACGAAGTATATCTATTTAATTTCGGATATTCTTTTGTTGATAATATTCATTTGAGTCCTTGGCCTTGTATTCGAGGGAATTTCCATTTTTAAAACTCCTTTGGAAAATAAAATGCATTTCGAAAGTTTTAAAATTATGGTTTTAGAAAATAGTTTATAAAGATATGGTTTTAAGATTTTAAATCTATTTTCATTTCAAAATTGTTCGGGTTTTGTGTAATTTTTATGAATAATACAGTTGGTAAAAAGAAGGAAAATCAAAATCACAAGGAATATGCCTCAGAACTAAAAAATATTTAACACTCATTCCTTGTGATTTTTAGTATTTCTCTTTTTATATTTATTGGATGATTAATCGAGATTATCACAATTAATCTTTTCATGGTTTTAAAACCACGACGCTTTGGAACGCGAAAAGGTTTTCCAGTTAGTAATATAAACTGGAATTTAAATAATAATAAAATGGATTTATAATACAAAACCTTTGGTTTATAATAAATAAATCAATTTTGAAAAAGTTTTAAAATTTTCCTTCGAAAAGACTAAGGAAAATCTTTCATCCTGATTTTGAGGTATTGTGAATCGTTCGATTTGTTTGTCAGCTAGGCAACGGGAAAATCCATTTTAATTTTACCATGAATTTGTAGTTGAATTATTTGGGAATTCGTTTGTTGTGTGGTTGCAGTATCGTTGTTGAGACTACTTTGAATCTTTGGGGACGGTTTGGAGTTCGAGTGTGGTCTTTGATACCACTGTTATGAGGATAACTGTTTTTTGGGTCGCATCAAATCTTAAAAGATGACGCGGGACAAATAATATTTTAATCCGACCTAATAAGGTTAATGTTCAACCTTTACCAAAGCCATTTGACATTTGAATTTTTAGCGTTATACCTAGAGTGGCCGACTAGTTGATGAGTTTTAGTATGATTTGAACCTATGACTCAACAATAAATGTTGCATCCAAACCACCCCCATTAACTTCTTTCTTTCGTCCTTCCTTCCTCATCTAGCCAAACAATGTTCTTATATTTCTTCTCTATGTTTGTTGTCGCCTCATCTCCTCCTTTCCTGCACTAGTTTGCGCATTAGATCTTGCCCCACTATGACCCCAGGATCTAAATCCAATTTCTTCTCTCCGATCATTTCTTAGCCCATAACACCTGCTTGCAATATCCGAACTTTCTCATGCTACCTAAGTCTCATCCTTAGGGAGAGAACCGTTTAATTGGATCAGATTGAGCATAAGGTTTCATAGCTTAAAGGCTAAGAGAATTAGTCGTAGTAGTTGGACTTGCACCGGTTTTTTGCTTCGAGATCTTTGTATAGGATTGTTGTTTGTGTTGCATCCGCCTTTGCTATATCCTGATGGAATAGATTTTGATGAAGGCGATCGTCATTTCGGAGATGAAGATTAAGCTATCTTTAGATGGTTTTTTTGAGGAGAATCTCGATGAGATTTTTGAGGCATCCATGTTGTACGTGGACTTGAATGGTCTTTTTTCTGACCGGCTTTGGAGGTTTTGCAACAAATCTCTTTTTCTTAATGTTGGTTTTTGAGTTTGGGAATCTATGTTCGAACTGCCCATGCAGATGTGTGACTCATTCAGCACATTATTCCAAAGATGGAAAGTTAAAACTAGATTTGTCTCATTATACGGAAATCAACTTTTTCTTTGATCGGTGGCATAACTATCATTTAATGTCGCATCATATTTGATTCAGCTTGTTCTTCTTGTGTGTTGTCTCATGGAGTTACTTTCTATAGTTTCACTTATCCATTTTTGTCTTTAGACAATATTAGGTGGATTTCCATGAGAAGCAGTTTTGTGGTGGGTTTGTTTTTCAATCGCTGATTCTCTTTTGTAAGGGATGGCAATGTGAAAACCTCCAACAACAACAGCAGTGTTACAAAACACGAGATTGAGCATTTTTCTATCATGATATGATTAAGCAAAGTTCATAAAAATGTTTTGAGCTCTAGTCGTGGAGCATCGTTGTTTATAGGCAATGTTTTAGGAGTTTCAGTCTTGTTGTTTTGTTGTCGTCTTTGTTGTTTTCTCTGGCTTTATGGTAATTCATGCTTGTAACACTTAATGTTTGTTGTCTTTGAAATCGCATGACCTTTATGAAATTTTTATGTTTAGAAATATTTGTGTCATTTGCGCATATCTAGTTGAAATCTCGTTTTCTTATTTAACTAATAGTTGTCTTGAAGTTGAAAAGTATAAAATTCTATGTTGAATAAATTTTAGAGAATGACAGGTTTGCGTTATTTTTGTCATGGGTATATTTATCATATGTTCCTTGTTAAGCTAAAAATTATTTTGTTCTTTTTGTGTGTAGTATTCGTATTTTTCGCGTAACTAACTTCATTTTTCACCATCATGTGACTTGAATCGTTTAAATTTCCACAAAATACATTTCGAAACTTTTTGTAAATATTGCTTGAAAAAAATCATTTTTAAATTTTATATTTTACTGTTCACTTTCTTTTATTTCGGTTTGCACGGAAACGTGGATTTAGGTATGGTAGTTTGTGCATGTTTAAACATTTGTTTTGCATTAAAATAGATGACTTAAATGATGCAAAACACACGTTACCAAAATTTTAGTTTTTGTGCCAATCTTATATAGAAAGTGAAATAGAATAGAAAAGAAAATTTCAAAATAAATAATAGAAGTTTTAAAGCGAAAATTTATTAATTTTGATTTTTGGTCACATGAACAACGTGGTTTGTGTGCGTTTTAGCGGTGTAATAGGACCGACGATGATATAAAAATGTTAATGACAACAAGAATAAGGCTGTTTTAGCCTTGGTAACGTTGTTTTTATACTTTGTCAATGATGCACTTGACTAGTTAATTAACCCGTTTTATGTTTTAGAGCTTTTTTAAGTGTCCTTTGCAGTCCACAGATGAGAATTTTTGGAGTATTTTCGGGAACTGAGGTAAAATTTCCACTGTAGGACGGGAAATGGAATAATTACAAGCGGAAGGAACATTTTTTTCTTTCTTTGATTTCCTTTTTCTGGCTTAGGATAAATTAAATAGGAAGTGATTAGATACGTTGATGTTTTGGATGGTAGGATCAGGATTCAAAATTGGTTGCTTCACACTTTTATCCATACTTATGTGAGGGTTATCGATGAAAAAGGGTTTTCAAAATTTTTATTGATAAGTAGATGTCACAATTTCAGGAAGAAATTCCATTTAAGGGGAGAAGAATGTAACAATTCAGAATTTTGGCAATAAATAAATTATTTATTGAGTTAGATTTTTCTAATATAGGAATTTCTATGAACGATGGAATTTAACCATGAAACTTGCACCGTTGCGTTCGTTACAGAATTCTAGTCAACTTCCATGTTTGGATTTTCATGAACGGAGTCCGTATGAAAAAAGTTATGGATGGAATATACAAATATTTAATACTATTTATAACTGCCTTCACTGGGCATTCTGTCCTAAGGGCGGTCGACACCCTTGGATGGAGCGATCGTCCGCTTTTGGCGATTTCGGCCCAGTGACGACTAGGGTTATATAGCTTTTTATTATATAATATACAACAGATGGACGGATGTTCATTAAATTTAATTTAATGGTTTAGGGCCATTTCAATCCCTATAAATAAAGGGTTATACCCCCCTCCCCAATTATTTTCCACATATTTCTGAGAGCAACAACCAAGCGTTTCCATTTCCCTTTCTCCTCAAACAAATTCTAAAACAAAATATGTTCATATACAATGAAAACCAAACATAAACAATATTGATTTGAAAGAGTTAATCAGATTCAGATGGAAAAGAACATGGATTTGCTTTTAGGTTCTTTCTTCATCAGACTTCTCCCTTTTTTTTTATTTTTTTGTAAATCTACAAATCTAAAAGTATCCCCTTTTCAGAATAACTGTAGATATGTAAGAATTTCGGAATTGTAGACTTAAAAGATTATTCAGATTTATATTTGGATGCTTTTAGGTGAGTTGGAAATTTATATACATAGTGTACAACAATCTGAATACTTCGTTTGTATTACATCTGAAAAAATATGTCTATGATCTATTGTGTCAGATCTGAAAGAATGATTGTGGTTTGAACATTATTATTTTGTAGGCTTGTTAGATTGTTTATATTGTTGCCTAAAATTGCAATTAAAAAGATTGTGGTCATTGTAAACACCGAAGATATGGAAATCAGTCCCATAAATCACTGTTAAGATGTAGTTTTGGTGTTGATTCGCAATTCATGTAAATTTGTTAAAAACATATAATCTTGTTTTTGTTTAGTTTTAACTTAGTTATTGTAAATATGCCTTTTTGTTATTTTTCAATAAAAAGTCATTATTTGAAATCAATAAGGAATATGTACAAACGTATATTTATGTATGTTTGTGCGTAGTTTACATCAACCATTCCAAAAACATACATATTATATATTTCTTATGTTTTGAAATATGTTTATTCTCCTTTTAAATATCTTAGGCATAATTAACAATAATTGCAATTAATGACCTTTTTGTAAGATTTGATTTTTTTTACAAGATTGAACGCAAAAAGGATTGTTTTAGTTGTTAGCTTAAACCAAAACATTAAATTGAATAATAATAAAAATTTGAAAGAATAATTACTACATTAATTGTGTGAAAGTATATATATATATATATATATATATATATATACACATCATCCGTCCAAAACTACGTAAATAACGCAAAATATATTATAATTAATTTTTGTTGTATGTTTGAATGGATTCCATTTTGTGGAATTACATATGGAAGTGTAATCCATATTAAATGGAAATATATATTATAACCGTTGTAGCAATAAATGCGTCTGATTTGCTACAAATAAGGTCATAAAGGAATAATAACTATTGTAACCATCGTTGATTGGGGGAAATAAATTAAATTAGATAGGTGGGCCTAAATGGTTACAATTTGAATATGGTGACTAGGAATAGGGATTGTAACTCCAATAAAGTGAATAAATAATTCTTATAACATATATATATATATATATATATATGTGTGTGTGTGTGTGTGTGTGTGTGTGTGTGTGTCTGTTTGCATACAAGAATAAACCAAATTAAAGTAAAATGGAAACGTTTAAGGAGTTACAATAATTATATTAGAAATAAATAGGGACTGATATTATAAGGACATATAATTGTTAATTAATGTCTTAGGAAAACTATGACTGCTAGGTTCATAAATGACATTAATTATAATTGATGGTATTTAACGGGTTAATTAGTGTCTTAGGAAAATATGATTGTTATGGTCATAAATGATAATAACCCAAATAAATAGCAATAAATGAAATTAAAAGGCAATTAATGGGTATTGCTTGTTGTTTTAAATACTAATTCCAATAAGGAAACAATTAATTAAACGTCCTAGGATAGGAAAGGTTTAGGTTTTCCTTATTCTAGTTAATCTAGAATTAATATAATTAAAATTTTGAATTGGATTTAGTAGGTTAATGACGCGAGGTCAGTTGCCTTATTCGATAGAAGTCTGCACTTTCCAGTAGTCGGATATATGTCCAACTGATGTGAGACATCATTGACTATAGGAACTCGTGACGGTAGTTAGTTTGCGTACGTAGATTGTACCCGTACGGAGAAACTAAACATGAGTAACTTAATAGCATGGCCTGCTTTGCAAATAAATGTCTTAAGTGGTTTGACCCACCTTTAAAAAGCACCACAAGAAAAAGTGGATATTACGACAGATTTTTGCAGTGGAAAACTCCGTTGCAAATTAGCGACAGATTTGCGTGGAATTGTTTCCGTCGCTGAATCATAGCAAATTGCAATGGATTAGTGTCAGCCTTTGTTCGTCGCTAAATTCTGTCTCAATTTGATATAGTAATGTAATTTTTGATTTTATTTTGCAGCAGATTTGCAAGGGATTTGCAAGGGACTATGAAGCTTATTTTCATAATATGTTTTACTTTGATGTTTTTATTAATTATATGATAAATAGAAATAGATTTTAAATAGTTAATCTTAATAATAATATACTAACATGGAAAATAAAAAATTACTATTGAAAATTTAATTTGTAATACCAATTAAAATTAATAAAAAATTAATAATTAATAAATAAGGAATGACATTGATCTAGTAATTATTATTATTAATTAATTAACTGTTATTACCACACTCCAAAAACTTAATAAAATTAATTAGTGCCACTCACACCTCATCAATCCACATCCTCAATAGAAGAAAAATCACTATCGTCAATCCAAGTTGATCAATCCATGTCTTCTACCGTCCTCCCCTAATTCCTACAACCATTTTCATTAGGAGTTTTTTTTTTCATTTCACCCTCACTCCAAATGTAAACTTCTTTCTTCAAACAAAGAATGGCGAACTTTGATGATAGAAATCTATCCTACGTGTTCACCGATTGCTGCGCTACTTTTCCGATTTTGGGTATAGATTTTGATATCGAAATCGTTTTCGATTTTCAATTTTGATTTTGATTTTGATATCGAAATTGTTTTCGTTTTCGATTATGTGTGTTTATATAGATATATGATTTAATATTATGTTATATTGTGTTTTAGGGTTTAGTGATTGACTTTGGTTTTTTGATTATAGATATACTGATTTTAGGCATATCGAAATTAAGCACTGGAAGATGAGTAACCTAATTTTAACCTGAGTTGAAAACTTGAAATCCTGATATAACTGGATAGTCTTTGTCTTTGGTTACAGGGGTTAAGTCATTTTATGATCCAGTTTATGTTTCAAGAACTATACACATCATGATATAGTTTATGATTCAAGAACTATAATAGCTTTGTGATTAATCTGCTAATCATTCTGTTGTTTCCTTGTAGACATATGGGGTCTTTAAGATCGTTGAAATATGGAGCAATTATTTAGGAGATTTTTGACTTTTCATTCAAACATCAGAACTACGTTATGCAACATATCATTTTTTTTCTCTTTTTTTTTTGTATGTTTACGCTTGTGCGTGTTAATCCATGCTCTATGTTATATACACATGCATTCTAGTTTGAGTAACAATTAACACATAAGAATCTTATAACAATGAGTCTTATGCCTATATGTAGAAAGCTGGTTTCTCCCTATATAACGAATCATATACCTATGTGAGTATATAATCATAGTATTGGATTGAACCATTGTGCTTTTTCTTTTTTGGTTAGGTACATAAGTTAAGTGTTGGGAATATATGGATCAGGGTTCTGAATAAACCACGTTGTAATGTTTTAAGGCTTCATCATTTATTTAATACCATAGAGAGGGAAAATATCATTACTGGTTGTGGCAGCATTTTGCGCACATCATTTGTCAAAGTACCAAGTTTTCTCCGATTTATATATTTTGCCCATATTTTCATTTATGCCTGCCATCTGGTCCAAATATATTGAATAATTGAGTTATTCAACATGCCTTTCTTTTATAATTTTAGTGTAACAAAATTACATTTTTTTTTTGTTTTGTTTTATAACTGTTAAGTTAGAAATGTATGCCTATGGTGACATTTCAACCTAGATGTATTATTACTGAATTATAGTTATTGATGCAAATTAGTTGAATTTATTTCTTACATTTAAAAAATTGTATTCATTCAATAAATTGTTGAAAAATGAAATTTAACACCCAATAACGTTTGATATATAGATAATAGGATAACATTGTTTTTTGGTTTGTTAGCAAATACTGTAATAATTCTTCGAATATAAGAAGTTGTTCTATGTCTTTTTCTTTTTAGCTGGGAAAATTTCTAAATTTCATAAGCATAATTTAACTTCTACATTCTAACTAATATATTTTGTTACACATTGATTCATGCAGTTCTGCTTCTAACAGACACATGCTTGATAATCTCATGAGTAATGGTGACTGTTATAAAGGAAAAACTGGTTACAGAAAACTGAAATGAGCAATCCAATGAAGTAGGAGACAAAAATCTCAACAAAACTGATGGTCAATCGAGTACAAACACATCTACATTCACAGCATCTCACAGTTATCCAGAAATGGTAAGAAATTTAGTAGCTTCTTTTGCAAACATAAAGTTTATACAATGGCTTATCGAAGAAAATACATAAATTGTTTGTCTAACAGATGATATAGTCTCTCGGTCAATCAAAAAATGGGATAACACTTTAATCTGTGCTGTTTATGGAGCCACACCCATATTGTATCAGTTTCAAAATTTCAAGTAATCCCCATTTAGTATTGCACTCTTCCCCTTCTGTTAAGCCTTCTCCTTTTTGGTCTGGTGTAATATCTTGCATTCATCGTATTAAAAATTATTTCACGTTAAGTTGGGGAATGGTGAATCTTGTTTATTTTGGCATGACATTTGGCATGGTCATTTTCCTCTTTATCAAACATTTTCTTCCCTTTTCCCTTTTACTTCCAATGAGTTCTATTCAGTGGCAAATTTCATTCATATTGGTCCCTCTGTGCTTTGCCCATCAACTTTGTTTGATGTTCATGTCCTTGATAATCTCCTGGATGCTTCTAATTTGATCCTGCATACTCATTCTTCTCACTCTCATGATTGCTACCTTTGGGCTTTATCTCCAAGAAAAGGATTTTCAGTTGCTTCAGTGTACAATTTCATTAATTTCACTGGTAGAGTATTCTCTTTCCCAAGACTTTGGAAAATTCGTATGCCTCCAAAGTTTCTCTTCTTTAATTGGTGTTTGATTCATGGTAAAATCAATACCAGAGCTAAGTTGCATAGACTTAAGTTGATTGAGTGTCCTCTCTATGCTTTTTGTGCAAATCATGTAGAGATTATTGATCATCTTTTCTTTGATTGTGAATTCTCATTCCCTATCCTTACAGCCACTAGCTCTCATTTGCTTGGATTGGTGCCTAGCATTGTTTCAGTGTTTGATTATTGGGAATTCAATGCTGCTAATGTTGCTTTAGATTGCTTTTTAGCAATATATTGTTAGTGCATTTGGAAAGAAAGGAATGCGGTGATTATTAATAAACCACTGGTTTGGAGGATTAAGCAGACTCATTATTTTCTACTTTAACTCTTGGACAGGTCAACCTTCTTTTTCTCCAGTTAGGTTCATGCTTGCTCTGCCAGCGACTAATAGCCCAGATGAATCAGTGGGTTCTAATCATGGTGATTCAAGTCCAAATTTGCATTAACCAGGATATGGTTGTCTGGTTTAGTTTGTTCTTCTTCTATGGTTTCATATTTTGTCTAGCAATGGTACTGCATATCATCGAAGTTGTTCTTGGGATGTTTTTCTTTTGCTGTAATTGATGTTATGGTGTGACCTATTGTATAATTATCTCTTTTAAACTTTCGTACTATTAGCCACCAGTTGGGCTTGTCAACTGGATTATATATATTAATATTATGCTTAATCGGCTGTGTAGTCTCGCGCTACACATCCGTTCTACTCAAAAAAAAATTACATAGAGCGGTTGTGGAGTTTTGAAAAAGATTACAGGTTAGAAATACATAACTCTGGTTTGTTTCTGGTGTATTTTGCTACTTCAATAGTTTTGAATATCTTAAATAATGGGACATACTCCTTTGAGTCAAGGTACATTTGGGAGTCCGACATGGATTTGATGAAGGAGAAGCTCAAGAGATGCTAGTATCGAGCACTGAGACTCGAAAGCATTGAGCATGATATGTAGTGTGGTTGGTAGTCCATCGGGCCTAATTGTATAACTTTGAGTACAGAAAGTACCAACTATGATTGAACTTTGGTAATTGTCTCTACCACTTCAAAATTTCCCTCTACCACTTCACCTGTGTATTTCTTATTTCCAACTTCATCTCACAGAAGGACTACATGCTAATATTAATGGAGATGGTGTTCTCGATCATGTACAGATGTAACAATTTTTTTATCTGTATGACATTTTTTTTACCATGTTCAGGCATAAGTTATTTTCTGTAGAAACTAATCCAAGTGAGTGATATGAAACAACCTTTAAAATAGTTGTTAGGTACTGTTTGGATGTAAATTTAGCTCTGAAACAGAACCTGGCTTGCCCCCTTTCTTTAAAGGAGCAAAACGAACCATTCAACATCAGAGTCTAATTTTTTATAAATTCCCATGAATTAACCTATTGTGTCAGTTTGAACCATTAAAGAGTCAGAATAAGGTCATATTCCAGATTAACATAAAACAGTCAATACAACTAAAATAACGATAGGAGATAACGATTAGCTACAAGAATGTGGGCCACGCCTACACATCAATTGTCACGATGATATCAACGTTAAATGGACAGCAAATTCTATAAACTTTCTCATTCTCAGCAGTCCACATCTTGTTATCTATGTTTCTTAGTCTTTCGGATCGTTACCGCGGGTAATAATCGTGTTCTTTTAAAATATTTATTTTTCATTAAATATTTTCTCCGTGTTTTTTATGATGTGAGCATCGATTCTTAGTAGTCAAGTTTGTTTTTATGATTGTTCGGTGCATAAGTTTTAATGTGAAGTAATATGAGCTTGCATTATAGATATGTAGCTTTGATCCTTTATTTAATTGTTTCTTGTAATTTGTAACGCCTGATTTATAGTGTTAAGAGCTCGATGATTCTTTTGTAGCTTGTTCATTTTGAGAATTGGGGACACCTTGCTTGAATCCGCGAGCTTCATGTTTAGGTTTTGATGACTGAGATGTTAATTTCCAGAACAGTTTATAGTTAATATCGTTAAATATAATTAAACAAAGAGGCATATTTCAAGAAATTGTTGTTTGGAGTTATCTTGTTGGATGGTATATCAGTAACCTTAATTAGCTACATTTTGGACTACAATTTTCCAACTTGACTTTGATATTTGTATAAAGTTTAGTTGATTGAATTTGATAATACTACTTTTACTGGCACTTTGTAGTTTGATTTTATATGAAAGCAATTCATGTCCCTGTCTTGGTTAGTCTATGTGTTATTAAATTAAATTTCAATGCTAATGATTAGAAGCCTAATTAGGAATTTGTAATGTCTAGGTTATTTGGTGTAGTAGCCAAGAACGTTCATAAGTGAGTGAAAAATAATAATTATTATTATAATCCAAATTTTAAGCAATTTATAAGTGTTAAACACTAAATAGGGATAACTCCCGTGATAGGTTGATTTGATTATATTTTATGTTACTGGAGCTCTTATCTCTTATTGATAAGCTTATGCTAATCTTACATATTATGGTTGGTTGTCAACTCTGGAATCATTGTATTTGTATTTTCTATCTTTTTGCGTTAGGCTTTGGGAAATTTCCTTTGTTATGCACATCCACCTGATATCTTTATAGCACATTTATGCTATACGGTAAATTTACAATAGAGTTTGACTATAACAAGCAATGCATTTGCTTGTTTTAAGAATATTATGTCATTTTTGTGCTAGCATATCTGTGGTATTTTGAATATAGTTACTAGAGAAGCTCAATTTATCTGTTATACATTTTTTTTTTCATGTTATATTTTTGATATGTTTCAGCAAATTTAATCAATGGGTGAAGTTGGACCTGCAATTGCAAAAGATGTCACTGAAGTATGATCTCCATCTACTATTATTCTACATGTTCTGCTTTTTATTCCTTGAATAATTCCTAATTATTTTCACTGTTCTTATAGTTGATTGGTAAAACTCCATTGGTTTATCTGAATAAAGTTACAGCTGGCTGTAAGGTTCGTATTGCTGTCAAGCTTGAAATGATGGAGCCTTTAGTGTTAAGGACAGGTATTTTTCCCATATTGTCATGCCACAAAAAATATTTAAAAATAATAATTTCCTTTCTTTCTTATATTAGCAGACACCCTTGTATTTAGTTATGCGATTGTGTACTGATGACAAATTATGCTCTGTTGCTGTCTTGTGCAATATTTTTCAAAATTTTCCCCTTACAAGTTTACAACAATTACATTTGTCTTTTCGAAAAAATAAAGAATCTCCCTTTGGCAGGATTGGATACAACATTTGACAGTGGTATTAGAGTGATTAACATAAAAATGTGTTTATTTTATTCTTTTATATTTTATTTTTTGTAAATAAATAAATGATACTTTGGGTATTTTTATGTGCTTTTACAGATTGTCAATTAATGTCTCCTCCATTTAAATTAAAGGCCAACTACGAAGAAAAAGCTACTTCCCCATATCAAAGCTATTTCAATTGCAAAAGAAATTGTAGCTCACTGGTAAAGGCATTGAAATGTGTACAGAGTGGCCTGAGTTTGATCCTTGGCAAGTACTATTTTTATGAAGAAAGGAACACGAATATTTCACATCCTGCCTCATGTGTTTTAAAGAATAAATGAATTAAGTGATATTATATATATATATATAGTCATATTTATTGCATTTGTATATATATATATATAATATGCACTTAATATAGATTTTTGAAATTTGGCACAATCCTCCTAAGAACTCAAATCCAATAAATCACATTTAATTGCCATGCAAAAAGAAGGGAAGGTTTTGGTTACACATCTCCAATCAAGCTTATCCTTATCTTCCCACTTACCGTGCCATTCATCAAAAAGGAAAGGCTTTGATGAGAATTCTTCAATCAAGCGCCATGGAAGGAATTTTCCTTCATCTTTGGAAAGAATATTTTCATATATTTATTTTGTGGGCCCTATATTCACATAGTAAGATAAGGGCTTCATCCTGTATAAAAAGACCCTTGTGTCATTGTAAAAAGGATCCTATTTTTTTGTGCCATTATTCTGTATTCTCTTTTATTCTAAATAACGTTTTCTTCATTCTAGTTTTATTGTTCTTTTCTTTCATAACAATTTGTGTGTCTACTCAATTAGTTTTGGTAGAACACATATTGTTATTTTTCTTTTATTATTGCATGTTAGCGATTGACCGTTTGATTAGTTTCAACGGCAATCCTACTTTTAATTTTCTGTTATTGTTCTAGTTGTTATTTTTCTTTTTTTTTAGTAATGGTTCGTTTCTTTTTAATTGTTGAATTTGATATTGATCTGATTAGATTCGAATCCATAGTAAATTCAATAGCTTCAATTCAAAATCATCCCCAAAATATTGTCTAACTCGCCTAAGAATATTTAAATAATAAAATTTAAAACACTCCCTTGTGATTCGACCTGCATATTACACGATCTGTCTGCTTGTAGTATTTATTTTAAAATTTGCACTTTTCTAGTTTCTAGAAAGCGACAATCAAAGTCAGAGTTGAGAAAGTCAAATTTGTTTTAATGGAAGGATTGAGAGTTTGTATTCGTACACATATGGGTGTTCCCTGTAACAGTTTGAGCTTAACTCTGAATAACACATTGTTTTTGGTTCAATGAACTGACCACGTCATGGCAAATTCCTGGAGGGAAGCAAAGATGTTTCAACATGGGAAAAAAACTGATGGGGGGCGAAGATGCAGATGGTTTTGCCCGCTTTCTGCATAAACAGGTTTTATTTTTAAACATTTATTAAAACATCCTTTGCAATCATTGTCTTCGACTTTTTTTAGTAAATTTATTGAAATCCACAGCCTTTCGTTACCAGTTAGAGCATGCTTTTGAAACCAAATCTGCTATTATCAGAAGCAAACCGTGCTTTTTTTTCTTACAAAGATGTACAGTTTCAATTTCGATCTACCCCTATTTCTTTTAACATAAAAAATCCAACATTTTGATTTCATGTTCTTTCTTGTGACAGTATATAACACTCATATTCATAGGCATGCTGATTGTTGCATCAGTTAAGGGCTTCTTGACAAATCTCATAAAGGTGATCTGTCTAAGTGCCACTATGAACATTCTCATCATAGGAGTTATTATGGTGGATTTTCATGATTATTAAAGCACATTCTGTTTGCACAGTTCTTTGCAGTTTCAAGAGTTGCCAGCGGGTCGTCCACCAACGTCGTATTTTTTATATCAGAGACCATGGGAATGTACTTTGCTTCATCCGTCCTTCTAATGAGAAAAAGTTTAGCTACTGAATACAAGTAAGTCATAATCAATTTAAACGATGCCTATATGTGTGGATGATGATATTAAGGTGATCTTGAATGTGCCTATGAAGCATAAACTATTTAAATATGGAAATACATGGTCAATGTTTTACTATGTGTTAAAAAGTTCAATTAAATTTTGGTTGCAGGATTATTATTACAGATGTATTGGGCAGTGAAATTCAATTTGATTTCTACCGTTGCTGGTTTGATGCAATATTTGTGGCAAGGGCCTTTCTTTCTTTGCTATTGCTTTCTGCATAACATAATTCTAGCCAAGAAAATAAGCATCCTATTGATTGAATTTTACACGTATAGGTAGGTCTTTTTTTACATGGGTGTCTAGTGTGATGTATTCTATGATGATTGATAAGAATATTCATTTTGTTCTTTAACATAAGTGCTAATATTCTTTTGCACACTATATATCAACTCATAGATTGATCTCAGACTATAATATTCTAGCTGTAGTATTGTGTAAAATTCAGATTGCTAGTGGACTTAAATTAATTCCCTCTATCTTGGTCTACAACCAATTTATCCTTATGTTTAGTTTTGAATTCGTTTCATTGTGGGAATATATTTTGAATGGTAGTTTTTGGTTTGTACTATTCAATAGTTTGATGATATTAGTGTGATATATATATATATATATAAAATAAAAAATGTATACATAGATCAAAAGGATAATCAAAGGAAATGACAGAAAATGGACAGAGAACTCTCGCTGAAATCCATTGCAAAATTCTGACACACATACCGTCGCGGTTTTTACCAACGACCACTATCCGCTTCAAATCTATCGCTAAGGGCTATATTGCGACGGAATTGAAGCAGATATGGTCATCGCAAAATCAGCCTTTTCTTGCAGCGAAGGTATTAAGCGATCGCGCAACCCACCTCTTATAAACGAAAGCATAAAAAGCAAACTGGTTATGAGCTCGATAATCTCCATGATTGGTCTGCTCTCCTTAAGTCTTAAGTGGCTGAGGTCGAGGGTCCACCTAGGAACGGGTTTAAACGACCACTACAGAGGTACCATAGGTCAACCTATCCTAAGGCGAAGTATTAAGTGATTAGAGGATTATCCTAATAAGGCCAACTAGATAGTAATGAGGGGGTCCACCATAGGGAGGTCTTAAATGGCTGCTACGTCTACCTATCCAATTGGTCTTAAACGACTGCTTACTATCCATCGCCTTATGCGGGGCATGGGTTCATATGCGTGAATGACGGAAGCCTTAAATTAGTAGAACTTGTAGCTAGTGTCCTCTAATTTATATTAGCGTAAGATAAACCATCGAAAAAGGTATAGATTGACCGATAGGTCCGCCTAGAGTCTTAAGTAATTAAGAGGATCCACCCTTATCTATTATTTGATAGTGGGGTCTTAAGTGGCTATATATATGTATAAATAATTAACCTCCGTAATAAGTGAGTAGTTGAGAGTCCACCTCTTAGTTCTTGGTAATTGGTTGAACAATGGTTTAAAGGCTCCATAATTATACGTAAACGTTCTATCTTAGTATCTTTATCATTTGGGAATGCTACCGTAGGTGGGTAGTTAATGTCATGCAAATGTGTTTACAAGGTTAGATGAGAATTACTAGCCTTGGTAGGCATATGTCACTGGTTGAACCAAACGGGATACATCTATGTATTATAGGATGTGTTATGCTCTTTCTGCTCACCAGAAATTATTGTTTTGACCCTCTCCTCATTACAGCTCCCAAGTTATCACAGAAGGTCATTTTTCCGCAGATGTTTAAGTTTGGTTTACGGTTCGCATCCCCTCTCATGCTCGGTATTGATGTAGTGACTTACTCTTATAAGGTAATTAACCAAGTGGAAACTAGTTTATCATATTTCGTTTCTGCTGGGAGTTACTTTATCGTACTCTGATTATACCCATGTTTTTTTTATTTGTAGTTAAAATATTTACACGCTCCATGCTTGGATGGGTTTGATTTTCAACTTTTGTCAAATTTTGGCTCAAAAAAGCATGGGGGTTACAGGAATTAACGAACCATTTAGAATGGCTCTAAGTTCCGATGGGCCTTTTCTAGGTTGGAATTTAGGCTCATTCTGGACGGGTTGTTACATTTCCTTCGTTCCACTTCTTTTGTAGGGCAATGGTTATAATAATTCTAATTGTGATTAGTTTCACTGCTGGCCAAAAAGCTTCATTAAAGCGATTCTAAACTATTGTGAATAGCCTTTAGCAACTAGTTTTGCTTTCTGTTTTGATATGTTTCCATATGGTTTTGTCTTTAGCTTGAGAATCCATTGCAACCTACAATGCTTATATGATTGGATAAACTCCAAATTTTGTTTTTTATCAACACATTATATATTCTTCATTCATGACATTTTCCCACTATTCATTGTTAACTGATTCCTCATAATTAATTGGCTCTAGGTCATCAAGTGTTGTAGTATATATCTAGGCTTGGATATTCCGCTTTTGTTCCTTGTGGCTATGTGATGCTCATTTTTATTCTAATTTGCACTTGTTCTTAACTTTTACAACTTGTTTACTCACTACTGTCACTGCCAATGGCTTGCCCTCTTTGGTATCCCATGTTTCTCTCTATTGTTTTATTGTTGTTGTGTAACTTCGTCGTGGAGTCGGTTAAGATATAAATTAACCATGTATTTGATATTATGTATGTGCCTTGTGACTTATCTTGATGATTTTCATCATGTTTGCTCTCGATCCATTCAGACAACATTGGTGATAATAGAATTGATGCTTTTGAATTACTAATTCTTTTGGTATTTTGGATTTTCTTTTCTTCAAAAAGAAAAACATGTTCATTTAACATATTATGTCTTGAAATAAATAACTTGCCACTGGCATCGAAACATTTATAGTCTTACTTGCATACCTTAAGGTGCATGTTGTGGATCTTAAGCTCAATTTGTGTCTACTGCATAGTCTAAGATAGGGAAAATGCATACACTCAAATGTTCTTAGATCTTGATAAAAAATATATTCCAAATAACATTTCATATTAGCACTTCTGTTTTAAAATACTGGTTGGGAGTCTGTTTATTAGATGCACAGATGTAGCAAATGCCTCTACCTAAAACCTAAGAGGCAGAGATGCTTGTGACATCAATGTCAATCTCGGCTCCACAATGTGTGTGTTTTCTCTCTACTCTACCATTTTTTCCGATGTGCGAGTATATCTCATTCTATGCATGATCACTCTGTTATCGAAAAATTTCTTTAGTGTATTGAACTCTAAACAACCATCTCCTTATGCAGTTTTGACACTACAATTGGTTTGCTTTTCCACCAACATAATAAATAGCATTGTTACATTATATGTTTTTGATTTCGATTTGAAGATATCTACCCACGTGTATCTAGTATATGCATCAATAAAGGAAAGATAGTACATGTACCCTTGGTCAGTTTCCAATGATGATGGCCCCAGAAATCTGCTGCTACTACTTCATAGGGATCATTATATACAGTATCAAAATAAAAAAAAGTTCATTTAATATTTGTTTTACATTCCTAATACTAAGGTGCCCTAGTTTGCAATGCTAAGTATCAAATACATTTCTTTTATTTTCAGCATTAAACTCTAGATTATTGCACCAATTTCTGATCTCAGTTCCATTTCTTTATTTGGTATTGCTGAATTCATATGGCCCTCTATCCAAACTACCCTGTAATAACTCACCTTAGTTAAGTAAATCCTTAACTAGACAAAATTTTAGATAACTCAAATTTCGCGTTGTTGTCATTGGCAAATTGCGAAACACTTAAAAAAAATTCTTTATTCTAGGCACTCTTAATAAATTATTAAGATGGAGTTGCCTCTTATCATTGATATAATCATTTCCAACATGAGATATACTTATAATTTCACCATTACCCATACATATAACTTGCATATCTGAGTATTTTTTATTACCAAGATTGAGATTCTGGAGATTGCCAGTTACATGATTTATGGCTTCAAAATCGGGATACCAATCATTCGGGTTAATGTCCCCTGTTTTGATTGCGTCATCTTTGTTGGCTAGTTGCATTCTTAAGTTTTTTGCACTTTTTTTGATGGGTTCAACTGAGCCATGCTCACATTTAGCCCTTATAACTATTCAGCACTTATTATTTGATATTAAAATCAGAGTCGAATTTGAAGTCGAATCGACTTAAAATATGTCCAAAATTTTCACATACTTGACATTTAACTCCACTGTTGTTATTCGATTTATTGCCCTTTCTCTGCCTCATTAGGATTGAGTTCCTCTTTGATTCACTACACCAGAACAGGCGATTCCCAACGAGTATAAGTGTCAACAATAATTCTTGTGACACTTATACGTGTCACTGTGGGGCCGTCGGGGATATTTAGAATGCTTATAAGCGTTGGCAAATATTCATTCGTAACGCTTATAAGCATTGGTAACATTATATTTGTAACACTTACAAGCACTGGTAACATGCAACACTTATATTTGCATACAAGATAGCATAAGCTCTATTTAATATGCATTCAGTTATGATATTATCTCAACATAGCAACATGTAACAAAATCAATAAGAAAAAAAATCCATATTCGTGACAAAAACAAAGTATGAACAAACAATAAAATCAATACATAAATTTACTAAATTCAATACATATGCAAATTATAATTGAAGAAACATCAAGAAACAATATCCAATTCCATAGTAACAACAATATAGAATTAACAAAATGCAAGATGTTTTTTATATTTCAAGTCTACAAGTACCAAATGCGAAACTCCAGCATATAACGAGCCTTACATCTAAAAAATTCGTAACATGTACCACCAAATTATCTCTTTTTCTCTGCTTCTTCTACTACTTCCTCCGTGCATTTAATTAAATAACATCAATTAAGTTTCAAATAGTAGTAAATGTTATAAGTTCAAAGTCATATCTTTTTAATTTTGATACATCTTTTGTTTGTTTAACTCAATGAAATCTTGCAATTTAAGCACTTTTTTAAGCCTTTATTTTTTTTCAAGAACCTCCAATGCAAATTTCGCACCACGATCACATAATCGTTTGTCAATACAATGGATGAATCCATAATCTTTAAGAGTTCCAATATTTGCAAAAATAAAATATTGAACGACCAACGTTTTTATTCAATAACATGTTTTGGTTGGTTCAATGTTGCAACGACATAGCAACCTTCGAGATTGTACTTCTCCAACATAGAATTTTGGCACGGGTGGCAATCTTGTTGGTGATGTCGATCTGGTAGGCGGTACCATATCATTCTAAACATTTAATAATGCCAAATTTCATTCTAAGCTTGACTCTGTTCTCTCGTAGACGCTAAACGGAGTTGGTTTATGAGATTCGTCTAAACAAACAATTTGACGAGGAATGCCTAATCGTCTGAATAGATAGACGAACAAAACCATAGGAAGTAATCATGATAATTGATCGAAGGTCTTGAATAGGAGGACATCTGCAGAAAATAAATAAACAACAACAATACCAAGACGTAAAAACCTTAATTTAGAACCATATAAATTGAATCTCATTTCAAATTTATGCTACATAAGGGTATTCATAAAATAACATAAGATGGATTACAACTAGGAAAAACTCAGAAACTTAGTTCTAAACTGAGTTACAAACATAGCATATCAACATAATGATTTAAAATGGAGTTCAATATGTAAATATCAATTATCAAGTGGTTTCTACAACTCTAACTTCTATCACAAGTCTCATTAATAAATAGTAGTAATAGGTGAAGTACACACATCGTAAGTGTTAAAAATAGTACCTTTCCAATGTAATGACAACAACTCTTCAATAAGAACAAGAACGTTTGGAGAGTTCAAATTGATAGAAACTCTTCAATAACCTAGAAAATAATCCTGAAAGCAATAATAAATATTGATACTATAATACTATTAGAAATTTTTGTCAATACACGATTGTATTACAAAATTATATCTTTTGTCAATACATAATTGTATTGCAACGTAAACAGTAACAACAAATTGTTAGAACTTTTCTCAATACACGATTATATTACAAAGTTATATCTTTTGTCAATACATGATTGTATTGCAAAGTAAACAGTAATAACAATCAATGTTTCTCAATAATTATGCAACAATTGTCACGTTAAACTATGTTTACAATAATCACAGAAAGCATAACCGATTGTGCAATCGATTAAAGAATACATATAGTATTCTTTTCCCAGTAATGTCCAAGTCCAGAAAATAATATGATTCCTTGAAACAATATTGTCGTCGTATGCACTGGTTGACGTAGTTGCAATTTGTTTCCCAGGATAAAATGGACCAACTCCGCAGCGTAGTGCCAGCAAACGAAGCTCTAACGAACTGAAGAAGATCACAGAAACTAGATCGGAGGATCACTCTGAACTCTGAAGAAGAAGAAGAAACAATGCAACATGAAAAGTCTAAATTCTATCTTGTTTTGGGCAGTGTATATATAGGCAGGAGGAGGTGCCTTTTCGTATGCATCAGTAACCGACAGAATTGGAAAGGTTGTAACCCTTTAACCACCTGGTTATTAATGTGCATACGCTAAGAATTCAAATGGTTGTACTTATTCAACTAATAGTCATGCTTTTAGAATTCTGGACTGAACAGACTTACCCTTTAAAATCCTGAGATTTTTTTTTCGTTTTAGCGCACTAGCCCAATCAGCAACCGACAACCATATTCAATCAAGAGACCCCAGGAGCCCCAAGGCCTAAGGCCCTATCCTTGACATTTTAATTTATTATTATGTCATGGCCAAGCCCACATCCTCATATCATCCCTCTCCTTTCTATTTTACATAAGCCTATTTGGCTTCTAATATATTAGGAGAGATTGTGCTAATATTTCCATGATGTGGGACATTAAATGTTGCTATCTTTTCTTCTTCCCAATTTCTTCTTTGTTTGCTCATTCATTTCCAACAATCCCCCAAATGAATAAGCAATCGATCTTAGTTTCACGAACCATTTATCGCATCGGTTAAAGTAGCACATATGCCTTGAACTTTCCTAGTGATTGCCTATTTGAATCACAGGCGAATCAGTAGACATAGACTGCCCTTGAACTATAAGCCTTTTGTGTAATTCCAAAGTAGATAACACACGATAAATGTTTCTTATAACCCTTTGTTCTCTATATGTGTTCGTTTTTGCCTTAAATACCTGCCTGGTCTCATAAGTGCTTAAAGAATTTGGCCTCATAATTCTCTTTGAAGCGGCGCCTTCGCACATACGTAGGTGATTCTATAAAGGGAAATTTTCTAGTTACTCATATAAAAACATCATTAAAAGTAATAATATTTATCCTTATTTAACATATAATGCACTGACTTATCATAGGAATGGTTTGTGTAAAACAGTGCCATCAAGTTTCTCTTAAACTTCGTTGTCCCTTTGAACCTAGATCTTGGGATCTCCAGTCAACTAGGTGGGGTTTCCATTTTAGAAAAACCTTTAGTCTATAGGCCTTAGCCTCATTCCCTTCGATAAGGTTTGAAATTTCTCTCTTAGCAAGCCTTTTTAAGTGGATCCACTAAGTTATCTTTAGATTGAATGTAATCTATTGTGATAACGCCATTAGAGAGAAGTTGTCTTATATGTCTATGATGAAATATGCCTAGATTTACCATTGTATAGTGTATTATTAACTCTTCCAATAGCTGATTGACTATCACAATGTATACATATTGGAGGCATATGTTTGCTCCAATTAGGAATGTCTTCTAAGAAGATTCAAATCCATTCTGCTTATTCTGCGGTCTTATCTAGTTCACTTAACTCCAGTTCCATCGTAGATTTAGTGATACAAGTCTGCTTGGATGATTTCCATAAAAGTGCTCCATTTCCTAATGTGAACACATATCCACTTGTAGACTTTGTATCATGTAATCCAGTGATCCAATTTGCATCAATGTATCCTTCCACTATTGAAGGATATTTTGTGTAGTATAGACCATATCTCTGCGTATACTTAAGGTATCCTAAAGCTCTGATTATCGCTTTCCAATAATGTTTACCAGGATTGCTGGTAAATCTACTTAGTTCGCTTACAGCATATGCGATATCAGGCCTAGTACAGTTCATAACATATATAATACTTCCTAGTATACGAGAGTATTCCAATTGGTAGATATCATCACCAATGTTCTTTACCCATTTTTGGGTGATTTTGCGACAGCTACATCATATTGCTTGAATTTTTCAAGTATTTTGGTGATGTAATGTGATTGGGATAATGCATTTCACTTTGGTGTTCTTAGAATTTTTACACCCAATATCACATTAGCCAGTTCTAGGTCTTTCATATCCAATCTAGAGGATAAAATATCCTTTGTAGATGTTATTATGACCTTGTTATTGCCTAGGAGCAACATGTCATCAACATAGAGACAAACAATGACATATCCAATATGTGTGTGTTTTATGTACACACATTTGTCTGATTCATTTATCGTGAATCCATTTCATAACATAGTTTTATCAAACTTCTCATGCCACTGTTTTGAAGCTTGCTTAAGACCATAAAGTGATTTTACCAGTTTGCAAAATTTATTGTCATTTTCAGAGCTTAGAAATCCTTCAGGTTGTCTCATATAGATTTCTTCCTCTAATTCACCATTCAAACGTGCAGTTTTAACATCCATTTGATGTATTTCTAAGTCATGTATGGATGCAATTGCAATAAGCATTCTTATTGACGTTATCCTTGTTTCTAAGGAAATATACATGTCAGTATCTAGTACATTCGTCAATGAATGTAATAAAGTACATTTTCCCACCTCTAGTTTGACACATTTTCCAAATTACATACATCAGTATGTATTAAGTCTAGAGGTTCGGTCTCTCGTTCAACATGATGAAATGAGGTTCTTGTCAATTTTTCTTCTGCACAAACTTGACATTTATAGTTGGAATTTATATTGCATTTTGGTATAAATTCTAGATTAATTAATTTTCACAATGTATGAAAGTTTACATGCTCTAATCTAGAATGTCGTATGTTAGAAGATTCAACGATATAAGCAAAAGATTCACTTTTATTTATATCAGTGTGTGGTATAATAGTGGTTACATTTGCTTTAAACAAACCATCACACGCATATACTCTTCCAACATACACTCCATTCTTGAAAAGTACAAATTTATCAGCTTCAAAGATTAATTTGAAACCATGCTTGCTTAGCGTATTTCTGGAACATGGAGAACATCATTAGTTCCTTTCCAGAAGTCAGTTTCAACACAACTTTTCCTTTTCCTTCCAACTTTGAAGTAGATGAATGGCCTATAAAAGTTTGTTCATCAGCATTTGTTGTTTTGTATTTGTCTGTTGAACCATCAGGTTTCAATTTCTTTTTAAATATCCATTTATTACCTAAGGTCTTACATCATTGACGTAAATTGACTAATTCCCATGTATGATTGGACATAATGGTTCAATCTTATTGTTACTCGCCTCTTTTCAATAAGGGGCATCACTGGAAGACACATCTTGTTTGTATGTCAATGGATCATCTTCTAACATAAAGGTATAAAAGTTTGGTCCAAAGGTTTTTTAAGGTACTTGACCTTTTTTTCTTTCTTTTTTCTTGGTTCCTCCACTTGCTGCTCAGCACTACTTTGCTGAGTTTTATTTTGTTCAAAATTCTCAAGAGAATAAGGAACTCCATCCTCCCTTGGTCTCTTTGTTTCAAAGGGAATATATGTTCGAAAAACATAGCATTTCTCGACTCAATGATGGTATTTTCATGAATATCATCAATTTCAGATTTGTGTATCAAAAATCGGTATACAGCACTGTTAAGTGCATATCCAACGAATACACAATCAATTGCTTTTGGCCCAATTTTGACCTTCTTTGGTTTTGGTACCTCTACTTTGGCAAGACACCCCCACACTTTTAAGTATTTGTAGGATGGTGGTCTGTTTTTCCAAAGTTCATGAGGAGATTTAGAAGTTTTCTTTTGGGGTATTTTATTTAAAATATGATTTTCCGAAAGAATATCTTCTCCCTAAAGTTATCTGGCAAGCCAGAAACTAACCGTAAAGCATACATTTGAGAGCCCCAATTTGACATCAACAAAATATTGTGTCATGGACTCCAAGAGTCCCAAGGAGCTAGGCCCAATTGGACATCAATATAATATTATGGCTTGGCTTGGCCACACCTTTTTACAAGCCCCTTTCTCCATTATTTATATAAGCTTACAGAGAAGTGGGTACTCATATTTCATAATGTGGGACTTCTGTTTACTTTCCTTTCCTCATTTTGCTTTTCATTTTCTTATTAAGTTGATTCTCAACTTCCGTTTTGTATTGTTTAAGTACCTCAAATGCTATCATTACCCAAAAAAATTGCAAACTACATGACAATATTGAAAAGTCAAACTTTGGAAAGCAAGCCAAAAAAGCAATTTCATAATATAATTCATACAATTCACACTAAGATTTGAATATGCTGAACATGTCATGCGTTACAAGCCAAAATGATTTATTTAATAGACTTTTAAAGCATAAATCATTTTGAATATGAAGAGTCAGATGTCAGCTAGCAACATAAGAATTTCATACTTAATTCACACAAGTTTCAAATTTCAGAAGAAGAAAAGTCTAATAATGTATATGTATGACCTTTATCCGATGATGCGTTTGAATACAAATGAATCATTTGATACTTGAAAATGTTTGCAACCACTGATTTAAAGGGGAAAAAATGAATTTTAAGAATATTAGTACAAATCCACACAAATTCAACGTATCTTAAGATTCAAATCTTTCAATAATTCACGTCTTGAAAAAAACAAAGATTTCTCAATAGAATTAACCATGAGTGGCTCTGATACCACTTGTTAGAAATATAATGTTTTTAGATCAAAACATGAAACTCAAGTTGATATAATTTGAATGAACAACAAAACGTACCTGAGTCTATAACATACGTTCAAACAAGTAAAATATTGTTTGAATATTGTTAGAAATTTTTGTCAACACACGATTGTACTACCAATTTATATCTTTTTTCAATACATGATTGTATTGCAACGTAAACAGTAACAACAAATTGTTAGAACTTTTGTCAATACACGATTATATTATAAAGTTATATCTTTTTTCAATACATGATTGTATTGCAAAGTAAACAGTAACAACAATCAATGTTGCTAAATAATTAAGCAACGATTGTCACATCAAACTGTGTTTACAATGATCACAGAAAGCGTAACCGATTGTGCAATCGATTAAAGAATACATATAGTATTCTTTTTCCAGTAATGTCCAAGTCCAGAAAATAATCTGTTTTCTTGAAACAATATTGCCGTCGTATGCACTAGTTGACGTAGTTGCAATTTATTTCCTAGAATAAAATGGACCAACTCCGCAGCGTAGTGCCAGCAAACGGAGCTCTGACGAACTGAAGAAGATCACAGAAACTAGATCGGAGGATTACTCTGAACTCTGAAGAAGAAGAAATAATGCGACATGAAAAGTCTGAATTCTGTCTTGTTTCTGGCAGTGTATATATAGGAAGGAGGATGTGCCTATTCGTATGCATCAGCAACAGATAGAATTGGAAAGGTTGCGACCCTTTAACCACCCGATTATTAATGTGCATATGCTAAGAATTCAAATGGTTGTACTTATTCAGCTAACAGACATGCTTTTCGAATTCTGGACTGAACAGACATACCCTTTATAATCCTGAGAAAAAATTCTCGTTTTAGCGCACTAGCCCAATCAGCAACCAACAACCATATTTAATCAAGAGACCCCCAAGAGGCCCAAGGCCCTATCTTTGACATTTTAATGTATTATTATGTCAAGACCAAGCTCACATCCTCATATCATCCCTCTCCTTTCTATTTTACATTAGCCTATTTGGCTTCTACTATATTAGGATAGATTGTGCTAATATTTCCATGATGTGGGACTTTAAATGTTGTTATCTTTTCTTCTTCCCAATTTCCTCTTTCTTTTCTCATTCATTTCCAACAAATACTGCTATCCAAAACAACCCATTTCAATCCATATTTTTGATGCTTTTTTAATGAACTAAATGATGTTTTTGGGTGTCTATGTTTGTCTAACATACTACTGTTATAGATGGAAAAACATCAATGCATAATCAAGCAACCTCAAGTAAAAGAGTAAATATAGTAATTCAGTATTTCAAGGTTTTCAAATTTCAGCTTTTGGTCTATTAGTATCACACAAACACATAGAACTAACATGAAGCACTGTCTCATCAATTAATTTAATGAACGGTAGTTGAAAGTGAAGAGGAGTCAAGATTGAATAAACACATGAAGATGTCCAAATTGGAAACGGTAGAAAATGGCTCAAAATGGAACACTATCTATTTGGTTTTTAATGATTGATGCAAAAATGCATTAAAGAATGTTGCTTCTAATAAACCCTTTGTTAGTCCTAATTCTACTTAATTACTCATGCGTGACATTAACAAATACATCAACTATCACGATGCTTAAAAACAAAATTACACACTTCTATTAGTAACTAAACAAAGTTCCCACATTCAGGTGAATATCGAGATCACACACTTCTAAATTTAAGAACAAATTACATTTAATAAAGCTAAGCATTCAAAAAATAATAAATTTCAACATCTAGAACGGTAATAATCAATAAAAGAATTAAATCGGTGCATAATATATTTACTTAACTATGAAAAGAAATGTTATTAATAACTAAAAAAATTCAAGCATTCAGGTGAAATGCAGGACAAGAATTTATCATCTATAACCGCAAAGTATTTTGCCACCATTTACTGAGTTAATTGTGCTTGTTCACTTTTAGCAAGTGAAATTCTAAAAAAGAAGAATAAATTGAACTATAATTGATGGACAAAACAAGATTAGCACATAATGTCGCAAAATTTTGTAACTAAAATAACAACTTGTTACAATAGATTTTTAAGGTTAGATTTTCAAAGATGCTATAAATCATTTTGAATAACCTGACATGTGTAGTTGATCAATGTATATGTCCTTGAAGGTTGACATATCTGTCGAATTGTAGCATAGATCTTTATGAGTAAACTGAAATTTGTTTCTAATCAAGCATACATGATTTTGATTGAATTTTAGTTCCTTATTCATATTTGTTGACTTGCACCATCAAGCAATCCCTAAAGCCACATTTTTATTTACAAGTTTTTTAAATCGATAGTATGAGTCAAACTTATATTATTAGATTTTAAACATCTAAAAGTCATTATTTTAGAAGGAATTTCTGTACTATAGCTCAAAAACATTCATTTGGTGGGTTAAAAAACAACACCAAAATCACACTATATGAAATTTTGGTACAATGTTATTAATTGCTGGTTATAAATGTTGATCAAAATATTCAAATCCAACCCTTCAAAAGGTTACAGATGATGGTTTTCATTGCTCTTCATATGAAGTGTCGAAAATGATCAAAATTGGTTTGAAAATGTTGAACAACTTGAATCAGATTCAAATATATAGATAATAAAAGCAAGTGGAAGATAGAAAAGTTATTAAATGTTTGTAGATAATTAGCAGAGCAGATTTCCATTTTGTTCTTTTTTCCTTTTATAAACTACTTGTATTCCATATATAGCTAACATAGATATTCATGTACGTATTTGAAATTTCCAATTCTGAGTTGAGCCATCAAATTGAGAAACCAAATTTGGCAAACATCAAAACTAGCAACAAAATTGGGACAGCGGGCAAGGGGAGAAATGTAAGGACCTCAAGCATGTACATAATCAAAACAATAGGGTTGTGGGATGTGACGACCTAAAGTGCACAGATTTTAATCTGTATATATAACATTTGCATGTAATTAATTAACAACCCAAAATTAGAGAATGCGTAACAACCTGGAATTTCTGAACCAATTTAATTTTTTTATTTTAGCTGTTTTAATGGATTTTGAAAATTTTAAAATGACTTATTTTAAATAATAACAATTAAAAATTTATTTAAATCAAAGTTAGAACGTTTAAATTTATTTTAATTATAAAACGAACTCAAATGGCGCGGTAGTTTGAAAATTTGGTTTTGAATTTCAATTGAATTTATAGGATTTAAAATAAGTCAGAATTAGATAAAACAAGAAATGTTTGAATCAGTTTAATAATATCTTTCTAATGAATGTGAAAATTGAGATTTTGCTTTATAAATAGAAAGTTATGTCATGTTTAAATTTTAGAATAGTCGCTATGGAATATATATATATATATATATATATATATATATATATATATATTATATAATATATAGCCCTTAAAAATAGACATTTTGCAAATGACCTCCGTTTTCGATGAAACCACTTTTGTTGGATCCGGAATGTCAAATTATTGTTTGGTTTAAAATTTCATAATTTTTGGAATTAATATGTGAGCACAGTAAATTTAAACGCATTTGGTAATTTCAGTTTGAATTTAATCGACTAGAAAAGGACCATTTTTCAAACGATCTCCAAATTTCAGTTCGATGAAATTAGTTTTGTTAGGACCGTATCATCAAAACATAACTAGATTTATTTTTATGTAATTTTTGAAGTCAGTATGTGGCCTCGGTAAATTAAAATGTACGTTTGAATTCAAT
This sequence comes from Allium sativum, assembly GCA_030737875.1. Lineage (NCBI taxonomy): Eukaryota > Viridiplantae > Streptophyta > Magnoliopsida > Asparagales > Amaryllidaceae > Allium > Allium sativum. The sequence goes on from CM060918.1 coordinate 544,048,267, forward strand.
ATATATTTATTTATATTTTAATTTTGATAAAAACTGATCAAAACAATCGAATTGGCTTACGAAATATACCCCATTGTGTTCGGAATGGGGGTATTTAGCTAGGGGCTACAATCGTTGGGTTTGATTTGGAGTTCATGGCATTAAACATATAATTCAAGAATTAAAATATTATAAAAAAAATATAGTATAAATACTCTTCACTAAACCCTAGGCCTCCATCCTTCAGAATCCCATCGCCAGGCGGAAATGAATGGCTATGCTCATTCGAAATTAAATCCATAACCATACCCAAACCATTTCGAATCCGATCTCAAGCCCCAAACGAAAATCAAAGTGCCAGATGAGATCTACAATTCCATAGAGAGATGATCAGATATCGTTTAGTATTTGGTTCAACTTTCATCCTCAAAAGGGACCGGTTCGCAGGCAAATCCAAGGTCGTGTAGGGGCTTGAGCTGGCGGCCGTTCAGGCGAGGGGTAGAGCGGAGCAAGGCGTTCCTCGTCACGGTGGTTGATTGACTTCCGATCAACTGTAGGAGACGCACGGTGGAGCCTTAGGTGACGAGGTTGGTTCGATATCAGCTGTATTGAAGAAGACGATGGCCTAAAATGTAATTAAGGGATAAGGATGTAATTAATGTTTAATTAATTATTTTAATTAAATTATTTATGTAACTAATGTATAAAACTGTGTAATTTTTTCATACGAGTTTAGAATGAAATGAAACAAGTTATATTCCGATCATGGCGACGAACTCTACATTTCAGAGCTGACTAGAACGGAAATGGAGCAAATTGGATTTTCAGCTAAATTAAACACGCGTTTAATTTAGTTGAAAAATACAGTCTTCAATCAAAGACTGACAGAGTGGAAACGAATGTGAGAATTCTCTCACTAAAATATTTGTACCAGTTATTTATTTTATAATTGAAATTATATGCCAGTAATGATTTTTATCCATTTTAATTATCAAATTGTTATTTATTTTTGGAGTTCAACACACGAATTCGCACAAATCATTTAAATTAGAAGCGATGTATGGATATTAGCGACACTCACATTTCATACTCGGTGGATGACCACTTGTGGCGTCGTAAATGGCATTGGGTATTTGAGTATTTATTTATATGGATGATTTAAATTGACTGTATTGTGTTGTGATTGTGATGTGAAATGGAGTAAGTATATATATGTGTTGTATAAAATATATATACACATGCATTGTATAAAAATATATATATGTGTTGTATAAAATATATACGTGCGTTGTATAAATTATATATATGCGTTGTTTAAATCTTATGTATATGCGATATATAAAATGGTCATGATGTGGAATAAATGTTTGTTCGTTAAAAATATTACTTATAACATGTATATATGATACATAAAATGGTCATGTAATGAAATAAATATTTGTTCGCTAAAAATATTATTTTTAGCTTATTTATGTGATATATAAAATGGTCATGTAATGAAATAAATATTTGTTCAATAAAAATATTATTTTTAGTTTATATATGCGATATATAAAATGGCCATGTAATGAAATAAATATTTGTTCGGTAAAAATATAATTTTTAGCTTATATATGTGATATATAAAATGGTCATGTAATGAAATAAATATTTGTTCGTGAAAAATATTATTTTTAGCTTATATTGGCGATATATAAAATGGTCATGCTATGGAATAATTATTGGATTGTTAAAAATATAATTTTTAACGTGCATATGCGATGAATAAAATTGGCAGGTAGTGAAATAATTATTGAATGGTTAAAAATATAATTTTTAACTATATATGAAATATTCAATTTTGATTTAAAATTGAAATGAAAGTTGGAATCGTTTTTAAAATGAATTTATAAACGATTTATAAAATACGTTTTAAATGGAAATCGACAATATTATATATATATGTATAATGGCTTGAATTGAATGCGCCGCGTAGCTACCGTTCACGAATTTCGAACATTAACTTTGAATTGATGTTACGGGAGATTCGACAGTCGGATTCTCCTAAAACCTGAACCATTGAGTTCATATCGAAAAGATCTTTCCAATGAATATAAGAGATTTAAATTTAACGATTGGATTTCAAATTATGTCCAAATTAAATTTAGAAAAGGTCGCTATGAATGCAGTTCGGTGGCCGTTATTGGAAACTGACTGAAATGGCAATATTAAAATTATTAAAAATATGGAAAAATGATGTAAAATCATAATAAACAATTTGGAAAGATTTTGGATGAAAAATTCTGTATTTGAAAAGATAAAAGATATTTTTATCTAAATGAACTAGTTATTAATTAGAATAATAATCCAATGTTTTTAAATAATTTTTGGATTGGCAAATTGTTTTAAAATAACCAAAATTTTCCAATGAATATATTGGAATGGAAATAATCTTCGAAATATTTAGGTATTGGATTCCGTGATTATATGGATATTTTTAAGGAATTTGGAAGATGTAGATATCGTTATTCCCAATACGATATCCATTAGTTTCAGAATTTGATGTTGAATATAAGTCGGTATTATTTCTATTTAGAGCCTTATATTTAATAGCAAATTGGATTTTGGGGTTTGTAGTGAACAATGTTTTAAATAGCAGTCGTTTTTTAACCTAATTAACAGTGAAGATATGATTTGGAATTTATAATCTTTTAATTAAGATTAATGGAATTTTTCAAAGTAAAGTTTTCCAATTTAAAATATTAAATTGTAATTGAATGGAATTTGATTTGATAATCGAGATGAGCTTCAGTGAATGAAGACCGTTACTATTTATGGAATTTAAAAGGCTTTACCGCTATTCCACTTATAGTATTAGTTTGATATGGAAATTTATATCGATTATATACTATTATGATTTCCATGAAGGTTCCATTTTGATGAAAAATGATTTTGGGTTTATTGTGAACTGTGGTTTAAATGACATTGGTTCGTTAACTCAGTTAAAAGCAAGATTAATTTCCAGAAAGTTGAATAATCATTAAGTAATGATTCTATACATTAAACGAAGAAGAGTTTTATTAAATCTTTAATTAGATTTGAATGAATGAATGGTGATTAAATTTACCAAAACCCGAGAGATGGTATAAACCAAATATACTTGGTTGTTGATATTCATGATTGTGATTGATTGATTGGGTGGATTCTACTCGACCAGTTTATGAGCAAGACATGCTTTTACATTTAGCATTGGGTTGGGTAGAAATATTTGTAGGCTAACATCTTATGAAACACTTCACGATTTGACGATGAGATGTTTAGTGATGTGGTTGAGTTCATTCCAAATTTAATGAATGATTTTGAAATGATATTTTTCTTATTCTCAATTTTGGATAGGGAATGTTTTATAAAAATATTTTATAAAACAGGAAGGATTTCCGGGGCTAACCCCGACGTTTCTGAAATAATTTAGAAGAGTATTATGTGTTTGACATTATGGTTCATCACGTAACAGATTAGTTGTTATTGATGATGTATCTATTTGGTGGAGGAGAATTTATTCGCTTGCTTAACACCCTTCTTTGAGACGTACGTGCTCAAAGGTTATGTGATTAATAGTGACTGATCATATGTTGAATTGCTAATGTGAAATACTATATTTTGGAAAGTACTTGTGATTATTATGTTGTGAAATGATTTTTCCTACTTCGGGAAATAAAAATGATTTAGTATGTGGCTAAAGATTCTAATAACCCGGACGACTAAAAGTATGGGTGAGATAGCGGTGTAGTCCCCGAGGTCGTGGGATTGTGCATCGTCAGTGTAGCCTGCTCCATCGTGGGAGGTGCATATATATATATATATCATGTTGGTGAGGTACGTACCCTTTGCCTTGTTTGAAGGGAGCCGATATTTGGTTGCAAACTTGTTTGTATGCATTGTGATATTTGGAATTCATATTTCCAAAGATTTTGGTTTGAGATCCCGAAGTGAAATCTAGTTTGATATAAAAGCTAGATATGTATTTCAAATGATTTGAAATAAGAATCGGGAAATAAAGTCCAAGGGAATAATTTCTATAAAGAGAATTGGATTTCAAAAGTCTAAGTTTGGGGCTTAAGCCTAAATGGGTAGTTTAAAAAATTGCATGTTGTATGATGCATTGTAGATCCATATGTCTATTATTGGCATAGTTTGTTTATGGTATTCTTTGGAGGAAACACGTTCCCTGACATGCGGCGTGGTCCCGTAATTTACCACTGTAACAACCCGTATTTTCAATAACCTGTTATAACATAAATCGAGGCAGAATTTAATTCAAAAATCTGAATCAGGGGAAACGGGCTATGCCATTGCGTTCGTCTCGGGAAAATACGCGAAATAGAGTCCGAGTTTTCGAAAATCGGAGTCCGTATGACCCAGTTAAGGCCCATTGAAGTTTTCAGAAATTTCCATGTTAAAAACAGATTTAAATTTTAAATTAAAAACAAGGATTAGGGCTAACTGGCGTCAGGCGGGAAAACTCCCGCCAGGACCCCCATGTCGACAGGCATGTCGACAGGGGTCTAAGGGTGTCGACTGCCCTGTCGACAGCCCTGTCGACATGGGGTGGCCGGGCAGTTTTGCCTGGCGCACCATTTTTGATTTGGGCTTGGTCTTGTGGCTTGGTTCTAGAGAATTCCGAAATCTGACGGACCTAAACTAACCTAGGGTTAATCCTAGGGCTAAAAACACTCTAATCTTCTATAAATAAGCCCCTAATCCTACCCTAAAACCTCATTATTCATTCTAGCAACCAAACTATGTCAAATTGAATCCTCAAATGGCCTCCACCTAAAAACCCTAGCCTCCACCCTCTTCATAAATCATTCCTATGAAGATTATGATGTTCATACAAGCATTTCTAAGTTGTATGAATGATCATTAGCTTGCATACATCATCAAGTTGCAAGTTTTATTTGCTAAGCTAGAGTTTTTGGGGTTTTTGTTAAGAGTATTTCTTATTGGAGCTTTGTTTTGGGTTTTTATGCTTGCATAAAGGGCTTCTCAATCTTTATTTGTAGATTTGAGTCTTCATAATATTTGTAAGCCCTCTTACCTTCATTTTAGAAACTCTAAAGTTAATATGTGATGAAAGTTGGGATTTATGCATGTTTAATAAGTTATGCATGCTTATGCGAGTTCACTATGATATGTTACACATGTTTGATAAGTTATGCATGTTTATGTAAGTTCACTATGCCATGATTTGCAAGTTTAACAAGTTATGCATGTTTATGCAAGTTCACTATGCCATGATTTGCAAGTTTAACAAGTTATGCATGTTTATGCAAGTTCACTAGGCCATGATTTGCAAGTTTAACAAGTTATGCATGTTTATGCAAGTTCACTATGCTAAGTTATGCAAGTCCAACATGTTATGCATGTCCATTAAGATATGTAAGATTCATCATATATGTTGTGTCAAGTTCCCTCTTTCTATCCTTTATGCGTTATAACGAATATGTAAGCGATAGAATGACGTTGGGGGGTTTGGGGTAAAACTTAAAATACATGAAAATATGAGATTGGGAATTTACCTATTAAGTTAGGTCTACCCCTTGGGAATTTACCTATTAAGTTAGGTCTACCCAAGTATTTGTTAAACTTGTGATTTTGTTTTGAAAATAAAGTGGACATGACACTTAGAAAACATAAGTGTGGCCAACTCGAGGTTGGGTTGAGTTGGTAGCGTAAACCTACCCGGAACTGACCGGCTTAACTAGTTGCTACAAACAATAGGACCCAATGTGAGAAGTTGGTCATGTGTACCTTGGACCCGAGGTTAGACCAAGTTGTGGTGTAAAGCTAACCGGATCCGCCCGGCTTAACTAGTAACCGCAACAAAGTCTAATGTGAGAGGTTAAGGCACAATTAAATTAATTAATGCCTCATGATTAGGGTTAAGTCATGGCCCACTAATACTTAACCAATTTCGGGGAATACAAGGGATTAAATGGGGTTAAGTGGTGAACTGTTGGTTACACTTAACTAATTTAATCCATGATTAGTGAGGGGTTAAACCACACTTAACCCTCTTAGAAAACCCTAGCAACGTGGTCTGTTCCAGCAGTAATCCCAGTTGGGTATCATTCACAACCCTAGAGGCTAGGCTAGGGCGGGGGCACGATTACTGGACGGATGTAAGCGACCAAAGCGACGGATGAGTGGTACAGCGGTGCGGGTCCAGGCGGGCTACGGACGTGCACGTAGTCCGGTGTTGGACAAACTCGAGGCACGGGTACCAGTAGGTTTAGACTGTGCATTATTGCTTAGGTGTCTGGGGTTGACACCCGAGGGCTTGATACACCCGAAGGTGGACCCAGCACAGTCTGACTACAACCATATGTGGGCCGTATGGGCACCAACACTTAACGTGTTAGGTTTATAGGGAGCCGATCGACTAGACCGTTGGGCTGGGCCTTGTATTAAGGTCACTTCATGTTATTGGGCCAAAGTTTTGGGCTGAGGGATCAATACCTGCTATGTTAGTTTGCTAGTACACTGTGGTGCAAAGCTTAATCTTCTCTATGTGATGACACCTTTATCTATTGCCAGTATGTTCATCTCAGTTTCCATCATGATGTTAACTTTATTAGTTTATAGACTGATCGTAGTAGGGCTTACCAGTCTTTTTGACTGACTTGTTTTCTTTCGCTTCTTTTCTTCCGTTCCCCCCCCCCCCCCCCAGGTTCTCAGGGAGGGAATAGTGGTGCTTAGCTTGGATCGCTTGCTTGTTTGCTGGATAGCTCATGTATGACTGGACATTGAGCTCGCTATGGTTTATCATCTTTATTTTGGGGATAGCACTATGTATTTCAGTATTTCCGTTTATGATGTACTAGACATGTTTATTTTGGCAGTTGACTTTATGATGTACTAAACTTGTTTTGAGATGGTTTGAGATATTCCGCTGTTTTATTCTTACTTACTCTGTTTTACATATATTTATGTTCTTGTTCTGCCTTGATATATCATTATGCATGCTTACCCAGTTATATCGCCCCCCAGAAGCTAGTGCCCCCGAAAGAGTGACCCTAGCGGAGGTGGGGTGTTACAAATTTGGTATCAGAGCATATGGTTTACAAGAAAGAACAAAAAGTTTTTAAAAAGACTTTTGAAAAACTATTTTCAAAACAAGTATAAAGTATTTTCCAAAGAAAAGTCTAGTATTTTAAAAGGCTATTCCCCAAAAAGCCATTAGCGTTATCCTTCGTTCCCTTGACCTAATCTTATCTTATCTTTCATTTCAGTATGGCTGAGAATCTTGCCATCCCGGATGGAGTAAACGTACCACTCTGGTATAGGAGACTTCTAGAAGCTAGGGCGGTAGCTGGCCCCGCAAACCCTACTCCCACTCCTCCTCCTATAGTTGAGAATCCTCCCCCTAATGTCCCTCCTCCGGTGGTTCCTGTTCCTCCTCCCGTTGCTAATGTTCCTCCTCCTCCAGTTGCTGAGGCTCCTCTTCCTCCTCCTCCCCCTCAGCATCCTCAGGTTGAGTTCACGAAGGTTTGTAAAGACTTCAAGGCGATGGGAGGCAAGAATTTCCTAGGCACGGAATCTTTTGTTGAAGCTAGGAATTGGCTGAAAGACACTGAGGACTTGTTTGCTATCTTTAGGATTGATGACGAGAGGAAGATCTTATTGACAGTATGGCTTTTGAAGGACGAAGCAGCCTATTGGTGGGAGGTCACCAATGGGACAAGGCCCGTCGAGACTTGGGCCGATTTGAGGACTAGATTTGTGGCCAAGTTTCTATCTGCTGCTGAAGCGAATTTACAGATGGAGAAGTTCATTTCATTAAAGCAAGGTGATATGACTGTCAAGGAGTATGTGAATAAGTTTAATCAGCTGGCCCGTTTTGGTCTAGATATGGTGAACACTCCTGAGAAGAAGGCTCTTCGATTCGCCAGGGGATTGAATGAGCCGCTGCAGGGTTTGGCGATGTCACATATTCCGCATGGAGCTACTTTTGAGAGTTTGGTCGATATGGCTCTACTTCAGGGTGATGGAAAGAAAGAGGTCAAGTCGAGTGATACTCAAGCAAAGAAGACTGATTCTCAGGGTAAAGGCAATCAAGGTGGTCAAAGCAGTCAGGGGAATCAGAGCAAGAACAAGAAGGGGAACAACAACAAAGGCAAGGGAAAGTGCAATTACTGTGGTGCGCCTGGACACTTTGCTAAGGATTGTAGGAAGAAGAAAAGGAAGCTTAGTGGTGGATGTTTTTCCTGTGGTGAGACTGGACACTTCAGCAAGGAATGCCCGAAGAAGAAAGGGCAGGCCGGACCTTCAGGAGGGCAAGTTCATGCTCTCAATACCGCTCCAGTTCCCGATCGAGGTAGTGTTTCTGTTGAGAACCTTGTTTATGTTTCTGATCTTCCAGTTCGTACCTTGTTTGATTCTGGTGCATCACATAGCTTTATTTCATCTGATCTTGTTGATAGTTTGCACCATAGTACTAGCTTAGTGGATGATCCCGTTTGTGTTTCGAATCCCATTGGGGGTTCTGCTCATCTATCTATGATGTGTGAGGATCTGAGGATCTCTATACTCAGTGTAGAGTTCTTGTGTAGTGCGTATGTTCTTGGTTTCAGGGGATACGGATTGATTTTGGGCATGGATTGGCTGTCTAGACATGGAGCCATTCTTGATTGTGAGCATAGGGTTGTGAGGCTTGTGACTCGCCTTGGCAACACCTTAGAGATCTCATGCAATCCGAAGGATCCCGTCATGTTGTGCTATCTTGAATCTCTCGACTCGTCAGAGGAAACCCTTCAGTCTGTAAGGGTGGTCCGAGATTATCCAGATGTTTTTGAAGAAGTTAAGGGGTTGCCCCCTAAACGAGAGATTGATTTTCGCATTTATCTGGTGGATAATGCTAAGCCTGTTTCTTTGCCCGTTCGGCACATGGCTCCGCGTGAGAGACGGGAGCTCAGCAAGCAAGTGAAGGAGTTGCTTGGGAAGAACTTCATCATACGAAGTATATCCGAATGGGGAGCGCCTGTGGTGTTTGCTACTAAGGCAGATGGTTGTCTTCGACTTTGCGTGGACTATAGAGAGTTGAATAAGCTGACTAAGAAGAACAAACACCCATTACCGAGGATTGATGATCTTTTTGACCAGCTTGTTGGTGCTTCTGTTTTCTCTCAGCTTGATCTTGCTACTGGATTTCATCAGCTCAGAGTGGCTGAAGATAGTATAGACAAGACTGCATTCAGAACTCCAGATGGATTCTTTGAATGGCTTGTTATGCCGTTCGGTTTGACGAATGCACCCGCATATTTCGTGGACTTGATGAGTAGGGTGTTTCGAGAGTTCTTGAACAAGTTTGTCGTGGTCTTTGTGGATGATATTCTGATCTTCTCCAAGGATGAAGAAGAGCACGCGAGGCATCTTGTAGAGGTGATGGATACGCTTAGAGCGCATCAGTTAAAGGCCAAGTTCTCCAAGTGTCACTTTTGGAGAAGGGAAGTTCGGTTCCTTGGGCATATAGTATCTAAGCAAGGCTTGGCGGTGGATCCCGCTAAAGTAGTTGCCGTGCAGGATTGGAAAACTCCAAGGAATGCAACCGAAGTGAGAAGTTTTCTAGGTCTTGCAGGGTTTTACCGGAAGTTCATCAAGGACTTCGCGAAGATATCCGCTCCTCTTACTAAGTTGACGAAAAAGAGCTTAGTCTTTGCTTGGGATATGGACTGTGAGCTTGCTTTTCAAAGACTCAAGAGAGCCCTTACCTCAGCACCAGTTCTAGCTTTACCCGATGGTGGTAAGATGTTTACCGTGTACACTGATGCTTGTGGCACGGGATTGGGCGCCGTTCTGATGCAAGAAGGCAGAGCTATATGTTTTGGTGGTAGGCAACTTAAGGTGCATGAGAAAAATTATCCCACTCATGATCTAGAGCTGGCAGCGATAGTATATGCACTCAAGGCTTGGCGTCATTATCTTCTGGGAGAGAGATTTGAGCTATATATTGATCATAAGTCTTTGAAGTATCTCTTTTCGCAGAAGGATCTGAACTTGAGGCAGCAAAGGTGGATGGAATTCTTGGCGTCCTACGATTTTGATATAGCCTATACCCCTGGCAAGGGGAATGTTGTAGCGGATGCGTTGAGTAGAAAAAGGTTGACACTAAGTCCTCTATTTGTTGAGATGAAGAATTTAGAGTTCTTGGCAACCTTTGATTTCTCTTTGGCAATTGAGTCGATGACCGGTTCTTTAGCATCTCTTGAGCTCAGGCCTACCCTTCTGGATCAAGTTGGGGCTTCGCAGAAGGAAGACCCTCAGATAGTTGAGATTATGGATAAGCTGATTCGAGGAGAGACGTCTAGTCATCTCGCTCGATATTCTATTGATGACAAGGGTTGGCTGAGGAGAGATGGAAGGTTATGTGTCCCCATGGTAGAAGATTTAATAAGAAAAGTTCTGGAGGAAGCGCATCGCTCTAAGTTGACTATACATCCAGGCGGGGATAAGATGTACCAAGATATGAGGCGTATTTTCTTTTGGCCTGGGATGAAGAAGGATGTGGCGGAGTTTGTCTCTAGATGTATCATTTGCCAGCAAGTTAAGGCCGAGTCGAAGAAGCCCGGTGGGCTATTGCATCCTCTAGAGGTCCCGCTATGGAAGTGGGAGAGTATCTCCATGGACTTTATTGATGGGCTTCCAAGGTCAAGGAAAGGGAATACGAGCATTTGGGTTATTGTGGATAGACTTACGAAGAGTGCTCATTTTATTCCGGTGAAGAGCAAGAGGACAGCGTCTTGGCTAGCGTCTGTATATCTTCGCGAGATTGTGAGACTTCATGGAGTCCCTTCTAGTATTGTCAGTGACCGCGACCCAATCTTTACAAGTCAGTTCTGGAATAGCTTGCAGGAGGCCTTGGGCACGAGATTGAATCTGAGTACTGCTTATCACCCACAGACGGACGGTCAAACCGAAAGGGTGAATAGAGTACTCGAGGATCTGTTGAGGCTTTGTATTCTGGACTTTGGTGGTACTTGGGAAGACCATCTTCCTCTTGTTGAGTTTGCATATAATAACAGTTATCAGGCAAGCATAGGGATGGCACCATTTGAAGCTTTATATGGGAGGCCGTGCAAGTCGCCCACATGTTGGTGGGAGACTACAGAGAAGCTCATACTTGGGCCTGATATGATCAGAGATACATCCGAGAAAATCGAGTTGATTCGGAGACGGATGAAAGCGGCCCAAGACCGACAGAAATCCTATGCTGATAAGCGAAGATCTGATTTGGAGTTTGATGTAGGGGATATGGTTTTCGTGAAGGTTTCTCCTTTGCGGAATGTGGTCCGATTTGGAGCCGTTGGGAAGTTAGCCCCGAGATTTGTTGGACCATTCCCCATTGTTGAGAGGATCGGGCAGATGGCTTATAGAGTGAAGTTGCCCGAGAAGCTTGCCTGAGTACACAATGTTTTTCATGTCTCGCATCTCCGGAAGTGTCTGCATAAATCAGCGGAGATTGTGGAGCCAAGTGTTTTGGAAGATGTGGAAGTGGAGAAAGAAGCTACCTTGAGGAGAGCTCCGATTCGTATCTTGGGGACGGAGACCAAGAAGCTAAGGAATCGAGAGGTCAAGTTGGTGAAGGTTCAATGGGGTGAAGCCGAAGAAGACGCAACTTGGGAAACCGAGGAGAAGATGCGTGGGCTTTATCCATTCCTTTTTGAGGGTACACTCTCAATCTCTTTCCTTTTGTTAGCATATCTTTCTCTTTGCTACCCATATTTATCTAGTTTATCGTGTTAATCTTGTCATGAGAACCTTAGGTAGAAACCCTTTGGATGAAACATGTGTTTGAAACATGTTATGCTTGATGGTTGCAAGTGTTTGCAAGTGGTTGCTCGTGGATGCATTATACACGATTAGGCACTAGATCGGCTCGCACACTCCTCATATTGCATATGCATGAGTGTTTATGCTTATTCATGGATAAAAATTGTGTGTTATCACATGGATGTTGCATATGGGTGTATGTTATGTGCACACATATAGATATTATACATTATGTTAGGGATTTGCATACATATGGATACATTTCACTAACATATTTTGCATTGATCTTTGCATTAGATAAGTACATATACACACACTTTTGCATATGTTCATACAACATTTAGAATCTTTTAAGGACAATGATTGCTCGTGGATGATGCTTTGAGTAGATGGATGATTGGATGGTAGGATACGTTCTTCCTAACTTGAAGATTTCGGGGACGAAATCCTTTAAGGAGGGGAGAATGTAACAACCCGTATTTTCAATAACCTGTTATAACATAAATCGAGGCAGAATTTAATTCAAAAATCTGAATCAAGGGAAACGGGCTATGCCATTGTGTTCGTCTCGGGAAAATACGCGAAATAGAGTCCGAGTTTTCGAAAATCGGAGTCCGTATGACCCAGTTAAGGCCCATTGAAGTTTTCAGAAATTTCCATGTTAAAAACAGATTTAAATTTTAAATTAAAAACAAGGATTAGGGCTAACTGGCGTCAGGCTGGAAAACTCCCGCCAGGACCCCCATGTCGACAGGCATGTCGACAGGGGTCTAAGGGTGTCGACTGCCCTGTCGACACGGGGTGGCCGGGCAGTTTTGCCTGGCGCACCATTTTTGATTTGGGCTTGGTCTTGTGGCTTGGTTCTAGAGAATTCCGAAATCTGACGGACCTAAACTAACCTAGGGTTAATCCTAGGGCTAAAAACACTCTAATCTTCTATAAATAAGCCCCTAATCCTACCCTAAAACCTCATTATTCATTCTAGCAACCAAACCATGTCAAATTGAATCCTCAAATGGCCTCCACCTAAAAACCCTAGCCTCCACCCTCTTCATAAATCATTCCTATGAAGATTATGATGTTCATACAAGCATTTCTAAGTTGTATGAATGATCATTAGCTTGCATACATCATCAAGTTGCAAGTTTTATTTGCTAAGCTAGAGTTTTTGGTGTTTTTGTTAAGAGTATTTCTTATTGGAGCTTTGTTTTGGGTTTTTATGCTTGCATAAAGGGCTTCTCAATCTTTATTTGTAGATTTGAGTCTTCATAATATTTGTAAGCCCTCTTACCTTCATTTTAGAAACTCTAAAGTTAATATGTGATGAAAGTTGGGATTTATGCATGTTTAATAAGTTATGCATGCTTATGCGAGTTCACTATGCTATGTTACACATGTTTGATAAGTTATGCATGTTTATGTAAGTTCACTATGCCATGATTTGCAAGTTTAACAAGTTATGCATGTTTATGCAAGTTCACTATGCCATGATTTGCAAGTTTAACAAGTTATGCATGTTTATGCAAGTTCACTAGGCCATGATTTGCAAGTTTAACAAGTTATGCATGTTTATGCAAGTTCACTATGCTAAGTTATGCAAGTCCAACATGTTATGCATGTCCATTAAGATATGTAAGATTCATCATGTATGTTGTGTCAAGTTCCCTCTTTCTATCCTTTATGCGTTATAACGAATCCGTAAGCGATAGAATGACGTTGGGGGGTTTGGGGTAAAACTTAAAATACATGAAAATATGAGATTGGGAATTTACCTATTAAGTTAGGTCTACCCCTTGGGAATTTACCTATTAAGTTAGGTCTACCCAAGTATTTGTTAAACTTGTGATTTTGTTTTGAAAATAAAGTGGACATGACACTTAGAAAACATAAGTGTGGCCAACTCGAGGTTGGGTTGAGTTGGTAGCGTAAACCTACCCGGAACCGACCGGCTTAACTAGTTGCTACAAACAATAGGACCCAATGTGAGAAGTTGGTCATGTGTACCTTGGACCCGAGGTTAGACCAAGTTGTGGTGTAAAGCTAACCGGATCTGCCCGGCTTAACTAGTAACCGCAACAAAGTCTAATGTGAGAGGTTAAGGCACAATTAAATTAATTAATGCCTCATGATTAGGGTTAAGTCATGGCCCACTAATACTTAACCAATTTCGGGGAATACAAGGGATTAAATGGGGTTAAGTGGTGAACTGTTGGTTACACTTAACTAATTTAATCCATGATTAGTGAGGGGTTAAACCACACTTAACCCTCTTAGAAAACCCTAGCAACGTGGTCTGTTCCAGCAGTAATCCCAGTTGGGTATCATTCACAACCCTAGAGGCTAGGCTAGGGCGGGGGCACGATTACTGGACGGATGTAAGTGACCAAAGCGACGGATGAGTGGTACAGCGGTGCGGGTCCAGGCGGGCTACGGACGTGCACGTAGTCCGGTGTTGGACAAACTCGAGGCACGGGTACCAGTAGGTTTAGACTGTGCATTATTGCTTAGGTGTCTGGGGTTGACACCCGAGGGCTTGATACACCCGAAGGTGGACCCAGCACAGTCTGACTACAACCATATGTGGGCCGTATGGGCACCAACACTTAACGTGTTAGGTTTATAGGGAGCCGATCGACTAGACCGTTGGGCTGAGCCTTGTATTAAGGTCACTTCATGTTATTGGGCCAAAGTTTTGGGCTGAGGGATCAATACCTGCTATGTTAGTTTGCTAGTACACTGTGGTGCAAAGCTTAATCTTCTCTATGTGATGACACATTTATCTATTGCCAGTATGTTCATCTCAGTTTCCATCATGATGTTAACTTTATTAGTTTATAGACTGATCGTAGTAGGGCTTACCAGTCTTTTTGACTGACTTGTTTTCTTTCGCTTCTTTTCTTCCGTCCCCCCCCCCCCCCCCAGGTTCTCAGGGAGGGAATAGTGGTGCTTAGCTTGGATCGCTTGCTTGTTTGCTGGATAGCTCATGTATGACTGGACATTGAGCTCGCTATGGTTTATCATCTTTATTTTGGGGATAGCACTATGTATTTCAGTATTTCCGTTTATGATGTACTAGACATGTTTATTTTGGCAGTTGACTTTATGATGTACTAAACTTGTTTTGAGATGGTTTGAGATATTCCGCTGTTTTATTCTTACTTACTCTGTTTTACATATATTTATGTTCTTGTTCTGCCTTGATATATCATTATGCATGCTTACCCAGTTATAACGCCCCCCAGAAGCTAGTGCCCCCGAAAGAGTGACCCTAGCGGAGGTGGGGTGTTACAACCACATTTTAAAGTAAAGTTTTAATAACTGTTTTTAGTTCTCACACCTGTCCCACGACTGATTCAGAGTTTATTGTTTCTACCTAAACTTTGGGTGCCCATATTTTCCACACGGGAAGCTAGTAGCTTTGGTTTTGCAGATTTCTATTTAACAGGATCCTGGTTTACAGTTGGCGCTATATTCGGAAAGCTTTGTACCCATGTATTTCATTCAGTTGTGTTAGTTGATGTATTTCCGCTGTGCTTTGTATTTATACATTTTTGTTTCCACATCTATGTAATTTAATCTCTGATAATTTTCCCGTGTATAATATTTATTCAAACTCTGATATCTTGTACTCTGATGTAATTGTTGTAATAGCAATGAAAATTTTCTGCTGTTTGTGTTCCGATGCGTTGTGTTATCAAAGCAATTCGGTGTTTCCCGTCTCCTCGGAGACCGGGGGATTTTGGATCGTCACAGTTTGGTATATTCAAAGCTTTGGTTTACAAAGCTAGATAACAAGGCACATTAGAACCGAATGTGAGAATTCATCAGAGATTGGATTAGTAATATCCTTTAAGAATACTCACTAGAGATAGGATCAGTAGTATCCTAGAATGAGGAACTTTTTAGAGATGGGGTTAGTAATGCCTTAGAATGAGTTGAGAGTGATACATTTATATGTAACATATTTGTGATTATTATATAATCCGATTTTAGAAATTATATATTTGAAAAGCTAGTAAACCAACTTATTGTTTGTTGTGTTGTGTGATAATAAATTTAACAAATAAAAATATTGGATTGATAAAACCAATAAAAGAATGAATGATAAGTAAAGCCAAATCGAGTCAAATATTGAATTGAATTGAAAATTGATTGGAATTGCATACATAGACGTGTGTGTGTGTGCATATATATATATATATATATATATATATATATATATATATTGAGCAGATTAATGGCTTCGCGTTGAGTAAAGAAATAAATTGCGTGCATGACAAACAGGTGACCTTAATGAGTTGGTTGCGCAATTTTATTATTATATCAACTCCTGTGAATGAATTTGGATACGCTTTGATAGTTGTTCTATGTGAGATTATAAACATACGTCGTAGGATATCAATAATATTATGAACTACACTGCATGACATACTACATGAAGACAGCATATCATATCATATTCCATATAAGCATTTGGCTCTTATATGACGCGGTTTGATTTACCATATGGGCGAGATGTTTGTATGGCGATGACTAGATTACAGGTTGGACAGAAGACTGATTATGGACATAATTAAGGAATACATGTAACGGTGCTCGGGGCAGGATTTAATAAAAACCCTACACAGGTCTGGAGATGAAAAAAAATTCACGTCTCTCTTGATTTTAGGTACGACACATGGATTATTTTATTTCCAACACTAGGGCAAGGTATGAGATTACGACTTTTTACATGTCTCCCTTGGGCATAGATATGTCACAAAAATTATGTATGCTTTTATTTGATTTATTAGGTGCCTAATATGACCCAATAATTTTTTCAAACCCTCCTCATATAAAGGAAGTTATAGCGAAATTTTTCGAAAATTTAGGGTGCTAGCCAAATTTTTGAGAAACTAAAAAATTCTTAGAAACTGAAAAATTGAAGAATGAAAGTTGAGTTGGTTAATTAAACAACTTTCAGCTCCGTTCCTTTTCGAGGACGAAAAGATTTTAAGTGGGGGAGATTGTAACAACCCAGAATTTCTGAACCAACTTAAAATTTTTATTTTAGCTATTTTAATGGGTTTTGAGTATTTAAAATAATTTATTTTAAATAATAATGACTAAAATGTATTTAAATCGAAGTTAGAACATAGAAATTTATTTTAATTATAAAATGAACTCGAAATAGCGCGGTAGTCTGAAAATTTTGTTTTGAATTTCAATTGAATGTGTATGGTTCAAAATAAGTCAGAATTAGATAAAACAAGAAATGTTTGAATCGATTTAATAATATCTTTCTAACGAATGTGAAAAATTGAGATTTTTCCCTATAAATAAAAAGTTAGTTCCAGTTTAAATTTTAGAATAGTCGCTATGGAGTTTATATAATATATAGCCCTTAAAAATAACCATTTTGCAAACGATCTCCGTTTTCGATGAAACCACTTTGTTGGATCTGAAATGTCAAATTATTGATTGGTTTAAAATTTTATAATTTTTGGAATTAATATGTGAGCACAGTAAATTTAAACGCCTTTGGTAATTTCATTTGAATTTAATCAACTAGGAAAAGACCATTTTTCAAATGATCTCCAAATTCGAAGAAATATGTTTTGTTAGGACCACATCGTCAAAACATACCTAGATTTATTTTTCTATAATTTTTGAAGTCACTATGTGACCCCGGTAAATTAAAATGTACGTTTAAACTCAATATATATTGATTTATATTTTAATTTTGATAAAAACTGGTCAAAACGATCGAATTGGCTTACGATGCATATCCCATTGTGTTCGGAATGAGAGTATTTAGCTAGGGACGACAGTCGTTGGGTTCGATTTGGAGTTTGTGGCATTAAATAAATAATTCAAGAATTAAAATATTATAAAAAAATATAGTATAAATACTCTTCACTAAACCCTAGGTCTCCCTCCTTCAGAAACTCGCCAGGCGGAAATGAATGGCTATGTTCATTCGAAATTAAATCCATAACCATATCCAAACTGTTTCGAATTAGGTCTCAAGCCCAAACGAAAATCAAAGTGCCAGATGAGATCTACAATTCCATAGAGAGAAGATCAGATATCGCTTAGTATTTGGTTCAATTTTCATCCACAAAAGGGACTGGTTCGCATGCAAATCCAAGGCCGTGGAGGGGCTCGAGCTGGCGGACGTTAAGGCGAGGGTGGAGCGGAGCAAGGCGCTCCTCATTACGGTGTTTGATTGACTTCCGATCAACTATAGGAGGCATACGGTGGAGCCCTAGGTGACGAGGTTGGTTCGATATCAGCTGTATTGAAGAAGACGACGACCTAAAATGTAATTAAGGGATAAGGATGTAATTAATGTTTAATTAACTATTTTAATTAAATTATTTATGTAGTTAATGTATAAAACTGTGTAACTTTTTCATACCAGCTCAGAATGCAGTGAAACAAGTTGCATTGCGATCGTGGCGACGAACTCTACATTTCAGAACTAACCAAAATGAAAACGGAGCAAATTGGATTCTCAGCAAAATTAAGCGCGTGTTTAATTTAGTTGAAAATGCAATCTTCAATCAAAGACTGACGGAGTAGAAACGAATGTGAGAATTCTCTTACTAAAATATTTGTACAAATTATTTATTTTATAATTGATATTATATGCCAGTAATGATTTTTATCCTTTTTAATTATCAAAATGTTATTTATTTTTGAAGTTCAACACACGAATTCACACAAATCATTTAAATTGGAAGTGATGTATGGATATTAGCGACACTCACATTTCATACTCAGCGGATGGCCACTTATGGCGCCGTAAATGGCATTGGGTAGTTGAATAGTTATTTATATGGACGATTTAAATTGACTGTATTGTGTTGTGATTGTGATGTGAAATGGAGTAAGTATATATATGCGTTGTATAAAATATATATATATATATATATACACACACGTTGTATAAAATTATATATGTGTTGTATAAAATATATATATGCGTTGTATAAATTATATATATGCGTTGTTTAAATCATATGTATATGAGATATATAAAATGGTCATGATATAGAATAAATGTTTGTTCGTTAAAAATATTATTTATAACATGTATATGCGATATATAAAATGGTCATGTAATGAAATAAATATTTGTTCGCTAAAAATATTATTTTAAGCTTATATATGTGATAATGAAATAAATATTTGTTCGCTAAAAAAAAGTTATTTTTAGCTTATATATGCCATATATAAAATGGTCATGTAATGAAATAAATATTTGTTCACTAAAAATATTATTTTTAGCTTATACATGCGATATATAAAATGGTCATGTAATGAAATAAATATTTGTTCGTGAAAAATATTATTTTTAGCTTATATAGGCGATATCGTTAAAAATATAATTTTAACGTATATATGCGATGAATAAAATTGGCAGGTAGTGAAATAATTATTGGATGGTTAAAAATATAATTTTTAACAATATATGGAATATTCATTTTCTATTTAAAATTGAAATGGAAGTTGGAGTCGTTTTTAAAACGAATTTATAAAATACGTATTAAATGGAAATCGATGATATTATATATATGTATAATGGCTTGTACAGAACACGCCGCACAGCGACCGTTCGTGAATTTCGACCATTAACTTCGAATTGACGTTACAGGAGATCCGACCGTCGAATTCCCCTAAAACTAGAACCGTTGGGTTCATATCGAAAAGATCTTTCCAATGAATATAAGAGATTTAAATTTAAACAGTTGGATTTCAAATTATGTCCAAATCAAATTTAGAAAAGGTCGCTGTGAATGAAGTTAGGTGGCCGTTATTGGATGCTGACTGAAATGGCAATATTAAAATTATTAAAAATATGGAAAAATGGTGTAAAATAATAGAAAAAGATTTGGAAAGATTATGGATGAAAAACTCCATATTTGAAAAGATAAAAGATATTTTTATCTGAATGAACTAGTTATTAACTTGAATAATAATCCAATGTTTTTAAATAAAGATTGGATTGGTAAATGGTTTTAAAATAACCAAAATTTTCCAATGAGTAAATTGGAATGGATGTGGAATGGAAATAATCGTTGTAATATTTCGATATTGGATTCTGTGATTATACAGATATTATTGAGGAATTTGGAAGATATAGATATCATTATTCCCAATACGATATCCATTAGTTTCAGAATTTGATGTTGAATATAAGTCGATATTATTTCTGTTTAGAGCCTTATATTTAATAGCGAATTGGATTTTGGGATTTGTAGTGAACAATGTTTTAAATAACAGTCGTTCTTTAACCCAATTAACAGTGAAGATATGATTTGGGATTTATAATCTTTTAATTAAAATTAATGGAATTTTCCAAAGAAAAGTTTTCCAATTTAAAATATTAAATTGGAATTGAATGGAATTCAATTTGATAATCAAGAAGAGCTTCTGTGAATGAAGACAGTTACTATTTATGGAATTTAAAAGGCTTTGCCGCTATTCCACTTATAGTAATAGTTTGATACAAAAATTTATATCGATTATATATTGTTATGATTTCCATGAAGGTTCTATTTTGATCGAAAATGATTTTGGGTTTATTGTGAGTTGTGTTTTAAACGACATTGGTTCTTTAACCTAGATAAAGGCTGGATTAATTTCCAGAAAGTTGAACAATCATTAAGTAATGATTTTAGAGATTAAAACGAAGAAGAGTTTTAAAAAATCTTAATTAGATTTGAATGAATGAATGAATGGTGATTAAATTTACCAAAACATGAGAGATGGTATAAACCAAATATACTTGGTTGTTGATATTCATGATTGTGGTTGATTGATTGGTTGGATTCTACTCGACCAGTTTATGGGCAAGATATGCTTTTACATTTAGCATTGGGTTGGGTAGAAATATTTGTAAGCTAACATCTTGTGAAACACTTTACGATTTGACGATGAGATGTTTAGTGAAGTGGTTGAGTTCATTTCAAATTTAATGAATGATTTTGAAATGATATTTTTCTTAAGTGAAAAGAAACGTGTTCCCGATTTTGGATAGTGAATGTTTTATAAAACATGAAGGATTTCGAGGGCTAGCCCCAATATTTCTGAAATGATTTAGAAGAGTATTATGTGTTTGACATTGTGGTTCATCACGTAACCGATAAGTTGCTATGGATGATGTATTTGTTTGGTGGCGGAGAATTTATTCTCTTGCTTAACACCCTCCTTTGAGACGTACAAGATCAATGGTTATGTGATTAATAGTGACTGATCATATGTGTGAATTTGTAACGACCCGCCATTTTGACCGTGCCGAATTGACAAAACATGTCAACTCTAAACGTCCAAAGCAACAGATTGTTATTAGCTTCTAAGCTAAATAGAACAAATCACAGAATCACAGATCGCAGATACAGATATAGAGAAATATAACATCTCGCAGCGGAAATAAATAATATAATAGTAGTCCATGGAGCTACTAAATAAAATTTTACATCAGAGTTTACATAAATAATGCAGCGGAAGTCTAATACTATGAATTTCAGATACATAAATAAAAGATAAATATATAAACTAAAATGACAAGAATAACTCTGGAACTGGATCAACTGAACAGGTGAATACAGGTGCGAAAATCCAATATAAACTCCATCTCCGAAATTGAATCTCAAAAGCTGTAATACTCGATCTGACCCGAGCAATAATAAAAAACAAAACAACTCGGATCAGGACTAACATTCTCATGGAAGTAAATCAACTCAAATGAAATATTCAATGAAATGAAATCAGTAACTTAGAGGATGTTTGGGATCACCATCCTCTAAGGATCCGTCAAACTAATACTATATAGTATAATACGCTATATACAATAGTGTCTATCAGTATAGTAAAAATATCAAAATAGCGTAAGCGGGATTACCATGATTACCCTTACACCGTTTATATATTCCCATAGTATATACAGTACCGTAATTCCTCCGTAAACTGGAGGTTGATCAGAGGGAACTCCATATAAAACAATACAAAACAAAATCGTAGTGGACTCGTATAAGGCATGTGACAAGGCACACAAGGAATGCCAGGATGGATTCACCGTTTGCAGAGCCGGACTGGTGGTAACGCATAGCAGCTACTACCGCATACCTCGAGGCACACTCCTATATCAAATCGGAGGGTGGCCACCAACACATCACAAACGTAATAGAACGGTATCGAAGAAGTGTGCTCGATATGAGGTTTGACCTCACTTGGTCTGTGCGTAGCTCCTGTTTTAGCCACATCAAGCTGACTCAAGGTAGTCAGGGTCTCGTAATTAATATGCAATACAAAAATAGAGTTGTTCGCCAAATCATCTCCTTCATTCTGGAACTCCACCGCGTATACAGTTGTTAAAATGGTTTTCGGTATTGGCAAACAGTATGACAATAGCCAATCCCGGTCTCTTTAACAACCAATCGTTTACATTTTTCACACATTGGTCATTACTTTTATAAATCACTTTATAAAATCAATTGTACAAAATCCCAAATTCAAATTTTGAATTCAAAATTAAATACCTATCTTTGAATATATTCAATTTTGAAAACAACTCATTTAAATCGCTTAAATCAAATCAATTTAAAAAAATCATATTATAAAGGTCTCAATTACCATTTAGATCAATACTAAAATATTCAACTTCGATTAAATTTTAGTTCGACATCTATTCAAAAATCGAAATTTCAAACTATTCAAGAATTCTCTTTAAGTTGATTCAAAAATTTACATAAGATTCGAGTTTAAAATATATAATTCAAATCAAGACTTTATATTTCAAGTTAAACAAATCGTAAAATTCTAGCTTTTGCCTTTTATGAAAACTCGTTTGAGTCAATCCAAAATGCCAATCACTTAGGATCAAATTTAATTTTTTATACAATTCAAATCGAAAACTTACGTTTCAATTTTTAAACAAAATCATATCATATATTATAACCCAAGTCGAACCATTCCAGTTCATTGCTTACAAATTCAAATAAAACTTATATTATAATTTAAACGAAACATATCATAATTCATAATTCAAGTCGTACAGTTCAAAGTCATTGCTTATAAATTTGAATCGTATGATTAAAAAACCATTCCTACAAGTTCGACTTAACACATTTCTTAGTTTTGCTTCACAAAATCAATTCCATATATGAAATTTATATATTCTAATTCACATTCAGTCACTTAAAATCGAGTTCATTTCTTATCAATTAAAATTCCAAATCAAACGTCAAGTAATTTCAAGTTTATTTCATTTAGTATTTAAACCATTCAAATTCGCATTCAGTTGATTTAAAATTCAAATTTATCCCTTACTTGGAAATTCGGTTTCAAAAACGATTTCACAATTCAAGTTCATCTCTTAAAAGTTCAAATCAATTCGAATTCAAATTCATTTCATATTTTTATCCAATTTAAATTCATCTCTATTAAATGTTCGTATCAATTCAAATTCATAACTTAATATGAGTTCATTCGTTATTCAAATATCGTTATATAAATTTACATCTTAAACTTTGAGTTTAAATCGTGAAATCTAACTTATCCATCTTAACTTTATTATTAAAGTTTATAATATATATATATATATAAGAATTTTAACTTTGAAAAAATATATATAAGTTTATAAAATTCTAAAATTAAACATATATAGGATAAAATAATATAGAAATATGTTTAAAAGAATTATTTACAATAATATAAACTTTAAAATATTTATATATTTAAATTACATAGCTTAAAATAAATAAAATTATAAGTAAATCTTAAATAAATATTTAAATCTATGGTTACTTATATAAAAAAATTCATTTTAAAACATATAATTTAAAATTATAAAATTTTAAGTTTAAATTATTTAAAATATAAATATATAAAATCTTAAGTTATTATTTTAAAAAAATCAAATTCCCAAATCAAATTACTTCGAAAATACGACTAATGGTGTCTATATATAGTTTTCTACCCTATGGTCAAGTGGTACGGATATTTATCATTTCAACTCGCAATTTATAAATTTCAACGGGTCTATCATTTCAACCCGTGATTCCAAATTCAGTAAAAATCGTTCAGGTTTATCATTTCAACCCATACGATTTTTCCCTATTCTAATGTCCGTTCGGGTATGTATCATTTCAACCCTTAGTGATTTTTCCTAAACTAGGGTATCAACAATCACATAACAACAATCACAACATATATATCATCAGTGCAACTATGTGTCATATAAATATATTGTGTCACATATGAAATGTGCATATAAATATATAAATAAATATATATATATATATATATATATATATATATATATATATATCAAATCAAACAATTTTTATCAGCAAACCTATACTTTTCATATAACAGTTTATTATTGATCTAACATCCATGAAAAATGTAAGTCAGGTGTGAGATAAACTCACATTTCGTGGTATTGAACGGAGACAACAAACGAATGGACACGAGAATAGAGCGACGTCATCCAAATGCAACAACTCAAGATTGAATCAAACATGACAACGCTTAATTTCAAATGAGTAACGGCTCTCAAATCAAATAAACAAAATCCAAACTCCGTTTTATTCGGGGAGATCTGATAAGATATCAGCAACTAGACTCAGCATGGCGTCACAAGCAATAACACCCAAGTTCGGACTGGTTCGAAGTTGACATACCAAGGACAGAATCATCACAGCAAATGGAATATATTTTCCTTTTTTTTTTATTATTATGAACAAGGACTAAATTCTTGGTAAGATTGTTCATCACGAAGTCACCGCTAGCAAAGGGTAAAGGGACGGATTTTAACACAAGGAGCATGCACACGATTTTTTTTCTTCTTTACATGTGTTGCAAAGATTATCACAAAACAGAAAGAAACACACTGGATACCAAAAGGAAGTAACACATCAACTTAAGCGAAGCAACATGGGTGGTCGAAGAGGACAAGACGCAAGAGAATAATAGCAACATCAGGTTCGGTTTTGGGCTTAGACGGCAGCATTTGGACATAGGGGAGGCGAGCTGGTGGGTCGGCTTCAGGGTCTGTGGCTCGGCTACTACTGGAGGTGGAGTAGGTTATCGGGAAAAGAATGGATCCGCGACTTAGGATTGGCTCGGTGAAGCTGAGTGCTGCAGCGTTGGAGGTGGCTTGGGTTCGAAGGGGTCGAGCCAAGGAAGCTGCGGTTTTAGGGAAGGGAAAGGGAGAGGTCACGGCTTAGTGGAGAAGAAGGAAAGGTGACATGGAGAAAATAATGGTGGACATAATGAAGAAATGAGGAGCAGTTTCTTGTTTATGTTTATATATACAAATGAATGGTTAGCACACGAACCAACGTCTATATATGCATTGTTATATATATATATATATATTCTATATAAGAATCGAAAGTTAAGCATTGGGAATGTATAAGAAATGGATTATGGGAGTGAAAAGGGACTACTGCATTTATATTTTTGGAAGGAAGGAAACACGTTTTTAGGATGGAACAGAGAACAAGGCTTTGGGAAGGTTATAAAAAGTAACGGCTATTTGTTTTTTTTCCTTTTTTTTTAAGTCAACGTTAGAAAAACAAAGAGACAAAAAGGAGATATGCCTTGGAAAAACACAATGGACGCAATGGACGCATTGGAAACAAAATTGAGCAATGTATGGCTTAGTAACCAAATGGACGTACATGCATATATTTTGAAATTTTGAATGTAAATGTTCCCACTTCCTTAAGCTTTCAAAAACAAAAACAAAAACAAAAAACATAAATAAAGTAGTTTAAAAAAAATAAAAGAACGGGTTTTGCAGACCCAAAATGACTAGAAAAATATGCAAGATCCGAATAAGGGCACTTCAAACTCAAATGAATTTATTTGAAAAATGAACTATACAAGCCTTTTTGTGATTTCCTTACGAACCGAGCACCGAAATTGACTAATGAATACATTAGGATAATCAGCACGATGAGACGGACACAACGGTATATAATTTGCAGTGTCAGGATGCTCCGTTCACAAACGCATTACGTACCCCTTTAACGTAAAAATGCGGATGGAAAACGGAGGTCAAAATGTTTGATTTTCGCAAAACGAATTCCACCATTGGATTACTGACAATGAATAGAATATTTTTCATGTTTGTCCGAACGGATTTCGAAGAGATTTTAAAATCGTTAAAATTTGAACTAATATGCGCAGCTTTGCACCGAAAATTGCACGATCGATAAACATTCAAATTTTCTGATGAAATTTTCACTACTGCTACATCTCATTGTACATAGTTCAAATTTCAAATTCCCATCATGAAAAACCAAAAAAATATCGATTTGAATTGGAATTTAAATCGTAAAATAAATAGCGGCTTATTACATTCTCCCCCACTTAAAACTTTTCGTCCTCGAAAAGAAATGAAGTAGGAAGACAGTGATTAAACAATTAATATATTAAAATCAAGAGTTCATATCTATTCTAATACATGCATACATATATATATATATATATATATATATATATAATTTGAGATATATTTATAAATCAAAAGAGTCAAAATATTTTCAAACATTCCAAAATAGTTTTAAGTATTCACTCGACGTCTCGATTGGCAATTTATCTCTGTCCCACTTTCGAAACCCGAAAATGGATATCGATGATGCCGCGGTCATCACCAGAATCATTTTCAAGCGACTAGAGTGTGACTCTTTATCTATCTAACACATATAGGATTTAACATATATGTTGATCAGACGTATACCCTAAATCACTAAGTATTTGATATACCAATTTTAATGTCAAATAAATACTCAAAACGTTTATATATTTAAACATAATATATAGCTAGTTTCAAAGCATATAATATAAATAATATATATTAAATCATTAAAAAAATTAGTAGGAAAAATTATATTTCTCCCCCACTCACTTATTTATTAAATTTCAACTCAATCCTAATAAATGTACAAAAATATTATTATTAATCGAATATATAACAATATTTTCAATACAATACCAAAATATTTTCAAAACTAAATTATCAATATTTAAAACTTATAAAACTAGTTTAATTTCAAAGGTTCAACATATATATATATACACACACACACGACACAAATTAAAATATTTATAAACCCATTTATAAATTCCTATGTATATACATACATATATTTATAAATAATAGCATTATAGACTTCAATCAAGATAAAAATCATTTTCATACAAAATGTACATCTTTAGATCTTATTCAAAATATAGTTTATAAAATATAAAAACTCAAAGTATAAATATCAAATCTTTAGAAAATATAAGTATTACCAAAACATATTGTTATTTATAAATATATATCTTCCACAAACATATCAAAGTTTAATATTGTATCAAGGTGATCTATATTATAATACCTTTCAAAATATCAATTTCAAACCAATATTTAATAGGAATGAACCTGCTAAAAGATTTATGCTCCCATCTACTCCTTACCTTGTTAGGGACAAGGATAAGTTATGGAATTCGAGTCAAGGCTAAACGAACGAAAGAACCTAATCGAAGAGGATCTACAAAGGAAGATGGATTCGAATGGAAAGGAAATCTCAGAAGAAAATTTAGATACTAAGCAAAATATTTGTATCCGAAAATATTTGGAAAGTACTTGTGAGTTTAAATCGTGAAATATATATATATATATATATATATATATATATGAGTTCATTCGTTATTCAAATATCGTTATATAAATTTACATCTTAAACTTTGAGTTTAAATCGTGAAATCTAACTTATCTGTCTTAACTTCATTATTAAAGTTTATATAATATATATATATATATAAGAATTTTAACTTTGAAAATAGATATATATATAAGTTTATAAAATTCTAAAATTAAACGTATATAGGATAAAATAATACAAAAATATGTTTAAAAGAATTATTTACAATAATATAAACTTTAAAATATTTATATATTTAAATTATATAGCTTAAAATAAATAAAATTATAAGTAAATCTTAAATAAATATTTAAATTATAGTTACTTATATAAAAAAATCATTTTAAAACATATAATTTAAAATTATAAAATTTTACGTTTAAAATATTTAAAATATAAATATATAAAAATATAAAATCTTAAGTTATTATTTAAAAAATCAAATTCATAAATCAAATTACTTCGAAAATACGACCAACGGTGTCTATATGTCTATTATTGGCGGGTGGTTACAGAATTGCTAATGTAAAGTACCGTATTTTGGAAAGTACTTGTGATTATTATGTTGTGAAATGATTTTCCCTACTTCAGGATATAAAAATGATTTATTATGTGGCTAAAGATTCTGGTAACGCATACGACTAAAAGTATGGGTGAGATGGCGGTGTTGTCCCCGTGGGCATGGGATTGTGCATCGTCAGTGTAGCCTGCTCCATCGTGCGAGGTGCATATATATATATATATATATATATATATATATATATATATATATATATATATATATATCGAGTTGGTGAGGTACGTACCCTTTGCCTTGTCTGAGGGGAGCCCGATATTTGGTTGCATACTTGTTTGTATTCATTGTGATATTTTGGAATTCATATTTCGAAAGATTTTGGTTTGAGATCCCGAAGGGAACTCTACTTTAATATAAAAGCTAGATATGTATTTCAAATGATTTGAAATAAGAATAGGGAAATAAAATCCGAAGGAATAGTAAAGAGAATTGTATTTCAAAAAACTAAGTTTGGGGCTTAAGCCTAAATGGGTAGATTGGAAAATTTCATGTTGTATGATGCATTGTAGATCCATATGTCTATTATTGGCGTAGTTTGTTTATGGTATTCTTGGGAGGAAACCCGTTCTGTGACGTGTGGCGTTGTCCCGTGATTTACCATATTTTAAAGTAAAGTTTTAATAACTGTTTTTAGTTCTCATATCAGTCCTATGACTTACTCGGAGTTTATTGCTTCTACCTAAACTCTGGGTGACCATATTTTGCATATGTGCAGCTAGTAGTTTTGATTTTGTAGATTTCTATTTAATAGGATTCTTGTTTACAACTGGAGCTATATTCAGAAAGCTTTGTATCCGTGTATTACATTGAGTTGTGTTAGTTGATGTATTTCCGCCGTGCTTTGTATTTATACATTTTTGTTTCCGCTGCTATGTAATTTAATCTCTAATAATTTTCCAATGTATAATATTTATTCATACTCTGATATCTTGGACTCTGATGTAATTGTTGTAATAGCAATGAAAATTTTCTGTTGTTTGTGTTCCGATGCGTCGTGTTATCAAAGCAATTCGGTGTTTCCCGTCTCCTCGGAGACCGGGGGATTTCAGGTCGTCACAGAATGTGTAACACTTCGTTTAATATTATATCGGGTTCTGATATAATGGGTCGAATGTCGTCAACCTTGTCCCTTATTCCCTTGTTATATCCGGTTCAAAAATTATTCACCATTACGAGTCAACACTGAATCATTATGATGACTCGTCATGGTGTACGACTTATGGTGTAGACCCAACTATTCTTCTGAACATGACTGCTAATTAACTTCTGAACTGATACTTCTATAAATATCTACCTACTTACAACCAGAAAAATGACTAAATCTTGTTTTTCATACTTCTTCAGAATATTGAACGTAATTAATCTGCCAAATTCTTTTCATTTCTTCAATTCTTATCTTCTCTAAGCTCATTCAAACTAACTGTATTTAGTTTTAAGGATAAGCTAGTTGAATGTAAAGAATACAACTAGAAATTAGTAACAAAACCGATTGAAATGTACGTAGTCCGAAGTACCCTAAAACATTATAAACAATCCATCTTTTTTACTGATTTTGATTTTCTTATTTATCTACTTTTTTTGGTTTAAGACCCACGTCTTAGATTCCGGGCGTTTGATCCAATTTTTGAGTCAACACTTTCTAATTTGATTTGGTATAGGTAATTTTTATTCTAATACACAATTTTATTAAGTTAATCCACCATTGTATTTTAATAAGTTAATCCACAACTATTTTGTAATTTAATCCACGAGTGGATTAACTTAAAGATATCACTCTATCATAAGGCTTAAATGAGATATTTTTGTATTCTTGAGGTGAGGCGTAAGCCAGGAAAAAAATTTCCAGCAAAAACCGAACACATCGAAATAATTAAGACATGTCAAGCAATCAATTAGTTATACATTTTTTATTGATTAAATGGCAAATATGCATTGTTTACAGCTTTTTCTAAACAACAAACATGTTGTTAGTTAAACAGTAAAGATGCATTGTTTGTTAATACATGTAAGTCAGCAGCAATTGACTTAGCATATAACTTAGCAATATAGCAGCATATTACTCACCGGAAACTACACTACTTCTCATTTACTTTTAGAGAACGAAATCGCCTTTTGATGCCCAATTTTGTACTCTTCTATCATGACAGTATACTATGGATACCCAACTTGAAGTTAGAAGAATGTGATGATTGTATCTCATACAATTATACAGCCTCATTAAACGAACATGAATGCTCGCTATTATTATGCTGAAACATACTAAAGTATTTTTTCTTATGAAATATATGTACTTTAATTTTTTTTCCAATATTCAAAATGTTTATAGAAAACTATGTTTTTAAAAGTAACAGTAGACCAAGTCCACATGCACATACTAAGAAGAAGTAATATATGATGCAATACTGAATTTAGATTTGAATTTAGATATAGGATTTTAGAAACAAGAAATATATATATATATGATGCAATATAGAGAAGAAGAAAGATGTGGAACTGAGAAGAAGAAAGATGCGGAACTGAGAAAAAAAGATATTTGACCACTATTTAGGTGGATGAACTAATTAAAATTTAAATATTAGTATAAGTCAACGATCCTATTTTATAGGGTCGATTAACCTATTAAAATTGCGGATTAAAATAAAAATTACCTTTGGTATATTGTTAAATTGTAGATCATCCACTTATATCTATTGACATTAACATATCATATTTTAAACAAGTATGAAAATAAAGAGCTTTAATTATATATTCTGACATTAACACGCCAAATTTTAAACAAGTATAAAAATAAACTCAAATGATACTACCAAGCATCACCAATTCTACATGTTAGAAGAGAAATCGATTATGTTAACAGATAAAAAGCAACTGTGCATCCTAAAACAAAATAAAAATTATATTTTTCCTAAGAATATAAATTTTTACTCACCGAAGTTGTAAAGGCAAACCAAACTATCAATAGAATGATAGCCAAAATGGCGTAAATCACCTACTTGAAATTGAGTTTCGTGACCTCGAACTCAATCTGACCAAAATCCTTGTTCCCTCTTTGTAATCGAAATCGAAATCCTTGTTCCTGCATTGTAAATGAAATCAAAGTAGAAATCCTTCCCAAAATCACCTTATTCCCGCAGTGTAATTCATTTTAACGTGGTCAAAGTAGTAAAAAGCATTTGAGGTGGAAGAGTAAAGGTTACGGCAGAAAACAGGTGGATGTTTATGTTTTTGCCCTCGGGAACCAAGCTTACCAATGCAAATAAGCGTTACCAATAAAAAATTTGTAAATATGTATTTTTAGTAACACATTTTAATATAGTAACACATGTTATTATCACTAATCTATAACACAAATAAGTGTTGGCAATTGAAAAAATAAGGATTATCAAATGACCATTATGGCTTAGTGATTTTGAGTTTCTTATATGTTGTTTTGACTAAAATTGTTTTTCTATTGTTTCATATTTATTGAAATTGAAGTGTACTTTACTGAATACTCTCACTGCATTAGTTTTCTTTGTTCCACTCTTTCTTCATATGTAAGAACAGTTGAATAAATATACTAGAGGTTTGGTATAATCTTTTATAATGCAATGATTGTCACAACTGACTCATACGCATCATCTAACCCATTTTGTAATATACAAGAATTGTTCACTTTTACAAATTTATGGCCTATTGTGCAAAGTCGATCGCATAGAGTCTTGAATTTCACGAGGTAATCATTCATTAACATGTTGTGTTACTCATATTTTGAAGTTGCTTCTTGTAATACATAATCCTTGCTACATATTCCAAATTGAATATTTTCTCACTAGTTGTCCATATTTCATATGATATGTTGCTTCCAATCATTTATGATATAACAAATTAGCACTTATCGATGATAGTAGCCATGAAGGAAGTAGACTATCTTGTTTTTGAAACTTCATGTATTCTTCATTGATGACGATATTACCATCCTTATCTTCTATCATAAAAGGTGGTATAGGTATGGTTTACTTAATGAAATCCTGGAGTGCATCCCATTTCAATGCAGTTTCGACTTGATATTTCTAGAGGAAGTTATTATCTTTGTTGAGAGGGATGGTTATGACATGATCGTTAGGATTTATTAAGGTGGATGATGGCAAAGAGTTCCACTGGCATCATTTCTTTATATTGCAGAACGTTTTTCATCGTTTCTTCCTGACATAATGGATGACTACAAATAGATTCAGTGGTAATTTAGAAATTGGATAAAGAAATGTTGAATAACTCTTTAGTGTTGCAATCTTCTTTTGGATGCAGCAAAA
The DNA here is from genome assembly GCA_030737875.1 of Allium sativum. Classification (NCBI taxonomy): domain Eukaryota; kingdom Viridiplantae; phylum Streptophyta; class Magnoliopsida; order Asparagales; family Amaryllidaceae; genus Allium; species Allium sativum. The sequence goes on from CM060918.1 coordinate 544,080,609, forward strand.
AACACGAGCACTTCTTGACAAACAACTTGTACCTAGGTATGTAGAAATTCGATTCTTTGATGGTAGATTGCTTTCGAGTGATTTACAATTGAATCAAACGATCAAATGATGACTGTATGTTAGATGATCGTAATTATTGCATCTGGGGATAAAGGTGAAGATGATTCTCTGTTTCCACCTCTAGTGCGGCAATTCGTAATTTGGCAATTCGAACTTTAAACGAATATACATAATCCATTTTAAATCGGATTTCTGTGAAACAAGAAACGTACGGAGCTGGTGAAGTATATTTTTCTAATGGAAGAGAAAAATCGAGATTTGGTTGTGTAGATTTTGAGTTATGTCCAAATCAAATTTTTGAAAAGTCGCTATGGAATTCCTTTATAATTTATAATGATTTATTTATATTATAAAAGGATTTATTTTATATAAATTGGATACTGATTTAATCTGGATTTGAAATATCGAGTTAAAAATTCAGATAGGAATATTTTTGAGTTGTATGATATATATTATGAATATATACAATAATATTAATTTATTGATATTTAATTAAATTGTTTTTAAGTATATATAAACATTTAATTGGTCTATTCAGAGCTTTAAAAATATCCACTTTTGAAAACGAGCTCCGTTTTCGACGAAACTAATTTTGTTGGATCCGGAGTATTAAATTATTATTAGACTCCAATTTTCGTGATTTTTGGAGTTAGTATGTGGTCGTACGGGATTTTAATGTGAAAAACAGCCAATAATTTGACTTTTAAAATATGCTGTGTGAGCAAACGGATTCGGAATTCGACGAAACAAGTTTCGTTGGGTCCGTAATGCCGAATTGTAGCTGCATGTCCATTTTCATCGAATTTCAATATCGTATGTGATCATACAGCTTTTTGGAAGTCAAATAGAGATAGCGGTAGCTTATTATATTGAAAATATTAGAATATAAAAACAATAAAGTACTCCTATAAATACTCCTTTAACATCTCCTAACCCTTAAAAAATTCATTTCGAAGTCAACAAAAATATACGTCGCTACTTCTTCGTTTTTAGCAAACGATCAAAGAAAATATTCTTATATATTCAATAAAAATCCCTAAATCCTAAAATCCACATATTTGTACTCGTGTGGGGTTAAGCTTTCTTCTGGTATGCCATTTGTGTGGTACGACATCAATTCTGCTCGCTGGTTCGTACACCGTGATGACTAGGGTTCCTTTTTTGTCGGGTATCAAAGCAAGGAGTGGGTGGTAATGAGTATTTTTGGATTTGATGTAAAATTCCAGGCTTATAGGAAAAGAATCAAAAAATTTTGATGCCAAACATTATCGCTCGAAGCAATGGAGCCAGCACGGGATCCTTGAAGTCGCAGTGACAACCTGAGATGCGAGTGGTGATATATGGGGTTGGCGAGGTGTAGTTTTAGACGAGAAGAGGTTTGGTGCAATCCTTTTTCGATTTAATGGAGTGTGGAGGGAGGGGATTGAACGAGAAGCCACGGTAGCGGCAATGATTGAAAAGATGGAGCGCGCTATAGTTTTGGAGAAGAAGAACAAGTGGGCCTGGTTATAAAGGATGGGTTGATGGGCCGGATTAGTTTGGTAAAGCCCAAACTCGATTTAAATTAAGTTAATCCATTTTAATTAGTATATTAACTAGTAAATTATATAACTTTATCATATGGTATTGGAATTGGACAAAACAGGATCCGATGGGATCGTATGGACGACAACTACATTATGGAACTGTCTGGGAGTGAATTGGAGCTCATTACAATTTGTAGCGAAATAAATTGTCTGTCTAAATCAACCGACAGTTATCGTTATTTAACGATGACCGTCTAATGTGAGTACTCTGTACAGTTTATATTTTCATAAATATAATCTAGTATTGATAAATGATGATTGATTGTTGTGTGTTGATTGTTTGGGTGAATTGCTGGTTTATTTGTTGAAATTATAGATAACGATATATATAAATCGTTAATCAAATATTGATTCTATTTATCAGAATATTTCGTATTGAAATGAAATCGATGTTATTTATATTGTTTAACATCTGTGGATGCAGGAAAACAGGTTGGAGGGATCCAACTGGATTCCTCAATACTTATTATACTGTTTGTTTTCAAATATTGTAATATATGATGTGCTATATAATCTATGATTGATTATGAGTGTGTAGATGATGTTGATCATGGTTATTTGGTATTTTAAATACCATAAGAAATACCGAAATGTGAAAAGGGAATTTTCATAGTGTAAATTGAAAATAATATATTTATAAAATCAAATAATTTTATAAAAGGAATATTTATAATATTAAAGAATTTATAAAAGGAATATTTATAAAACCAAAGAATTGTATAAAAGGATTATTTATATAGAAAATAAATAGAAGTATAAAAGGAATATTTATTTAGAAAGCAAATAGAATTATAAAAGGAATATTTGACGAGATATAAAAGAATTATGAGAAGATAGTTTAAAGTGGATATTAAACAGAAATCTGCTTTAACAAATAGATTGAGAATATTAATTTATAAATAATGTTTTATAAATCAAAAAATATATTTATCATTTGATAAACGGAATACATAAGACTGAATTTATATAGAGAAGTAGGAATCGGTTCTAACACCGATATTTTAAAATTTGAGTAGCATTTGTAAAGGTGATTATAAATGGGATTATAAGTGTTAGAAGAATAAAATGAGATTTTATATGAATAATTCTATAAATAGAAGTATAAATAGAAATTGGATTTAGGATATTGTTTTTAAATACAAAATCAAACTGTTTTGATTTCAAAGAAAAAATATTATTCACATTTAATGTGAATAAAGGATTTAAGTAAATATTTTGCAAATAAAATATTATAAAGGAATTTGGGGTTTGAATTAGGAATTCAAATTGAATTACTGAAATTAGAAACTGACTGGAAATTAGTTGAGTTGAATGACTTTCTGGGTATCGACCTAATGTTGGTTTTGGCCTTCGGGGTTTATACTTGGGAAGTTGTTCTCTTACTAGTTTACAATTAGAGACTAATAGAGGTGGGAAGATATTGATGCGTGAATCAGAAAAGGAAACGTTTTCCAAAGTTAATAACGTATATTTTCTAACTTTAGAAAATAAGGAATTTATGAAAATATGGAAATGATAAATGGGAAATTGGGAAATGAAATGATGATTGATCGGTAAGATTTCCATTTGGGAATACGACCGTTGTTTGTACACATGTTTTCCTTTGATAGTTAAATCACCAACTATCGAAGATTTTGACCATTTCCGTTGTCAATACGGAGAGACCGGGATCAGTTATATCATCTGAAAACCACTCCGTATGGCATTAGCATTGTGAATCAAATATGATGAAGATAATTGAAGACAGAGTTATGCAAGGGCTATTCAGTAAATCCTAGGTAGAAACTGCCTAAGATGGATTTATAGAATACTACCTTTGGTCTGTCCAGTCCCAAGACGACCTGTATGTGAGAATGTCTGGCAGAGTATATTTAATAGATCGCGTAAGTTGATCTCTCCAAACGTATTTATGTTTGGTGGCGGAGGAATTCGTTTCTCTTAGCAGTATACCCGTGGTATTTTTGGGGAAATCAATTTGTCATTTGGCGGGTATGACGATGTGGCATTCAAAGTAAATAAAGGTGTGATCTATACGTTATGGCCTCTAGCCTCACAATCAGGAAATGATATAAAATCGGGTAGGTCGCATGGCTAAGTGGTTAGCTGCCAATTAGGGTGTATTGTCACCTGATCTAGAGAAATTCCATTTACTTCTATAATCTATTTCAATGCTTTCCCTTTCGGGAAACGGTTGCTGATCCCAACCGTTGGTGATAATACATTTGGTACACTCAAGCGAAATGAGTGATTAGTCATGTTTAGCCTGGGTTGCAAGATGTTCTTGTTGAACCTGGTGTATTCCTCTATAGAGATACACTGTCGGAAGGTGGTCCCATACCTTACCAGTTGGAATTCATTAACCAATAAGCGCCCGCGGGTTTTGATTATATATTATATATGTGGAACGTGAAATGAAAGTGTTATACTGGATGATTATTATATTGTGATTGATAGAAATTATTATAATATCAAAAGAGTTTTGATATAAATATTATCGTTTCTTTCAAAAGGATTTTGAAAGTTAAATTAAGTGTTTTGGATTCTCATAAGGGAAAAACCCGTTCCGTGTTATACGGCGTGGTCTTACGAGATATCGTTTATTTTCTCAAACCATTTTAAATTGTTTACTCACACCAGTCCCATGACTAACCCAGAGTTTATTTTGTTTTGTTTTCCCTAAACTCTTGGGTGCCCAATTTTGTACGGGTAGTCAAGTAGTCAGGATTTACAGATACACTAGAAGGAGCTTGGAGCAGGAGGCTTTAGCATCATTTTATAGCTATTGTTTATTTTCGTTGTGATGTAAGTTATGTACCCTGATAATGGTATGTATATACAAACAGTTTTGTATTTCAAAAAGATATGTTATCTATTATATGTCGTTCGTTCCGCCGTGAGATTCGTGTTACTATGATGTTGTATGTTCTTCTTCTTCTTCTATTCTAATTTTCTATCTTATCTATCTTTACCCTTTAACTTCTTTCGATTAACTATCTGGTATTTCTGATGCTTGGATAGTCGACATTGAGTTTATGTCGATAATCAGGATCGCGAAATCCCCGGGTCGTTACAGTGGTATCAGAACAAAGGTTAAGTGATTACCTTGGCTCTGTTGTGTGACTCAGTAGAGATGGGGTTAGTAATGACCTAGATTGAGTTTGAGTGTATATATACAAGTGAACGTATTTGTAGATTTTATAAATATTGTTTTTGTAACAACCCGGAAAATCTGAGCCAATTAAAAAAATTTAATTTGGCTATTTTAGTGAATTTAAAATATTTAAAATAAATATTTTAAATAATAACGACGATAAGTAAGTTTGAATCGATGTTTGAAAATGTATATAATTATTTCTAATTATAAACAAGGCCTGAAATGGCGCGGTAGATTCAAAATTTCAATTCAAATTTGACTGACTGTACCGGGTGCAAAGCAAAACAGATTTTAGTGAAACCAAAAATATTTAAATCTGTTAGTGAAAATCTTTCTACGAATCTAAAAAATCGAAGTTTCATAGCGGGAAGCAAAAGTTATGGCCAAATGAATTTTCAGAAAGGTCGTTATAGAGTTTATATAGCCCGTGAAAATGGCCATTTTGCAAACGATCTCAGAATTCAACGAAACCACTTTTTTTGTATCCGGGATGTCAAATTATTGCTAGGTTTCAAATTTCATAATTTTTGAAGTTAGTATGTGAGCGTGGCAAAGGAAAATGTGTTTGGTCGATTTCTGTTAAATTGGATCGACCAGAAAAGGGTCATTTTTCAAACGGTCTCAGAATTCGACGAAACTAGTTTTGTTGGGACCGTATCGTCAAAACATAGCTAGATTTATTTTTCGGGAATTTTTAGAATCAATATATGGCCCCGGCAAATTGAAATGTACGTTCAAATTAAATATTGAATGTTTTATATTTTAATTTGAAGAAAAACTGACTGAAACAGTCGAATGGGCCTACGAAACATATCCCATTGTGTTCGGAATGGTGGTATTTAGCTAGGGATGAGAGTCGTTGGGTTTGGATTGGAGTTCGTATGGATAAAAGGGGTATTTTTGAAATTATAAAACCATCGGCCAATCAGAATTTTATATTCATTAAATTAAATTTCCCAGAAATTAATTTTCTCTCTCCCCGCTGCTACGTTGAAGGAGGAAACCACTTCGCCACTTCCCAGGCGAATTCTGGCCAAATTACTCAATGAAATCACTGCACCCAGTTGAAGATTTTGAAGAACATCACGAGAGCTTCAAATCAAGACAGGGATTGCATTTTTTCGTGGTGTGGTTGTTGAGATCGGACGCAGTGAAGTCGACGACTTCAAAGCGCCGCCGCACCTCCATGCGAGCGTCGAACTGGACGCCACCACCGGCGCCGCAATGCCCTCTCCTCGCTCTTCAACGCTGTACGGTCCGATCGTGCTATAGCTTCGTGGGTTAATCGAAAAAGCTAAACCTAGTTTTGAACGATTTTAGAAAGGTAACGGCTGAATTTATTTTAACTGTTTAATAGCACTTTAAAGCGCTACGGTTTATTATTTCACTGTAAAAATAATATCTTTTTCGTTTGTAGACGAAATCCAGTGAAATAAGAGACAGTGGACTCGTGTGGACGCCTTCTACATTCTAGAAAAGACCGGATATTTTTTTGAGCCTTCTGCAATTTTTGGTGGAGTGGAACCCAATGTGAGATTTCTAAATTATAAACGATATGGAAAACGACGATGTATAAATTATATAGTCAATGTATGAGTTATATAATCATTGTACACCTCATGTATAAGCGTTGTATAAGTTGTACGTTCGATGTATAAGTTATATATGCGTTGTAAAAATTATATATGCGTTGAAATAAATTGAAATGATATTGAAATAGAAGTGAAATATACTTATATATATATATACGCCCCTCGTCCACAAACCATGGACGATATTAATTGGTTGTGATTGGTGTGAAAATTGGTTGATAGCGAATGATTGATTAGAATTGTTTATGGTTGAAATTGATTGATTGTGGTTGAAAAATATCCGTTTGTGGTTGAGAATTATTTGATTGAAACCACATAGGATTAGTTTGTGGAAAAGAAGAAAAAAATAAACATGCCGCCTGCGTGCGAACTAGATGCACGAAATCCCCATTGTCAAAAGCTGTAAGGCTTTAAGGTAGTGCGAGGAGCCGTACTAGGGACGGTCCCGGTTTTAACTACCCTACCGTTATGCTGCCCAAATTTTCTGAAATATTTCTGTGTTTGATTTGTATTCATGTGTTGAATGTTGAAATTAGATTCATGTGTTGAATGTTGAAACCAAATTCATGTGTGGAAATAAATTCATGTGTTGAATGGAGTTTGTGTATTGAATAAATTCTTTGAAAGACAAAAATAACATTTTTATCATATATATAGACTATATAAAATATTAGTGGTTTAAATAAATTGTTTTAACACCAAAAATAACATTTTTACCTTATATATAAAATATATAAATAATCGTGTTTTGAAATAAATTGTTTTGCAATAAAAATCACATTTTTATTCTATATATAAACTATAGAAATTATTCATGTGTTGAATGGTGAAATAAAATTCATGTGTTGAATCGAAATTCATGTGTTGAATAGAAATTCCTGTGTGGAAATAAAATAAACGAAATTCATGTGTTGAAATAAATATCTATTGGATAAAAATATCGTTTTTATCAAATATGTGAAGTGAAAATGGTTTCGAAGTCGAAGAATCGATTATATTTATATATATATATATATATAAATATAATTAAAATATATCGAATAACGAAGCTGCAGTTCGTGTTTTGAAACCGTGATTTCGAATGATTAGTGCGGGAGATCCGACCATCGGATTTTCCCGAAACCGTTGGGTTCGCTTTGGAAATATCTTTCCAACGACACCCACTTTGTGAAAATCCAACGGTTGGATTATCTGGAATGTTTAATTCAAATCTGAAGAAAAACAGCGCCAGAATCGATTATATATATATATAATTAAATTGAATCAAATAACGACGCTACAGTTCGTGTTTTGAAATCGAAACTTCAAACGAGTGTACTGGGAGATCCGACCGTCGGATTTTCCCAAAACTGAAACCGTTGGATTCATTTTGAAAAGATCTTTCTAATGATATAAAATTTGTGAAGATCCAACGGTTAGATTTTCAGATATGTGTAAATCAAATCTGAAGAAAAACAGCGCCACAGCCGCGTTATGGCCTGAAGCGTCGTTTGAATGAAAGGGCTATTTTTAAGTAAATAAAAATAGCGATAAATCGTTATAAAATATTATAAACAATATGGAATGGAAATAAACCGAATTTACCCGGTTTAGTGGATATTTGATGGTTGAAGGTGTTTGGCGTGAATTGTTGTCGAATAATTTAACCATTGAAATGAATTGATTTAAATTCTAAATATACGTGAATTATTTGAAAAGGCCGAGTTAAATCTCATTTCAAATAATTGATCGGCGATAAGAAGTCGGTGATGAAGACGGTGGTTGAAGACCGGAGATCTTCACCTCGGTTGGGTGGTAACTGATGTCTTGATTGGGAGGCATCCCGAAATATAGATAATAAGTGGTGATCGTCCAGACGTGCGTGGAGATCGATGGGTATGCGAGGTATATCGTGCCTCCGGTTTCGTTAAGACCCATAACGAACTTGCAAATGGATTGTGTGTCTGACATTGGATTTTGTTCTGTGCTGATTGATTTCTATTAAATATATATCTGTTTGGCGGTGGAGAATTTATTCTCTTTCTTAACGCCCTTCTCTGAGACGTACGAGCTCAGAGGTTATATATCGATAGAAATCAGTCGCATAGCGTGAATTGCCTGTGTGGCACGCCTAAGTGGCAGATGATCAAGGCTTCTGTTGAAAAGCAAAGTCTTGTGGTTGATGATCAAAGCACGGCCAGTGTGGCATAGCTTTGTGTATAACGTGAATTCGCGAGCCTCACACCCCGGTATGAGCCAGAAACGGGAGAAGACCTCAGGGAGGACATGCGTTTCTTTCTAGCTAGAGGTGGTGTCAGTTCTTAAACTGGCTGACATTTATATTATTTTCACCTGTGTGGTTGTTGTCGTTACGAGGCGCCTCGGATATATCGGTGACTATGTGGAGCCGATGGAGTCATTTGGCTCATTTACACCCCAAAGGGCGGGGAAACGCAGTGTTCAGGCATAATAATCCACATCGGTGGACCGACCCTGACGATCCAAGGGGCAGTTGTGGTTGTTCCCGAGGGGCGGGCTAGAGCGTCTCGAATTCGGTGAGGACGATCCCTTGCCTCGGTTCATGAAGGAAATCCAATTTCCAAATACGTGACTGTGCGGTTTTGATTGTATACCTATATATGGCGACATGATATATGGTACCCATGCCGTCTATGATTGATACTTATGATTCGAAATTGTTTTTGAAACATATAAACACTAGTAATAATATCAAATTCTTTTGTTTTATTCGTATCAAGCATATTTTGGCCATTATAAGGAAAAACTCTATCCTCCGGTTTGCGTTGCATTATGTGATGGGAACTGAGTCTTATAATGGCTTCATTTTTATAAAAAGCATTGCGATGTTTAAAAGACTTACTTGTTGTAAAGCACTGGAAATTCAATGGAGTAAACCCGTTCCGCGAAAGTGGCGTGGTCCTGTGATTAGCCATATTATAAAACGTGTTAAGTAGATTTCTCATACCAGTCCTTGTTGCAGTCATGATGGGGGGTTCTCACCATGTGGTTTGGTGGCGAACAGTGGGCTCTTACCCCCACATGTCCCTTACGGGGGTTGGTTAGGCAGTGGCTGGGAGACTCGAGAGGGTCGCCGTAAAACAAATGACTGGGGGACCATTGTGAGCCACGGTGGGTTTTACCTGTTGTACTGGAGGATGACGGGATGGCTGCAAAGCCTACCAGATTTCGCGGTAACGTCACAACGTGGTATCAAAGCTTTGGTTAAGCTTAGTTCGGGAATATAACATATTAACGAACTCATCAGAAATAGAACCAGTAGAGTTCTAGGACGGGTAACTCATTACAGATAGGGTCAGCAATATCCTAGTATGAGTATAGCAGAATCAGAATAACTCATTAGAGATGGGGTCAGAAGTGCCCCAGAACGAGTTAAGGGTTATATGTTTATAAATAACATATTTGTGATTATATATATAGTCTGGTTTTAGAAATATAATTTTTGAATATACAAAAGATATATATTTGAAAAGTTAAAAATAAATTGATTGTTGTTTGTGTTGTGTGATTGAGAATATGATTAATTAAATTACTAGAACGAGAGTTAATTCAATCAATGAATGAAGGGTAAATCTATGCAATTAAATCGCGTATTGAACTGATTTAAAAATAGATAGAAATATATACATGTGCATTATATATGTTTGAACAGGTAAAAGGATTAGCTGTTGAGTAAAGAATTTATTTGTGTGCCCGACAAATAGGTAAACCTTAATGAGTTGGATGCGCAATTTTATTATTATATCAACTCCTGTGAATGCCATTGGATGCAGAGTGCTGGTTGTTCTGTGTGTAATAATAAATGTCGCCATAGGATAGTAACAATTAATTTCGAACTACACTACATGGCATACTTCTTGAAGATAGGCATACTTCATCATATACCACATAAGCATTTGGAGCTTGTGTGACGAGGTTGAAGATTTACCATGCGAGCGAGAGGCTTGTATGGCGATGACTATATATTACAGGTTGAACTGATGACTGATATGGACCATTTAAAATATAACGGTAAAATTGCAAGAATAATAAAAACCCCACACGGGTCTGGAGATGACAATAAACACATATCTCTGGTCATTAAGGCACAAAAACCATTTATAGGGTGACGAGAATTTATTCTCTGGAATTATGATTTATACACACTCCCCTGCGGACACCGGAATATATCACTATAAATATGTGCATGCTTATTAGGATTTATTGGGTACCTAATGTGGCCCAATAAATTTCCAAGCCCTTCCCCGTACAAAGGAGGTTATGGCGAAATTTTTCGAAAATTTAGGGTGTTAGCCAAATTTTTGAAGAATTTGAAAATTCTTAGAAACTGAAAAGTTGAAGAATAGAGGCCAGATTGAAAGTAGAGTTGATTAATCAATCCACTTTCGACTTCGTTCCTTTTCGAGGACGAAAAGTTTTAAGTGGGGGAGATTGTAACAACCCGGAAAATCTGAACCAATTTAAAATTTTTAATTTGGCTATTTTAGTGAATTTAAAATATTTAAAATAAATATTTTAAATAATAACGACGAAAAGTAAGTTTGAATCGATGTTTGAAAATGAATATAATTATTTCTAATTATAAACAAGGCCTGAAATGGCGCGGTAGATTCAAAATTTCAATTCAAACTTTGACTGACTGTACCGGGTGCAAAACAGATTTTAGTGAAACCAAAAATATTTAAATCTGTTAGTGAAAATCTTTCTAACGAATCTGAAAAATCTAGTTTCGTAGCGGGAAGCAAAAGTTATGGCCAAATGAATTTTCAGAAAGGTCGTTATAGAGTTTATATAGCCCGTGAAAATGGCCATTTTGCAAACGACCTCAGAATTCGACGAAACCACTTTTGTTGGATCCGGGATGTCAAATTATTGCTAGATTTCAAATTTCATAATTTTTTAAGTTAGTATGTGAGTGTGGCAAAGGAAAATGTGTTTGGTCGATTTCTATTAAATTGGATCGACCAGAAAAGGGTCATTTTTCAAATGGTCTCAGAATTCGACGAAACTCATTTTGTTGGGACCGTATCGTCAAAACATAGCTAAATTTATTTTTCGGGATTTTTTAGAATCAATATGTGGCCGCGACAAATTGAAATGTACGTTCAAATTATATATTGAATGTTTTATATTTTAGTTTGAAGAAAAACTGACTGAAACAGTCGAATGGGCCTACGAAACATATCCCATTGTGTTCGGAATGGGGGTATTTAGCTAGGCACGACAGTCATTGGGTTTGGATTGGAGTTCGTATGGATAAAAGGGGTATTTTTGAAATTATAAAACCATCGGCCAATCAGAATTATATATTCATTAAATTAAATTTCCCAGAAATTAATTTTCTCTCTCCCCGCTGCTATGTTGAAGGCGGAAACCACTTCGCCACTTCCCAGGCGAATTCCGGCCAAATTACTCAACGAAATCACTCCACCCAGTTGAAGATTTTGAAGAACATCACGAGAGCTTCAAATCAAGACAAGGATTGCATTTTTCGTGGTGTGGTTGTCGAGATCGGACGCAGTGAAGTCGGCGACTTCAAAGCGTCGCTGCACCTCCGTGCCAGCGTCAAACTGGACGCCACCACCGGCGCCGCAGTGCCCTCTCCTCCCTCTTCAACGCTGTACGGTCCGATCGTGCTATAGCTTCGTGGATTAATCGAAAAAGCTAAACCTAGTTTTGAACGATTTCAGAAAGGTAACGGCTGAATTTATTTTAACTGTTTAATAGAACTTTAAAGCGCTACGATTTATGATTTCACTGTAAAAATCATATCTTTTTCGTTTGTTGACGAAATCCAGTGAAACAGGAGACAGTGGACTCGTGTGGACGCCTTCTACATTCTAGAAGAGACCAGATATTTTTCTGAGCCTTCTGCAATTTTTGGTGGAGTGGAACCCAATGTGAGATTTCTAAATTATAAACGATATGGAAAACGACGATGTATAAATTATATAGTCAATGTATGAGTTATATAAGCGTTGTACACCTCATGTATAATCATTGTATAAGTTGTACGTTCGATGTATAAGTTATATATGCATTGTAAAAATTATATATGCGTTGAAATAAATTGAAATGATATTGAAATAGAAGTGAAATATACTTATATATATATATATATACGCCCCTCGTCCACAAACCATGGACGATATTAATTGGTTGTGATTGGTGTGAAAATTGGTTGATAGCGAATGATTGATTAGAATTGTTTGTGGTTGAAATTGATTGATTATGGTTGAAAAATACCCGTTTGTGGTTGAGAATTATTTGGTTGAAACCACATAGAATTAGTTTGTGGAAAAGAAGAAAAAAATAAACATGCCACCTGCGTGCGAACTAGATGCATGAAATTCCCATTGTCAAAAGCTGCGAGGCTTTAAGGTAGAGCGAGGAGCCGTACTAGGGACGATCCCAGTTTTAACTACCCTGCCGTTATGCTGCCGAAATTTTCTGAAATATTTCTGTGTTTGATTTATATTCATGTGTTGAATGTTGAAATTAAATTCATGTGTTGAATGTTGAAACCAAATTCATGTGTGGAAATAAATTCAAGTGTTGAATGAAGTTTGTGTATTGAATAAATTCTTTGAAAGATAAAAATAACATTTTTATCATATATATAGACTATATAAAATATTAGTGGTTTAAATACATTGTTTTAACACCAAAAATAACATTTTTACCTTATATATAAAATATATAAAATAATCGTGTTTTGAAATAAATTGTTTTGCAATAAAAATCACATTTTTATTCTATATATAAACTATAGAAATTATTCATGTGTTGAATGGTGAAATAAAATTCATGTGTTGAATCGAAATTCATGTGTTGAATAGAAATTCTTGTGTGGAAATAAAATAAATGAAATTCATGTGTTGAAATAAATATCTGTTGGATAAAAATATCGTTTTTATCAAATATGTGAAGTGAAAATGGTTTAAAGTCGAAGAATCAATTATATTTATATATATATAAATATAATTAAAATATATCGAATAACGAAGCTGTAGTTCGTGTTTTGAAACCGTGATTTCAAACGATTAGTACAGGAGATCCGACCATCGGATTTTCCCGAAACCGAAACCGTTGGGTTCGCTTTGGAAATATCTTTCCAACGACGCCCACTTTGTGAAAATCCAACAGTTGGATTGTCTGGAATGTTTAATTCAAATCTGAAGAAAAATAGCGCCAGAATCGATTATATTTATATATATATAATTAAATTAAATCGAATAACGAAGCTGCAGTTCGTGTTTTGAAATCGAAACTTCAAACGAGTGTACTGGGAGATCCGACCGTCGGATTTTTCCAAAACTGAAACCGTTGGATTCGTTTTGAAAAGATCTTTCTAATGATATAAAATCTATGAAGATCCAACGGTTAGATTTTCAGATATGTGTAAATCAAATCTGAAGAAAAATAGTGCCACAACCAAGTTATGGCCTGAAGCGTCGTTTGAATGAAAGGGCTATTTTTAAATAAATAAAAATACAGATAAATCGTTATAAAATATTATAAACGATATGGAATGGAAATAAACCGAAATTACCCGGTTTAGTGGATATTTGATGGTTGAAGGTGTTTGGCGTGAATTGTTGTCGAATAATTTAACCATTGAAATGAATTGATTTAAATTCTAAATATACGTGAATTATTTGAAAAGGCCGACTTAAATCTCATTTCAAATAATTGATCGGCGATAAGAAGTTGGTGATGAAGACGGTGGTTGAAGACCGGAGATCTTCACCTCGGTTGGGTGGTAACTGATGTCTTGATTGGGAGGCATCCCGAAATATAGATAATAAGTGGTGATCGTCCAGACGTGCGTGGAGATCGATGGGTATGCGAGGTATATAGTGCCTCCGGTTTTGTTCAGACCCAGAACGAAAATGCAAATGGATTGTGTGTCTGACATTGGATTTTTTCTGTGCTGATTGATCTCTATTAGATATATATCTGTTTGGCAGCGGAGAATTTATTCTCTTGCTTAACGCCCTTCTCTGAGACGTACGAGCTCAGAGGTTATATATCGATAGAAATCAGTCGCATAGCGTGAATTTCCTGTGTGGCACGCCTAAGTGGCAGATGATCAAGGCTTCTGTTGAAAAGCAAAGTCCTGTGGTTGATGATCAAAGCACGACCTGTGTGGCATAGCTTTGTGTATAACGTGAATTCGCGAGCCTCACACCCCGGTATGAGCCAGAAACGGGAGAGGACCTCAGGGAGGACATGCGTTTCTTTCTAGCTAGAGGTGGTGTCAGTTCTTAAACTGGCTGACATTTATATTATTTTCACCTGTGTGGTTGTTGCTGTTGCGAGGCGCCTCAGATATATCGGTGACTATGTGGAGCCGATGGAGTCATTTGGCTCATTTACGCCCCAAAGGGCAGGGAAACGCAGTGTTCAGGCATAATAATCCACATCGGTGGACCGGCCCTGACGATCCTAGGGGCAGTTGCGGTTGTTCCTTAGGGGCGGGCTAGAGCGTCTCGAATTCGGTGAGGACGATCCCTTGCCTCGGTTCATGAAGGAAATACAATTTTCAAATACGTGACTGTGCGGTTTTGATTGTATACCTATATATGGCGACATGATATATGGTACCCATGCCGTCTATGATTGATACTTATGATTCGAAATTGTTTTTGAAACATATAAACACTAGTAATAATATCAAATTCTTTTGTTTTATTCGTATCAAGCATATTTTGGCCATTATAAGGAAAAACTCTATCCTCCAGTTTGCGTTGCATTGTGTGATGGGAACTGAGTCTTATAATGGCTTCATTTTAATAAAAAGCATTGCGATGTTTAAAAGACTTACTTGTTGTAATGCACGGGCAATCCAATGGAGTTAACCCATTCCGCGAAAGTGGCGTGGTCCTGTGATTAGCCATATTATAAAATGTGTTAAGTAGATTTCTCATACCAGTCCCATGACTGACTCGAAGTTTGTTTCACTTGCAAACTCGGGTGCCCCTCTTTCTACACGGGTAGCCTTGTATTCAGGTTTTAGTAGGCTCTTTCTGGATAGCTGGAGCTGAAGATGGATTCGATCATTTATTTCTTTTTATGTTGTTCAGCTCCTATTGTACATATTATGTTTGTTTTCCACTGTAGACATTTATGTATAGCTGGATTGTATTTGTACTAAGTATGATCCTGTATACTGTGTAACTCTGATGTTGTTATTTATCTAGTGTAATCTATTTTACATTATCTGGGGTATTTATTTAATTATGTTCTGCTATTATCTGTTTATGTGTTATATTCCAAATATTACCCTTGCCACCGTTGTACGGGGTTTTGGGGTCGTCACAGTTTTATATTGTGGACATTTATTGGTTGAGTTGTTTAGGAGTTCTGGTCGATCAGTTTGATCCAATGTATCGGTAGGAGTTTCTTAACACTCGAATACGATGAACCGACACAGTATGTTTTGAAAGGAGGGTAAATGAAATAATTTTTCCCAAATTATATTTTGATATAAAAGATTGATATTGAAATGATTATAAAATATTGGATATATTGGTTGTTATTATAATTGAATGAGATTATAAAAAGTGAAAGGTTAGATATAACCAGCCGGAATTCGTATTAATGTAAGATATATAAAGCAAGATGAATGAAATCTAAATTTAAATCTGAATTGGAATTAAAATTCCTAAAAGTTGGAGAAGCGTTTGTAAATAGATTTGGATTAAATATATGAGAATTTTAAAATCCTGGGAGATTTTAAACTGTTTACAAGCATTGTGAATAATATTTTGAAATGTATTTCAAAATGGAATTGTTTAGAAATGGTTTTGAAAAGTGATATAGTACTGAACTCACTTCAGTAGTTGGGAAATAACTCTGATGATGCTGGCCACATCATTAGTGTTCATTTTCGAGTGTGTAAGTGACGGATTACTACCAAAGAGATTGTTTTTGAATTGTTTTGATAAAAGCAAGTTGTTTTGAATTCCGAAAAGGGATATTTGATTTTAGAAAAGCTAAGTTATATAGAATTCCTAAGGAAAGATTGTTTGATTTAAAACCAAATTGAACCGAAATTTTAAAAGCAAATTGGAATTAAAGTAAAGTCAGTTAAGTGGTAATTGAAATTGTATTAAAATAAAATGATATCGAGTAAAATTGGATTATGAGATGGGAATCTGGAATTATATTGGACTGGTAAGTTAAGAGTTAAAATTGGTAATGGCATTTGAGTTGAGAATGAAATTTGGCTTGGATAAGCGAATGGTTGTGTTGGAGATAAAAGCGATTTGAGTTTGATTGGGATAACATTTGTATATGTTGAATTAGTCGCAGATATGAAAGATGGAATGATATGCCCAACAAAAAGGTACAAGTTTATATTCTAATTGGGTATGAGATTTTTGTGAGCCGATTTGGCAAGCCGCTTGGCTATTTGATTTTCTTTTGGGTTGGAGAAGTCCTAGAGAGGCGAGTTGTAGTTGTACTGATTGACCCGTATAAAGGAGGTGCTGGCGAAATTTTAGGATTTTAGAAAATATTCAGAATTTTTGAAAATTTTCGTTAGAAGGAATAAACTAATTATTTAAATAAAATTTAATGTTTCAGCGAAACTAAAGTTAAATAAATAAAAAAATAATTTTTTACTCGGTTAATAGGGTTTGTTTTCTACCTTAACAATTTCGAGGATGAAATTATTTTAAGGGGCAAGAATGTAACATCCCGTATTTTTAACAGTATATAATTAATTAATTTAATTATTTAAATAGTTATTTAGAGACTTAAATGGTCGTTTAATTAAATAATATTTAATATTTAATTAATATAAATAGTATAATAATATATTTATTTCTGAAATAGTCGGAAATAGTGGAATTGACAATATTGTGTGAATTGGACAACTTAAAATATATTTCGGTTTAGAGTTGAATTACATTAACGGATATATTATATAAACGACAGTTGAACGTATAATTTATATAATAATTATAATCGTGCTCGAAATGGCGCGGAAGTTCGTAATTTGGCGATTCGAACTTTAAACGAATGTAAAGAATCCGTTTTAAATCGGATTTCTGTGAAACAAGAAACGTTCGGAGCTGGTGAAGTATATTTTTCTAATGGAAGAGAAAAATCGAGATTTCGTTATATAGATTTTTTGAGTTATGTCCAAATCAAATTTTCGAAAAGTCGCTATGGAATTCCTTTATAATTTATAACGATTTATTTATATTATAAACGGATTTATTTTATATAAATTGGATACTGATTTAATCTGGATTTGAAATGTCGAGTTAGAAATTCAGATAGGAATATTTTGGAGCTGAATGATATATATTGTGAATATATACGATAATATATATTTATTGATATTTAATTAAATTGTTTTTAAATATATATAAATATTTAATTGGTCTATTTAGAGCTTTAAAAATAGCCACTTTTGCAAACGAGCTCCGTTTTCGACAAAACTAATTTTGTTAGATCCGGAATATTAAATTACTATTAAATTCCAATTTTCGTGATTTTTGGAGTCAATATGTGGCCGTATGGGATTTTAATGTGAAAATAGTCAATAATTTGACTTTTAAAATATGTTATGTGAGCAAATGGATTCGGAATTCGACGAAACAAGTTTCGTCGGGTCCCTAATTTCGAACTGTAGCGGCATGTCCATTTTCATCGAATTTCGATATCGTATGTGATCATACGGAGTTTTAGAAGTCAAATGGAGATAGCGGTAGCTTATTATATTGAAAATATTCGAATATAAAAATAATATAGTACTCCTATAAATACTCCTTTAACATCTCCGAACCCTTAAAAATTTCATTCCGAAGTCAATAGAAATATACGCCGCTACTCCTTCGTTTTTAGCAAATGATCAAAGAAAATATTCTTATAAATTCAATAAAAATCTCTAAATCCTAAATTCCATATCTTTGTACTCATGTGGGGTTAAGCTTTCTTCTGGTATGCCATTTGTGTGGTGCGACATCAATTCTGCTCGCTGGTTTGTATAACGTGAAGACCAGGGTTCCTTTTTTTGTTAGGTATCAAAGCAATGAGTGGGTGATAATGAGCATTTTCGGATTTGGTGTAAGATTCCGGGCTTATAGGAAAAAAATTGAGAAATTCAGTGCCAAACATTGTCGCTCGAAGCAATGGAGCCAGCACGGGATCCTTGAAGTCGTGGTGACAACCTGAGATGCGAGTGGTGATATATGGGTTGGCGAGGTGTAGTTTTGGACGAGAAGAGGTTAGGTGCAATCCTTTTTCGATTTAATGGAGTGTGGAGGGAGGGGGGTTGAACGAGAAGTGTAACACCCCACACCCGCTAAGGTCACTCACTAAGGGAATGCCTTAGTTTTGGTGGAGTATTTTTAGTGAGTATAGAACAGAAAAATTACAACAGGACAGATATAAGTCAGACTTGAAAATTTAAATCATCATTTCCATTAACAAAACATGTTTGGTTACATCACAAAACCATAACAAGAGTCAAGTACATAATATCCATCCTGATAAAATAGAAGTACATAATCCCTTTACATAGATAATAGCCAAAATAGAAAAGATAAACCGAGCTTTACTTCTACGGTCCAAGCCCCAAAAGATAGATATAGCGGTCTGGTCCAAGCCCAATAGTACTAGGCCCACTCTGATAACCTGAGGGTTGGAAAAAGATAAACAACAACGGGGTTAGACATAAGTCTGAGTGAGTCCTATAACCCTAACAATACAATCATTAAAGTAATTAGGGTATGATATAAACAAGATACGGTACCTCCGGGGATAATGACTACAATAAGTAGTCCACAAAACACAGGATGTACTACGATAATCGAAACGACGTATTTATCCACCCAAGGATAATTACTAGCTTACACCACCCCAGACCCTACCCACCCAAGGGTAATTCCTACACTGCACCACACCAGTTCTACCCACCAAGAGTAATTCCTACTTAAAGGTTGATCCCACTAAAGTCTTAGAAAATATAACCAGTAGTTTCTGGTACTTCTAGCTGACCACGTAGGTGCCGTCTGCCCCTACCTCCACTAGGTGTATAACTGACCACGTAGGTGCCGTCTGCCCCTACATTCACTAGGTGTACCTAGTAATCTTACCCAGTAGTTTCGTGTACCCCTACATAGGTGCCGTCTGCTCCTATCTTTACTAGGTGTACCCACTACTCCCCATCGATCGGCTCCCTACCGTAGATACCCGTGCTGGTCCCACAGTGGGGTGTATCACTCCCCTAAAGTGGCTACCCAATACTAACGGTGCACGGCTTTATATCTACACGATGCAACAACGGCTTATCTACCAGCCCGGGCCCACACACGCATATGAAACCCGTTGGACTTGCGTTGCCACCGCTAACCCGTTTTGGCCTCTTATAATCAAGCCCAATATGCGTGTCCCGTCACTCGACATGGGTCGAGCCCACAAAGATACGTTTGGGATATTGGTTGAAATGGGCCCCCACAAGCTACTACTTAAGCTTGTCATTAATCTAGTGCATCCCACTTAACCTCTTTTTATAATCATGCCCCCTTACACGTTAAGGTTTGGTTAAGTCATCTAATTATATTTCAATTGCTACTTAAGGCACCCACTAGATTTCCACATGCCACCCAAGGCACTTACTTGATTCCCACATGCCACCCAAGGCACTTACTTAACCCTTTAATCATGTTTAATTACATGTTCCACTTTGGTTAAGTATTCTAATCGTATTTTCTATTGCCACCCAAGGCAACCCACTAGTTTCCTCATGCCACCCAAGGCACCCCCACTAGTTACTACATGCCACCCAAGGCACCCACTTAACCCCTCATGTCCCACTACATGCTAATATGGTTAAGTGTTTCTTAATTAATTAAGACCGTGATCTCCCATAAAGACCTCCCACATTAGACTGGCTGTTATGACCGCCTGGTTAAGCCGGTAGAGTCCGGGCAGTCTTACGTCATAACAGAGTCTAACCTCGTGTCTTTACCTTAATCACGTATTTAATTTATGGCTAAGACCTCTCACATTGGGCTGACATTTGTAGCAACTGGTTAAGCCGGTCGGGTCCGGGCAGTTTTACACTACAAATGAGTCCAACCTCGTGTCTTAGTCGATTAATTACACCTAATTAATCACCCCCATATTAATTATCCCTAATTAATATCAAGTTTTCCATAACATGGGTAGACCTAACTCAATAGGTAAATTCCCATGGGGTAGACCTAACTCAATAGGTAAATTCCCACTTATGGTAATTTATTTTTATGGTATGCTTAATCATACCCAATCATTCACTTATTAACATATTTACCAACCCCATCGTTCCCCACGTAAATCGTTCTCATTTCATGACATAAATAAGGGGAAGATCATCACAAATATCATGGGTTTAGCATACAACTTTGTCATGGGTTAAGAGGATGTCAACTTGCATATATGAGCATATATTAACCCAACCACATTTAACCCCAAACTTGCACATTATCATACACATGTCTTACATAACATGTTGAACTTGCATATAAGCATTCTCATAACTTGCATAACACGTTAGACATGCATTTAAGCCTACACATAACTTGCATAAGCATTCACATACTTGTATGGGCATTCATATACTTGCATAAGCATTCACATACTTGCATATCACATTAAGCTCACATTTAAGCATATACATAACTTGCATAACATCATGCTCATAACTTGCATAATCTCATAAACTTAACTTGCATAACACTATGCACACAACTTGCATACCCTCATACACATAACTTGCATATGCACATAACTTACATAACATGTTGAGCTTGCATGTAAGCATAACTTGCATAATATGTCGAACTTACATATATGACTTGCATCTTAAAGGAGGGTAAACATGCATAGCATATAAGGGTGCCATCTTGCATATGTATATACCATATTTAAAAGGGTAAACTTGCATGTCATGATTTATGCATAATACCAAACACTTAGCATGCATAAAACCACTTACTTATCATGCATAGAATCAAATACTTATTATGCATAAAATCAAATACTTATTATGCATAAAACCAAATACTTATTATGCATAAAATCAAATACTTATTATGCATAAAATCAAATACTTATTATGCATAAACCCACCACTTAACTTGCATAAACCCAAACACTTAACATGCATAAAATCCCATACTTAGTATGCATACAATCAAATACTTATCATGCATAACGTCAAATACTTTAGCATGAATAACATCAAATACTTAACATGCATAACACCAACTACTTAGCATGCATAAAATCACATGCATAACTTGCATATCATGTTACATATAACTTGCATATATTCTCACATATAGTTTGCATAACATGTCACATATGCATAAATGTTTAACATGGTGTTTTGCATCATAAAACATGGCCTTAACTTGCATTTAACATAAAACTTGCAAATCACATATCATACAAACTTGCATAAATACATTTATCCACAAACATAGCCATGTCTTATCACATCCTACCATAATCAATTTAACAATTGATTATTAAAGCCATAGAAACTCACCAAAACCAAGATTAGCAAATCAATGAAGTAAAACTAGTTGCCAAATATGAAGAAGAAGGTGATTAGGGGTTGATTAGCTTGCAACTCTCTTCATTTGATTTGTGGAGACCATGACCAAGTTTCATTTTGCCATAGTTTAGTTACTAGATTTAATTATGAATGAATTAGGGTAGGGTTAGGGTCTTATTTATAGGATTAGGTTGCATTTTAGACCCTTAGATTAACCCTAGATTGGATTAGGACCCTTAGATTTAGGAAATCTCTAGAACCAGCCCTCCTAGCCAGCCTGAAACCCAACCTGGTGCAACCTGGTGCACCCAGGTTCACAGAACGGTGCCGCCCTGTCGACAGGCAAGTCGACAGGCATGTCGACACCCCTGTCGACAGGCCTGTCGACAGCCCTGTCGACATGGGTTGGGCGGGAAGCTACCCGCCTGACCCCGCCTGGCCCATTCCAAATCTGAATATTTAAATTTTTAAATCTGTTTTAGTTTTGAATTTTCTGCAAACTTCATCGGGCCATACGGACTCCGATTTTCGAAAACTCGGACTCTATTTCGCGTATTTTTCCGAGATGAACGCAATAACGCAGCCCGTTTCCCCTAATTCCCACATCTGAGATTATTTATTCTGTAATTAGTGAATTTTAGTATTAACCCAAAATATGGGGTGTTACATTCTCCCCTCCTTAAAGGATTTCGTCCCCGAAATCTCTAAGCTAAGGAGAATGCATATCCTACCATCCAAACAACCATCTACTCAAACCATCATCCACGGGCATCCATTGTCCTTAAAACAATTTCTAATGATGTATGAGCATATGCAAAAAGTGTGTGTATATGTTCCCTATCTAACGTATGAACATATGCAAACCATGATAGTGTCATGCATCCATTATGTATGCGAGAGAACCCTATCGACACATACAATATCTACATGAGTGCACAATCATTCACCAAAATGCATCATCCATGTGATAACACAACCATTATACATCCATAAATATATTTTCCTACACACAAATTTATGCAATATGCAATATGAAGTGACTGAGCCGATCTAGTGCCTAGAGTGTGTGTATATGCATCCACGAGCAACCACTAGCAAACACTTGCATCCACTTGCATCCATCAACCATAACATGTCTCAAACACATGTTTCAACCATAGGTTTACCCTATCTAAAGGTCAAAGGTACTAACGAGAGGACATACTAAAGATAAGATAAGCACAAGATATACGATGAAGGAGAAGCAAAAGGACATACCCTCCGAGAGAAAAGGGTACCTCGAACGCATCTTCGCTTCCGTCTCCCAGGTAGCGTCACTCTCTTCATCTCCCCTTTGTACTTTGATTAGTTGAACCTCTATGTTTCTCAACTTCCAAATCTCTGACCCAAGGATGCAAGTAGGAGCTCGTCGAGTCGTCGCATCACGCTCTGCTTCCACTTTTCTAAGCAGACTCGGCTCTACCACCTCTGCGGTCTCATGTAGGCACTTCCTCCCACGGAATACATCACTAAGTCTGTCGGGTAACTCCGCCAATGGAAGATGCTCCTCCCATGTACCTCCAAAATCCAAGATA
Organism: Allium sativum; assembly: GCA_030737875.1. NCBI lineage: Eukaryota > Viridiplantae > Streptophyta > Magnoliopsida > Asparagales > Amaryllidaceae > Allium > Allium sativum. The sequence goes on from CM060918.1 coordinate 544,104,152, forward strand.
CATAGCCTCAAAAGGTCTTCTAAAACATGATTCACCCTCTCGGTCTGGCTGTCCGTCTGAGGATGATATGCGGTATTCATACACAACTGAGTCCCTACCGCCTCTTGCCAATTCTTCAAAAACTCTCTAGTGAAGATAGGATCTCGATCACTCACTATGCTAGAGGGTAACCGATGCAATCGAACTATCTCTCGAAGATATACAGAAGCTAGCCATGGAGCAGTCCACTTACTCTTCACAGGTATGAAATGGGTGTTCTTAGTAAGTCTGTCTACCACCACCCAAATTCCTGTATTACCCTTTCTTGATCTGGGTAACCCGTCAATAAAATCCATCGAGATGCTATCCCACCTCCATTGCGGGACTTCCAATGGGTGAAGCAACCCACCTGGTTTCTTTTGCTCCGCTTTTACTTGTTGGCACACCAAGCATCGAGTGACATACTTGGCCACATCTTTCTTCCTACCGGTCCAGAAGAAAACCCTCTTCATGTCTTGGTACATCTTTTCCCCACCGGGATGAATGGTCATCTTAGAACGGCGTGCATCATCAAGAATAACCTTCCCCAAACCCTCGCCTTGCGGTACACAAAGTCTACTGTCTCTACGCAAGCACCCCCTATCGTCTAGGGTGTACCTACTCAAATGGCTGGACGACTCCCCCCCTTATGAGCTTCCCCACCAACTCAACCAACTGTGGGTCGTCCCTCTGGGCTTCTCCAATCCGCCCCAAAAGAGTAGGTCTAACATCCAAGGAGGCTAGCCAACCGGGTACAAAGTCAACGGAAGGTCTAAAGTCAAACCTAGAAATAAACTCTAAGCCCGTCGTTCAACGAACCACAAACTCGAGGACGACCCTTTTCTACTTAAGGCGTCCGCTACCATGTTACCCTTACTCATAGGATGCTAAGGATCCCATCCACTTTTTGCTGTCCTAAGACCATGCGCTCGAAGAGTCTCCAACACTTCCCTAAGATGTAGGGCATGCTCTTCTCCACCAGGATATCATCCAAAATCATCGCAACTGTCTCCCACGCAGACCACCCTAGTCGAATTCGGCATCCCCCAAATGCAAGCCCCAAAGGCCTAAACCAATATCAGACAAACACCCAAGGGATGCCTCCTTCGAATTCAGACGACCTACGTGAGATGATACAAATAAAAATGGCTAAATAATTAAGCCCTTGACCAATTCTGGATGTTCTTGCCAGTCTCGCTCCAAAACCGTCGTTTATCCTATACTGGCTCTGCTCAGCCTATTGAGCACATACGAAAACTTATTTCGCTCCTAGAAAAGACCCAGATGTCATCTACAAAGACCATCACGAACTTATTTAGGTACTCCCTAAACACCCTTCTCATCAAATCAACAAAGTATGCGGGGCGTATGTCAAACCAAATGGCATCACCAGCCACTCATAAAAAACATCCGGAGTCCTAAAGGTAGTCTTTTCTATGCTATCCTCAGCCACTCTCAACTGATGAACTTCCGTGGCTGAGTCCACTACTAAAACACTGAGGCGCCAACCAACTGATCAAAGAGATCATCAATCCTTGGCAATGGGTGTCTATTCTTCTTTGTGAGTTTCTTTAGTTCTTTATAGCCTACACAAAGTCTGAGGGACCCATCCGCCTTCATAACAAAAACTACTGGAGCGCCCCACTCCGATATACTTCGTCTTATGAACCCCTTCTCAGCAAATCGCCTACTTACTTATGGAGTTCCCTCCTCTCACTAGGAGCCATGTGGCACACTGGCCAAGATACTGGTTTAGCATTATCCACCAGATATATTCAGAAGTCAATCTCCCGCTTCGGAGGTAAGCCCTTCACCTCCTCACACACATCCGGGTGCTCCCGGACCGCTCTAACAGATCGCAAACTCTAGACCGACGTGTCAAGCGATTCTAGATAACTTAGCATAACAGATTCTATGGGATTACAAGAGTTCTCGAGAGTGTTACCCAAGCGGGTCATAAGCCTAACAACTCTCTCCTCAAAATCAAGAACGGCACCCCTACTGGATAACCAGTCCATGCCCACTAACCCATAGCCCGTGAAGCCCAACAAGCATCACATCTAAACCCAACGCTAAGTATAGAAACTTTCAAACCCAAACACATCACGGAGCCTAATTGGGTTTGAAACAACTAAGGGATCATCTACCAACTGGTGTCTCAGTGCAGTGACTCTACTAGTAATGATGAGATAAACGAACTCGATGCGTCAGAATCAAATAAAGTTCGAATTGGATGATAAAGAAATCCAACCTCCAATCCAGACGGTCTTATCCCCATCTGGTACCCTAGTCGTGAGGGAATACAACTACCCCCCCAGAAGATTCCATACCTTGCCCTTGCTTCTTTGGACAATCCTAATAAGGTGTCCTATTCCTCTCAAAAGGATAACCACTTGCCTTCTTCTTCCCTATTCTCCACCCGTAACCTCCCACCAATGAGGTTTCATCCTTCATTAACCAAACAACTATTTGAGCCTTCCTCCCACCGTCTATCCAATAGATACCTACCAGTCCTCCTCCTTCTTGAACCAACTTCTAATCCGACTAGCGTCTAAGTCCCTTGAAGTGGTTTTCCATCCTTATCTATCTTAGAAAGATCAGCTATACGCAGAGGGGAAACTCAGAACGAGAGAAAGGAAGAGATTCAAAATGGAGAATTCGAAAGATATAAATATGGCTATTGGGGATTATGCTTTTCTTTCAAAAACTTTTCTCTTAAAAGACATGTTTTTGAAAATACTCCTTTCCAAAAATATTCTTAGAAAATAGTTTTTCTAAAAAATTTATCTGTTCCGGTAACCTTAAGCTCTGATACCACGTGTAACACCCCACACCCGCTAAGGTCACTCACTAAGGGAATGCCTTAGTTTTGGTGGAGTATTTTTAGTGAGTATAGAACAGAAAAATTACAACAGGACAGATATAAGTCAGACTTGAAAATTTAAATCATCATTTCCATTAACAAAACATGTTTGGTTACATCACAAAACCATAACAAGAGTCAAGTACATAATATCCATCCTGATAAAATAGAAGTACATAATCCCTTTACATAGATAATAGCCAAAATAGAAAAGATAAACCGAGCTTTACTTCTACGGTCCAAGCCCCAAAAGATAGATATAGCGGTCTGGTCCAAGCCCAATAGTACTAGGCCCACTCTGATAACCTGAGGGTTGGAAAAAGATAAACAACAACGGGGTCAGACATAAGTCTGAGTGAGTCCTATAACCCTAACAATACAATCATTAAAGTAATTAGGGTATGATATAAACAAGATACGGTACCTCCGGGGATAATGACTACAATAAGTAGTCCACAAAACACAGGATGTACTACGATAATCGAAACGACGTATTTATCCACCCAAGGATAATTACTAGCTTACACCACCCCAGACCCTACCCACCCAAGGGTAATTCCTACACTGCACCACACCAGTTCTACCCACCAAGAGTAATTCCTACTTAAAGGTTGATCCCACTAAAGTCTTAGAAAATATAACCAGTAGTTTCTGGTACTTCTAGCTGACCACGTAGGTGCCGTCTGCCCCTACCTCCACTAGGTGTATAACTGACCACGTAGGTGCCGTCTGCCCCTACATTCACTAGGTGTACCTAGTAATCTTACCCAGTAGTTTCGTGTACCCCTACATAGGTGCCGTCTGCTCCTATCTTTACTAGGTGTACCCACTACTCCCCATCGATCGGCTCCCTACCGTAGATACCCGTGCTGGTCCCACAGTGGGGTGTATCACTCCCCTAAAGTGGCTACCCAATACTAATGGTGCACGGCTTTATATCTACACGATGCAACAACGGCTTATCTACCAGCCCGGGCCCACACACGCATATGAAACCCGTTGGACTGGCGTTGCCACCGCTAACCCGTTTTGGCCTCTTATAATCAAGCCCAATATGCGTGTCCCGTCACTCGACATGGGTCGAGCCCACAAAGATACGTTTGGGATATTGGTTGAAATGGGCCCCCACAAGCTACTACTTAAGCTTGTCATTAATCTAGTGCATCCCACTTAACCTCTTTTTATAATCATGCCCCCTTACACGTTAAGGTTTGGTTAAGTCATCTAATTATATTTCAATTGCTACTTAAGGCACCCACTAGATTTCCACATGCCACCCAAGGCACTTACTTGATTCCCACATGCCACCCAAGGCACTTACTTAACCCTTTAATCATGTTTAATTACATGTTCCACTTTGGTTAAGTATTCTAATCGTATTTTCTATTGCCACCCAAGGCAACCCACTAGTTTCCTCATGCCACCCAAGGCACCCCCACTAGTTACTACATGCCACCCAAGGCACCCACTTAACCCCTCATGTCCCACTACATGCTAATATGGTTAAGTGTTTCTTAATTAATTAAGACCGTGATCTCCCATAAAGACCTCCCACATTAGACTGGCTGTTATGACCGCCTGGTTAAGCCGGTAGAGTCCGGGCAGTCTTACGTCATAACAGAGTCTAACCTCGTGTCTTTACCTTAATCACGTATTTAATTTATGGCTAAGACCTCTCACATTGGGCTGACATTTGTAGCAACTGGTTAAGCCGGTCGGGTCCGGGCAGTTTTACACTACAAATGAGCCCAACCTCGTGTCTTAGTCGATTAATTACACCTAATTAATCACCCCCATATTAATTATCCCTAATTAATATCAAGTTTTCCATAACATGGGTAGACCTAACTCAATAGGTAAATTCCCATGGGGTAGACCTAACTCAATAGGTAAATTCCCACTTATGGTAATTTATTTTTATGGTATGCTTAATCATACCCAATCATTCACTTATTAACATATTTACCAACCCCATCGTTCCCCACGTAAATCGTTCTCATTTCATGACATAAATAAGGGGAAGATCATCACAAATATCATGGGTTTAGCATACAACTTTGTCATGGGTTAAGAGGATGTCAACTTGCATATATGAGCATATATTAACCCAACCACATTTAACCCCAAACTTGCACATTATCATACACATGTCTTACATAACATGTTGAACTTGCATATAAGCATTCTCATAACTTGCATAACACGTTAGACATGCATTTAAGCCTACACATAACTTGCATAAGCATTCACATACTTGTATGGGCATTCATATACTTGCATAAGCATTCACATACTTGCATATCACATTAAGCTCACATTTAAGCATATACATAACTTGCATAACATCATGCTCATAACTTGCATAATCTCATAAACTTAACTTGCATAACACTATGCATACAACTTGCATACCCTCATACACATAACTTGCATATGCACATAACTTACATAACATGTTGAGCTTGCATGTAAGCATAACTTGCATAATATGTCGAACTTACATATATGACTTGCATCTTAAAGGAGGGTAAACATGCATAGCATATAAGGGTGCCATCTTGCATATGTATATACCATATTTAAAAGGGTAAACTTGCATGTCATGATTTATGCATAATACCAAACACTTAGCATGCATAAAACCACTTACTTATCATGCATAGAATCAAATACTTATTATGCATAAAATCGAATACTTATTATGCATAAAACCAAATACTTATTATGCATAAAATCAAATACTTATTATGCATAAAATCAAATACTTATTATGCATAAACCCACCACTTAACTTGCATAAACCCAAACACTTAACATGCATAAAATCCCATACTTAGTATGCATACAATCAAATACTTATCATGCATAACGTCAAATACTTTAGCATGAATAACATCAAATACTTAACATGCATAACACCAACTACTTAGCATGCATAAAATCACATGCATAACTTGCATATCATGTTACATATAACTTGCATATATTCTCACATATAGTTTGCATAACATGTCACATATGCATAAATGTTTAACATGGTGTTTTGCATCATAAAACATGGCCTTAACTTGCATTTAACATAAAACTTGCAAATCACATATCATACAAACTTGCATAAATACATTTATCCACAAACATAGCCATGTCTTATCACATCCTACCATAATCAATTTAACAATTGATTATTAAAGCCATAGAAACTCACCAAAACCAAGATTAGCAAATCAATGAAGTAAAACTAGTTGCCAAATATGAAGAAGAAGGTGATTAGGGGTTGATTAGCTTGCAACTCTCTTCATTTGATTTGTGGAGGCCATGACCAAGTTTCATTTTGCCATAGTTTAGTTACTAGATTTAATTATGAATGAATTAGGGTAGGGTTAGGGTCTTATTTATAGGATTAGGTTGCATTTTAGACCCTTAGATTAACCCTAGATTGGATTAGGACCCTTAGATTTAGGAAATCTCTAGAACCAGCCCTCCTAGCCAGCCTGAAACCCAACCTGGTGCAACCTGGTGCACCCAGGTTCACAGAACGGTGCCGCCCTGTCGACAGGCAAGTCGACAGGCATGTCGACACCCCTGTCGACAGGCCTGTCGACAGCCCTGTCGACATGGGTTGGGCGGGAAGCTACCCGCCTGACCCCGCCTGGCCCATTCCAAATCTGAATATTTAAATTTTTAAATCCGTTTTAGTTTTGAATTTTCTGCAAACTTCATCGGGCCATAACTGGGCCATACGGACTCCGATTTTCGAAAACTCGGACTCTATTTCGCGTATTTTTCCGAGACGAACGCAATAACGCAGCCCGTTTCCCCTAATTCCCACATCTGAGATTATTTATTCTGTAATTAGTGAATTTTAGTATTAACCCAAAATACGGGGTGTTACAAGAAGCCATGGTAGCGGCAACGATTGAAAAGCTGGAGCGCGTTTTAGTCTTGGAGAAGAAGAACAAGTGGGACTGGTTATAAAGGATGGGCTGATGGGCCGGTTAGTTTGGTAAAGCCCAAACTCGATTTAAATAAAGTTAATCCATTTTAATTAGTATATAAACTTGTAAATTATATAACTTTATCATACGGTATCAGAATTGGATAAAACAGGATCCAATGGGATCGTATGGACGACAACTACACTATGAAATTGATTGGTGTGAATTGGAGCTCATTATGATTTTTAGCGAAAGAAATTGTTTGTCTGAATCAACCGACAGTTATCGTTATTTAAAGATGACGTCCAATGTGAGTAAATCTCACTAACTCTGTACAGTTTATATTTTCATAAATATAATATAGTATTGATAAATGATGATTGATTGTTGTGTGTTGATTGTTCGGTTGAATTGCTGATTTATTTGTTGAAATTATAGATAACGATATATATATATATAAATTGTTAATCAAATATTGGTTCTGTTTATCATAATATTTCATATTGAAATGAAATCGATGTTATTTATATTGTTTAATATATGTGGATGCAGGGAAACAGGTTGAAGGATCCAACTGGATTCCTCAATATTTATATTACTGTTTGTTTTCATATATTGTGATATATGACGTGCTATATAATCTGTGATTGATTATGGGTGTGTAGATGATGTTGATCATGGTTATTTGGTATTTTGAATACCATAAGAAATACCGAAAAGTGAAAAGGGAATTTTCAAAGAGTAAATTGAAAATAATATATTTATAAAATCAAAGAATTTTATAAAAGGAATATTTATAATATTAAAGAATTTTATAAAAGGAATATTTATAAAACCAAAGAATTGTATAAAAGGATTACTTATAAAGAAAATAAATAGCAGTATAACAGGAATATTTATTTAGAAAGTAAATAGAATTATAAAAGGAATATTTGACGAGATATAAAAGAATTATGAGAAGATTGTTTAAAGTGGATATTAAATAGAAATCTGTTTTAACAAATAGATTGAGAAAATTAATTTATAAATAATGTTTTATAAATTAAAAAAATATTTATCATTTGATAAACGGAATATATAAGACTGAATTTATATAGAGAAGTAGGAATCGGTTTTAACACCGATATTTTAAATGGAATTTGAGCAGCATTTATAAAGGTGATTATAAATGGGATTATAAGTGTTAGAAGAATAAAATGAGATTTTATATGAATAATCTATAATTAGATGTATAAATAGAAATTGGATTTGGGATATTGTTTTAAAATACGAAATCAAACTGTTTTGATTTCAAACATGAAATATTATTCACATTTAATGTGAATAAAGGATTTAAGTAAATATTTTGCAAATAAAATATTATAAAGGAATTTGGGGTTTGAATTTGGAATTTAAATTGAATTACTGAAATTAGAAACTGACTGGAAATTAGTTGAGTTGAATGGCTTTCTGGGTATCAATCTGACGTTGGTTTCGGCCTTCGGGGTTTATACTTGGGAAGTTGTTCTCTTACTAGTTTACAGTTAGAGACTGATAGAGGTGGGAAGATATTGATGCGTGAATCAGAAATGGAAACGTTTTCCAAAGTTAATAACGTATATTTTCTAATTTTAGAAAATAAGGAATTTATGAATATATGGAAACGATAAATGGGAAATTGGGAAATGAAATGATGATTGATCGGTAAGATTTCCATTTGGGAATATGACCGTTGTTTGTACACATGTTTTCCTTTGATAGTTAAATCACCGACTATCGAAGATTTTGACCATTTCCGTTGTCAATACGGAGAGAACGGGATCAGATATATCATCTAAAAACCACTCTGTATGGCATTAGTGTTGCGAATCAAATATGATGAAGATAATTGAAGACAGAGTTATGCAAGGGTTGTTCAGTAAATCCTAGGTAGAAACTGCCTAAGATGGATTTATAGAATAGTACCTTCTGTCTGTCCAGTCCCAGGACGAACTGTATGGAAGAATGTCCGACAGAGTATATTTAATAGATCGTGTTATTTGATCTCTCCAAACGTATTTACGTTTGGTGGTGGAGGAATTTGTTTCTCTTAGCTGTATACCCGTGGTATTTTTGACGAAATCAATTTGTGATTTGGCGGGTATGACGATGTGGTATTCAAAGTAAATAAAGGTGCAATCTATACGTTATGGCCTCTAGCCTAACAATCAGGAAATGGTATAAAATCGGGTAGGTCGCATGGCTAAGTGGTTAGCTGCCAATTAGGGTGTATTGTCACATGATCTAGAGAAATTCCATTTACTTCTATAATCTATTTCGATGCTGTCCCTTTCGGGAAACGGTTGCTGAACCCAACCATTGGTCATAATACATTCGGTACACTCAAACGAAATGAGTGATCGGTCATGATTAGCCTAGGTTGCAAGATGTTCTTGTTGAACCCGGTGTATTCCTCTCTAGAGATACACTGTCGGAAGGTGGTCCCATACCTTGCTGGTTGGAATTCATTAACCAATAAGCGCCCGCGGGTTTTGATTATATATTATGTATGTGGAACGTGAGATGAAAGCATTCTGCTAGATGATTATTATATTGTGATTGATAGACAGTATTATAATATCAAAGGAGTTTTGATATAAAGATTATTGTTTCTTTCAAAAGGATTTTGAAAATTAAATCAAGTGTTTTGGATTCTCATAAAGGAAAAACCCGTTCCGTGTTATACGGCGTGGTCTTACGAGATATCGTTTATTTTCTCAAACCGTTTTAAATTGTTTACTTACACCAGTCCCATGACTGCCCCAGAGTTTATTTTGTTTTGTTTTCCCTAAACTCTTGGGTGCCCAATTTTGTACGGGTAGTCAAGTAGTCGGGATTTACAGATACACTAGAAGGAGCTTGGAGCAGGAGGCTTTAGCATCATTTTATAGCTATTGTTTATTTCTGTTGTGATGTAAGTATTGTACCCTGATAATGGTATGTATATACAAACAGTTTTGTATTTCAAAAAGATATGTTATCTATTATATGTTGTTCGTTCCGCTGTGAGATTCGTGTTACTTTGATATTGTATGTTCTTCTTCTTCTTTTATTCAGATTTTCTGTCTTATCTGTCCTCATCCTCTTACTTCTTTCTATTAACTATCCGGTATTTCCGATGCTTGGATAGTCGACATTGAGTTTATGTCGATAACCAGGATCGCGAAATCCCCGGGTCGTTACAGTTTAGCGATGATAAATATTAATTGTCTCACTATGTACATACTAATTGTTTTGGAACAAATTATTTTTCCCCTATTTCCGCAATATCATCGTTTGTTTGTGCATATACAGCGTAGTATTAGAGTTAAAAATTATCTGTAGTAGAGAACTGAAATTTCCATTACTAGCAAAGCATCTTTATTGTCCGTTTAGTCCTAACTCTTACACCGTGTCACAGTTATCCTTTATTGTTTTTCTCATAATCTTATAAAATTTACTATGTAAGAGATGAAGTCAAAAAAATTGAGTTTCTATATTTGATGAATAACGACAGAAATTCTAAAATATAAAGCATTTGATGTTGTATTAATTCTTATCTCCATGAATCTGAAATTTCTAGGCCAGTATTACTTATAGTCACAACTAAGATTTCCTAACATCTTAATGTATATCAAGAGATGAAATGCTACAATAAATTGGTAAATATATGAATTAATCAAAATAATCCTTCCATAAATTCCTTAACAAGTTCATCGATGCTAAACCAACCAAAGTTTATAAAAGTAGCTTATAAGGAATAGTCGAATGTATGTCATGATCTAAAAGGTTTCTTTTCATAAAACATGCTCTCGAATTATCTTTCTCCAAATTCAAGGAGAATGGAAGTAGTACTTAATCTAGTCAGTTAATTGAAAACAAACAAATGATAAATATCATTGAAGAACTGTACACGCAAGTTTATCAATAGAGAACAACAATAGTACTTTATTTACCGCCTCTACTGGTTTCAAAGAATCATGGGTTTTCACATCTTTGTTTTCCAAGCTTATCGAGGCTATTGCCTCCAATGTTTTCGAAAGTACTTTGAGGATATCGCTTTCTTCCCTGTCTTCATCGATAATGTGTAAACAACCACTGTTTTAACTTATTTTCAAACTATTTTGATATACATGTGTAGATAATCTATGCACATGGTTGATGTACCTTTGGATATTGATTTGGTCAACTTGTTAACGTCGAAACCTTAGATATATAGCTAATAAGGACACAAACGATATTGCTATCACACTTATTTATTATTCTTATTTTGTCTATAGATAGCCACTTGTTCACTATGCATTGTCGTCCTAGTCAATAAGATTGTTATATATTAGTTAAACTTGGTAACAAATTATATCATTTCTTAATAAATTTGAAATGGGGATACATAATGGTAATTGAATTGTTTGCACGTGATTAACATGTATTGGGAACACCAATGGGAATCGAATAATCATGTACATATTGAAGATATCAATAGACTTGAACGTTCTTGTGGTATAAGATTAAATACGAATATTGAGTTTGTAGTCAGCCCATGGACAGAACTATGGCATGTGTGATGGTTAATTCACTTGTGTGAAAGGTTCATGGTCATCACACGGATAAAACAATGGAATGTGCGTGATGGATAGTCCACGTCCAATGGATGGCTAATTCATATTTTGAAATTTAATAAACCAATAGGACGGTTAATCCAGATTGATAGGGGATGGGTGATCTTTATGTTATATGGAATGGTAATCTCAATTTCTTAAACAAAAGTAGTTAACTTGTAAATAAATATGTAAGTTGTTCATATGATAGATAATCATAGACCATTAAGGCAAACAGTCAGGAGAATGGGGATGGGTAATCCACTGTATATTTCATAATTACACATAATTATTACTTATTGCTACTATTGTGAGTGCAAAAGTAGAGGATTAAATACTATTTATCGAGATACCAGTGAGAGGGAAACCCATTCCACAAAGCGACATAATCTCACTAGATAACCATCGGTTTTAGGATTGTAGTTATTAGTCACACCAGTATGTTGTTTAATTCGAAGTTTTGGTTTCCTCTAAAACACATGGTACTCATTTGAGTAGATCGAGAGTAAAAAAAATTAAGTTTTTCTTCATGAATAAGCTTCAGGATACATGCATAAGGCATTTAGGTATTTATAATGTTTTCCATTGTGCGATATTTTTGTTTGAATTTATGTAATGGAAAAGCTGTTTATTGTCTATATTTGACTTTGATCAATCAATGGAATATATACATACGTCTCTCTTTTAGTTATTTTTTGTAATAATTATATTTTATCTGAACATGGCTATTGCAAACAGGAAATTTTATGAATGATATTTTAAATAAATTTTATATTTCCATATTTTCTGACTTATGAATCATTAACATATCTGTTGACACCAAAAATTGGCACAACACCCAAAGAAAGGGTTACGTAGAGAATAAATGAAGATAAAAGATTGTAAAAACTGAAAATAGAGAAAATCATATATAAATTTATAGTCGTTCGGCGTTAATGAGCCTACGTCCACTTTACACCAAGAGATCAACAAAATACTCGAAAGCTAGGGTCTTTTAGACTTTCAGAAGTCCATTCTTCTGAGTTTAGAAGGATATTTATAGGTGATACAGTACTTGAACTGACTTGGATACATGTTGTAAGATCCAAAAGAATAGTTAAGCATAAAGAAGTATTTTTCTCCTAAGGAATTGGTATTCCCCAAATTACCGGTAATAGGTGGCCATTGATCCGTCTGATTCGGATAACTTGGAATGGGTAAGGTCTGGTGTGAACTATTCTATAGTTGAGCCTCCGGCTCGTAGTTGGGTGTGGCATGTTTAAGTATACCTGATCACAGCGGGCTTCTCTTGGACCACGCCTAGTGTGGGAGATAAATTTAAGTGACGGGCCTCATCGATCGACCCACTTCTTGACTTTGGCTTCCTACTTCGGGAATACAAGAAACGAGCCCGTGGTGTTGTCGAGCCTTGATAGGCTATCCGAAAGGCTCATCAACACTTTGCCCTCCCAAAATATGTTGTGTTCGAAATGGGACATACTTTGTAAATACGTGCCATGAACAAACCTTCTTATATCAACCGAATAATTCCATAAGTCGGTTTGAGCTGTCCGTTTAATTAATCTTCGTAAATCGAAATGAGTCTGCCAGAGGTTTTGGAAACTTAAACGGGCTAAAATAATAATGACGCCTTACTTACACCTGTCTTATAGGTTATCCTTGGTTCAGTGACAACTTTACATGTCAGCCGAATCTAATCTGATGGTCATGTCAATCAAATGTGAATAGTCACCCCCATCATACATTACAAAAGGAAAAGCCTTTTTTATCTTTTTCTTTTTTACTTTACCAACTGCGAAAAACTGATTTACTGCTCCATAGAAAGAAGAAGAACGATCATCATCTTCAGCCAAGACCATCTTTTCAGGTAAAAAACCAATTCTTCTTCCCTATCAAAATACTTTGATGTCATTCTTGTGCAAGATCTCTTTTCATTTTCTTGTTGTAATTTGGGTCCCACGTGATCCGTAATTAGGATCATCAGCGTTAGATCGCCAGAGTCAGCGGCGATGCGACCATCTATGGTGATTTCAATGCTATTTTAGTAAAATCGGATGGTGTTGGATCCGTTAACCCGATTATGTCATGGAGGTAGAGAAACTTCCCACCTTTTCATAATGTCTCGTGTGTCAGGGTGTTGTTAAACCCTTGGACACGTGGCAGTGTTTGAGAGATTGGTAAAAAAAATGGTGATCTTTGTACAATCTGACATATGGAAACAAATTGTGATTTCTATGGCTTGTCATCTACTGATATAGCACTGTAAAGGGGAACTAACTCCTTTTGAACCAACCTTTAATTTTAGGTCGATAATCTTTAATTAACAATGGTTAAGACATGAGGCAACCTTAAGTATGGGTTAGATATGGAATTTCCCTTCTCTGTCTGAGTAGACAGCTCCTCCGAATCTTCGACTAATTCTGGGTCTGATTCGGATTACGACTCCCAAGGTCGATCGACGAGTTCGCCGCCTCCTTCTGAAGATACGGTTGAGTCGAGTGAAACAACACTGTTCCAATAACACCGGACATGCTTCCAGGTGCACACATTCTGAGAAATTCCCCGGATGTCTTAGGATCCAACATAACTCTCAAATGACTAAAGAACATGATGGCTGAACATAACATTCCTTTTGTAAATGTCCATCTTCCGTAGGAAACTGATCGGCCTCACAATCCCACAGAAGGCTATATGGCAATATCTCCCTCGATGTGTAGTGTGGGATCTATCACCCCTTTTCATTCATTTATTGTCAACTTCTTATTACGGATGAACCTGTCCTAGATGAAGTTCCATCCAATTTCCTATGGCAATCTATTTTCTGTATATTACTTGTTCATGAGGTACTTGGGTCACCCTCCGACCTTCGATGACCTGGCTTTCTTTTTTCACTTCAGACCCAACGAGAAACAATCCCCTTCTCTTCTTTACTTTAAGGCTTCCCGAGGCTGGAAGATTATTGAAGAGATTCCAAGCATGGTGGGCGATCCAAACTGGGAATGGTTTTTGATAAAAGAGCAGCCGGGATGCGCTCGATATTAGCTTTAATGCAGTAAGTCTCTTTGTCAGTCGATACATAGATAATAGAGTTCTTTATGCCAACCATTTTTTATATATAGGGGATGATCCAATAAGGCCTGAGTAGAAAGTGTTTGAGGAACGCTACAGGCGATTGATAAAGTTGAAGCCCGGGCGGCGGTGGATTTGGAATCACTTGATTGACGACCACTTACATAGATATGCTCTCCTTGACAAGGATAAAACAATCGGGTCACAGAAGGAGGGATCCTGGTCGACAACAACGAGCCGGGCTGAGATGCCCCCAGCCAAAAAGAAATCAGGGAGTACGCAGATGAACCATTTGGTCAGGGAATCTTTGGTTCGTTCCCCGCCTGGGGAGAAAAAGAAACTCCGTCCAAAAAAGCCTACTTTCAAAAGACGGGTTCGAGAGGTTGAGCGTCGAGAGGCCAAGCATCAAAAAAGAGAGAAAGTTCCTACTAAGAAAATTCCAAAGAAAGTGCGAGGGGAGCCAGCCAAAGAGAACCCCGTTGAGGATCACTCGAGAGATTCTGAGGTCGAGAAAGATTTTTTGGCGATCCATGATTTGCAGTAAGAACATGTCGCATCTCCTCTCCATGGTCTGGAAAAGCTGCAGATGCTAGAGATCATTCCTTCCATACAGAGTTTAGAACCAAACCAATTTTTTGCCAATCTGTCTGAGGGGATGCCGTTTCCGATCGAACAAGAAAGTGTCGAAGGTACGATCCTAACCTCGGTACAAGGTCCATCTAAATAATTTGATACATAGTATTTGCACTGCACGTCACAGTACTATTTTCTCTTATGTAAATTGAATATTGACTGGGCCTATTGCTATTTCTTTTCTTTTTTTAAAGGAAATAAACGAGGAGTTTTATGGCAACCTTTTTGTTTCTATCTCGGCAGAATCCGGGCTAGTCGAGCTAGCCTTACAAGAAGTTAGGCAAGGGGGCGAGGATAAAGACGACAGCGATGAGAGCAAGAAGAAGAAGAAAAAGAACAAAGAGAAAAGGAGAGAGATGAAAAAAGAGAGAGGAAGAATCAAATCGAGGACAACATCAGTAGAAGAAAAGAAGTTTAGGAAAACATGATCGAGCATCAGAGGAAAAAGAAGAGCCGGGGAGCATGTCCAAGAAGAAAAGAGGGCAAAAGTCCCCCGAGCTTTGGCTTTCTCCCTATCCTCAGGATAAGACTCCCAAGGAGGGCGAGAAAGCCTAACATTCTCGGGCTGTGTTAAGTCGCCCCAGGCCCTCGGTCGATCCTTCCTCCAACGATCGAGTCTGAGAATTGGAACGAGATTTTCCTGATCTCATCTTTACAGGGATTGGTCCTGCCCCCAAGTTATAACCATTATCGCATAGCTTCCGTCGACGTATTCGAAACAACCTCGACCAAGTTCTTTCTCAATATGACGTGATGCATAAGTACGCCAAGCAAGTAAGTGGAGTATTGAAGGACAAGCTAACCAAGATTGTTGGTTTGAAGAGGGATATAGCTTATGACAAGAGGAACTTCGGGCTCTTTGAGAGGAAAATTAAAGATTATGAGCAGCGGGCAGTGGCCGATAAGGAGAGATACAAGAAAGCGGCTAAGGATCTGAATACCTGATTCCAACAGAAAAGCCAAGAATGTGATTCTATGAGGGGCGAGGTCGAATCCTTGAAGGACAAAAAAACTCGGGTGGGCCTAGAGGTGAAGAATCTCAAGGTCCTTCTTCATTCATCTGAGCTGGCCAAATATCTGGCCGAAGAAAATGTTGTTGCGGTGATCCAGTCAGCTAATAATCCGAAGTTTTAACATGATATCGAGATTCAGACCATCAAAGTCGTCACGCTCGAGAAGTATCCAAGATAAACAAGAAGTATGGGCGTCAAGCTCTTACATTTTTCACAAGGGTCCATCGTTATAGAGACTTGTTCTAGTTACCAAGGTACTCCAAAGTGTTAGCCGATAGTTGGAAAATCATTTTGTGAGAAGAGAGAGCCATAGCAAAAGGGCAACCAGTGGACGACGAGGCTTTGATGACCCGACTTTTGAATGATAATGAGCGGGTAGTATTGGCCGAGGGAAAGAGCCAGGAAAACAGGGCGGCTGAAGCTGAACGCCGTAAGTTGAAGATGAAGTCAATCCCCGAGAAAGAAGTTGGTAGCAATCGGACCAAAGTATATATCCCTCTATTTCCCTTCTGCAAATATTTAGATGGGTTCGACATCTATCCCTCCACCCAAGCTAGCTAGGGTCGTGGAAGAGCATTCGACCGAGTCCGATATTGGAGGTAAGCTCATGCACTAGTCCTAAGCTTACTTATCCGACTTTGATTTATGTTTTTTGTTGTAGGCGCCTCATTGACGAAGGAGAGTGCTGAGGCAGAGATTGTTGCCGGAGAGAAAAGTAGCGCTGGGAGTGCGTCTGAAGTCTTGATGGAGAAGAAGGTCGACAAAGGACCATCAGAGGATAACGACGTCGAGATTATCGGGGAATTAAAGAGGGATGATCGTCCATCCATGGCCGAGACCAAAGCTCAAAGTGAGAAGGACATTCTGTCCATGAAGCCCAAGCCATCCGAGGATCTTTTGAATGTTCAGCCCATCCAAGCTATCCCTTCGACCATCCTTTATTTGGTCGAGATTCCCCCTTTCGCGGACTCCACCAACCCACAAGTCTCAGCACCAGTTCCTTATTCATTTGGAAACACGCTTGGGGGATCAAGGCATAGACTGAGCACCAAGGAAGTAGTGGAAATGGTCAAGCAGAAAGAGCTGCAGACATGATCGAGCGTGGGGATATGGCACCTCCGTTTCAAATTTCTTTTGTTGCAATTTTTCTTTTTGGCCCTCTGGGAGTTTCATGCGAGTGCGGCCCTCACGTTTTTATTATTATCAGACTCTGTATCTTTGTGGATGATGTTTAAACCGTACCTGTTATACAACAACATTTTGTAATCATGCCACACTATCGTAAATGAAAATCTACTTGTTGTTAAGTACTTGTGTGAAATTTGTGTTGGATATGTCATGAATGGAAACGTCGTTCGGGTTTCCTATCTTATTCCATCCTTCGAGGTTTACTCGGATGCTATCCTAGTCCGAGTTATTCATCGACCCTCTTGCATCCGGTGTCGGGTTGAGTTGCTTGGATAAATATTTCTCCAATCATACTTAAGTTGGTTCAACCCAGATCGAGGGTCAGACGCTCTTAAGCAGGTGCGCTTTTAGTCTTTTATACTCACCCTTTAGTCGGCAAGGTGTAGAGTTTTTACGGATCGAGCGGTCTTTTGTCGGGGTGCACCTTTCACGCTCGTCCTCTATTTATACTCTTCTCAAGTCGTGGGGATTAGAGTTGTGTCCAAATAATCAGTCGATATGTTTGGTTAGGTATTATACATTCTTTAAGTCAATGAATTAGGAGTCAAAAGTTGTTCGATCAGTCTAGGTTTAAGATTGATATCCTTTCTTTGGTTGAACTTTTATTCTTTCAATGGTGTCGGCCCGCTTTGTCCCGGGTCGGCATGTTAGGGTGCCAGGATGTAAGCTACAGTTGGCCGAATCACAACATTTATCTTTTATAACATTGAAATAGAGTAGGAAAGGAGCCTTTTATTCATACACCACTACAATCGATAAATTATTGCTTATTACAATACTAAAACAAATGAATAGTAAAGAAATTAAGAAATTCTAAGAATGATAAGGTCGTAAGTGCTCCGCATTCCATGCTCTTTGAAAAGATTCGCCATTTACAGTCGACAGCCTGAAGCTTCCATTATCAAGCTTTCGTTGAATGACGTATGGCCTGTCCCACTTGGGGCCCATATGGACGGGAGTTGGAAAAGCCCGTTTCAAGACATGGTCGCCAATATCGAAAGTCTTCGATCGAACCTTTTTGTTATAGTATCATGCAATCCTTCGCCTATGGGCTTCTATACGAAGGTTTGCTTCTTTTTTTGTCAACTGTGTCTAGCGATGTCAAGAGAAGTGCTTTATTAGACAATGGGTTGCAGTAAGTCGTTCGATGAGAAGGGACCTTGAGTTCTATCAAAAGAACTGCCTCTGATCCATTGGATACGACAAAAGGTTATGGCCAGTAGTCGTCTTATAAGTGGTACGATATGCCCAAAGGGCTAGAGATAGTTTGTCGACCCATTTTCCCTTAGCTCACTCTAGCCGCTTTTTTAGGATGGTTTTGATAATCTTAATCACAGCTTCAACTTGGCCATTAGACTGGGGGTGTTCAACTGCGGTATATTTCTTCTCGATGTGATATTTCTCACAAAAGTCTCTGAACTCCAGGCTATCGAATTGGTTCCATTATTTGTGATAATGGTTCGAGGTATCCTATACCGGCATATAATATTTCTTATGATGAAGTTGACGACTCGTTTTGTTGTGATTGTGGTCATCTGCTCGGCCTCTTCCCATTTTGTGAAATAATCTACTACTACAATTGCTATCTGGCACCTCCTTTCGAAATTGGCAAGGTTTCGATAATGTCTATTCCCCAAACGTCGAATGGCCAAGGGCTGGCCATTTGGGTGATCTCTGTCGGAGGAGCTCGTGGGATTTGTGTGAATCTCTGGCATTTATCACATATTTTGGAATAGTTAGCAACATCCTTGTTGACAGTCGGCCAGAAGTACTCATATCGCAACACTTTCCTAGCCAAGCTTTGTCTTCCAGTATGCGCTCTGCAGTCCCCTTCACGTACTTCTCTTAATATCCTCTTGACATCATTATTGGCCACAAATCGAAACAAGGAAATGAAGAAACCTCTTCTATATAGTTGTTTCTGTTGAATTACGTACCTGGAAGCCTGTCGCACGATGGCTCGTCCCTCGTTTCTCTTTTCTAATAATGTGCCGTGGAGGAATAAGTTTTTGATGGGAGTCATCCAAGATTCTCCTTTAGTTTTGGTATCATCCTAATCGATTTTCATCTGTTCAATGCTCGGTACACTCAGGCTTTCTATAGGAACTAGCTCCGTTCCGTCCGGGTGGTCTGAACTGGCTAGCTTTGCTAACCTATCTGCTTTTGGATTTTCCTTTCTGGGAATATGGGAGATGCTATACTGGTCGACGTCACGCAATAGTTTTTCGACCTGTTTAAGATAGGAAGTCAGTTGAGCTCCTTTGGTAAGATATTCCTTTCGAACCTGGCATACAACAAGTGGTGAATCACAAAAATATCGAGTGACGTTATTTTCATATACTTTGCAAGTTTAAGTCCGGCAATCAGGGCCTCATATTCAGAGTCATTGTCTGTCGCCAAAAAGTCTAGCCTTAGAGCATAATAAACCGAGCGTCCCTCAGGGGAAAACAATACGACACTGGCACCCGAGCGTTAGTTGTTATGAGCCCCATCTGTGCATAGCTTCCAAACAACTGACTTTGACTCGATCTTCAAGGGTCCAGTATTATCTTCCTGGTCTTCGTCTTCTGAGGTAGTTAATTCAACTATGAAATCAGCTAAGGCCTGTCCCCGGATATATTTTCGCGGAACAAAAATTAAATCGAATTGACTCAACTCGATGTTCCATTTAAGCAATCTCCCACTTGCTTGGGGTCGCTGCAAGACCTACCATAGGGGTTGGTCGATAAATATTTTAATTGGATGGGCCTGGAAGTAGTGCCGAAGTTTTCTTGATGCAATTATTAAGCTGTAGACGAGTTTCTCGTTCTACGGATAGTTGCGCTCGACTCCTGTCATTTTTTTGCTTACATAATAAACAAGCCGTTGAACCCGATCTTCTTCACGGATCAGGACCGAGCTGATCGCGTAGGATGATACTGCTAAATATACAAATAGGTCTTTGTGGTCGATTGTTTAGATAGGATAGAGGGTTTCTCCAAACGGTCGAGCAGGTTTTAGTAAGCTACGACATAGTCGGGTGTCCAAGCAAAGTTCTGTTTCCCTCGTTTAATTAATTCAAAGATGGGTAGGCATTTATCGGTCCCCTTAGAAATGAATCGACCCATTGCTGCTACCTTACCTGCTAAGCTTTGTACATCCTTGATTCTTCTACGTTCCTGGATTCCCATGAGGTCCTAAATCTGGCCAGGATTAATTTTGATACCTCGAAAACTAACTATAAAACCCAGAAACTTGCTCGACGCTACTCCGAAGGAACACTTTAAAGGATTTAGTTTCATTCCATACCTTCAGAGTATTCCAAACATTTCTAACAGGTCACTCACGTGGTCGGATGATTATCTTGACTTTACTAGCATGTCGTCTATGTATACTTCCATCGTCATCCCGATCTGGTCGTAAAACATCCGATAAACCAACCGTTGATAGGTTGCCCCGCATTCTTCAGCTTAAAGGGCATTACTACGTAACAATACAGTCCAAGGTCAGTGATGAAGCTAGTGTGCTCTTGGTCGAGAACATGCATGACAATCTTGTTGTATCCCGAATTTGTGTCCATGAATGATAATAGTTCGTGTCCTACGGTCGAGTCAACCAACTGATCGATTCTAGGTAATGGGAAGTTGTCCTTAGGGCAAGCTTTATTTAGGTTGGAAAAATCAATACAAGCCCACCACTTTCCATTAGGCTTTTTTACGAGTACTGAGTTAGCTATCCAGTCATGATAGATCAAGTCCCCGATGAATCCATTGGCCTGTAGCTTCCCAATTTCCTCTTTCAGGACCGCAGACCTTTCGGGGCCAAGCATTCGTATTTTTTAATTTATGGGGGTATACTTCGGACTGATGCTTGGGAAGTGAGTTATAACGGAGGGTGAAATTCCACACATGTCAGCGTGGGTCCATGCAAACACGTCAAGGTTTGCACGGGGAAATTCAGTCAATTCCCTCATCCGAAGGGGATCAAGATGGGATCCGATCTTCAGAACCTTGGTAGGGTCATCTCCATCGATTAAAATTTACACGGTAGCCTCATTCGAGGCTGCCTTTCTGCATCCCAGTTCTTCGTCCTCTCTGGGGTCGATGTCCTTGACTTCACAAATGGATGGTCCTGAATGGGATGATCTCTATAATTGTTATGCCTCCTTCCCCTCCGTGGGGGAGGATCATCTTTTGATTGTTTGCCACCCTTGTTCTGAAGATATTTCCACTCCGCTAAGTAGCAAGCTCGCCCCATCATTTGGTCCCCGCACACAGTTCTAATTCCTCCATCAGTCAGGAATTTCAACAGTAGGCAGCAAGGGGCGATGTAGGCTCTAAACTCCTTAATGCTGGTTGCCCTAAAACAGCATTGTATCAGGAGTCGATGTCCATCACAACAAACGGTAGGAGTCATACCCCCCTCCGATCTCCATCTCGCAGTTCCATGGATAGCTTGATCACTCCAATAGGCTCGGTGGAGGTTCCATTGAAGCCGCATATCTACCCGGTGCATGGCTCCAAGTCTTTTAGCTCTAACTTCATCTGATCATAGGATAACTTAAACAATATGTCGACCAAACTCCCATTGTCGATCAACACCATCCTCATTATTATCGGGCTTATGATTGTGGTTATTACTAGTGGGTCGACTGTTGGAGCTTCTTTGCCAATTGCTTCCCTTTCTCGGTAGATAACATCCTCTGCCTCCATTTTCCTTTGCTTCATGGGGATTGTAATTTCAGGATACTGGTCTCGGCAACGTCAAGTTATTTCACAGAATTTACATATTGCTTCATAGTCCGGACGTTGAACTCGACAGGGTGTGGTCCTCCAACTATGGCATTGATGACTATCCCTTTCCCCTTCTCTTGGGCGGTAGCTCGAGGTGCGGCCTGACTTTGCTTAGGTGCTGAAGTTCTTTACCCTTTGCCTCTTGAGGTTGTTTTATATTCATCAAGTTTTCATTCTCAAATCAATTTCTCAGTGATGTCCCGAAGATGTTGACATTCATTGGTCGTATGTCCGAAAATTTCATGAAATAGGCAATACTTCTTAGTCGCCTGCTCCTTCTAAGTAGGTTCTCGCAGGGGCGGCTTCTTATATTGGACTGCGCTGTAGGTATCGAGATAAATATTCTCCAGCGTTTCATTCAAGGCCGTATAAGTTTCGAAACCTAGAACCGAAGTCATTTTCGGGCGTTCCTTCTTTTGTTCGGAGTTCCCATTGGCCTCCTTCGGCCCTTTGCCATTTCGTTCGTCGTGGTTTCCAACATTCACTTCCACTTTTCCTGAGTTATCCCTAGACTGTTTAACCGCGACATTGTTTTGGATCGGTAAGCTAGATGTATCTTTTGGCCTATCCTCCTCTTCTAACTGCGCATCCTCTTGTCTCAGTCGGATGCAGGACTTTTCATAGAAAGTTTCAATTATTGTGGGTGGCTTCCCGATCAAATATTTTCTGAACCCTGTTCGCTTATCGATGCCATCGACCATGGCTATTAGAATGGTTTCATGATTGGGGTTGCTTACTTCGGTGGTAGCCCGATTAAACCGATCAGGATAATTTCTCAGGGAATTCCATCTCCACGCCACCAAATCAAAGCATGTCATGGCTCTTTCAGTAGTCAAGCAGGGGAGGGGAGAAACCTCTCCTCCTATAGAATGCTACCCTGGGAGATCGGGCTCCTATTCCCACTTTCCCCCTTAATCTTGTGATCGACCGAGATACCCAAGGAGGAGGGAATGCTCGGACGGTAGGTTAGACGAAGTTACCCGATGAAAGAACCTGGAGAGGTCAATCGGTCGAGGAAGCCAATCAAGACACAATCATTCCACTGAATCCGACTGCCACGTTACAGCAGATCATGAATGACAATTGAGGGCATAGGAATAAGGACTTGGGAATTGATCAAAGCCATACACCATTCACCGATAACATCTTACGAGCTGAATTCCCCAGGGGATTCAATATGCCCCAAATAAACCAATATGATGGCACCTACGGCCCACAACAGCATTCGATGAGGTATTCATGGCACATAGAGGTGGCAATAGCTCCCGACACTATCAAGTGCAAAGCCCTTCTAGTCTTTTTGAGTGGAGCAGCCCTCATGTGGTTCGTGCGCCTACCCACGAGGTTGGTGCTGAGCATTAAAGATTTGAGTGAGAAATTCTTGAATCAATTCCGTCTCCACGCCACCTAATCGAAGCATGTCATGGCTCTTTCAGGAGTCAAGCAGGGGAGGGCCACGGGACCGACAGTCGGCACCTCGACTTGGTTGACCTGAGTTTGGCTGCCTGCCCCTGGCTGGTCTTGACGTCCCTCAAGGCGTATTCTTGGGTCTTTCTAACGGACGTCGAGACTAACGTGGATCCCTGCTTCCCCCGGGCGATGACAAGCTCTCCGAAATATGGTCTAACTAGGGAGGAGGGAGTTGATGGTCCCCGACCCCCCAAGTTTGCTGATTCCTGAACTCCTCTCATTGCCTTGACATGCAATTCATATCCTGTCACATCTTAGCATTTTCACGAGCATGAACTCTTAAGGCATCTGTAGTTTCCCGGAGCTGCAGTCATATACTCATCTTAGGTAGCAAAAGCTGAGGATGGAGCTGCATCTGCCGTTGGTGGCAGTACAGGATGATCCGAAGCAGTTTCGGGTGCGGCCAATCCACCGGCCGCTTCCGCAGATGTCCCAACCTGCGGTTGTTTTCCAGTATTGCGAGCCGATTTTCCAGCCATAACTCAATTACGTAAGAGTGAAGGTGAGATTTTCGTATTGGACTTGGCGATCCGAAAGTAGAGAAAAAATCTATATTAGGCTGAGAATATCAGTTCTCAGTGAAAATACCAAAGTGTTGACACCAAAAATTAGCACAACACCAAAGAAAGGGTTACATAGAGAATAAATGAAGATAAATGATTGTAAAAACTAAAAATAGAGAAGATCACACACAAATTTATAGTGGTTCCGCGTTAGTGAGCCTACGTCCACTTTATAATCTCTTATATACTCTTTCAATTATTAAACAGAATAATTACAACGGTGGTACAACAAGAGATCAACAAAATACTCGAAAGCTATGGTTTTTTAGACATTCAAAAGTCCCTTCTTCTGAGTTCAGAATGGGTATTTATAGTGATACAATACTTGAACCGACTTGGACACGTGTTGTAAGATCCAAAAGAGTAGTTAAGCATGAAGAAGTATTTTTCTCCGAAGGAATTGGTATTCCTCGAATTACCGGCAATAGGTGGCCATTGATCCGTCTAATTCGGATAACTTGGAACGGGTAAGGTCTGGTGTGAACTATTCTACACACTACGCCATAGATGGCCTATCGCAACGAAAACCCATGTGTTGCTAAATACAATGTTGCCATTGCTATGTTGTTTTTCGTTTATTGCAATGCACGCTTCAACGTGTTAGCATAGATATCAACATGTGTTGCAGTAGCCACGTAAATAAAATTATCAATCTGGGTGAATACGATCCAACGATCACGTTATCAATTCGCGTCAATTTGATTTTTCCTTCACCGCCTCAACTCGTTTGCTCCAAATTTTCATTTTCCCACTCGAACATAATTCACCCTATTTTCCTTTGTTTCTTTTTCATTCGGATCCTAATTTTCCTTCAACCCCAAATTTCTAATTAGATCCAAAATCAGCTCCATCCAATTTCGTTGCTCTTTCGTGATGGAGAGCTCCTTCACAATCGCTGTCAGGTAAATTCAATTCTGGTTAATGATCGAGATTCGTAACAAAGAAGCAGTGATATTTTCTCTCGTATGAGAATCAAATCTCCAAAATCACCTCCGTTAATAACACTCACGAATAACTGAAACCAATATGGGTTCAATCCACAAACCTCTACTCCAGATCGCTAAGGATCTCGCAAATTATCAGCGAGATAGCATTGCGTCGTCAGGCTTTCAGTGAATGGCCAAACTTTCCTTCTTCACCGTCCTTCCCACCGTATCAATTTTGGAATAGGCGATTTTTTGATTGTGGAGGATCAACTACTCTGACTTCTTGGATCAGAGGGGATCTTCAGTGATTGGGTATGGTTGGTTTTTTGTTTTATTTTTGGGATGTCGATGAATATGTTAATTTGTGAATCCTGTTAATGGCTCATCGGATATTGATGATTAATTTACGGTTTAATTATCAGGTTATTTTCTCAAACTTTGGTTTCAAGTAATTGTTGTCAATACTTTCATTTTTGGTATGGGTTTCAAGTAATAGTTGTCAGTACTTTCATTTTTGGTATGGGTTTCAAGTAATAGTTATCAGATATGTGATGAACTGTCTAAACTCTTTATGGGTTGAGTGAGTTTTTTTGGTAAATATTGCTAGCTAATTAGTGTTTTATTGTTTAAATTTACCCATTTATAGTTCATCTAAAATGTTGTAGCCCTTTTCTTTTTTATGGAATCACGTTATTCTCTAAAATAAAATAGAAGTAGACTATTATCCGTCCTACGTCTCTTGTGGAAAAAAGGTAGTTTAAAACAATTAAACACTAGGGTGAACATATTTTATTTTGATGGTTAAACATATAAATTACTGACTTATTTTTAATGGTAATTCGATTAACTTGTATGTATATTTTATTATTATGCTTTGGGCATTCCTGTGTTGATAAGTATCTCTTATTATCCAAAGCCAATTATCATTGGTATAGTGGTAAGTTTTCAAAACTTAATATTATTGATATAGAAAATAGAATGGTATTGGCATCAATAACCTATAATGTTAGAGTTTATGCCCTAGAGGCAATTCATTTGATGAGATTGATAACACTGTTGATGTTATTGTTTTATTTGGAATAGAATAATATTCTGTTATATTATATTTACTGTGTAATATAATTATTAATATAATAGAAGTCCTTAGAATTATAATACGGAATTATATAGTTCGAGTAATACTTGAATTTGAGATTATATAATATGATAAATATTATAATTCTTAAATGTCCCTAGTCGAGATTCATTATTTCTATAGGACAACAATAAAGCGTTGAGACTAGTATGTTGATTGACCGATGATCACATCTCATTGATCATTAATATATGTGATATTAATGTCAAAACATAAGTACATATTAGAGAATATCGTATTGGGCTGACCCATTGTGAGATAACTACATGGAATATAATTAAGAGTATCATAAGTTATTCTCATAGTGACAGTGATGTAATGGTCCTCAGACATAAATTCATTTTAATTTTATTCGAGGATATTTGTGTTTTTATATCATCTAAAGTTATTCGTAACAGTATAACGATAACGGTAATTATTGGATACATCTCGAATCGAATGAAAATTATGAATGATCTAGATGGAATTTAACCCTACAATATATTCGTAGTGATATCCATGGGCCTCTTGATTGAGTGAGACTGTGAAATGCATGGCCATGCTCAAATATTGATTTGTTTTAAACAGTCTACTCATCGATCAAGAAAAACGGATTAAATTATAAAGAGTATGATATGATCCATGTCTCGATTTTAATCCTGGACATATTGGTTAAAAGGATTATATTACATTGATACTCTGGTCATAGAAAGGTTGTATCGAATTGATTATATTATTATAACTTGGGTAACAGCAACGTATTGCTAGATGCCAATCACTGTTTATGATACGATTTAAAATCATTGCCAATGTTATAATAACCTATCGGGTTACACATATATAACATAACAAAGGATAAGCCATTCATTGAATAAATAAAATTTCAAATGGTTGATATTTTACTTGGCATTGAAATGGTATTAGGTGATTTTCCTAAGAATATTGTAAATGTTTATTATAAAGGGTACGCGTTACCTTTAATAAATAACATGGCAACCATTTTTCAGATAAGATCAAAAGGGAATAAAACCCTAGCAATGGCGGCTAGTACCGCGCCTTGGTTCTTCCTTAATTTGATTGAAGGAGATTGCGTTCTTGTGGATACTGATGGAGGTGGGGCGATTGTCATGCTATACTACGATTCAACCTAAATCTGCTAAAATCCATCGATCATCGCGAACCCAAAATCAGGTATGAATCCTTCTTTATCGATTTACAATTTTAATTCATAGATCCAAAATTTATGGTTGAAATTTCATGTATTTGACATGAATTAGAACCATTATATCTTTCAATGGCATTAGAGCGAGTTTAGAATGAAATTGTATTTTGATTTTAGTTTTGATTTTGTAGATCTAGTAATTCCAGATCTAAAAACCGTCATGAACCTTAATGTTATTGTGTAGCGATTTAAATTGCATATACGATGCAAAATCATTTCACTAAAAATATATTTTATATTCGATGTGAAATATAACATAAATCCAAGGATTGATATTTGATATTGATTCAAATTTAAATTGCTAATCTGTGTCATGATTGGATTTTTTAAACTGGTTGATTTATTGTTAGGATAGCAAATGATGTTATGATTTTGACTCTCGAATTATGAACTCTATTATTATCTATCAGAGTATACCCATATTATTGTAGAATCGTGCTATTATAATATGCTTTTTTAAATTTTTTTGAACTTTTTGTTACACTCTGCTTAATTTAACATCGTTGATTCACAAGTAAAATCATTCGCAAAATAATAGATTTGGATCTGGAATGATTTTATAATATGTTGAATCTAGAATCATTCAAGTACCCAATCTGTCTTGACTTGTCACAACGATTTCTGAAATGAGTTACTAGGTTTATTTCTTTGTAATCAAAATTATAAACTCAAAGATATTTGATATGCTTTATATATCTGTATCTAAAATTGTTTTAGACCAGAGCTTTTTATATTTTAAAATGGTGATCTATATGAAAGATTACTGTATTAATTGAATGAATGTTTATATATATATATATATATATATATATATATATATATGGATTTGTTTGCATGCATAAACATTGTTTAATCCACAATCAATATGTTTGATTAACGTGAGATATATGTATTTCAATTATACTTGATATATTGAAATGTGGAAGGTTGTTTAGATACAATTTTCTGATTTTACCAATAAAATAAGATGGTTTGTTCTTATTTTGATTTCAGATTTTACACAAGTCTATTTACTAATAGGATTTTGTGCTTGAAAAATCGTAAAATTGGCCCCATGGTTCATGCTAGCATTATAAAGATAATGGACATAACAGTTGTATTATGATTTATTTACTTTATATAAGTTATATATGATGTTAACCTGTTATGTATAATTATATTTGGACATGGGTGTGCTGATTATATGTTTATGATGATAAATGTATAATATTATCTGTTTTTGAATCATACTGGAAATATGATTTCCTGTTTTATTTTAATATTACAATATTTGCATCTGGATACAAAATTGTTTCAATGTTATTTTAATATACTGCAAATCTATTTTACAATACCACAACAAATATGATTTGCTATTTGATATTATGCTATTTGAATGTATACTATAATATCACAACAATGAATAATACAAATTTTGATTTGTAATTTCAACACCTTAGCTTGACTTTATTTTATCTATATTGGGCTAAATTTTGATTTTACCTCAGTAGTCATTCTCAAATATTTGGTACAATTATATGTTTGATAAACTGTTTAACAAACATATATATATATATATATATATATTCAGGTAGCACGGTTATTAAAACTGTATACATTTATCTGATGAAAGAATTTTGTTTTTGCAATTCCTATTGAAAGAGATAGATAATTGTCAATTTGCATCAAATTCAGTAGTCTGAAATGTTCAGATACAGCATTCCTGACATACTTGAGCATTCGAAATAAACACATGATTTTTTTGTTTTTTGATAAACCTATTTTATCAGGTCCACATATACATATACACATGACTTAATAAATCCTTGGATAAGACTTATCGAATGATTGTATACTAAATTTAAGATCTTTTATACACATAAGATGTTATGATAGTTTTAAATATAATACAACATGTGACACTGTTCCCTTATGTTGCAAGTATGAATTGCCTTGTAATTTGGACTTGCAAAATGGTTGTCTGCTATATAGATAGTTATAATTTTTTCACCACATACTATGCATAATTTTGTTCTAAACATACATACTATATGTATGAAATGCAGTCCTGAAAATACAAATAGCATATATTATATGTTGTGGAATAAATATTGCATGGATCACATTAATGTACTAAGTTTAAAGAAATTGCAAAGTTCTGAGCTGAAGGTATTTTGATACTTAGCAAAGTGTTTGATATTTAAAAAAAATGATCATACATACATTATGAATGAGTTTTCTTCCAGACTATATGTAGCGACCGAGAATTTCGCTCGATCCGAATCAGTCGTTAAACCGATCTAGTCCGTTCGAAACCCCTGATCGTTTGAGAACAGGACAAATCAGAACACAAACAGATAGAACATTTCATTGCTATTACAACAATTCCATCAGATACAAGAATATACAGAGTATAAATGAATAAATTACATTCGATAAATATCAGAGATTGCAATAAATTACATAGCAGCGGAAAATAATGCAAAGCACAACTGAAGGTGATACACGGATACAGAGATTTCCGGATATCATTCCAGCTGTAAACCAGGATCCTGTGAATATAAATCTGCAAAACCAAAACTACTAGCTGCCCGTGCGGAAAATAGGGGCACCCAGAGTTTAGGTTAAAACAATAAACTCCAGGTCAGTCATGTGACTGGTGTGAGAACTAAAACAGTTATTTAAAGCTTTACTTTAAAAGAGAGTAATTCAAGGGACCACGCCGTATAACACAGAACGGGTTTCCTCCCAAGAATACCAGTGCATAGAATAAACAACGCAATGCTTTTTCGAAAAAATGAAGCTATTATAAGACCCAGGTCCCATCACACAATGCAACGCAAGCCGGAGGATAGGGTTTTACCTTATAACAGCCAAACATGCTTGATACGTTTAAAACAAATCATTTGATACTATAATATGTGTATAGTGTCAAAACAATTTCAATCATAAATATAAATCACAGACGGCATAAGTGCCCCATCCCACTATGTCGCCATACTAGGCTCTACAAATAAAACCGAAATACACGTATTGGAAATTGGATTTCCGTCATGAGTCGAGGCAAGGGGCAAGCTCCTCTCCGCGTTCGAGACACTCTAGCAAATGTCCCAGGGCTACGCACTCTGGGCAACCCCTGGATCTTCAGGGCCGGTCCTCACTTACGTTAGAGGATTAGTATTCCTGAACACACGTTTCCCGGTCCTTACAGACCTAAAATCGAGGCGCCTCATCCAACAACCACAAAGGTGAAAAGTATATAAATGTCAGGGCTGGTAAGTCACTGACACCACCAAAGCTAGAAAGAAACGTCGTGCTCTCCCTGCAGTCCGTATCCCGTTTTTAACTCATACCGAGGTGTGAGGCTCGCGAATTCACGTTATACACAAAGCTGCCACGTAGGCCGTGCTTTGATCATCAACCACAAGACTCTGCTTTTCAACAAAAGCCTTGATCATTGCATCTTAGCGTGCCACACAGGCAATTCATGCCATGCGACTGATGTCTATCGATATACAACCTCTGAGCTCGTATGTCTCAGAGAAGGGCGTTAAGCAAAAGAATAAATTCTCCGCCGCCAAACAGATGTATATTTAATAGAAATCAATCAACACAGAATAAAATCCAATGTCAGACACACAATCCATTTACAAGTCCGTTCTGGGTCTGAACGAAACCGGAGGCACTTTCCTCGCATATCCATCCATCTCCAAGTACGTCTGGACGACCACCAACTATTTCCATCCTCTTGGGTCTACAGCCCAATCAGGATCGTCAGTAATTACCCAAACAATGTGAAGACTTCCGGTCTTCAGCCACCGTCTTCATCTTCGACATATCGTCGAATTGGTTATTCAGAATGGGTATAAACCCGGCCTTTCCGAACAACCCGCGTATATTAAAAACAAATGTTACACAAACACAACATACGCCTCATTCCAATGCAGAATATCCTTTTTATTCACGAAATCACATTCTTAGGGAAAGGTTCCCATTAATTTTATCTAAGATAAATTCTTTAAAATTTATCCTTTAATCTTCCTTTGGATGTCATTTCAAACCAAATTATGGTTTTCCCAAACTAGTCGAGATTAGCGAACCGTACCGAAGTAATTATTTATTTTATTTCCCAATCCCAACCTATTCATCCCATGAAGCAAAACTGGTAGTACTCCATATCTAACACCACAGTGTTATCGGTAAAATTAATTACCATTTCACGTTCAAATCTAATTAAAGATTTAACTATCGCTTTGGAGCAAAACTGGTGATACTCCATTCTCGCTTTTTTCCTAAATTTGATAATTTAGATTATCCATTCACATTTCAATCTAGTTGCAGATTCATTAAAACTCCTTTTACTGGGTTAAAGAACTAGGTGTTATTTAAAACACAGTTCACGACAAACCCAAATCACATTCTATTTATTATCGGGTTAAAGAACTAGTGTTGTTTAAAACACCGTTCACGATAAACCCATTTCAAATCCAATCAAATATATTAGAAATCCCGATTACTTAAAACCCCTTTTTAAATCTAATTTATTTATTTAAAAATAATTGGGTTTTAAATTTAGTTCAAAACTAGTTCATTTCGATAAAAATCCATTTTTATCTTTTCAAATATGGAGTTTTACATCCCAATTTCTCCCAAATCATTTCTTATGATTTTACACAAATTATTGATATTTTTAATAATTTTATCAAGGCCCGTACAGTCGATTTCCATCAACGGCCATCGAACTGCACTTACAGCGACCTTTTTCAAATTTGATTTGGACGTATCTCCAAATCCAACCGTTAGATTTTGAATTTCTAATATTCACTAGAAAGCTCTTTTCGATACGAACCCAACGGTTCGGGTTTTAGGAGAATCCGACGGTCGGATCTCCCGTAACGTCCGTTTGAAATAAATGGTCGAAATTCACGAACTGCCGCGGCGCGGCGCGTTCTATTCAGGCCATTATATTATATATATATAATATATATATAATATATATTTCGTCGATTCTATTTTTAAACGAATTTTATAAATAGTTTTGAATTCATTTCAAAAACATTTCAACTTCCATTTCAATTCAAATCAAAATTGAATTTTTCCTTATAAATTCGTTTTAAAATTCATTTCAATTCAATTCAAATTTCAATTCAATTTGAGTTCATTTCAATTCTCTTTCAATTCAATTTGAATTCGTTTTCAATTCAATTCAATTCAAATTGGTTCTCTATTCGATTCAAATTCATTTTCTATTCAAATCAAATTCGTTTCGTTTTCTATTTGAATCAAATTCATTATATATTCAATTGAAATCAAATCCGCTATATATTCAATCCGAATTCAATTTGTTTTCAATTCAATTCGAATTCGATTCGTTATATATTCAATTGAAATCAAATCCGTTATATATTCAATTCGAATTCAATTCGTTTTCAATTCAATTCGAATTCGATTCGTTATATATTCAATTGAAATCAAATTGGTTTTCTATTCCATTCAATTCGAAATCATTTTATATTCAATTCATTTCGAAATCGTTTTTAATTCAATTCATTTCGAAATCGTTTTTAATTCAGTTCATTTCGAAATCGTTATATATTCAATTCATTTCGAAATCGTTTTCAATTCAATTCAAATCGAAATCGTTATATATTCAATTCATTTCGAAATCGTTATATATTCAATTCATTTCGAAATCGTTTTATATTCAATTCATTTCTGTTTTAAATTCAAAAACGAATATAATCGATATAAATATCGTTCCGTCAAAATGGCGCATCACTAATCAACACGGCTTTATATGTTTCAATAAATTCGTTATTCTATTCAACAAATGAATATTTATTCTACTCAATATGTGAATCTATATTTTTGTCAACACACGACTAATCTCAACGAATGAGTACTGTCCATGTGTGACCATTTTTGTTATTTACTATATTTTATGGAAATTAAGGTATCTATCGTTTGATATTAAATCAGACTCCAACTGTAAATTAGTAAGAGAACGATTCCCTGAATATTAACCCCGAAGGCCGAAACCAACATCAGATCAATATTCAGGAGACCACTCATCTCATCTATTTTCCAGTTAGTTTCTAATTTCATATATGATAAAGATGTAAATTTTATTGTTAAAACATTTCGTTCAACACATGACTAATCTCAACGGATGAGTACAGTCAACACATGAACCTTTACTTTATAGTGATAAAGACATAAATTTTATTGTTAAAATATTTCGTTCAACACATGACTAATCTCAACGGATGAGTACAGTCAACACATGAACCTTTATTTTATATGAGTACAGTCAACACATGAACCTTTATTTTATAAAGATAAAGATATAAATTTTATTGTTAAAATATTTTGTTCAACACATGACTAATCTCAACGGATGAGTACGGTCAACACATGAACTTTTATTTTATATTGATGAAGATGTAAATTTTATTATTAAAATATTTCGTTCAACACATGACTAATCTCAATGGATGAGTACAGTCAACACATGAACCTTTATTTTATAATATTCTTTATTTTTCAAATTGGAATGAGGCCCAATCAATCACCATATAATATTAATTATATGGATTTTCATACATCACACGTATATAATAGCATTGAAAAATAATCAAGCATCAACCAAAGTGCACTACACTGTATAAGCATCAAATATAGATATCTAATGCTTATAACAGCCTGTCAATCAATCGATCGACATATTTAATCAATCAGGATGAGTGAACTTCAAATTTCATCCCAACACCCATGTGGGGTTTCAAACAATCAAACACAGATTTTATTTGTGCAGTTGGGCGATGTGTAAAATTTATCGTCCCAATCAATGTCCTTCAAATAGGTGTACATAAACAAACCGTCCGGTTTGTAAATGAATATTTTATTTATTCACATTCACTATATTCATCTTCATGTTAAAAATTATATTTTTAACGATAAAACATTTTATTTCAACATATGAATTTCTATTCAGTTCATTTACAAAATAAAAATGATATTTTTATTTTTCTAACATATTTTAGAAAATTTCGGCGGCATAATGGCACGATACTAGAAACGGGACAAGGCCTAGCCTTATCCCCGGTCTAGTGAAGGCCCACGCCATTCACACATCAATCAAATCCATTCATTTCACCAAACAATTCAATTTCAATCAAATAACCTAACTAATTTTTGCAATCAAACAAACAAGTCCATGATCTGTGGACGATTGTGTCGGGTGCTACTAAGCACCGTCTGCATCCTAGTATATATATATATATATATATATATATATATATATATATACCTTAGAAAAAGAAATTGAAAGATGAGAAATTCCAACCAATAGCTATCCAATACCACGACTCTTCTTTTATAGAAATCTTCTTCATTCTCGCCTTTTTATCATCTTCGTTGGCCGTAGTCACTACATATGTAAAAATTGAATTTTTACTTCGTTATTCAATATATAAAAATCAAATTTTTACTTTGCTATTCAATATATAAAAATCGAATTTTTACCTTGTTATTCAATATATAAAAATCGAATTTTTACTTTGCTATTCAATATATAAAAATCCTATTTTTACTTCGTTGTTCTATATATAAAAATCCTATTTTTACTTCGTTACTATATAGATAAAAATTATATTTTTACAACGATGTTCATATAATAAAGATTATATTTTTACCACGCTATTCTCTATATAAAAATTTCGTCTTTTCAAATATAAAGATTTTGCCTTTCTACCTATAAAAATATCGTCTTTTTATATCCTACCATATAAAGATCACATCTTTATTATCTATATAATATGAAAATTATATTTTCAACCTTTACATGCAATAAAAATTACATTTTTAACCTTTCTATATAATAAAAATTATATTTTTTTCCTATAAAAATCCTATTTTTATTATCGCCATTATATAAAAATTCCACCTTTCATTTATTTAAAAATCTTATCTTTACTATCTTAAAAATCTTCTCTTTCCTCTATTAAAAATCGTACAACTTCTCTATTAAAAATCGTATCTCTTCATGACTAAAAATCAGTTTTGAAATTACACAAAAAAAAACAGTTTTGAAATTAAACAAAAATCAGAAACTTACTGTCTTTCTAAGCAGGGAGGAGGGTTCACCATTCGCCGCGGGGTGCCAGAGCGGAGGTTATGGGGGGGTGCGCATCTGGTGGATGGTGCTCATCTCGATGGCGGCGGAGGCAGTCAAGCGGAGGTGGGGCGAATGGTGGTGTCGGCGGTGGAATGGCTCTGGGTGGTTGCGGGTTTCTTGAACTTGGGGTTTCAGAGTAGGTGGAGGTCGAGGAGGGAGTGAGGCTGGATGGAGGGAAGGCGGTGGGTTGCACGCGGTGGAGGAGGCGGCTTCGTGGTTGTCGAGGTTTTTTTTTTCTTTTCATTTCATCGATCTGAATTAATGATTTGGGGGGGGGGCAGAGAGAAGTTAAGGGAGGGAGGGGAAAGTTTAATTTATTTAATTATTTTAATTGCAAAAAGTTGACTTTCACAAACGACTTCTAAACGAGGCCCACCGCCTGTCGTCCATAGCGTTTTACCCCCATTCTGAACACAATGGGATATGTATCGTAAGCTAATCCGATCGTTTCGATCAGTTTTCGTTGAATTTACATTTAAATCGCTATATTGAATTTTAAACGTACATTTCAAATTACCGGGGTTACATACTAACTCTATAAATCCCATAAAAATATTTTCTAGCTTCGTATTGACGATACGGTCCTAACAAAACTAGTTTCGTTGAATTCTGAGACCGTTGGAAAAATGGCCATTTCCAGCCGATTAAAATCAACTAAAACTGGTCAAACGCATTTACCTTTGCCATGCTCACATATTGATTCGAAAAATTATGAAATTTGAAACCTAGCAATAATTTGACACTGCGGACCCAACAAAAGTGGTTTCGTCGAAATCCGAGGTCATTTGCAAAATTCCCATTTTTAAGGGCCTGAATTCCATAGCGAATATTCGGAATTTTCAACTGGACATATCTTTTTATTCCCGCTATGAAATTTTGATTTTTCATATTCGTTGGAAAGATATTATCAATTAGATCCTAATGTTTTTGGTTTCACTAAAATTCGGTTTGTTTTGCAACCAGTACATTCAATTGAAGTTTGAAATCGAATTATCGAACTACCGCGCCATTTTCAATTCTATTTATAATTATATATAATTATTTATATTCTAACGACGACGTATATAATATATACGTCCGAATTATGTTCAAAATAAATTTTCGTCGATACTATTTAAAATAATTCATTTTAAATATTCAAAATTCGCTAAAATTGCCAAAATAAAAATTTTAAACTGGTTCAGAATTTCCGGGTTATTACAATCTCCCCCACTTAAAACTTTTCGTCCCCGAAAAGGAACAAAGTCGAAAGTGGTTTGATTATTCAACTCTACGTTCGATCTGGCTTCCATTCTACAACTTTTCGGTTTCTGAGAATTTTCAAATTTTCAAAAATTTGGCTAACACCCTAAATTTTCGAAAAATTTCGCCATAACCTCCCCTGCACCGGGAGCCACGGGAAAATCCCGAAATTGCCATATAGGCCTTCTGATCTCAAAAAGAAAAAGAAAAAGCCAAGCGGCTAGCCAATAGGCTCATAAAATCATCATCACCTAAACAAAACAGTAAATTATGTACTAAACATGTACCTATTTGTCGGGCAAACAAATTTTATTCTTCGGCTCTAGCCTCCTTGCTATGACCTGTTCAATGTAAGTATATGTATATGCAAGCAAATGCGACCAATTTTCCATACAATTCAATATTTGGTTCAATTAGGCATAAAGGTTCAAAAATTATCAAACAAATAAACAAACAACACAAACATCAATCAATTAGTGAATTAGAGTTTCAAATCCATAACTTTGATATATATACAAAAATCATCTTTTGATGCCAATTCACAACAATTGTGTTCTATCTATATAAGTTTTGGTTCTCACACCAGTCTAATGGAAATATATAGATATTACACCTTCGAAACACGAACATAAATCTTGGTGATGGAGCACCATCATCAAAATCATCTCCGAGCGACTAGAGTGTGATTCTATATCTATCCAGTATATTAAAACTTCGAATATACGTTCATGACGCGTATATACAAAACCTTTATATATTGGATTGTCCATATTCAAAATAAATAAATAATCAAATACGTTTAAAATGATTTAAATTTTCAAAACAAAATTGTTTTCATTTGAAAAAAAATATACTCTTCACACTCGTTCTAGGATACTACTGATCCTATCTCTAACGAGTCATTCTAATTGGATATTGCTAATCCAATATCTGATGAATTCTTTCGTATGGTTCTAATGTGTCTTGTTCTCGAGCTCTGTAAACCAAAGCTCTGATACAACATGTAGCGACCGAGAATTTCGCTCGATCCGAATCAGTCGTTAAACCGATCTAGTCCGTTCGAAACCCCTGATCGTTTGAGAACAGGACAAATCAGAACACAAACAGATAGAACATTTCATTGCTATTACAACAATTCCATCAGATACAAGAATATACAGAGTATAAATGAATAAATTACATTCGATAAATATTAGAGATTACAATAAATTACATAGCAGCGGAAAATAATGCAAAGCACAACTGAAGGTGATACACGGATACAGAGCTTTCCGGATATCATTCCAGCTGTAAACCAGGATCCTGTGAATATAAATCTGCAAAACCAAAACTACTAGCTGGCCGTGCGGAAAATAGGGGCACCCAGAGTTTAGGTTAAAACAATAAACTCCAGGTCAGTCATGTGACTGGTGTGAGAACTAAAACAGTTATTTAAAGCTTTACTTTAAAAGAGAGTAATTCAAGGGATCACGCCGTATAACAAGGAACGGGTTTCCTCCCAAGAATACCAGTGCATAGAATAAACAACGCAATGCTTTTTCGAAAAAATGAAGCTATTATAAGACCCAGGTCCCATCACACAATGCAACGCAAGCCGGAGGATAGGGTTTTACCTTATAATAGCCAAACATGCTTGATACGTTTAAAACAAATCATTTGATACTATAATATGTGTATAGTGTCAAAACAATTTCAATCATAAATATAAATCATAGACGGCATAAGTGCCCCATCCCACTATGTCGCCATACTAGGCTCTACAAATAAAACCGAAATACACGTATTGGAAATTGGATTTCCGTCATGAGTCGAGGCAAGGGGCAAGCTCCTCTCCGCGTTCGAGACACTCTAGCAAATGTCCCAGGGCTACGCACTCTGGGGAACCCCTGGATCTTCAGGACCGGTCCTCACTTACGTTAGAGGATTAGTATTCCTGAACACACGTTTCCCGGTCCTTACAGACCTAAAATCGAGGCGCCTCATCCAACAACCACAAAGGTGAAAAGTATATAAATGTCAGGGCTGGTAAGTCACTGACACCACCAAAGCTAGAAAGAAACGTCGTGCTCTCCCTGCAGTCCGTATCCCGTTTTTAACTCATACCGAGGTGTGAGGCTCGCGAATTCACGTTATACACAAAGCTGCCACGTAGGCCGTGCTTTGATCATCAACCACAAGACTCTGCTTTTCAACAAAAGCCTTGATCATTGCATCTTAGCATGCCACACAGGCAATTCATGCCATGCGACTGATGTCTATCGATATACAACCTCTGAGCTCGTACGTCTCAGAGAAGGGCGTTATGCAAAAGAATAAATTCTCCGCCGCCAAACAGATGTATATTTAATAGAAATCAATCAACACGGAATAAAATCCAATGTCAGACACACAATCCATTTACAAGTCTGTTCTGGGTCTGAACGAAACCGGAGGCACTTTCCTCGCATATCCATCCATCTCCAAGTACGTCTGGACGACCACCAACTATTTCCATCCTCTTGGGTGTACAGCCCAATCAGGATCGTCAGTAATTACCCAAACGATGTGAAGACTTCCGGTCTTCAGCCACCGTCTTCATCTTCGATATATCGTCGAATCGGTTATTCAGAATGGGTATAAACCCGGCCTTTCCGAACAACCCACGTATATTAAAAACAAATGTTACACAAACACAACATACGCCTCATTCCAATGCAGAATATCCTTTTTATTCACGAAATCACATTCTTAGGGAAAGGTTCCCATTAATTTTATCCAAGATAAATTCTTTAAAATTTATCCTTTAATCTTCCTTTGGATGTCATTTCAAACCAAATTATGGTTTTCCCAAACTAGTCGAGATTAGCGAACCGTACCGAAGTAATTATTTATTTTATTTCCCAATCCCAACCTATTCATCCCATGAAGCAAAACTGGTAGTACTCCATATCTAACACCACGGTGTTATCGGTAAAATTAATTACCATTTCACGTTCAAATCTAATTAAAGATTTAACTATCGCTTTGGAGCAAAACTGGTGATACTCCATTCTCGCTTATTTCCTAAATTTGATAATTTAGATTATCCATTCACATTTCAATCTAGTTGCAGATTCATTAAAACTCCTTTTACTGGGTTAAAGAACTAGGTGTTATTTAAAACACAGTGTAGCACCCCGCCTCCGCTAGGGTCACTCGCAAAGGAATGCACTAGCTTTAGAGGGGCATTATTGGTAAACATGCACAGAAATATCACAAGACAGAACATATAAAATGGCGGAAGTAAAATCGAACTTTCATAAACATTAATAATTAAGGTCTAAAGCCTTTTACATCAGAGTACATCAAAACCTGTCTTGTAATAATAAAGAAGCATTAAGACTTTTCCATAAATTATTCCCCAAATAAAACAGTAAAGTAGCCATAGCCAAGAAAAGTCCAAGCTATCCATGATGACCTTCAAGCAGAAGAAGTCTGAACTAAACAACAGTATTTCCTCCCTGTAACCTGGGGGGAAACAGAAGACAAGAAGCGAAAGAAAACGGGGTCAGTCATAAAGACTGGTAAGCCCTATCTACTATCAGCATATAAACTAGTAAAGTTAACTGGCATGAGGAACTGAGATGAACATAAGCATGATAACAAGATAGATAAGCTAAATCAGAATAACAGGATAACTACTGAACTAAGGTATCATGATAAACTACGGTGTCATGATAAATCAAGGTATCATATCGTCAGACTTCTATCAAGTATACTATCCCAAGGTATCTACCCCGTCTAACATTCCACGGTATCTATTCCGTATATTCTTCCTGGTTCTAACATGTATATTTGCTCTGCACCCTCCATACTAGTATCCCAGCCTTGTTATGTGTTAACCATGAATGTCCCTTACTCAAAATCGTGTAATGGTCCATGTCAACCTAACATATCGCATATATAGGTTACTCAAATCATATGTTTCTTTCCATGTATATAAGTTCAGTCCTTTGCCGTACCTCGTACGGGCTTCCTCATGTCGTATTATCCTTGAAATCGTTTGGACTGTCACCCTTGTTCTAGCTAGGCTCTTCCATATGAATCATCGTTTGAACTACTAGGACTTACGCCACCTAGCACCACTAGGGATTACGCTTGCCTATTGCACGCTTTCGTATTTTGGTTTGGGTTAAACCACCTAGGCCACTAGGGATTACGCTAACCCTCAACCGCGCCCTTTTTCCCACGCATTCATCGTGAATCGTTTTTCTATAACTGTATGCACATGTATCACATCGTGCCATCCGAGTCCTGTCACAGGGCAAAACAAGAAATACAGGACTCGGTCGGGAGCTTTAGATTTATCTGCCGATGCAGATACTAAGGTCTGCTTTTCTACACGTGGCTATGGTCCCACGAGACCCCTCCCTCAACTAGTGAAAGGCAACACAAGAGAAAATCTTGCATATTTCAAATCATGTTTTCAAGTATAAACACATGTCATATTTAACGTTACATGTTGTCATGTTTATACCCATTTACCCAAGTCATATTCATGTCATTATGTTTCCCCATAGTGTGACCCCAACGCTTTTTTTTAAACTAGCATATACGCTCGCAACAACGTGATGGATTAAAAGAAGAGACTTGGCAAAGGAATGACAAAAATGGGTATTAAGCCACAAGTTAATCATGGTGGCAAATGAGGCACAAATGTGTTCATTAGCTTGCATGTTACATTCTTAAGCCTCAAAAACATGCATAAACCCAAACTTGGTACATAAGCGAATCATGGTGACAAAAGACATGGAATGATGGCTAGAAACTCGCATATATCATCATATAAGGATTATGACTTCATATGCAAGGTGACATAATGATTATGAAGATTCTCATGTTGCATAATGCAACATTTCAACATAAAGGTCAAAGCTTTATGACCACAAGACCAAGGTAATGACTTTATAAGCTTGCATAAGATGATAGCATGCTACTTACTAATGTTTAAACCCACTTACAACATGTCATATTAAGTTTAAAGTTCATATCTAATAGTAGGAGAAGGGCTTACATTGCTATGAAGGCCTAAATCGATTAAACTAAAGCTTGTGATGAAGCCTATGCATGCCATCACCCAAAAAACCCAAAGATGGATGCTCCAAACCCACCAAAACACCATCTTTATGAACAAAGATCAAAGCTTTTGCCTTGAAATCAACTTGAGAAGCTCTCATACTAACATAGGGACTCTCTAACACTCTCATGATCATGAAACCTCTCATAGAAATGAAGTGGAGGCTAGGATAGTTGAGTGGAGGCCATGAGAGTAGAAATTTGGCCATAGTTTAGTTACATGAATGAATAATGAGGATTTAGGAGAGGGTTAGAGGCTTATTTATAGATTAGGCAAGTGTTTTAGGCCATAGGATTAAACCTAGATTCAATCCAAGCCATCAAAGCATGTCTTGGGGAAGAAGTCAAGTGTAGGAACCATCTAGGGCCTTTAGATTAAAGATGAACCATGAGAACCATTCAAATGCATAATCTGCATTTGAGCGAATCGGCCCACGGGTTGACAGCCAAACACCCTGGATTAACCCCTAGTCGACCCAGCGGGCTTGGGTCGACCTCAAAAATCGGCCGGTTCGGTTATTCCCCTCTCCCAATTCGCTGTTTTGAACATTTTTGCATATTTATTTATTTAATTTTCAATTATATATATATATATATATCAATATATATATATTTCTCTGCGCAACCCATTTCACTTAATTAAGTATACTTTAATTTGGGAATTTTTCGTGAAACTTCGCGAGGCCATATCTTGGTCATACGGACTCCGATTTTCGAAAACTCGGACTCTATTTCGCGTATTTTTCCGAGACGAACGCAATGGCATAGCCCGTTTCCCATGATTCAGATTTTACAGTATAATTCTGCCTCCATTTATGTTATAACATGTTATTCAAAAATACGGGTTGTTACATTCTCCCCACCTTTTAGGATTTCGTCCCCGAAATCTCCAAGTTAGGAAGAACCTATCCTACCATCCATCATTCATCTACTCAAAACATCATCCATAAGCAACCATTGTCCTTAGATGATTTCTAATGCTGTATGAATATATGCAAAACGTGTGTGTACATGTTCCTTAGCTAATGCTAATGATCAGGCCTGAATAATCTTTCTAATGCAAAAATATGTATAGTGCCATGAATCCAACATGTATGCAAATAGTCCTAGTCATATAGATACTATATGCGTGCACAATCATTCATTCATATGCAACAACCGCATGATAATACATTCGATTTCAACCATAAACAAGTATAAATACTCGTGCATATGCAATATGAAATGTGATCGAGTCGAGCTAGTATCTAATGTGTATTCGCGCATCCACGAGCAACCACTTGCAACCACTTGCAACCATATCAATCATAACATGTTTCAAATACATGTTTACATCCATAGGGTTCTACCTAGGATTCCCTGAAACAGGGTCAAGAAGATAAACAAGACAAATTCCTTACGGGGTTTGTAACAGAAGATAGGACCGAGAGGATATTCACAAAAGATAGCCTACAAGCAAGCTCTACAGGAAAACAGGGATCAAGAATATACTCTCAAAAAGAGATATCATGCGCGTATCTAGTCTTTGACCATCAAAGTCGTATCTCCTTGAGCTTAATTCCATTGTGCCTTGACCGTCCTTTAACTTCGCGATTTCGTAGCTTCTTATTTCCTGTTTCCATAACATGAGTTGGAACTCATTTCCTCGTCGCCTCTCGTTCCACTTGCACACTTAGCGCAAACATGACTGCGTACTCATGATCTCATGCAAGCTTTCCAAAATTCACTAGTGAATCTCGGACCTCGTACCATAAGGTATTCCACGTAGTAGAACTTTCTCTTGAAAGTAAACAGATGCCAACCGGGTTATCAAGTGCACTTACTAGGGTGATTTCCATAACCCATGCATAAGTGAAATAAACCATCCGTCTTATCGGCGAACACCATCCGATCGGGCTTCAAATTTCCAATAAAGGCATCTAGGGATTCTAAGTAACTAATCATGACAGAACCCAAAAGGTCACACGATACTTCAAGGGTATTACCAAAGCAAGCCAAGAGTCTAACTACCCTCCTTCTAAAACCGAGAGTGGCACCCCTTACTGGATAACCACTTCATCCCTAGAATCCATCCACAACTTATAAACATAAGCATTATTTCCAAGCTCAACACTTGATATAGACATTCTCAAATCCAAACAAGCCATGAGTAAATGGACCGATCTTCCAATAGGACTTGAGACAAAAACGGGATCCTCTACTACGCTAGTACTAAGGTGCAGAGACTCAACTATCGAAGCGGACTTAAAAGATGCGGTGATCAAAACAAAGTCCCGACAGGATGATAGAGAAGAAAAGCTAAACCTTTAACAAGATCGTTACCCTCCTTCTGAGGTACCCTAGAAATGAGAGCATACTATTGCCCTCCGAATGATCTTGTCCCTGTTCCATGATACTTAACTATCCGT
Source organism: Allium sativum (assembly GCA_030737875.1). Taxonomy (NCBI): domain Eukaryota; kingdom Viridiplantae; phylum Streptophyta; class Magnoliopsida; order Asparagales; family Amaryllidaceae; genus Allium; species Allium sativum. The sequence continues at coordinate 544,148,432 of CM060918.1, forward strand.
CCCGTTTCACCATGCCAAAGGTACTCTCTCGTCATGGGTTTCATTGTTCATCTTTCTCCCTCCTTTTAGGACTCAGCCATACCAACATGTTGCTTATCCCTGAGCTCGTATCCTTTATCCTTGTTCTTACTATCCTTTCATGCATAACTCTGCAACGGTCTCTCGAGAACCACCTCCATCGTACGGGAAACACTTACGCAGCTAGAAAGACTAGTCGCAGTCAAAACCACTGTGACTACAGATGGAGGAAAGAAAGGAAAAGAGATTCAATCAAGGAAACAAGGATAATGCTAATGGCCTTTGGGGAATAGCCTTTTTCTTTTTAAAAGAAAATTTTCTTGAAAAATGCTTCTTTGTAAACGGTTTTTCAAATAATTTTCAGAAGGTCTTTAAAAACTTTTGCCCAGTCTAGTAACCTTCTGCTCTGATACCAAATGTAACACCCCGCCTCCGCTAGGGTCACTCGCAAAGGAATGCACTAGCTTTAGAGGGGCATTATTGGTAAACATGCACAGAAATATCACAAGACAGAACATATAAAATGGCGGAAGTAAAATCGAACTTTCATAAACATTAATAATTAAGGTCTAAAGCCTTTTACATCAGAGTACATCAAAACCTGTCTTGTAATAATAAAGAAGCATTAAGACTTTTCCATAAATTATTCCCCAAATAAAACAGTAAAGTAGCCATAGCCAAGAAAAGTCCAAGCTATCCATGATGACCTTCAAGCAGAAGAAGTCTGAACTAAACAACAGTATTTCCTCCCTGTAACCTGGGGGGAAACGGAAGACAAGAAGCGAAAGAAAACGGGGTCAGTCATAAAGACTGGTAAGCCCTATCTACTATCAGCATATAAACTAGTAAAGTTAACTGGCATGAGGAACTGAGATGAACATAAGCATGATAACAAGATAGATAAGCTAAATCAGAATAACAGGATAACTACTGAACTAAGGTATCATGATAAACTACGGTGTCATGATAAATCAAGGTATCATATCGTCAGACTTCTATCAAGTATACTATCCCAAGGTATCTACCCCGTCTAACATTCCACGGTATCTATTCCGTATATTCTTCCTGGTTCTAACATGTATATTTGCTCTGCACCCTCCATACTAGTATCCCAGCCTTGTTATGTGTTAACCATGAATGTCCCTTACTCAAAATCGTGTAATGGTCCATGTCAACCTAACATATCGCATATATAGGTTACTCAAATCATATGTTTCTTTCCATGTATATAAGTTCAGTCCTTTGCCGTACCTCGTACGGGCTTCCTCATGTCGTATTATCCTTGAAATCGTTTGGACTGTCACCCTTGTTCTAGCTAGGCTCTTCCATATGAATCATCGTTTGAACTACTAGGACTTACGCCACCTAGCACCACTAGGGATTACGCTTGCCTATTGCACGCTTTCGTATTTTGGTTTGGGTTAAACCACCTAGGCCACTAGGGATTACGCTAACCCTCAACCGCGCCCTTTTTCCCACGCATTCATCGTGAATCGTTTTTCTATAACTGTATGCACATGTATCACATCGTGCCATCCGAGTCCTGTCACAGGGCAAAACAAGAAATACAGGACTCGGTCGGGAGCTTTAGATTTATCTGCCGATGCAGATACTAAGGTCTGCTTTTCTACACGTGGCTATGGTCCCACGAGACCCCTCCCTCAACTAGTGAAAGGCAACACAAGAGAAAATCTTGCATATTTCAAATCATGTTTTCAAGTATAAACACATGTCATATTTAACGTTACATGTTGTCATGTTTATACCCATTTACCCAAGTCATATTCATGTCATTATGTTTCCCCATAGTGTGACCCCAACGCTTTTTTTTAAACTAGCATATACGCTCGCAACAACGTGATGGATTAAAAGAAGAGACTTGGCAAAGGAATGACAAAAATGGGTATTAAGCCACAAGTTAATCATGGTGGCAAATGAGGCACAAATGTGTTCATTAGCTTGCATGTTACATTCTTAAGCCTCAAAAACATGCATAAACCCAAACTTGGTACATAAGCGAATCATGGTGACAAAAGACATGGAATGATGGCTAGAAACTCGCATATATCATCATATAAGGATTATGACTTCATATGCAAGGTGACATAATGATTATGAAGATTCTCATGTTGCATAATGCAACATTTCAACATAAAGGTCAAAGCTTTATGACCACAAGACCAAGGTAATGACTTTATAAGCTTGCATAAGATGATAGCATGCTACTTACTAATGTTTAAACCCACTTACAACATGTCATATTAAGTTTAAAGTTCATATCTAATAGTAGGAGAAGGGCTTACATTGCTATGAAGGCCTAAATCGATTAAACTAAAGCTTGTGATGAAGCCTATGCATGCCATCACCCAAAAAACCCAAAGATGGATGCTCCAAACCCACCAAAACACCATCTTTATGAACAAAGATCAAAGCTTTTGCCTTGAAATCAACTTGAGAAGCTCTCATACTAACATAGGGACTCTCTAACACTCTCATGATCATGAAACCTCTCATAGAAATGAAGTGGAGGCTAGGATAGTTGAGTGGAGGCCATGAGAGTAGAAATTTGGCCATAGTTTAGTTACATGAATGAATAATGAGGATTTAGGAGAGGGTTAGAGGCTTATTTATAGATTAGGCAAGTGTTTTAGGCCATAGGATTAAACCTAGATTCAATCCAAGCCATCAAAGCATGTCTTGGGGAAGAAGTCAAGTGTAGGAACCATCTAGGGCCTTTAGATTAAAGATGAACCATGAGAACCATTCAAATGCATAATCTGCATTTGAGCGAATCGGCCCACGGGTTGACAGCCAAACACCCTGGATTAACCCCTAGTCGACCCAGCGGGCTTGGGTCGACCTCAAAAATCGGCCGGTTCGGTTATTCCCCTCTCCCAATTCGCTGTTTTGAACATTTTTGCATATTTATTTATTTAATTTTCAATTATATATATATATATATCAATATATATATATTTCTCTGCGCAACCCATTTCACTTAATTAAGTATACTTTAATTTGGGAATTTTTCGTGAAACTTCGCGAGGCCATATCTTGGTCATACGGACTCCGATTTTCGAAAACTCGGACTCTATTTCGCGTATTTTTCCGAGACGAACGCAATGGCATAGCCCGTTTCCCATGATTCAGATTTTACAGTATAATTCTGCCTCCATTTATGTTATAACATGTTATTCAAAAATACGGGTTGTTACATTCTCCCCACCTTTTAGGATTTCGTCCCCGAAATCTCCAAGTTAGGAAGAACCTATCCTACCATCCATCATTCATCTACTCAAAACATCATCCATAAGCAACCATTGTCCTTAGATGATTTCTAATGCTGTATGAATATATGCAAAACGTGTGTGTACATGTTCCTTAGCTAATGCTAATGATCAGGCCTGAATAATCTTTCTAATGCAAAAATATGTATAGTGCCATGAATCCAACATGTATGCAAATAGTCCTAGTCATATAGATACTATATGCGTGCACAATCATTCATTCATATGCAACAACCGCATGATAATACATTCGATTTCAACCATAAACAAGTATAAATACTCGTGCATATGCAATATGAAATGTGATCGAGTCGAGCTAGTATCTAATGTGTATTCGCGCATCCACGAGCAACCACTTGCAACCATATCAATCATAACATGTTTCAAATACATGTTTACATCCATAGGGTTCTACCTAGGATTCCCTGAAACAGGGTCAAGAAGATAAACAAGACAAATTCCTTACGGGGTTTGTAACAGAAGATAGGACCGAGAGGATATTCACAAAAGATAGCCTACAAGCAAGCTCTACAGGAAAACAGGGATCAAGAATATACTCTCAAAAAGAGATATCATGCGCGTATCTAGTCTTTGACCATCAAAGTCGTATCTCCTTGAGCTTAATTCCATTGTGCCTTGACCGTCCTTTAACTTCGCGATTTCGTAGCTTCTTATTTCCTGTTTCCATAACATGAGTTGGAACTCATTTCCTCGTCGCCTCTCGTTCCACTTGCACACTTAGCGCAAACATGACTGCGTACTCATGATCTCATGCAAGCTTTCCAAAATTCACTAGTGAATCTCGGACCTCGTACCATAAGGTATTCCACGTAGTAGAACTTTCTCTTGAAAGTAAACAGATGCCAACCGGGTTATCAAGTGCACTTACTAGGGTGATTTCCATAACCCATGCATAAGTGAAATAAACCATCCGTCTTATCGGCGAACACCATCCGATCGGGCTTCAAATTTCCAATAAAGGCATCTAGGGATTCTAAGTAACTAATCATGACAGAACCCAAAAGGTCACACGATACTTCAAGGGTATTACCAAAGCAAGCCAAGAGTCTAACTACCCTCCTTCTAAAACCGAGAGTGGCACCCCTTACTGGATAACCACTTCATCCCTAGAATCCATCCACAACTTATAAACATAAGCATTATTTCCAAGCTCAACACTTGATATAGACATTCTCAAATCCAAACAAGCCATGAGTAAATGGACCGATCTTCCAATAGGACTTGAGACAAAAACGGGATCCTCTACTACGCTAGTACTAAGGTGCAGAGACTCAACTATCGAAGCGGACTTAAAAGATGCGGTGATCAAAACAAAGTCCCGACAGGATGATAGAGAAGAAAAGCTAAACCTTTAACAAGATCGTTACCCTCCTTCTGAGGTACCCTAGAAATGAGAGCATACTATTGCCCTCCGAATGATCTTGTCCCTGTTCCATGATACTTAACTATCCGTCCCGTTTCACCATGCCAAAGGTACTCTCTCGTCATGGGTTTCATTGTTCATCTTTCTCCCTCCTTTTAGGACTCAGCCATACCAACATGTTGCTTATCCCTGAGCTCGTATCCTTTATCCTTGTTCTTACTATCCTTTCATGCATAACTCTGCAACGGTCTCTCGAGAACCACCTCCATCGTACGGGAAACACTTACGCAGCTAGAAAGACTAGTCGCAGTCAAAACCACTGTGACTACAGATGGAGGAAAGAAAGGAAAAGAGATTCAATCAAGGAAACAAGGATAATGCTAATGGCCTTTGGGGAATAGCCTTTTTCTTTTTAAAAGAAAATTTTCTTGAAAAATGCTTCTTTGTAAACGGTTTTTCAAATAATTTTCAGAAGGTCTTTAAAAACTTTTGCCCAGTCTAGTAACCTTCTGCTCTGATACCAAATGTAACACCCCGCCTCCGCTAGGGTCACTCGCAAAGGAATGCACTAGCTTTAGAGGGGCATTATTGGTAAACATGCACAGAAATATCACAAGACAGAACATATAAAATGGCGGAAGTAAAATCGAACTTTCATAAACATTAATAATTAAGGTCTAAAGCCTTTTACATCAGAGTACATCAAAACCTGTCTTGTAATAATAAAGAAGCATTAAGACTTTTCCATAAATTATTCCCCAAATAAAACAGTAAAGTAGCCATAGCCAAGAAAAGTCCAAGCTATCCATGATGACCTTCAAGCAGAAGAAGTCTGAACTAAACAACAGTATTTCCTCCCTGTAACCTGGGGGGAAACGGAAGACAAGAAGCGAAAGAAAACGGGGTCAGTCATAAAGACTGGTAAGCCCTATCTACTATCAGCATATAAACTAGTAAAGTTAACTGGCATGAGGAACTGAGATGAACATAAGCATGATAACAAGATAGATAAGCTAAATCAGAATAACAGGATAACTACTGAACTAAGGTATCATGATAAACTACGGTGTCATGATAAATCAAGGTATCATATCGTCAGACTTCTATCAAGTATACTATCCCAAGGTATCTACCCCGTCTAACATTCCACGGTATCTATTCCGTATATTCTTCCTGGTTCTAACATGTATATTTGCTCTGCACCCTCCATACTAGTATCCCAGCCTTGTTATGTGTTAACCATGAATGTCCCTTACTCAAAATCGTGTAATGGTCCATGTCAACCTAACATATCGCATATATAGGTTACTCAAATCATATGTTTCTTTCCATGTATATAAGTTCAGTCCTTTGCCGTACCTCGTACGGGCTTCCTCATGTCGTATTATCCTTGAAATCGTTTGGACTGTCACCCTTGTTCTAGCTAGGCTCTTCCATATGAATCATCGTTTGAACTACTAGGACTTACGCCACCTAGCACCACTAGGGATTACGCTTGCCTATTGCACGCTTTCGTATTTTGGTTTGGGTTAAACCACCTAGGCCACTAGGGATTACGCTAACCCTCAACCGCGCCCTTTTTCCCACGCATTCATCGTGAATCGTTTTTCTATAACTGTATGCACATGTATCACATCGTGCCATCCGAGTCCTGTCACAGGGCAAAACAAGAAATACAGGACTCGGTCGGGAGCTTTAGATTTATCTGCCGATGCAGATACTAAGGTCTGCTTTTCTACACGTGGCTATGGTCCCACGAGACCCCTCCCTCAACTAGTGAAAGGCAACACAAGAGAAAATCTTGCATATTTCAAATCATGTTTTCAAGTATAAACACATGTCATATTTAACGTTACATGTTGTCATGTTTATACCCATTTACCCAAGTCATATTCATGTCATTATGTTTCCCCATAATGTGACCCCAACGCTTTTTTTTAAACTAGCATATACGTTCGCAACAACGTGATGGATTAAAAGAAGAGACTTGGCAAAGGAATGACAAAAATGGGTATTAAGCCACAAGTTAATCATGGTGGCAAATGAGGCACAAATGTGTTCATTAGCTTGCATGTTACATTCTTAAGCCTCAAAAACATGCATAAACCCAAACTTGGTACATAAGCGAATCATGGTGACAAAAGACATGGAATGATGGCTAGAAACTCGCATATATCATCATATAAGGATTATGACTTCATATGCAAGGTGACATAATGATTATGAAGATTCTCATGTTGCATAATGCAACATTTCAACATAAAGGTCAAAGCTTTATGACCACAAGACCAAGGTAATGACTTTATAAGCTTGCATAAGATGATAGCATGCTACTTACTAATGTTTAAACCCACTTACAACATGTCATATTAAGTTTAAAGTTCATATCTAATAGTAGGAGAAGGGCTTACATTGCTATGAAGGCCTAAATCGATTAAACTAAAGCTTGTGATGAAGCCTATGCATGCCATCACCCAAAAAACCCAAAGATGGATGCTCCAAACCCACCAAAACACCATCTTTATGAACAAAGATCAAAGCTTTTGCCTTGAAATCAACTTGAGAAGCTCTCATACTAACATAGGGACTCTCTAACACTCTCATGATCATGAAACCTCTCATAGAAATGAAGTGGAGGCTAGGATAGTTGAGTGGAGGCCATGAGAGTAGAAATTTGGCCATAGTTTAGTTACATGAATGAATAATGAGGATTTAGGAGAGGGTTAGAGGCTTATTTATAGATTAGGCAAGTGTTTTAGGCCATAGGATTAAACCTAGATTCAATCCAAGCCATCAAAGCATGTCTTGGGGAAGAAGTCAAGTGTAGGAACCATCTAGGGCCTTTAGATTAAAGATGAACCATGAGAACCATTCAAATGCAAAATCTGCATTTGAGCGAATCGGCCCACGGGTTGACAGCCAAACACCCTGGATTAACCCCTAGTCGACCCAGCGGGCTTGGGTCGACCTCAAAAATCGGCCGGTTCGGTTATTCCCCTCTCCCAATTCGCTGTTTTGAACATTTTTGCATATTTATTTATTTAATTTTCAATTATATATATATATATATATATATCAATATATATATATATTTCTCTGCGCAACCCATTTCACTTAATTAAGTATACTTTAATTTGGGAATTTTTCGTGAAACTTCGCGAGGCCATATCTTGGTCATACGGACTCCGATTTTCGAAAACTCGGACTCTATTTCGCGTATTTTTCCGAGACGAACGCAATGGCATAGCCCGTTTCCCTTGATTCAGATTTTACAGTATAATTCTGCCTCCATTTATGTTATAACATGTTATTCAAAAATACGGGTTGTTACACACAGTTCACGACAAACCCAAATCACATTCTATTTATTATCGGGTTAAAGAACTAGTGTTGTTTAAAACACCGTTCACGATAAACCCATTTCAAATCCAATCAAATATATTAGAAATCCCGATTACTTAAAACCCCTTTTTAAATCTAATTTATTTATTTAAAAATAACTGGGTTTTAAATTTAGTTCAAAACTAGTTCATTTCGATAAAAATCCATTTTTATCTTTTAAAATATGGAGTTTTACATCCCAATTTCTCCCAATCATTTCTTATGATTTTACACAAATTATTGATATTTTTAATAATTTTATCAAGGCCCGTACAGTCGATTTCCATCAACGGCCATCGAACTGCACTTACAGCGACCTTTTTCAAATTTGATTTGGACGTATCTCCAAATCCAACCGTTAGATTTTGACTTTCTAATATTCGCTAGAAAGCTCTTTTCGTTACGAACCCAACGGTTCCGGTTTTAGGAGAATCCGACGGTCGGATCTCCCGTAATGTCCGTTTGAAATAAATGGTCGAAATTCACGAACTGCCGCGGCGCGGCGCGTTCTATTCAGGCCATTATATTATATATATATATATATATATATATATATATATATAATATATATAATATATATTTCGTCGACTCTATTTTTAAATGAATTTTATAAATAGTTTTGCATTCGTTTCAAAAACATTTCAACTTCCATTTCAATTCAAATCAAAATTGAATTTTTCCTTATAAATTCGTTTTAAAATTCATTTCAATTCAATTCAAATTTCAATTCAATTTGAGTTCATTTCAATTCGCTTTCAATTCAATGTGAATTCGTTTTCAATTCAATTCAATTCAAATTGGTTCTCTATTCGATTCAAATTCATTTTCTATTCAAATCAAATTCGTTTCGTTTTCTATTTGAATCAAATTCATTATATATTCAATTGAAATCAAATCCGTTATATATTCAATTCGAATTCAATTCGTTTTCAATTCAATTCGAATTCGATTCGTTATATATTCAATTGAAATCAAATCCGTTATATATTCAATTCGAATTCAATTCGTTTTCAATTCAATTCGAATTCGATTCGTTATATATTCAATTGAAATCAAATTGGTTTTCTATTCCATTCAATTCGAAATCGTTTTATATTCAATTCATTTCGAAATCATTTTTAATTCAATTCATTTCGAAATCGTTTTTAATTAAATTCATTTCGAAATCGTTATATATTCAATTCATTTCGAAATCGTTTTCAAGTCAATTCAAATCGAAATCGTTATATATTCAATTCATTTCGAAATCGTTATATATTCAATTCATTCCGAAATCGTTTTATATTCAATTCATTTCTGTTTTAAATTCGTAAACGAATATAATCGATATAAATATCGTTCGCGTCAAAATGGCGCATCACTAATCAACACGGCTTTATATGTTTCAATAAATTTGTTATTCTATTCAACAAATGAATATTTATTCTACTCAATATGTGAATCTATATTTTTGTCAACACACGACTAATCTCAACGAATGAGTACTGTCCATGTGTGACCATTTTTGTTATTTACTATATTTTATGGAAATTAAGGTATCTATCGTTTGATATTAAATCAGACTCCAACTGTAAATTAGTAAGAGAACGATTCCCTGAATATTAACCCCGAAGGCCGAAACCAACATCAGATCAATATTCAGGAGACCACTCATCTCATCTATTTTCCAATTAGTTTCTAATTTCATATATGATAAAGATGTAAATTTTATTGTTAAAACATTTCGTTCAACACATGTCTAATCTCAACGGATGAGTACAGTCAACACATGAACCTTTACTTTATAGTGATAAAGATATAAATTTTATTGTTAAAATATTTCGTTCAACACATGACTAATCTCAACGGATGAGTACAGTCAACACATGAACCTTTATTTTATATGAGTACAGTCAACACATGAACCTTTATTTTATAAAGATAAAGATATAAATTTTATTGTTAAAATATTTCGTTCAACACATGACTAATCTCAATGGATGAGTACGGTCAACACATGAACTTTTATTTTATATTGATGAAGATGTAAATTTTATTATTAAAATATTTCGTTCAACACATGACTAATCTCAATGGATGAGTACAGTCAACACATGAACCTTTATTTTATAATATTCTTTACTTTTCAAATTGGAATGAGGCCCAATCAATCACCATATAATATTAATTATATGGATTTTCATACATCACATGTATATAATAGCATTGAAAAATAATCAACCATCAACCAAAGTGCACTACACTGTATAAGCATCAAATATAGATATCTAACGCTTATAATAGCCTGTCAATCAATCGATCGACATATTTAATCAATCAGGATGAGTGAACTTCAAATTTCATCCCAACACCCGTGTGGGGTTTCAAACAATCAAACACAGATTTTATTTGTGCAGTTGGGCGATGTGTAAAATTTATCGTCCCAATCAATGTCCTTCAAATAGGTGTACATAAACAAACCGTCCGGTTTGTAAATGAATATTTTATTTATTCACATTCACTATATTCATCTTCACGTTAAAAATTATATTTTTAACGATAAAACATTTTATTTCAACATATGAATTTCTATTCAGTTCATTTACAAAATAAAAATGATATTTTTATTTTTCTAACATATTTTAGAAAATTTCGGCGGCATAACGGCACGATACTAGAAACGGGACAAGGCCTAGCCTTATCCCCGGTCTAGTGAAGGCCCACGCCATTCACACATCAATCAAATCCATTCATTTCACCAAACAATTCAATTTCAATCAAATAACCTAACTAATTTTTGCAATCAAACAAACAAGTCCATGGTCTGTGGACGATTGTGTCGGGTGCTACTAAGCACCGTCTGCATCCTAGTATATATATATATATACCTTAGAAAAAGAAATTGAAAGGTGAGAAATTCTCACCAATAGCTATCCAATACCACGACTCTTTTTTTATAGAAATCTTCTTCATTCTCGCCTTTTTATCATCTTCGTTGGCCGTAGTCACTACATATGTAAAAATCGAATTTTTACTTCGTTATTCAATATATAAAAATCGAATTTTTACTGTGCTATTCAATATATAAAAATCGAATTTTTACCTTGTTATTCAATATATAAAAATCGAATTTTTACTTTGCTATTCAATATATAAAAATCCTATTTTTACTTCGTTGTTCAATATATAAAAATCCTATTTTTACTTCGTTACTATATAGATAAAAATTATATTTTTACAACGATGTTCATATAATAAAGATTATATTTTTACCACGCTATTCTCTATTTAAAAATTTCGCCTTTTCAGATATAAAGATTTCGCCTTTCTACCTATAAAAATATCGTCTTTTTATATCCTGCCATATAATGATCACATCTTTATTATCTATATAATATGAAAATTATATTTTCAACCTTTACATGCGATAAAAATTATATTTTTAACCTTTCTATATAATAAAAATTATATTTTTTTCCTATAAAAATCCTATTTTTATTATCGCCATTATATAAAAATTCCACCTTTCATTTATTTAAAAATCTTATCTTTACTATCTTAAAAATCCTCTCTTTCCTCTATTAAAAATCGTACATCTTCTCTATTAAAAATCGTATCTCTTCATGACTAAAAATCAGTTTTGAAATTACACAAAAAAAACAGTTTTGAAATTAAACAAAAATCAGAAACTTACTGTCTTTCTAAGCAGGGAGGAGGGTTCACCATTCGCCGCGGGGTGCCAGAGCGGAGGTCATGGGGGGGGTGCGCATCTGGTGGATGGTGCTCATCTCGATGGCGGCGGAGGCAGTCAAGCGGAGGTGGGGCGAATGGTGGTGTCGGCGGTGGAATGTCTCTGGGTGGTTGCAGATTTCTTGAACTTGGGGTTTCGGAGTAGGTGGAGGTCGAGGAGGGAGTGAGGCTGGATGGAGGGAAGGCGGTGGGTGGCGCGCAGTGGCATCGGCGGTGGAGGAGGCGACTTCGTGGTTATCGAGGTTTTTTTTTTCATTTCATCGATCTGAATTAATGATTGGGGGGGGGGGGGCAGAGAGAAGTTAAGGGAGGGAGGGGAAAGTTTAATTTATTTAATTATTTTAATTGCAAAAAGTTGACTTTCACAAACGACCTCTAAACGAGGCCCACCGCCTGTCGTCCATAGCGTTTTACCCCCATTCCGAACACAATGGGATATGTATCGTAAGCTAATCCGATCGTTTCGATCAGTTTTCGTTGAATTTACATTTAAATCGCTATATTGAATTTTAAACGTACATTTCAAATTACCGGGGTTACATACTAACTCTATAAATCCCATAAAAATATTTTCTAGCTTCGTATTGACGATACGGTCCTAACAAAACTAGTTTCGTCGAATTCTGAGACCGTTGGAAAAATGGCCATTTCCAGCCGATTAAAATAAACTGAAACTGGTCAAACGCATTTACCTTTGCCACGCTCACATATTGATTTGAAAAATTATGAAATTTGAAACCTAGCAATAATTTGACACTGCGGACCCAACAAAAGTGGTTTCGTCGAAATCCGAGGTCATTTGCAAAATTCCCATTTTTAAGGGCCTGAATTCCATAGCGACTATTCAGAATTTTCAATTGGACATATCTTTTTATTCCCGCTATGAAATTTTGATTTTTCAGATTCGTTGGAAAGATATTATCAATTAGATCCTAATGTTTTTGGTTTCACTAAAATCCGGTTTGTTTTGCACCCGGTACATTCAATTGAAGTTTGAAATCGAATTATCGAACTACCGCACCATTTTCAATTCTATTTATAATTATATATAATTATTTATATTCTAACGACGACGTATATAATATATACGTCCGAATTATGTTCAAAATAAATTTTCGTCCATACTATTTAAAATAATTCATTTTAAATATTCAAAATTCGCTAAAATTGCCAAAATAAAATTTTTAAACTGGTTCAGAATTTCCGGGTTATTACACTATAAATGTATATTTTATAGATAGATCTCAAGGCTATTGGTATAAGTCTTGAATATGAAACTGATATAGAAAATCGTTTCCAAATCAGTTTTTTATATATATAGTGCACACCTAAAACTTGTTTTGATATTTGATGTTCAAAGCATCCTATTGCCTGCATTATTATGAACGATTTCCTAAAACTTGTATTATACTGATTTGGAAATTTTGTATGATTATTCGCCAATGCCAAAAACATAATGATGCAGCTATAAAGCGGGTAATACATATACAATTTATCTGTGTAGATATAAACCTACAATTATAGTTACATTTTACTTGGGTCATTTGGATGACAGTGTGGTCTCATAAGGAACCCGACCTGGACAGATAGAATAGAAATTGCCAATACATAAAATCAATATGATGATACTGATATGGCAAACCCCTAAAAATAAATATATATGTTTATAGAGATAATCATACTTATGTATACTGATACACATAATTGATCCTAAACAGTTTTATATACATATATATGTACATGATATATGTATTATAACATGAACTATTTATACTCAATTAAAATTATAATATGATTTGATCATATTGCAGGTGCTGACCTGTATGAGTATGCTAAAGTGGTGCAGGTGGTGATATTCAGAATGGATCCATAGATTACACTTTGATGGATATTCCGGTGCAAGACCAATATTGCTTATGAAGCAAATATGATTTGTGAATTGGATAATTTTATCTAACCCTGCTTTGTAAATATTGTACGGATTTTAAATATTGCAGGACATATATATATATATATATAATGTTGTATATATCCATATCTGTACTTTTAAGAGTTATAAATCAGAACTATGTTTGTTTGATTCGTTGTCATAACATATAGATATTTGTGTACAAACATCTAGTTTATTTAGAACAGTTCTATTCCCTTCTAATTGGATGATTGAATCTGTGCTTAAGGTAATATTAGAAGTAAGATTGGGCAGTATGTTTTGCTTTGGTTGATCTGCTAGTTATAAAAGGTTTATAATATGACGTTGTGGGCTATACATATCAATGTGATAAAAGAGTGGGTTGGGCTCAGTTATATTGTTATTATGGCTGACTTTATATGTTTTTCACCACATGCTACGTTTTGATCCTGATATGATCATTAACTTGTGTTAATATATGCATCCATCTTGAGTATGCAAGATTTACACCAATAATTATAGTTTTGAAATGTTCGAATTTTTTTTTATATATAGGAATGTTACCTATATAATTTTAAACATATACATTTATATGATAAATATATATGTTGTTTAAATCTAATTATATTACGAATATAAAAATACATATATTTGATATATGTAAATAACACTGATATTGTTCGCCATTAGTAATTATAAATTCCCTTTAAAGCAAATTTTGTTATATTAAGTCACGGTGAAGTTTTCCAATAGTACACCCATCACTGTCCAATCTTATTGGATGTAACTAATGCCAAAGCGTTGTGCACCATTTATTTTTGTTATATGCGGTAGCAGTAATTGTGGTGCTTCGACTGTATTATTGGGTTTGACTTAACTAATGCTACATAATAGTATTTATAGCCTTAGAGACAATGGCATGAATTATTCTATATTCTGAGCAGATGAATAATACTGAACAAAATGTTCATCATGCAATCCAAGAATTATATATGACATAATTAACATAAGATATCTACCTAAAAGGTATTTATAGCCTTAGAGACAATGACATGAATTATTCTATATTCTGAGCAAATGAATAATACTGAACAAAATGTTCATCATGCGATCCAAGAATTACTTACGATATAATTAACATAAGATATCTACCTAAAAGGTTGTGTTTTGGGTTTAGCCAAAGCTGGGTCAAGGCATGACTAGATATAGATCTTGGACATCATTATATATATATATACACACACATATACTGATATATATATATATATATAAACAAAGGGATGTTAATTTGAGTGGGAGCATATTTTAGTTTAAATTATATATTAATATAAATATAAAGTTTGATCGTCAAAAATTTTGTATTTATATTAAATAAATATAATAGAGTCAGTTAATATTTATTATTCGCTGTAGAATTAAATAACAGATAACTCCTATAATTTAAATTTGTTCTTGGGAAGGATAAATTGAATTAAATCAAGTTTCTTGACTAACATTGAAATTTGAGGATTGTCCTCAAACAAATTAAAACGTAATTGTTCTAACAAATATAGAGGATCTAAAATAAAAGATAAAGTGTGACTTCAACTGAATAAGATATAAAATTTATAATAATCTACTTATACATTTCTAGTACTAGATACTAGATATAAATCACATAAATGTATGTTGATTTACAGAAATAGTAGAATAAGTAGAAATCTGATAAAAGGACAAGTGGACTTACGATTGGAAATGAAGCAAATGTTGCTTTATTATCCATAGGAAGTTGATTCTTGTTGATTATACTGGCTTAATTAATTAAATAAAATAATTGTTGTAATGAAATTCCATTTAAGATAATTGTTGTAATAGATCTTGTTTAGACAAGTTTGAATTTCATTTGTAATAAAAGAACAATTGTTATTCATTTTATTTAAATGAAATATCGTATGGAATTTCAAAAATAGTTAATGATCTTTGTAAATCCTTAACTATAATGTACTTGACATTAACAATAAGTGGATTAAATTTAGTGACTTAAATCCAATATACCTTTGGTATTACTGGTTAGCCCAGTAAACAAGAAAGTATATCAAAACTCCATAATGATGGAATTTTGAGATCATTTGATTTTGAATTATATGAAGAATACAGATCTTGTTTATTAGACAAAATTACTGAATCACCTCTCACTTGACACGATGAATGAGTGATAAGTATTGGGTCTCGTACATAATGATGTATATGGAGCAATGAATACATAAACTAGAGGTAGGTCTTATTACTTCATTATATTTACTGATGATATCAGTAGGTATAGATATGTGTATCTTATGAAACACATATCAGAATCCTTCGAAAAGTTCAAAGAATTCAAAGTGGAGATAGAAACCAATTTTAATAGAAAATAAATATTTTCGAACAGATCGAAAAGGAATATTTAAGCCAACTATTTAATGACTATCCAAATGAGTTTGAAATTGTTTCATGACTCACTCCACATAGAACACCATATTGAAATGGTGTGTCTGAAAGGAGTAATCACACCTTATAAGATATGGTACGACCAAGATAAGTCATATAGATCTTCGAATAAATTAAATTTGGAACAACTGCATTTAATCCTACTAAAATGATTTTAAAGACGCCATATAAGACATGGACTAGGAAATGTACTAGTGTGTTTAATGTGTAGATTTGGATGCAAGGCGTTTATTAAACGTCCTTCCTCTGATAAGATCGGACCCAAATTAGATAACTATTTTATGTAATATCCACAAGATATAAATGGATATTATTTCTATAAATTCTCTAAGAATAAAATGTTTATTGCTCAAATTGGTATCTATATAATAAAATCTCCTGGTAGGACAAACCAAGAGACAAAGAAGGGCTAGGATTTATTCTTGCAAAAGATATCAACCGGCTATAATTACTTTGGATCAGAGCAATAGCTAATGTGGTTAAGTCCTCCGTCACAAACTACAATTCCCCTATCTACCACGATCTGTTTCACGTTCCTCCTCCCTCCACATTACGTTCTTCTGTTTCTCATTTGCCTTTTCTAATCAGTAATTGTTATCCACCGATTGTGATTTCTTCAATCTATCTCGATCGCTAAAAATCCCCAAGAAGTTTATCAACAACTTAAGTTTTTTAATTCAGATTCATTCGTTTGACCATTTGAAATCCGATTTGACAATCGCAGATTGTCCTTGCTCGACGGGTAAGTTCCCAATACCAATTTATTCTACCCTTTAATATGTTTAAATTTAGTTCATCATCGAATATCGTGAATTTTTAGGTCTAAAGCTAATGGTAAAACGACCGAATTCCCAAATTAATTTTGTATTCTTGCTCCCAACGATATGCTGAAGGTCATCTTTTTCCTTTTGTAGTACTAATTCTTCTTGGTTATTATTTGGGGTGTTCAGAAAATTAGTTTTCATAAGTTAATCTACTTGAATAGTGATGGATTTTCTGTTTCTCAAAGGATGTTGGTGCAGTAGATAAATTTATTTTGGAGAAGGCTGCTAATTCGCCCCAAATTGCTGGCAATCATACTGTTGCTGCACGCCATCACCCTAATTTTTTGCGGTTGCTCCGAATGCTCAGAATCGGGCGTTTGATGCAACAAAAAGGTACCAGAGTGCAATTTCTTAACCATTAGTGGTATGGAGAAAAATGCGTGAATTTATGTACATTTTTGTCCGCGAGACCTTTACTTTTTTAAACGAACAGTTACTTGGATTTCAAGGTTAGTTAACTTAGCTATGGGGAAAAGACGATTAAGCATGTCCTTAATTTTTACGAAATTAAGTAGTTAAGAAGTTGACTTATTTAAATTGAAATTAAGAAGTTGTTTATACATGCAACATGGTTCCATTTCAAACTGAAGTCATCTGTGTTTGCAACCTAGATTTGAACAACATTTCATTTGCATCCCATATTATTTATGATAGCCATTGCACTGCCGATGCAATTTTGATGCAAATAGATACACAAACGAATATTCTAAAATAACAAAAGACTTTTATATAAATGATAGCTCTACTTACAGCAAAAATTATGTTCAAAATGAAATAGAAATATGGTGAAATATGATCATAGATTCATAGCATGCTTTAAGATTGAATATAGCCTGTCATTTACTACACTAATATATAACACGACATCAATAATGACTCAGTTTTTATTCATATGTAACATATGCAAAACTGAAGCGGTGGAAGAGGCTGCGACAAAAATGATAGTTGTATATGGTTTTTCGGTTTTTTGATATTTGGGTTAGAACTAAAGTAGTTGAACGAGTTGGTAACATAACTAGGAAGGAAAAGGTTGGATTATGGTTTAAAGCACAGTTTAATCACCAGTTAAATAGTTCAATAGTCGGTTTCTGCATGTAGACGGTTTAAACAAGCTCAGGACCGAACCAGTCCAAATTCACATGGTGTTTCGTGGTTGAGTCGCGGTCCAGTTCAGTTCTTAGAACATTGGTTCTCAGTAGTTTTTTTGTTTTGATTTCTGTTGTTGTTCTCAAAAGCGGAAGGCTTCCCATTTACGTAATTTCGGTATTCGTAGATGTTATTGTAAAATATTTTAATAGTTGTTTCAAATTTGAATTCAGTTACATCGACATTTTTTCCTCTAGCAATCTTTTTTCGTGCTTCAAATACTTTTCGTTGCAATATATACATGACCAAATATATTGATGTAATGATGTCCTTAGTAAATAATACTGGACAAAAGTGATATGCATATGACATATACAATCTAATGTTGTTTTGTTTATGCTGATATATATATATATATATATATATATATATTATTTATTATTTTGTGTCTATTTATTTAATTTTTTTCTAACTACTACATGATTTATTTTCAAAGAAAGGAATGTGGAGGATTACGGTGTAACTCTACGTGGACTAGCGTTTCTCTGTTTTCTAAACTCGGATACAATAACTTTGTTGAAGATATTTATCTTTTCATGCTTAGCAATCTCGGATCATGCATGCCAGTTTGACTTTGATATATTATTTCATAAACTTCCCGCCACTGTCAAGTTATCGAAGCAAAATATTTTTTTCCCTTTTTTAATATAAGTTATATTTGTACACTCTGTATGTGTTTTGTATGTTATGCATGCTAGCATAGTGTAATTGGTTATCCATGTTATTACTTGCTTTGGCAGTAATAGTTGGTTCTAAGCAATTGGACCGTCGATCACAATGAACTGCTAAAGTATTGGAAGTTATTTTGTTACTGAATACTTTTTTGTTTATAGTTATTCATGCCATTGTCATATACATGCATGCGACATTTTACAGATGCTGATGTCTTAAGTAGGTGCATATACTCCAGTATCTATCTACATATACGTGATACCTATATGATATATTACCATTTTTAGAACCAAGAGATTTCAAGTAGTCTTAAATATTTTATTAATGATATATTGGTTTTTCTTCATTTATTTGCTAAGCCTCTATATTCACTCTACTGATAATAAATTTGAAAATGTTTCTAGTGATAGTAGCATTAAAGTTGAGTCATGTGTGTATCACTTCGTGTGTTTCACAAAGTGATGTGTAATGTCCCGTATTTTTCTAACCGTTTATTTGAAATATTTTAATGGGATTTGACCCTTTTAATTTGAATATTTAAGCAATATTTAATTATATATATATTCGAATATTATTAACCCAAAATTCTGAAAGGTCAAGTTGGGATTCCCCTTGGTCTTATTTGAAGTTACTCGGTATCTCATTTGAGTATATTCGGCATTATCGGTTTGTTTTATTTCAACTGTTTTGGGATTTGATTCATATTGCATCGGTATTTCACAAGTTTTATAAGTAGCCAACCAAAAGCTTGGGCACAATATGGCATCAACGTTTTCACAAATCAAATGAAACCCAGATTATATATTTTCAGCATAATGTTCAACAAACAATGTCCAATAATCTTACTACATGAACATAAGAAGGGGAACATATAACCAAAGTTGAAAACAGTAAATGGAACGACAAAAGAAAAACTGATATATGTACATATTTCTCCATCAAATCCATAAGGACGAACAGCTAAAACGGTATGAATTTATACCATTAATTTTTCAGAATACATTTTCTTATGTACAATCCCTTTTCTGCTATAACATATACCAGTCATGGTTCATATCTGCTAAAGGAATAAACAAATGAAAAACTTCATGAACACAGACAATGTATGAAGTACAAGTGCTGCCTAATACTGCCTTGGTATCTTCGTTCTGTCACCTTCAACACCAAGAATTCCAATGAAAAATTGTATGCAGGCAGCTACAGTCGACCTAACATATAGACAGCACATGAGAAAATAGTTATAAGATTTTACAACACAGAAAATATGACAACAAAGGAAACCAACAGTCAAATTCAAATCTGTAACCATATGTATGTATCAGAACAGTATGATTCTTCCCAATAAAATATTAACCTGAAAAGAAAGTAGAGGAAATACAGCTATGAGTAGCTAGTAAAATATGTATAGGTATATGTAGGATGAAAAAAAATATATATATATATAAAATGCGACAGCTAAGAAAAGACATGTGTAGGCATGTATAAAAGATTTCAGATCAAATAAAGAAGAAGAGAAAAAAAGAAAAGAAAAGAAGAGAGTGAATGCAACAGGATCCAAAGGGATGTATGGACCAAGTCTGTACTGCATTAAAACAGCAACAAAACAGCTAAGTATATGTATAGTCACTTCAACCTCCAATTTCTAAAAAAAAAAAAATCTGAAGTTTCAATTTGATAACTGTACTCAAACAAACCAATATAAACTGTCAATGAGAAACAAATACCACATGGGAACAGTGAAAAACAGAGCACAGATATGACAATACCATGTGAAATATCTATAGATGTATAGCCTAAAACCATAGGGACTATTCGAGCAGGATTGCACATGGAGAGAAAATTCTAACAGAAAAGTACCAACTAAACTAATGCAGTAAGGATCTTATGTACAGATCAGGGCTGTTATATATATGTACGCACATCAATTCAAAATCTGAAAACCCAAATCAACCATTCAATGGTTACACAGACAACTCAATGCAGATTTCAAATCTGGGCAGACAATACGTAGCCTAACCCAATTTATATAGGGACACAGTTCGGTGGTGTATATATGAGCAGTAACAATTCATGAAAATCCAACTGAAAATCGCCAAATGTCACACAAAAACCAGGTATCAATCACAAACAGTTCGACAATTCATGGCAGAGCCGAAATGGAAAAAGTAAACGCCTAAAATCTAGGTACAACTAAGCCTCTAGCTAGGACATAACAATTCGGAAATCTACTAGTATAAATACACCAGCAAAGTGATGAAGTTGCCACAACAAACCAGTTCAACACAAAGAGAAAACCGGAAAGAAAATCAAAACTGAAAGGTTACTAAAATACTTAGCTTTTGGGATGGGAAGGCTCGGTCTGGGTTGAATCAGGTGAAGGAGGGTGGCGGAGCAACTGAAGGCGAGGCCGATGAAGCAAGGGGCGTCCGATGTTACTGAAGAAGGAAGCGATGCGGATTTTCATGGGGTGGAAGGTTTTCATTCTTTTTCTTTCTTAGAGGCGGCGGATTTGTGGAGAAATGAAAGGGAGACGAGGGTTTTAGGGTATAGAAGGGAGATGCGGGCTGGGTTCACTACTTGATGGGCTGGCCGGAAACGAGAGGGTAAGGCCCAAAACGTTAGTTAATTGAAATTTTATCTACTTTAAAATGCTTTACAAACTTTGAATATTAATGTATGTGGTCTCTCGGAAGGTTTCATATATGCTTACCTGAACAGGTATTAACGCGGTGAGACTCACATTAGTTAAGTTCTAAACAATGCCTAGTCATCGTTTTAAACAACAAAAGAATTTTAACTAATTAATATATATGTTGTTAATAATAGTATTTACATGAACTAGTTTGCACGCCTGGGGGGTTTCAGAAATACCTAACTAAATTGTAAATAAGGTTCAACTGTTAGGGTATGAACTCACATCTGGGGTAAATGTACTACGCGGACCTTTTTATTTCTTTTTGCTTTTGCCTAATCTAGTTAGGGTCATTTACGGTAAAAGAAAAGAAAAATGTGTTTATTAAATTATAATTTGAACAATAATTATTTAATTAAATTCGGAGTGTAACTTTTAATAATATTAGCGTGTTCGTATATTGTCAGATGGACCAAACGGGAGGCGCTCAGACCGTCGCTTCAATTTGAGATAGATTCGAATTTGGCGCGTTTACAATCAACTGAAATCAATAGCTTCAACGAAAAACAGGAATCAGATCAAGGTGAGTTAAACTCACTCAGTTTCTTCCCACTTATATTTTATAAGTTGGGTTTTTATTTCTGTGTGCTATGGTTGCTAATGATTGACTTGTTGATATATATTCATATATGGTTTGAACTGATGAAATTAAACATCGTTTAATTTCAGTGAAACCCAAATCGTTATTTTTAACGTTTGGTTCCAATTAAGGTAAGTTACCTTATTGGTCACGTTTATAGAATAAACGTGTTTTAATAAATAAATTGCTCGATTGGTTGTTGTGGTTGATATTGAATTGTCGTTATAAACTGTTATGAGGCCATTATTGAATTGTTTTGATTGATGGTTGAATATTGACCTGAAATTCACCATTTGTTGGGGTTAAACCAATGGGTACTATCGGTTGAGTAGTTGACAGTACATGGCCTGTGAATTCACCGTTTTATAAATATCGATCTACTATCAGGTAAATCGACGAGATAAAGTTATAAAATTTATTTTATAACTGAAAATGGATTTTTAAATCTATTATTTGAATTAAAGTTTGTAAAAACAAATAAATATTTATTATTTATTAATTGGGTTTTAAATGTTTTTATAAAGGAAAGTGATAAATAAAGGGTTATACAGGACCATGGTTTTATAAACGAAATTTATGAACATAATTGAGGTATAGAGGATAAATAAATATTACCTAATAAAGGAATTAAGTGAAATTTGTAAAATTAGACATTAAGAGAAAGGCTTAAAAGGTGATGTGGTAAGCAATAAGAATTTAACAAAAAATCCAAGTAATAAAAAGTATTGTTTAGAAAGGTAAAAGAGAAATGTGATGATTTATAAAATAATTTTTCTTAATCGATGGATTAAGAATTCATGGTTATGTTCGAAAAGGAGGATTAAAAAGGTAATAAATTTTTATCAACAAAATGGCTAAGAGAAGTGTATTTGAGATTAGAATAAATATTTGTTTGAAGTTACAACTGATGTTATCTGAAGGTAAGACCATTGTTGATCAAGGTCTGAGAGGTAAATAAATACCCCAACTTGAACGACCTCGGGATTATCTGAGGATGATATTAGTGTGTAATGGGAAAGTTAAATTGGTATTTCCAAGATTAAAGGAAATTGAAAAAAAAAGTAAAGTTTTGAGAATAATTTAAGAGAATAATAGCTGGTTATTTTCAAGTGATGAAATAAAGAAGATGTTATAACATCGTTTTCACTTGAAGTAAGGTAAGTCGTTTTCCCAATATGGTTAATAAAATAGTAATTGGGTTTGAAACGATGTTTGAATGTGAAAGTGAAATAGTGTGAAATAAGAACCTTACGTCAAATACGTTTTTATTTGAAATGTTATAAATTTGAGATTTCTATCTTTAATCATTTTTGGATTAAAGAGGCCATGTGGTGTTGGTACTGAATTGGTAAACTCATGTCATTCACACAATTATTTTTGATAGTTAAAACACCGACTATCAAACCTGACCATACGATCGTTGGTACGGAAAGGCCGGGATCGAATATATATTCGAAACCATTCCGACCAGTGAATACGTGAAAGAAGATTATTGAAGATGGAGCAATGGAAGACCGTTGATATTCATGAGCGGAAGGACTACTGATTGGATTTCTCTGGTTTAGCGGCCGGAGATATTTCAACAGTAATTCTGTCGTGATTTGAAATCTACGGATTGCAAGGACTTCTCGCTACTGATCTGTAGGGTGATTCCTAGGATGCAGTAGGAGGGTGCCTTCGGTTCATCCTGTTCCTGGGTGACTTGTATGGACGAGTGTCTGACAGAGTATTTCCAAAGGAAATTACGTACGTTGATTTCTCCAAACGTACCATAGTTGACGGCGGAGAAATGGTTTCCTCTAGCCCAATAACTAGAGTATTTTTGTGAACGTCAATTAGTGATATCCAGAGGATCTGACGATGTGGCATTCAAAGTGAATGGTGGCCAGGTGCTGTAAAAGAGTTCTAGCCTCAAGCCTCATCAACCGGGAGATGACAAAAATCGGGCAGGCAGCATGGCTATGTGGGTCGCTCCCATTAGGGTGTATAATCACCTATCTAGAGAAATTCCTTTTGTTTCTTATTCTATCGATTCTGCCCATTCGGGAACGGTGGTTTGTGCCCAACCGTTGGTGATATACATTCGATACACTCAAGTGAAATGAGTGGTCGGTCATGTGAGGGCCGGGTTGCAAGACGTTCTTGTTGAACCCTGTGTATTCGCCTCTAGAGATACACGTGCGGAAGGTGGTCCCATACCTTGTTAAGTTGGAATCCAATCTCCAATAAGCGCCCGCGGTTTTGGTTGTATATATATACGTGGAGCGTGAGATGCAAGCATTCCACTAGATTGTTATTTATTTGTATTTAGACATTATTATAATATCAGAAAAGATATTGGTTTCAAAACTGTTTTGGGTTATCGTAAGGTAAAAACCGTCCGTGTTTATGTGTGGATTCGGTCTTACGATTATCCTTTTCTTTTGAAAAGATTTCGAACTTTAAAATCATGATTGGATGATTTACCCTAAATACTGTGCGAGTTTATCTCACTCTGGTTCACCAGACTGACCCGGTGTTTTGTAAATGCTCGGGTTAGCCCGGGTTGCAGGTTCAGGTTATTGAACACTATGAAAGGCGTGCTGGAGAAGTCCAGACATGATCAGTATTATTCCGCTGTATTGTATATGAGGGCAGATTGTTATAACTCTCTTGTGATGTTGATGTACTCTAATATTGTAAGTGTTTTTTTCAAAGCTCTCAATAAAGATTTATTTCTATATTATATTTTGTTCCGCTGCGATGTGAGACTCTGTGTCGTGTTCTTCTTCTTCTTCTATTCTTATATTTCTCTCTCTCTTATCTCATCCTCTAACTTCTTTCCATAAACGTTCCAGTGTTCTCGGTGCTTTGGAGGATCGATATAAGATATGGTAAGATATTTATATCGATTTTCGGGGCCGAAAACTTTGGGTCGTTACAGTGGTATCAGAGCTGGTTGCTTAATTGGTACGGATGATAGGGGGTTCTCGCTTCGTGTTTGGTGGCGAACGGGAGACTCTTACCCCTACATCTGCCGACAATGTGGGTTGGTCGAGTCGCGAGGCTGGCCGTAAAAGCAGTTCTGAGGTATCTCTGTAAGCCACGGTGGGAGGTTAGCCCACTGCCGTTAGGTCATTACAGTGGTATCAGAGCTATTGGTCTAGTGATAACCTTGGCTCTGTGGCGTAACTCGATAGAGATGGGGTTAGTAACACCCTAGATTGAGTTTGAGTGTATATATATGAGAGCGTATTTGTAAATTTTATATACAAATGTTTTGTATTGTGTTGTTTGATCGGTTCAAGTGTTGTGAAGCGTTGAACTGGTAAGGAACACAATATTGTTTTATAGAGGGGGTTAAATGAAATAATTTTACCCGAATTTTTATTTTTGTATAGAAAAGGAATATTTTTCTCAAATTATTGAGATATTGGTTGGCTTGGTTAATTTGAATAGAATCCAAAATTTGATTAAAATCGGGATGGTTTAATAACAAGTAGAATTCACATATATGATTTGTGAAACATAATGAGTGAGAATTTAACTTAAGGATAAGTTAAATAATAATAATAATAATAATAAAAAAAACAAAAAAAAACAGGATAAATGATTCCTTAAAATAAGAATTGGATTTGAAATGGAAATAAACTAATTAGATAATTAATTACTTAATTGATATGGAGTTGAAAACTTAAGAATGGATATCAAAATTAAGATTTGGATTTGAAAATTTAATAGGATCGATTTGGAAAATTGGAGTTCAATTAGAAATTGAGTATAAGGTTGAAACTTAACTCGGTTAAGGGAAATTAAGAATGGAGGCTGAAATTAAATTAATGTGGAATTTGGAAGCAAATTAATGATAACTGAATCAAAATCAATTGGATATAGAACGATTGATAATCAAGGTATGTTAACCCAAGTAAATATTATTCAATTTAAATTGATTAGGGTATGTTGGGGGTTCATTATAATTGATTTGGTTGGACAGATTAAATAAATTTCATCTGTAAGTAAATGAATTGACTTTCGATTTATAATAAATAGGAAATAAATCGGTCTGTAGCATTTCTCCTAATTTAACAATTTCGAGGACGAAATTATTTTAAGGGCGAAAGAATGTAATGTCCCGTATTTTTCTAACCGTTTATTTGAAATATTTTAATGGGATTTGACCCTTTTAATTTGAATATTTAAGCAATATTTAATTATATATATATTCGAATATTATTAACCCAAAATTCTAAAAGGTCAAGTTGGGATTCCCCTTGGTCTTATTTGAAGTTACTCAGTATCTCATTTGAGTATATTCGGCATTATCGGTTTGTTTTATTTCAACTGTTTTGGGATTTGATTCATATTGCATCGGTATTTCACAAGTTTTATAAGTAGCCAACCAAAAGCTTGGGCACAATATGGCATCAACGTTTTCACAAATCAAATGAAACCCAGATTATATATTTTCAGCATAATGTTCAACAGACAATGTCCAATAATCTTACTACATGAACATAAGAAGGGGAACATATAACCAAAGTTGAAAACAGTAAATGGAACGACAAAAGAAAAACTGATATATGTACATATTTCTCCATCAAATCCATAAGGACGAACAGCTAAAACTGTATGAATTTATACCATTAATTTTTCAGAATACAATTTCTTATGTACAATCCCTTTTCTGCTATAACATATACCAGTCATGGTTCATATCTGCTAAAGGAATAAACAAATGAAAAACTTCATGAACACAGACAATGTATGAAGTACAAGTGCTGCCTAATACTGCCTTGGTATCTTCGTTCTGTCACCTTCAACACCAAGAATTCCAATGAAAAATTGTATGCAGGCAGCTACAGTCGACCTAACATATAGACAGCACATGAGAAAATAGTTATAAGATTTTACAACACAGAAAATATGACAACAAAGGAAACCAACAGTCAAATTCAAATCTGTACCCATATGTATGTATCAGAACAGTATGATTCTTCCCAATAAAATATTAACCTGAAAAGAAAGTAGAGGAAATACAGCTATGAGTAGCTAGTAAAATATGTATAGGTATATGTAGGATGAAAAAAAAAATATATATATAAAATGCGACATCTAAGAAAAGACATGTGTAGGCATGTATAAAAGATTTCAGATCAAATAAAGAAGAAGAGAAAAAAAGAAAAGAAAAGAAGAGAGTGAATGCAACAGGATCCAAAGGGATGTATGGACCAAGTCTGTACTGCATTAAAACAGCAACAAAACAGCTAAGTATATGTATAGTCACTTCAACCTCCAATTTCTAAAAAAAAAAAATCTGAAGTTTCAATTTGATAACTGTACTCAAACAAACCAATATAAACTGTCAATGAGAAACAAATACCACATGGGAACAGTGAAAAACAGAGCACAGATATGACAATACCATGTGAAATATCTATAGATGTATAGCCTAAAACCATAGGGACTATTCGAGCAGGATTGCACATGGAGAGAAAATTCTAACAGAAAAGTACCAACTAAACTAATGCAGTAAGGATCTTATGTACAGATCAGGGCTGTTATATATATGTACGCACATCAATTCAAAATCTGAAAACCCAAATCAACCATTCAATGGTTACACAGACAACTCAATGCAGATTTCAAATCTGGGCAGACAATACGTAGCCTAACCCAATTTATATAGGGACACAGTTCGGTGGTGTATATATGAGCAGTAACAATTCATGAAAATCCAACTGAAAATCGTCAAATGTCACACAAAAACCAGGTATCAATCACAAACAGTTCGACAATTCATGGCAGAGCCGAAATGGAAAAAGTAAACGCCTAAAATCTAGGTACAACTAAGCCTCTAGCTAGGACATAACAATTCAGAAATCTACTAGTATAAATACACCAGCAAAGTGATGAAGTTGCCACAACAAACCAGTTCGACACAAAGAGAAAACCGGAAAGAAAATCAAAACTGAAAGGTTATTAAAATACTTAGCTTTTGGGATGGGAAGGCTCGGTCTGGGTTGAATCAGGTGAAGGAGGGTGGCGGAGCAACTGAAGGCGAGGCCGATGAAGCAAGGGGCGTCCGATGTTACTGAAGAAGGAAGCGATGCGGATTTTCATGGGGTGGAAGGTTTTCATTCTTTTTCTTTCTTAGAGGCGGCGGATTTGTGGAGAAATGAAAGGGAGACGAGGGTTTTAGGTTATAGAAGGGAGATGCGGGCTGGGTTCACTACTTGATGGGCTGGCCGGAAACGAGAGGGTAAGGCCCAAAACGTTAGTTAATTGAAATTTTATCTACTTTAAAATGCTTTACAAACTTTGAATATTAATGTATGTGGTCTCTCGGAAGGTTTCATATATGCTTACCTGAACAGGTATTAACGCGGTGAGACTCACATTAGTTAAGTTCTAAACAATGCCTAGTCATCGTTTTAAACAACAAAAGAATTTTAACTAATTAATATATATGTTGTTAATAATAGTATTTACATGAACTAGTTTGCACGCCTGGGGGGTTTCAGAAATACCTAACTAAATTGTAAATAAGGTTCAACTGTTAGGGTATGAACTCACATCTGGGGTAAATGTACTACGCGGACCTTTTTATTTCTTTTTGCTTTTGCCTAATCTAGTTAGGGTCATTTACGATAAAAGAAAAGAAAAATGTGTTTATTAAATTATAATTTGAACAATAATTATTTAATTAAATTCGGAGTGTAACTTTTAATAATATTAGCGTGTTCGTATATTGTCAGATGGACCAAACGGGAGGCGCTCAGACCGTCGCTTCAATTTGAGATAGATTCGAATTTGGCGCGTTTACAATCAACTGAAATCAATAGCTTCAACGAAAAACAGGAATCAGATCAAGGTGAGTTAAACTCACTCAGTTTCTTCCCACTTATATTTTATAAGTTGGGTTTTTATTTCTGTGTGCTATGGTTGCTAATGATTGACTTGTTGTTGATATATATTCATATATGGTTTGAACTGATGAAATTAAACGTCGTTTAATTTCAGTGAAACCCAAATCGTTATTTTTAACGTTTGGTTCCAATTAAGGTAAGTTACCTTATTGGTCACGTTTATAGAATAAACGTGTTTTAATAAATAAATTGCTCGATTGGTTGTTGTGGTTGATATTGAATTGTCGTTATAAACTGTTATGAGGCCATTATTGAATTGTTTTGATTGATGGTTGAATATTGACCTGAAATTCACCATTTGTTGGGGTTAAACCAATGGGTACTATCGGTTGAGTAGTTGACAGTACATGGCCTGTGAATTCACCGTTTTATAAATATCGATCTACTGTCAGGTAAATCGACGAGATAAAGTTATAAAATTTATTTTATAACTGAAAATGGATTTTTAAATCTATTATTTGAATTAAAGTTTGTAAAAACAAATAAATATTTATTATTTATTAATTGGGTTTATAATTGTGTTTTAAATGTTTTTATAAAGGAAAGTGATAAATAAAGGGTTATACAGGACCATGGTTTTATAAACGAAATTTATGAACATAATTGAGGTATAGAGGATAAATAAATATTACCTAATAAAGGAATTAAGTGAAATTTGTAAAATTAGACATTAAGAGAAAGGCTTAAAAGGTGATGTGGTAAGCAATAAGAATTTAACAAAAAATCCAAGTAATAAAAAGTATTGTTTAGAAAGGTAAAAGAGAAATGTGATGATTTATAAAATAATTTTTCTTAATCGATGGATTAAGAATTCATGGTTATGTTCGAAAAGGAGGATTAAAAAGGTAATAAATTTTTATCAACAAAATGGCTAAGAGAAGTGTATTTGAGATTAGAATAAATATTTGTTTGAAGTTACAACTGATGTTATCTGAAGGTAAGACCATTGTTGATCAAGGTCTGAGAGGTAAATAAATACCCCAACTTGAACGACCTCGGGATTATCTGAGGATGATATTAGTGTGTAATGGGAAAGTTAAATTGGTATTTCCAAGATTAAAGGAAATTGAAAAAAAAAGTAAAGTTTTGAGAATAATTTAAGAGAATAATAGCTGGTTATTTTCAAGTGATGAAATAAAGAAGATGTTATAACATCGTTTTCACTTGAAGTAAGGTAAGTCGTTTTCCCAATATGGTTAATAAAATAGTAATTGGGTTTGAAACGATGTTTGAATGTGAAAGTGAAATAGTGTGAAATAAGAACCTTACGTCAAATACGTTTTTATTTGAAATGTTATAAATTTGAGATTTCTATCTTTAATCATTTTTGGATTAAAGAGGCCATGTGGTGTTGGTACTGAATTGGTAAACTCATGTCATTCACACAATTATTTTTGATAGTTAAAACACCGACTATCAAACCTGACCATACGATCGTTGGTACGGAAAGGCCGGGATCGAATATATATTCGAAACCATTCCGACCAGTGAATACGTGAAAGAAGATTATTGAAGATGGAGCAATGGAAGACCGTTGATATTCATGAGCGGAAGGACTACTGATTGGATTTCTCTGGTTTAGCGGCCGGAGATATTTCAACAGTAATTCTGTCGTGATTTGAAATCTACGGATTGCAAGGACTTCTCGCTACTGATCTGTAGGGTGATTCCTAGGATGCAGTAGGAGGGTGCCTTCGGTTCATCCTGTTCCTGGGTGACTTGTATGGACGAGTGTCTGACAGAGTATTTCCAAAGGAAATTACGTACGTTGATTTCTCCAAACGTACCATAGTTGACGGCGGAGAAATGGTTTCCTCTAGCCCAATAACTAGAGTATTTTTGTGAATGTCAATTAGTGATATCCAGAGGATCTGACGATGTGGCATTCAAAGTGAATGGTGGCCAGGTGCTGTAAAAGAGTTCTAGCCTCAAGCCTCATCAACCGGGAGATGACAAAAATCGGGCAGGCAGCATGGCTATGTGGGTCGCTCCCATTAGGGTGTATAATCACATATCTAGAGAAATTCCTTTTGTTTCTTATTCTATCGATTCTGCTCATTCGGGAACGGTGGTTTGAGCCCAACCGTTGGTGATATACATTCGATACACTCAAGTGAAATGAGTGGTCGGTCATGTGAGGGCCGGGTTGCAAGACGTTCTTGTTGAACCCTGTGTATTCGCCTCTAGAGATACACGTGCGGAAGGTGGTCCCATACCTTGTCAAGTTGGAATCCAATCTCCAATAAGCGCCCGCGGTTTTGGTTGTATATATATACGTGGAGCGTGAGATGCAAGCGTTCCACTAGATTGTTATTTATTTGTATTTAGACATTATTATAATATCAGAAAAGATATTGGTTTCAAAACTGTTTTGGGTTATCGTAAGGTAAAAACCGTCCGTGTTTATGTGTGGATTCGGTCTTACGATTATCCTTTTCTTTTGAAAAGATTTCGAACTTTAAAATCATGATTGGATGATTTACCCTAAATACTGTGCGAGTTTATCTCACTCTGGTTCACCAGACTGACCCGGTGTTTTGTAAATGCTTGGGTTAGCCCGGGTTGCAGGTTCAGGTTATTGAACACTATGAAAGGCGTGCTGGAGAAGTCCAGACATGATCAGTATTATTCCGCTGTATTGTATATGAGGGCAGATTGTTATAACTCTCTTGTGATGTTGATGTACTCTAATATTGTAAGTGTTTTTTTCAAAGCTCTCAATAAAGATTTATTTCTATATTATATTTTGTTCCGCTGCGATGTGAGACTCTGTGTCGTGTTCTTCTTCTTCTTCTATTCTTATATTTCTCTCTCTCTTATCTCATCCTCTAACTTCTTTCCATAAACGTTCCAGTGTTCTCGGTGCTTTGGAGGATCGATATAAGATATGGTAAGATATTTATATCGATTTTCGGGGCCGAAAACTTTGGGTCGTTACATGATGTCTAGATCGAATAAAACAATGATAAAGAACCAAAATAATTCACTCCATTACATGGTAACCGTGGATCGTGTATCATCGCTGTTGTGCCCTAACATCAAATTTATAGATACTGATACTTCTTACATATTTTTTTGGTTGATCATTCTTCATGGCATAGTTGTCCCCTTTAGAGATGGTCCATATCATGTAGTCTTTTTCTCACACCTAATAAATTAGTTAAATGGATTACATTAAATTCCTTTCTTTTATTCAATTTTTTTGGGTCCATCGGCTCTTTTTGCATGTTTTATTGACTAATCCTAATTATCATTCACTGCGGTCATTATGAGCTCTTTCTTTCCTCATTTGAATTATTGTTGTTCAATACTAAGTTTTTTATTGAGGAGTAGGATGAGGATGTTGACCAAAGAACTGCATTGGTAATTTAACGTACTCAAAGCGGAAGGCTGCTTGACTTGAACCAAAAGGATCATAAAATAAAGGAAGCTGGCTTTGGTTGGAGGATCATCAAATAGTCGAGTGTGGTGTTCCTAGATGAATGTTTGGAGGATCCTGGAGTCCAATGCTTTAGTTGTGAGGGAAGCTGCTGATGTTGGTGGCTTGGAATGAGGTGTTGAATAAAGTAACAGTTTGGTTTTGAGCTTCTGGTCATTTGTTTGTGCAAGTTGAGGCGAGTTGTGTTTCTAGCCGTTTATTTGTGGGAAATTGCAGAGATGAGGAGTTTGTGTACTCACGGGAATTGTCAAATAATTGAAGGTATTCATACCATGGGTGGTTGCACCTAAATCCAGTGCTAGGATTGTGCCAGTTTATTGCAAGGGGTACCTTAATTCATCAACATCATGATGTTTTAGTTTAGCATTAAATCTATAGCTTTAACAGAAAGTAGTTGTTTAAAATTACCGTAATTATACATTTATGGTAAGAGCGAGCCTGTAAGTTATTTAGATTACACTCTAGCTATTTAGATTACACTCTAGCTAATGTATGTGTATTTTCAGGACCAATATGCAAAGCCTACTAGAAATTTTATGGACTGCCATATGCAAGTGATGAAATTACAATTTCTATCTCATTAAGAGCTATTCTGCATCAAATAAGAGTTGAATTCATGCATTTTGACCTAGATATTTATTTGATTATATATTTGTTTCGAAAGCATTTGTTGAAATGTTAATTCTTGTGAATTCAAACCTAATGGGTTTTTGGTTGGAAACTAACATGTAATGGATTTGCCGTGGTGACCTTTCTAACATGTTCTTTCAAGAGTTTAATTGTTAAGCTTAAACTAACTTTCTATGCATGAAATCCAGGTAATGCTGAATGGGTGATTAATATAAAATTGTGACTTGCATGAACCATTAATGACGTTAGTATTTAGCAGGAAATTCGTGCATTTTACTATCCACTTTTTTAATAACGTTAGAAACTACTCATTCATGCAGGTGTTAGTTTATTGCAAGAGGAAATGTCACACCATTAATGTGCCACACCCTTAATGACGTTGGAATCACTTCATGTCACACCATTAATGTTGCTCAATCAAATGCATTATTTAAAGAATTAATTACTTCTAAATCACATTTCTTCAGTTGACATAACCAACCAATCAAATAATAACATAATTTTATATCACTAAGAAAGAACCTTTGTAATTAGAAAATATATTGATATATTTACTATGGTGACATTTTAACCCAAATTAACAATGATTTATTCCTAGAAGCATAGAAAACCGATGTTTTTAACTTAAAATAATCCTACCTAAATAAATATAAATCTGATATCTATACAAATATGTGGAGCTCAACTAAATCATTTTAGAAATATTTTAGTTGGAGAGTTACATCTTGCCCTTTTATTCTTGATCTTTCATATGTATTTTTAATGTGTAAAAATTTATGCATTTAACTGCAGTACTTATTCGTACTTGCAGTTAAGTTGCATTCGGCGCATTGGAGAGCAAACGTGGTCATCGACAATTACACATTTTTACGTGTACTCAAACAAATGTTTAAATGCTGAAATGGTTATGCATTTCATGAAAATTAATCTTTTTTAGTTGACCATGTGTTGTTATTACTATGTAATTAGTATTCGTATGCATTATGTTTTGCTTTTACTTATTCGGTGCATACTTTATGTGCTGGGCTAATTAACAATTGGATTATGAAAACCTTTATGGTAAGGGATAAAACATTTTATAAACTATTTTACTACAATGTGAAACTGACATTCAACTAAGAAAATGTGACTTTAATAATACAACTTCATGTTTATATTTCATATGTAAAGACTTTAAGAGCTGCAGGCTTGCGTTTGCATAACTTCACATGTATAGATGAGCGTTTATAAAAGTATGACCAAAATATATGTTGTTATAGGATTAATTTAATGCTCTCATTGTCTAAATGATTGGAAGTGATCTTCAGTCGTGACTTGGCTTCGAATGTGAATTTTTTTCCTTCAGTCTGCATAAAGTATGCTTTACAAATGTTTGAATTTCTAAAGCAATAATTGCAGGTATATGCTTACCTACAAATCTATCAACTTCATGAATTGGTTTAACATGAACTGATAATGAATGAGCTTTATCATAGCATGCAGTTACGATAGAAAGAATTTTGTCAACTTGAAATATCACATCAGCAATTTTAAATACCTGTTTTCATGTTAGTAGGCATTAAATTCATTTACTACCAATTTAATGTAACTGACAAATAACTGTAAATGCTATAAGAGAAGGATGGACATTTGATGCAAAATTTTGTTTCTACAGTACAATCATAACATACATACATCACTTATATTATATATCTTGCCACTATACAATATGTTCTCACCGCTTATTGATGAATGCAAACTAAAACACTTAAAAGTCTATGCTTTCGTGCATCGCACGGGTTTCCACTCGTCCTTTATGAAGGAGAGCCAGTCTTTAAGATAGCGATAGAAATGAAATAGAAGTCGAAATGTCTCGAAACCACAAAATGTCATTGAATCTTGTGTAGACAAGAAATTGAGTGGGAGTGAGACAATAATTCTAATGTTATTTGATAATACATTAATTATTGTAAATTATGTTAGTTTCAAAACAAGAAATAAATACTTATTCTAAGAAA
Organism: Allium sativum; assembly: GCA_030737875.1. Taxonomy (NCBI): domain Eukaryota; kingdom Viridiplantae; phylum Streptophyta; class Magnoliopsida; order Asparagales; family Amaryllidaceae; genus Allium; species Allium sativum. The sequence goes on from CM060918.1 coordinate 544,183,491, forward strand.
GAAAATGTTTCGATTAAGAAGTTCATGATTGAACTTAATTCATTGTTGATCCAATGATATACATTGCATTAACAATATGGCTATTGCTCAGGCCTAAAACATTAAACTCATTATCGATCCAAACATATATTTAAGAAATATAATTCTTATGTGAAATTGTTCACAAAAGAAACAAACATATCTGCAAGGTTACAAAAGTTGTACTGTTACAGACCTACATAATTAAACTCTGTCGCAGCAGAAATTTAATGGTCACACTAGTTTCATGAGTATATGATACATGAATAAATGACTCTAGTGCAAGTGGAAGATTGTTAGAGTTTATGCCCTAGAGGCAATTCATTTGATGAGATTGATAACATTGTTGATGTTATTGTTTTATTTGGAATAAAATAATATTCTGTTATATTATATTTGCGTAATATAATTATTAATATAATAGAAGTCCCTAGAATTATAATACGGAATTATATAATTCGAGTAAGACATGAATTTGAGATTATATAATATGATAAATATTATAATTCTTAAATGTCCCTAGTCGAGCTTCATTGTTTCTATAGGATAACAATAAAGTGTTGAGACTAGTATGTTGTTTGACTGATGATCACATCTCATTGATCATTAATATATGTGATGTTAATGTTAAAACATAAGTACGTATTAGAGAATATTGTATTGGGTTGACCCACCGTGAGATAACTACATGGAATATAATTAACAGTATCATAAGTTATTCTCATAGTGACAGTGATGTAATGGTCCTCAGACCTGAAATCATTATAATTTTATTCGAGGATATTTGTATTTTGATATCATCTAAGTTATTCGTAACAGAGTAACGATAACGGTAATTATTGGATACATCTTGAATCGAATGAAAATTATGAATGATCTAGATGGAATTTAATCCTACGATATATTTGTAGTGATATCCATGGGCCTTTTGATTGAGTGAGACTGTGAAATGCATGGCCATGCTCAAATATTGATTTATTTTAAACAGTCTACTCATCGATCAAGAAAAACGGATTAAATTATAAAGAGTATGATACGATCCATGTCTCAAGTTTAATCCTCGATATATTGGTTAAAAAGATTATATCACATTGATACACTGGTCACGGAAAGGTTGTATCGAATCGATTATATTATTATAACTTGGGTAGCAGTGACGTATTGTTAGATGCCAATCACTGTTTATGATTTTAAATACGATTTAAAATCATTGCCAATGTTGTAATAACCTATCGGGTCACACATATAGAACGTAACAAAGGATAAGCCATTCATTGAATAAATAAAATTTCAAATGGTTAATATTTTACTTGGCATTGAAATGGTATTAGGGTGATTTTCCTAAGAATATGGTAAATGTTTATTATAAAGGGTACACGTTACCTTTAATAAATAACACGGCAACCATTTTTCACATAAGATCAAAAGGGAATAAAACCCTAGCAATGACGGCTAGCATCGCGCCTTGGTTCTTCCTCAATTAGATTGAAGGAGATTGCATTCTTGTGGATACTGATAGAGGCGGGGCAATTATCACGCTATACTACGATTCAACCTAAATCTGCTAAAATCCATGGATCATCGCGAACCCAAAATCAGGTATGAATCCTTCTTTATCGATTTATAATTTTAATTCATAGATCTAAAATTTATGGTTGAAATTTCGTGTATTTGTCATGAATTCGAACCATAATAACTTTCATATAGAATGGTGGTATTGGTATTGATTAGAGTGGTATTAGCTGTATACCTTAAATAATATTTACAAAATTATTATATTTTCTTATTTCATACTATCAGATTGCAAAAAAAAAATAAAATTTAAAGATTGTAGCTTTTTTAAGATCAATTCATAGTTAATTAGTTTTTTGAGTAGAAGACAGTAAGTACGAATAGTATTTATTCAAATGAATCAGAACTAAAATTACATGTAATCGTTCAATTTGCATATGGTGCACGTTGACTGAGTGAACAAAAGTGCACGCTGACTGATTCAGTAACAAGCGGTTACTGTAAGTCAGTTTCTTCTTGATCACAAATGTTGGCTTATGCGATTTACTACCAGTTGCATGTTTGGTCAGATTAAGGAGACTCAACCCCTATTTCCATGATGATTCCTTTGTGTTCTTAACTCATGTGTACCCTTTTATGGGTTCAGAAAGCAAATGATAAAGATGGAAAGCAAAGGAACAGTGATGCATGTTGGAAGGAGCACACAAGGAAAGTGCAGCAGTTGTTCTAAAACTTTGCAACTGGCTTGAAAAGCCTTGAGTTAACAGAAGTACACAAGGAAGGTGATCATTTTCCCCTTGATTTTGTTCTACACCATAATAATCCTGTAGTCTCTTCCATTTCTGAAATTATCATTTCTCCATGTACAAAGAAACAAGTGATATCTAATAAGAATTCATTCTCGTTGCTGATCTACCTTTTTCTAATAGTTATGTGGCTCTCACTTTTGATGTTATTGACAATATGATTAGATATTTCTCTCATCTAGCTTCTTTCTTCATATCAATAACTATCATGCTTAGATGTTTTAGCTCGAGTAATAGGTCTCTGTTCGCTTAAAGCCCAGATCTTGCACTTCATGGTTGTCCCTAGAAATCCAGCGAACAGGGGTGTTGTATGCTATATAAAGTCAATCCTCACCCAACTAACTTAATTTCTAATGACATCAACAAGGTCAGAAAATAGGATACTCATTTCTTCGTTCTGAAGTTCTACTCATGCATCCGAGATACATTTTCTATGGATGGTACGTTACTGATTGTTGATAGATGTCTTTTTTATCATTTTTTTTGTGCTATAATTTTCTCATTTCAGCTCCTATCATGAAAACACTGGACTTAAATAACCAAAGAGTCATGGACGCTTTAATTAAGTAGGCTGAGGTTAAGAGAACAAGATCTAAATTGCTGATAGTAGCTAGGCTTCTTCAATACTTGATCATTTCTTCCAACAATAATATTCTGGAAGAGCCCCCTTCATTGAAAAGCGTCAAAGGAAAATGGGTGCAAGTCCCTTACATCTTGATGGCATCTGATCAATGAATGACCAATTTGGTAAGCTTGATCTATAGTTTCAAAGTTATCTATGAAACCAAGGCTCATCCAAAACTCTATCAGCTCGTTTTTTTCTATCATCCATGATTCAGGCCACACTGAAGTGCTGATGAAGCATTTTTTCAGTGGGTCCCTAGCTAAGTAGTCATAGCTCATTTTCAAAACTGATAGCAGTCGTTTATCTACATCAAGGCAGGGTAATCTTGATAATCTTTCAACTGATTAAGAGCACTTTTCCATTCATCTACATTTTTTTCCGAACATAGCTTGGCCTATTGTTACTAGAGCAAGGGGCAAGCCGTTGCATTTTTCAGACACATCCTCCGCTATCTCTGCAATACGATGATCAAATAGAATCAACTCACTGGCGTGCTTTCTAAAAATCATCATTGACCGTGTCCGATTTAGACACTTCACTTCAATTATTTTTTCAGCACCCATTCCACCATAGATTGTCATCAATCGAGTAGTAAAACCCTTCGACGATGAACACGACAATTCATAGCTTGCACACCACAGACTTCACTTCAGTTGTTAAGGCATGATGTATTATTGATGTAGGGCAGTCTTTGTACACCATAAGAAAAACAAAAGATGAGTGCTTTTATTTAGGTATGATGCTTTTGTTGTGGAGCCTATATCCCAGGTATTGTTGCTGTACGGCAGTTTTTGTTCACCTCCTATTCTTTGAATTTTTCCATGTAATTTTCTATAATATATGGATGTTATATTCCTTGTCCAGTGAAGAAGGATGGCAGTGCATTTCCTTGAGCTTTATGAGTTAAAAACTAACTGAATATTTCACTTCCACTATTTTTTCAGGCCCATGTCATCCTGGTTTTGTATTTTAGGTTTTCTTTTTTAATTTGTTATAAAAGATTTCCATGTTATCTATGCACCATTACATTGTTGGCTAAAAGATCATATGGTGTTACAACCAATGGCCATGATCCTTGAAGTTCTGACTACATTGTGATTCTGTGAATTACTGAATGTAGGTGGAAGGAGTGGTGATGCCTCCATATGGGGCCAGAATGTTGGATAGTTTTAAAGGATCAGTTTCTGATCATTTCTGGTCTTATTTCAGGTTCCGAACGGAACCACATTACTTGATCCGAACCACATTACTTGATCCTTGCGATAGTCCTGCGGTGAGTTTTTTTTACTTTGATTTTATACATATCTACTTTTCACCATGTCGATGATACTGGTCTGAATTGTTTGATAATTTCTGTGAATCTAGATGATCAGGTTCTTCTGGAGTACAAACCTAACTATGAAGGACATTCGTATAAAGAACAGTCTTCGGTTCCATGTAAAATTTGATGGTTGCGAAGGGGTTCACATAGAAGGGGTGTCAATAAACTCCCTTGCTCTCAGTCCGAATACTGATGGCATTCATTAGGGGTGTCAAATGGGTCATTTAGGGTCGTATAAGGGTCAAGTAAATTTAAATTATAAGCAAGTCAGTTAGCATATACGACTCAATTATAAGCAATGGTGATTTTCATTTTTTGTTTGATCACTTGTATAATCTTTTCGCCCCAATTTAAATTTCTATCTACATCCCTGTGAGTCTGTATATCAGTGAATCGAGTGACAATGTAGTGAGGAATGTATGTAAATATGAATGATTGTGAGTCAAAAAATTTGTACCATTTGAAATGTTGAAATATTTATTTGAATAAAATAATGTGTTATAATAATATTTATTATAATATTATGAAATCTTTGATTAACAGCAGTTGAGGTGTAATTACTTTTAGCAGTTGTAAAACAAATTTTAACAACTGCTAGAAACAGTTGTAAAAAAGCTTGACTTTATTACGATCGCCAGCTGTACTAGATACAACTGTTTTTGGCAGTTGTGAAAGGGTATATTTTTTCTAGTGGTACCTGTGGCAACATCTGTATTGATGTTGACATAGGATCATAAATGTGTTGCCTTTGACTATAAGGCAACGCGGCAAAATGCAACCCTGAGAAAGTGTTGCCATAGATAATTTTTTGCTTATAGAAACACTTTTTGGCACTTCATTACTTCTCCGATGTTGCGGTATGTAACAACCCGGAAATGCGAGCCAATTTAAAATTTTTATTTTGGCGAATTTAGCGAATTTTGAATATTTAAAATGGATTATATTAAATAATATCGATGAGAAATTTATTTTGAATAGAAATAGAACGTATATATTTATATACGTCGTCATTAGAATATAAATAATTATTTTAAATTATAAAAGGAATTGAAAATGGCGCGGTAGTTCGATAATTCGATTTCAAACTTCAATTGAACATACCGGGTGCAAAATAAACCGGATTTTAGCAAAACCAAAAATAATGGAATCTAATTGAGAATATCTTTCCAACAAATCTGAAAAATCGAAATTTCATAGCGGGGATAAAAAGTTATGCCCAGTTGAAATTTCAGAATAGTCGCTATGGAATTTCGGCCCTTAAAAATAGCCATTTTGCAAACGACCTCGGATTTCGACGAAACCACTTTTGTTGGATCTGCGATCTCAAATTATTGTTAGGTTCCAATTTTCATAATTTTTCGAATCAATATGTGAGCGTGGAAAAGGAAAACGCGTTTGACCATTTTCAATTGATTTTAATCGACTGGAAATTGTACATTTTTCAAACGGTCTCAGAATTCGACGAAATTAGTTTTGTTAGGACCGTATCGTCAATACGAAGCTAGAAAATATTTTTCTGAATTTTTCTTGTTAGTATGTGGCCCCAGTAAATTGAAATGTGCGTTCAAATTGAATATATATAGATTTATATTTTAATTTGAACGAAAACTGATCGAAACGGTCGAACTGGCTTTCGATACATATCCCATTGTATTAGAAATGGGGGTAATTAGCTAGGGGCGACAGTCGTCGGGTCCGATTTGGGATTCGAAAGAAAAGTCAACCTTATAGAGAATAAATAAATTAAATAATTAAATTATTATATTTATATCCTTCGCTCCTTCCTGCCTCTCAGTTAAAAATCAGTTTCAAATAAAAAATAATAATCCCCAAACCGCTGTAGCCCTAACCGCCGCTCCTCCCCAACGTTGCTCCACCGCCTGAGCTCCGTCCATACCGCCGCACCTATCCCCGACCACCCCCTCCACTCTTTCCTTCTCCTCCTATCTTCTCTCTCCACTTCGGTTGAAGAAACCGCGCCTCGAAAACCCAGCCACCCCAATCCGCCCCTCACCAACCGAGATCGCCTGAGCGCCGCCGATGCCACCCCCCTCCAAGCTCCGACGCCTCCAAGCTCCAAATCCGAAAGCAGTAAGTCTTTTTATATACGTTTACTTTATTTTAGTTTACTTCAGTTTTAAATGGTTATAAAAAAAAAATCAGTTTTGTTTTGTATAAAATGTATTATTTTTAAAAGGAGAAAGATCGTATTTTTAAAAGGAGGAATATCGTATTTTTAAAAGGAGAAAGATCGCACTTTTAAAAGGAGAAAGATCGTATTTTTGATAAAGGAAAAATTGGATTTTTATTTATATGAATATCATATAAAAAGGTGATTTTTATTATGTGAAGAACAAAATAAAGAAATGATTTTTAAAAATGAAAAGGGTATGATGTTCATAATTTAAAAAGCAAAGAGCTATGATTTTTGTGTAGGAGGAGGCGGTGATTTTGAATGGGAAAGTTCAATTTTTAATGATAGAAAGACGAGATTTTTATGAAGTAGAAATGTTAAAGATATAATTTTTATGAAGTAGAAATGTTAAAGATATAATTTTTATGAAATAGAAATGTTAAAGATATAATTTTTATATTGAAATAAGCATTGTAAAAATATATGAAGTAAAAATAAAAATATGATTTTTATTTATTGAAATGAAGCAATAAAAATATAAATTTTATTGTGAACAACGTGAAAAGAACTGCATTGGAACTTCAAGCAGATCCAGACGGTTCAGCAGTTCAAAAGCAAAGCACGACGGAGTGGATCCCTCTGTGAGAACTTCTCACTCTAAATCTTGTTTTTCTAGTTAAAATATATACTAGGATGCAAACGGTGCTTAGCAGCACCCGACACCCGTCATCCACAGACCATGGATGGCTTGTATGTTTGACTGTTTGTTGTGGTGAAAATTTATTGTGTGTTAAGAAATGGAATAAAATATTTATATAGTTAAAAATATTTTATCGTTAAAAATATAAATTTTAACGGGTATGTGAATGAATAAAAATCTGTGTTTGTTGATTTGAAACTCCACACGGGTATTGGGATGAAATTTGGCATACACTAATCCCAATTTTTTCATTGTATGTTGATCGATTGGTCGACAAACTGTGTGAGCGTTAATTATCTATATTTAATGCTTATGCAGTTGTGTGGTGCACTTTGGATGATGATTGATTATTTACCGTTGTGATTACATACATGTGTTGTATGGAATCCATATAATTAACATTATATGGTAATTGATTGAGCCTCATTCCAATTGAGAAAATAAAGAATATTATAAAATAAGATTCACTTGTTGACAGTACTCATTTGTTGAGATTAGTCGAGTGTTGAAAGAAATATAGATTCATGTGTTGAATAGAATAAATATTCATTTGTTGAATAGAATAACGAAGTGATTGAAATATATAAAGCCGTGTTGATTAGTGATGCGCCATTTTGACGCGAACGATATTTATATCGATTTTATTCGAATATAGAAAAAGTAGTGATTTCAAAATATAACGTTTTGAAAATATTATCATTTATATAGTAATGATATAAAATATTCAATTTTGATTTGAAATTGAATATAGAGTTGAAATGGTTTTGAAAACGAATTTAAAACGATTTATAAAATATGTTTTAAAAGGAAATCGATGAAATATATAATATATATATATATATTATATATAATGGCCTGAATAGAACGCGTCGCGCTGCGGCAGTTCGTGAATTTCGACCATTGACTTCGAATTGATGTTGCGGGAGATCCGACCGTCGTATTCTCCTGAAACCAGAACCGTTGGGTTCGTATCAGAAAGAGCTTTCCAATGAATATTAGAAATTTGAAATCTAACGGTTGGATTTGGAATTATTTCCAAATCAAATTTGGAAAAGGTCGGTGTAAGTGCAATTCGATGGCCATTGGTGGAAATCGACTGTACGGGCCTTGATAAAATTATTAAAAATGTCAATAATTTATGTAAAATCATAATATGTGAATTGGGATGAAAAGTCCCATATTTGAATGGATAAAAATAGATTTTTATCGAAATGAACTAGTTTTGAACTAGAATTAAAATCAATTTATTTTTGAAATAAATAAATTGAATTTGAAGGTGGTTTTAAAAATAATCAAAATTCCCAATACGTGAATTGGGATGGATCTGAATTGAAATTATCTTCGGAATATTTCGATGTTGGATTTCGTGATTATACAGATATGGTTGTGGAAATTTGAAAGATATATTTTATATCGTTATTTCCAATACGATATTTGTTGGTTTCAGAATTTGATATTGAATATAAGCCGGTATATTTTCTATTCAGAACCTTGTATTTAATATCAAACGTGATTTGGGTTTGTCGTGAATGGAGTCTTCATTAACACTGTTCTTAAGCCAAATAGAGAAAAAGATTAAATCTTTCTATTTAGATTTAAAGAAGTATATCAATTAAATAATATTTAATTGGAATTGAATTTGAATTGGTTCTTGGGTTTATCGTGTGCGGTGTTTTGAATAACACTTGTTCTTTAACCCGATTAACAATAAAATGTGATTTTGGGTTTATCGTGAATCGTGTTTTAGATAACATTGGTTCTTTAACCCAGTTAAAGGCAGGATTGATTTTTGAAAAGATTAAAACTAAGTGGAGTTTTAATGAATCTTTAATCAGATTGAAATGTGAATTGATAATTTAAATTATCAAATATGAAAGGTGATCGAGAATGGAGTACCACCAGTTTTGCTCCAAAGCGATAGTTAAATCTTTAATTAGATTTGAACGTGAAATGGTAATTAAATTTACCGATAACACCGTGGTGTTAGATATAGAGTATTACCAGTTTTGCTCCAGGGGATATAGGTTGGGATTGGGAAATAAAATAAATAATTACTTCGGTGTGGTTCGCTAATCCCGACTAGTTTGGAAAACCGTAATATGGTTTGAAATGATATCCAAAGGAAGATTAAAGAATAAATTTAGAAGAATTTATCTTGGATAAAATTAATGGGAACCTTTCCCTAAGAATGTGATTTTGTGAATAAAAGAACATTTTGAATTGGAATGAGGCATTTGTTATGTTTGTGTAACATTTGTTTATTATATACGTGGGTTATTCAGAAAGGCCGGGTTTATACCCGTTCTGAATAACCGATTCGACGAGATGTCGAAGATGAAGACGGTGGTTGAAGACCGGAAGTCTTCACATCGTTTGGGTGATTACTGATGATCTCGATTGGGCTGTACACCCAAGAGGAGAGAAACAGTTGGTGATCGTCCAGACGTACTTGGAGATCAATGGATATGCAAGGAAAGTGCCTCCGGTTTCGTTCAGAACCAGAACGAACTTGTAAATGGATTGTGTGTCTGACATTTGATTTTATTTTGTGTTGATTGATCTCTATTAAATATACATCTGTTTGGCGGTGGAGAATTTATTCTCTTGCTTAACGCCCTTCTCTGAGACGTACGAGCTCAGAGGTTGTATATCGATGGACATCAGTCGCATGGAGTGAATTGCCAGTGTGGCACGCGTAAGTGGCGATTGATCAAGGCTTCTGTTGAAAAGCAAAGTCTTGTGGTTGATGATCAAAGCACGGCCTGTGTGACGCAGCTTTGTGTATAACGTGAATTCGCGAGCCTCACACCTCGGTATGAGTCAAAAACGGGATAGTGACTGCAGGGAGAGCACGACGTTTCTTTCTAGCTATGGGTGGTGTCGGTACTTAAGCTGGCCAACATTTATATACTTTTCACCTGTGTCATTGTTGGATGAGGCGCCTTGATATTAGGTCTGTTAGGACCGGGAAACGTGTGTTCAGGAATAACTAATCCTCAAAAGTACGAGAGGACCGGCCCTGAAGATCCAAGGATTGTTGTGTACGGTCCTGGGACATTTGCTAGAGTGTCTCGAACGGAGAGGAGCTTGCCCCTTGCCTCGACTCATGACGGAAATCCAATTTCCAATACGTGATATTGCGGTTTTATTTGTAGAGCATAGTATGGCGACATAGTAGATGGTAGCTATGCCGCCTATGATTGATACTTATGATTGAAATTGTTTTGACACTATACACTTATAGTAATATCAAAATAATGTGTTTTAAACGTATCAAGCATGCTTTGGCTATTATAAGGTAAAAACCCTATCCTCCGGCTTGCGTTGCATTGTGTGATGGGACCTGGGTCTTATAATAGCTTCATTTTTCTTTATTTATCATTGCGCTGTTTGTTTTATGCACTGGTATTCTTGGGAGGAAACCCGTTCCGTGTTATACGGCGTGGTCCCTTGATTTACCGAACTTTAAAATAAAGATTAATAACTGTTTTAGTTCTCACACCAGTCACATGACTGACCTGGAGTTTATTGTTTTAACCTATACTCTGGATGCCCCTATTTTCCGCACGGGCAGCTAGTAGTTTTGGTTTTGCATATTTATATTCACAGGATCCTGATTTACAGCTGGAACGATGCTCGGAAAGCTCTGTATCCGTGTATCTTCTTAAGTTGTATTTTGTATTATTTTCCGCTGATATGTAATATATTGTGATCTCTGATATTTATCGAATGTATTTTATTCATTTATACTCTGTATATTCTTGTATATGATGGAATTGTTGTAATTAACAATGAAATGTTCTTCCGTCTGCGTCTGTTATGTCTTGTCCTCAAAGTATTCGTGCTTTCCTTCACGGGGAAGTTACGGGTCTTTACAGTGGTATCAGAGCTTTGGTTTACATAGCTCGAGAATAAGACACATTAGAACCAAATGAAAGAATTCATCAGATATTGGATTAGTAACATCCAATTAGAGTGACTCGTTAGAGATAGGATCAGTAGTATCCTAGAACGAGTGTGAAGAGTATATTTTTCAATTGAAAACAATTTTGTTTTGAAATTTAAATCGTTTTACACGTATTTGAATATTTATTTATATTGAATTTGGACAATCTAGTATATAAAGGTTTTGTATATACGCGTCATGAACGTATGTTCGAAGTTTTAATATACTAGATAGATATTGAATCACACTCTAGTCGCTCGGAGATGATTTTGATGATGGAGGTCCATCACCAATATTTATGTTCGTGTTTCGAAGGTGTGATATCTATATATTTCCATTTGACTGGTGTGAGAACCAAAACTAGATAGGTTTATTGTTGTGATTTGGCATCAAAAACATGATTTTCTATATATGTATCAAAATTATGAATTTGAAACGTTAATCCACTAATTGATTGATGGTTGTGTTGTTTGTCTATTTGTTTGAAATTCTGAACCATTACGCCTAATAGAACCAAATATTGAACTGTATTGAAAATTGTTCGAAATGCATGCATGCACATATATATGTGTGAATAGGCATAGCAAGGAGGTCAGAGCAGAAGAATAAAATTGTTTGCCCGACAAATAGGTACATGTTTACCATAATTTACTGTTTTGTTTGGGTGAAGATGATTTTATGAGCCGATTGGCTAGCCGCTTGGCTTTTTCTTTTGAGTTGAAGAAGGCCATGGGAGGCTATATGAAATATCCCGAAGTCCCCGGTGCAGGGGAGGTTATGGCGAAATTTTTCTGAAATTTAGGGTGTTAGCCAAATTTTTGAAATTTTGAAAAGTTCTTAGAAACTGAAAAGTTGAAGAACTTAAGCCGTAGCGAAAATTATGAAAGTTGAGTTGATTAGTTAAACAACTTTCTGCTTCGTTCCTTTTCAGGGACGAAAAGTTTTAAGTGGGGGAGAATGTAACAACCCGGAAATGCGAGCCAATTTAAAATTTTTATTTTGGCGAATTTAGCGAATTTTGAATATTTAAAATGGATTATTTTAAATAATATCGGCGAGAAATTTATTTTGAATAGAAATAGAACGTATATATTTATATACATCGTCGTTAGAATATAAAAAATTATTTTAAATTATAAAAGGAATTGAAAATGGCGCGGTAGTTTGATAATTCGATTTCATACTTCAATTGAACATACCGAGTGCAAAATAAACCGGATTTTTAGAGAAACCAAAAATAATGGAATCTAATTGAGAATATCTTTCCAACGAATCTGAAAAATCGAAATTTCATAGCGGGGATAAAAAGTTATGCCCAGTTGAAATTTCAGAATAGTCGTTATGGAATTTCGGCCCTTAGAAATAGCCATTTTGCAAACGACCTCGGATTTCGAAGAGACCACTTTTTTTGGATCCGCGATGTCGAATTATTGCTAGGTTCCAATTTTCATAATTTTTCGAATCAATATGTGAGCGTGGAAAAGGAAAACGCATTTGACCATTTTCAGTTGATTTTAATCGACTGGAAATTGGACATTTTTCAAACGGTCTCAGAATTCGACGAAATTAGTTTTGTTAGGACCGTATCGTCAATACGAAGCTAGAAAATATTTTTTTTGAAATTTTCTTGTTAGTATGTGGCCCCAGTAAATTGAAATGTGCGTTGAAATTGAATATATATAGATTTATATTTTAATTTGAACGGAAACTGATTGAAACGGTCGAACTGGCTTTCGATACATATCCCATTGTGTTCGAAATGGGGGTAATTAGCTAGGTGCGACAATCGTCGGGTCCGATTTGGGATTCGAAAGAAAAGTCAACCTTATAGAGAATAAATTAATTAAATAATTAAATTATTATATTTATATCCTTCACTCCTTCCTTCCTCTCAGTTAAAAATCAGTTTCAAAATAAAATAAAAAAAATCCCCAAACCGCTGTAGCCTTAACCGCCGCTTCTCCCCAACGTCACTCCACCGCCTGAGCTCCGTCCATGCCGCCGCACCTATCCCCGACCACCCCCTCCATTCTCTCCTTCTCCTCCTATCTTCTCTCACCACTTCGGTTGAAGAAACTGCGCCTCGAAACCCAGCCACCCCAATCCGCCCCTCACCAACCGAGATCGCCTGAGCGCCGCCGATGCCACCCCCCTCCAAGCTCCGACGCCTCCAACCTCCAAATCCGAAAGCAGTAAGTCTTTTTATATATGTTTACTTTATTTTAGTTTACTTCAGTTTTAAATGGTTATAAAAAAAATCAGTTTTGTTTTTGTATAAAATGTATTATTTTTAAAAGGAGAAAGATCGTATTTTTAAAAGGAGAAAGATTGTATTTTTAAAAGGGGAGAGATCGCATTTTTAAAAGGAGAAAGATCGTATTTTTGATAAAGGAAAAATTGGATTTTTATTTATATGAATATCATATAAAAAGGTGATTTTTATTATGTGAAGAACAAAATAAAGAATAATTTTTAAAAATGAAAAGGGTATGATGTTCATAATTTAAAAAGCAAAGAGCTATGATTTTTGTGTAGGAGGAGGCGGTGATTTTGAATGGGAAAGTTCAATTTTTAATGATAGAAAGACGAGATTTTTATGAAGTAGAAATGTTAAAGATATAATTTTTATGAAGTAGAAATGTTAAAGATATAATTTTTATATTGAAATAAGCGTTGTAAAAATATATGAAGTAAAAATAAAAATATGATTTTTATTTATTGAAATGAAGCAATAAAAATATAAATTTTATTATGAACAGCGTGAAAAGAACTGCATTGGAACTTCAAGCAGATCCAGACGGTTCAGCAGTTCAAAAGCAAAGCACGGCGGAGTGGATCCCTCCGTGAGAACTTCTCACTCTAAATCTTGTTTTTCTAGTTAAAATATATACTAGGATGCCGATGGTGCTTAGCAGCACCCGACACCCGTCATCCATAGACCATGGATGGCTTGTATGTTTGATTGTTTATTGTGGTGAAAATTTATTGTGTGTTAAGAAATGGAATAAAATATTTATATAGTTATAAATATTTTATAGTTAAAAATATAAATTTTAACGGGTATGTGAATGAATAAAAATCTGTGTTTGTTGATTTGAAACCCCACACGGGTATTGGGATGAAATTTGGCATACACCAATCCCAATTATTTCATTGTATGTTGATCGATTGGTCGATAGACTGTGTGAGCGTTAATTATCTATATTTAATGCTTATGCAGTTGTGTGGTGCACTTTGGATGATGATTGATTATTTACCGTTGTGATTATATACATGTGTTGTATGGAATCCATATAATTAACATTATATGGTAATTGATTGAGCCTCATTCCAATTGAGAAAATAAATAATATTTTAAAATAAGATTCACGTGTTGACAGTACTCATTTATTGAGATTAGTAAAGTGTTGAAAGAAATATAGATTCATGTGTTGAATAGAATAAATATTCATTTGTTGAATAGAATAACGAAGTGATTGAAATATATAAAGCCGTGTTGATTAGTGATGCGCCATTTTGACGCGAACGATATTTATATCGATTTTATTCGAATATAGAAAAAGAAGTGATTTCAAAATATAACATTTTGAAAATATTATCATTTATATAGTAATGATATAAAATATTCAATTTTGATTTGAAATTGAATATAGAGTTGAAATGGTTTTGAAAACGAATTTAAAACGATTTATAAAATATGTTTTAAAAGGAAATCGACGAAATATAATATATATATATATATATATATATATATAATGGCCTGAATAGAACACGTCGTGCTGCGGCAGTTCGTGAATTTCAACCATTGACTTCGAATTGATGTTGCGGGAGATCCGACCGTCGGATTCTCCTGAAACCAGAACCGTTGGGTTCGTATCGAAAAAAGCTTTCCAATGAATATTAGAAATTTGAAATCTAACAGTTGGATTTGGAATTATGTCCAAATCAAATTTGGAAAAGGTCGTTGTAAGTGCAGTTCGATGGCCATTGGTGGATATCGACTGTACGGGCCTTGATAAAATTATTAAAAATATCAATAATTTGTGTAAAATCATAATATGTGAATTGGGATGAAAAGTCCCATATTTGAAAGGATAAAAATAGATTTTTATCGAAATGAACTAGTTTTGAACTAGAATTAAAATCAATTTATTTTTGAAATAAATAAATTGAATTTGAAGGTGGTTTTAAAAATAATCAAAATTCCCAATACATGAATTGGGATGAATCTGAATTGAAATTATCTTCGGAATATTTCGATGTTGGATTTCGTGATTATACAGATATGGTTGTGGAAATTTGAAAGACATATTTTATATCGTTATTTCCAATACGATATTTGTTGGTTTCAGAATTTGATATTGAATATAAGCCGATATATTTTCTATTCAGAGCCTTGTATTTAATATCAAATGTGATTTGGGTTTGTCGTGAATGGTGTCTTCATTAACACTGTTCTTAAGCCAAATAGAGAAAAAGATTAAATCTTTCTATTTAGATTTAATGAAGTGTATCAATTAAATAGTATTTAATTAGAATTGAATTTGAATTGGTTCTTGGGTTTATCGTGAGCGGTGTTTTGAATAACACCTGTTCTTTAACCCAATTAACAATAAAATGTGATTTTGGGTTTATCGTGAATCGTGTTTTAGATGACATTGGTTCTTTAACCCAGTTAAAGGCAGGATTGATTTTTGAAAAGATTAAAACTAAGTGGAGTTTTAATGAATCTTTAATCAGATTGAAATGTGAATTGATAATTTAAATTATCAAATATGAAAGGTGATCGAGAATGGAGTACCACCAGTTTTGCTCCAAAGCGATAGTTAAATCTTTAATTAGATTTGAATGTGAAATGGTAATTAAATTTACCGATAACACTGTGGTGTTAGATATGGAGTATTACCAGTTTTGCTCCAGGGGATATAGGTTGGGATTGGGAAATAAAATAAATAATTACTTCGGTGTGGTTCGCTAATCCGGACTAGTTTGGAAAACCATAATATGGTTTTAAATGATATCCAAAGGAAGATTAAAGAATAAATTTAGAAGAATTTATCTTGGATAAAATTAATGGGAACCTTTTCCTAAGAATGTGATTTTGTGAATAAAAGAACATTCTGAATTGGAATGAGGCATTTGTTATGTTTGTGTAACATTTGTTTATTATATACGTGGGTTATTCAGAAAGGCCGAGTTTATACCCATTATGAATAACCGATTCGACGAGATGTCGAAGATGAAGACGGTGGTTAAAGACCGGAAGTCTTCACATCGTTTGGGTGATTACTGATGATCTCGATTGGGCTGTACACCCAAGAGGAGAGAAATAGTTGGTGATCATCTAGACGTACTTGGAGATCGATGGATATGCGAGGAAAGTGCCTCCGGTTTCGTTCAGACCCAGAACGAACTTGTAAATGGATTGTGTGTCTAACATTGGATTTTATTCTTTGTTGATTGATCTCTATTAAATATACATCTGTTTGGTGGCAGAGAATTTATTCTCTTGCTTAACGCCCTTCTCTGAGACGTACGAGCTCAGAGGTTGTATATCGATGGACATCAGTCGCATGGAGTGAATTTCCAGTGTGGCACGCGTAAGTGGCGATTGATCAAGGCTTCTGTTGAAAAGCAAAGTCTTGTGGTTGATGATCAAAGCACGGCCTGCGTGGCGCAGCTTTGTGTATAACGTGAATTCGTGAGCCTCACACCTCGGTATGAGTCAAAAACGGGATAGTGACTGCAGGGAGAGCACGACGTTTTTTTCTAGCTATGGGTGGTGTCGGTGCTTAAACTGGCTGACATTTATATACTTTTCACCTGTGTGGTTGTTGGATGAGGTGCCTCGATATTAGGTCTGTTAGGACCGAGAAACGTGTGTTCAGGAATAACTAATCCTCAAAAGTAAGAGAGGACCGGTCCTGAAGATCCAAGGATTGTTGTGTGCAGTCCTGGGACATTTGCTAGAGTGTCTCGAACGGAGAGGAGCTTGCCTCTTGCCTCGACTCATGACGGGAATCCAATTTCCAATACGTGATATTGCGGTTTTATTTGTAGAGCCTAGTCTGGCGACATAGTAGAGGGTAGCTATGCCGCCTATGATTGATACTTTTGATTGAAATTGTTTTGACACTATACACTTATAGTAATATAAAAATATTGTGTTTTAAACGTATCAAGCATGCTTTGGCTATTATAAGGTAAAAACCTTATCCTCCGGCTTGCGTTGCATTTTGTGATGGGACCTGGGTCTTATAATAGCTTCATTTTTCTTTATTTAGCATTGCGCTGTTTGTTTTATGCACTGGTATTCTTAGGAGGAAACCCGTTCCGTGTTATACGGCGTGGTCCCTTGATTTACTGAACTTTAAAATAAAGATTAATAACTGTTTTAGTTCTCACACCAGTCACATGACTGACCTGGAGTTTATTATTTTAACCTAAACTCTGGGTGCCCCTATTTTCCGCATGGGCAGCTAGTAGTTTTGGTTTTGCAGATTTATATTCACAGGATCCTAATTTACAGCTGGAACGATGCTCGGAAAGCTCTGTATCCGTGTATCTTCTTCAGTTGTATTTTGTATTATTTTCCGCTGCTACGTAATATATTGTGATCTCTGTTATTTATCGAATGTATTTTATTCATTTATACTCTGTATATTCTTGTATCTGATGGAATTGTTGTAATTAATAATGAAATGTTCTTCCGTCTGCGTTCTGTTATGTCTTGTCCTCAAAGTATTCGTGCTTTCCTTCACGGGGAAGTTACGGGTCTTTACACAGTATGCAATATATGGCATAGTAACAGGCGAGCCTCCGGCTCGTAGCTGGGTGTGGCATGGCTAAGTATGCCTGATCACAACGGGCTTCTCTTGGACCGCGCCTGGTGTGGGAGATAAATTTAAGTGACGGGCCTCATCGGTCGGCCCACTTCTTGACTTTGGCTTCTTACTTCGGGCATCCAAGGCACGAGCCCGTGGCATTGTCGAGCCTTGATGGGCTGTCTGAAAGGCTCATCAACAATATCTGCTTTCATTCGATTAAAATTAATACAATAAATGATTGTAGTACTTATAAGGCTTGGTTTTGAGCCTAGAATGTTTTGTCTTGATATTTGCTAGATTGTAACAATCCTAACTTTTGTGTGACTACCAAAAGGTAATTAAATGGTGGTTAATTATAATTTAACTTGAGTTGGGGAGGTTAACTCATAAAAACCCTTAAAATGTGTAAATTAAGGGATTTGAGAGTAATAAGTGTAAAATAGATTGGATTGTGATTAAATTTCATTAAGATGCAATTCAATCCAATATCGATTGGATGATCAAAAGAAATAATTACAAATTCGAGTGTTTAATCATTAAATTGATGATTTAATGAGTTTGGAATTAATTTGGTAGAAATTTGGGTAATTAAATGATACCGAGATGGTTTAAATTAACAAATCAATGAAAAGGTTTATTTCAACATTGAGTTGTGTAATAAAAATAAATAATCACAAAATAAAGTTTTTATATGCTTTATAATGTGAAATTACAAGTGTCTAGGAGATTTATATGCGACTTGTTGCATTAAATCTCAAGATTGAGTAAACTAATGAATTTTAATATAAATTGATATTTTAAGCTTGTTTGAGTTGTAAATAAAAATAAATGGTAAATTTTGATTTAAAGTCAATATTTGAAGTGTGTTAAGATATTTTGAAAAAGATTTGATGTTTATTTAACAAGAGAATTTAATTTACACAAAAGTTGAGCTAAAAATATAGGTTTTTCCAATAGAAATCAAACTATTATAATAAAAAATGGAGAAAAATTGCCTTTCTCTAGTGGCTCACAAAAACAGGACGACCGTGTAGAATGCAGCCGTGCCTATGAAACACAAAAGAGGCAAGACAACAAAAAGATATGCAGAACACAAACTAACAATCCAACTCAACAAAAAAATATACAAACGATAACAAAAAAACAGCACATTAACCTAAAGATCCCAGACCACTGAACAACAGTCTCAGCGAGAATCCAACCTAAACCAAAAACAGCCATCTCCGAAGCTGGAACTAGAAAAACTGCTTGCCACAGCAAAAGACCGCTACCTCTTGACAGCCAGTCAAGACCAAAGGCACATCCTATGAACCGAAAACCTAACCGTAACCATGTCTAGCTAAGACCCATGCCTTCTATTCGCTTGCCAAGTCCATAGGCTCACCCCTGAAAACCCAAATCCAAGCTGAGCTCTACGGCCAACCCAAAAATGGATAAAGAAAGAAGAAAAAAATATCCTACCCCCGCACGAGAACGGGAGCCCCCCGGTCACAAAGAAAACACCTTCCAAAGCAAGAGACTAGAGCCAATGGTTTCCCATAAAGGACATACATCTGGAAGCAAAAAAGTCAACATCGATAACCTTTCAGATGATGGAATCTAATAATATAGGGGTTATGTCAAAAGTCGCTTTGCTCCAGGAGAACCATAAGTGCCAGCAAATAAGACTAGGGAGAAGTCTGAAAAGGATCAATCAAATATCCTTACCGAGCCCCTTGCCTACCAAGCACGAAACTGGAGAAGCAGAGATAGTTGAGATCCAACATCCCCAATCAAGCTACCGAAATAGGACCAAATAGAAGTTGCACAATATCCCACAAGGAATAAATGTGCAAACGACTCCACATATCTGGACGAGTAGCACCGACAACAAGACATAATAGGAATGCCTATCCTTATAAGATTAACATCCAAAGGAAGACCTTCGTGAAGCATTTTCCACATTAGGATGGGAACCTTAGGAGGGATATGCTTATCCTAAATGAAAGAGAATTCTGGAATCCTAGGCACACGAATTCTATAAGAATTCCAAGCATCCTTAAGGGAGAAAGGTTTACCTTTCCACCCATACCCACGACGGTGGAGATCAGTGAAATCCTTCACCAACTGCATACTTTTCCATGTCTCACTTGCATAAGATAGGGTCCCAGAGAAGTCATACTATAGAAGGTGATAGTACTTAGCATGCGAAAACGAAGCCGAAAGAGAGTCATTAGCTCGGAACTTAACCCAGAGCTTAAAAGCGCACACCTTGCATACATCCTTTGGGTTCGGCAGACCAAGGTCCCCTTCTCGCCTGGGATGGCGAATGATATCCCAAGAAACCCAATGGTGCCTCTGAGCATCATCTTTCTTACCCCAGAAGAAAGATGAGGCTAAAGATTGGTACGAGCAAAAGAAAGAAGTTGGTGTCATGGCTGCGAAAACATGAGAACTAAGAGAATCATGAATAGACTTGATTAGAACAAGTCTACCCTCTTGGGAGATAAGAGTCAAATTCCACCAGATAATCTTTCCTCTAGCCTTATTGGTTAAGGGATCAAAAATTGAGTTGAGCTTGCGACCACGATAAAGCACGATGCTGAGATAAGGCAGAGGAAGAGAAGAAACCCAAAAGCCCGAAGATGATTCAATCCAACCTATCCTACTAGGGGTCATCGACTTGGCAGGAACAAAGTTCTTCTTTGAGGCATTGATCGGTTGCCCCGAGCATTATTCGAAAAGATGTAGAAGTGCAAAAAGTCGGCGAATGGATCGCTGATTCTCATTGGTGAAGATAATGATATCATCAACAAAAGACAAGGAGGAGATAATTGAGCAACCACTCGGCGTTCCAGACTGCTAGATTTTCCCTGCTATGGTAAAAGAGTGCATCCATCGAACTAGAGGCTCGACTGCAATGACAAAAAGCGAAGGGGAGAGGGGATTGCCTTGGCGAAGTCCTCCCCTCGAAAGGAAGAAACCTCTGGCAACTCCATATGAATAGAGAACCATCATTTTTATATAACCCTCCATACCATATCAATGCGAGGCTCTGGGAAACCAAAAGATCATACCATGAATAATGAAGAATCAAGGCATGCGGTCATAAGCTATGGCCATATGGGGATTAATCGCTACATTAGAACTATGAATTTTATGATCTATTTGGGAGATAAGTTGCTGGAATAGGAGGACGTTGTCAGTGATAAGGCGACCCTTAACAAAAACATCTTGGGACCTGGAGATGATACGATCAAGAATAAGAATGAGACGAGAAGATAAAATCTTAGAGATGACCTTGTTCAAGAAGTTACAAAGACTGATCAGCCTAAAATCTAAGCAAGACAGAGGGTTCTCACACTTAGGGATGAGCACAAGATTGGTAGACGTCCACTCCTTAGGGAGTGTACCATTGGAGAAGAAGACTGGATAGCCAGGGTAAAGTCACGATGAATGACCTCCCAGGCATAATGATGAAAGAACCTATTGAAACCGTCGGATCCGCATGAACTGTCCTAACTAAACGAAAAGACATACGAACGGACCTCTTCCTCGGAAGAGGAACAACGCAGAGAAGGAAAGTCTACCAACAGGACAACAAGAAGGATGAAAGAAAAGAGTAAAGGATCTGATTGGTCTACAGAGTGACACTATAGAACAAACTAGAAGTGGGACAAGATGGTGGCTTCAACCTCAGGGGGAAAGAAGCTAAAGAAAGATCCAGATGCAAGATCTGGTGAATTGAAAGAATATCATGCTTCTTACGGATAGAGGAATGAAAAATTTTAAATTGCAATCACCTTCGAAAACTCACTTGATCCTAGATTTCTGACAGAGAAAAGCATTCCCAATGCTTAATTCCGAGTTAAAGGCGAGTTGGGCAGCCACCCACTCCGCATTGTTAGAAACCGATGAGTCAGCATCAGAAGTAGATTTCGCTAGAACAAGAGCCTCTTCCATCGAACGAACCCTATCGAAAATGTTTTTGAACACCTGTGTGTTCCAAACCATAAGATGGGACTTGAGACACTTGAGTTTTAGTGAGAAAGCAGCCATAGGTCTCCCTATCGCAAAAATAATGATGTGATCCATAATGGTCTTAGCATTATGATTATCCACCGTGATTGGGTAGTTGCCCATGCTTCAAGGCAATTATGTCCGAACAAGATTCCGTATGCTACCCATGATCTGGAGTTAGCCGCCATCATCTTCGCATTGAAGTTATCGCATCATTATTTATTGGGTGAGCACTTTACCTATACACCGACCACAAATCACTCAAGTACTTATTCACTTAAAAGGAGCTCACTATGCGACAATAATGTTGGCTTAAGTTCCTTACATTCTATGGTTTCGATATTCGGTATACCCAAAGGAAGGGGAATCACATTGTTGATGCCTTTGAGTCGTAAGCAATCTGCTATTGTTTTTGTGATGCTTGCAGAATGGAAAGCTTTAGATTCTATATGTTTGCGATATCCGAGATCATGCTTCAATTTTAGACTCTCTTATTCTATTATATAACTTGAATGCCTGACATGCTCTTTTTGATCAGATTGTCCAGGCCCAACAACAAAAATCCCATATTTCTTTTGATAGAAGTGTAAGTCTGAATTCAACGATGATGTTAAGATGAGGGATTTCAGCATCGTCATTCGTAGTTGCCTTCGAAAGAAGAACAGATTAATCATGCCATCTATTCTAGAGCTTAGGCGGTACATTCTAGTTGAATGTCACTGTTCTAAGTATATCATCCATCCAGGCAACAGTAAGATGTGTACTGACATGCACCGCTTGTATCGCTGGGATGGCATGAAGCTAGATGTGGTATGTTATGTAAGTAACTGCATGACTTCTCAGCTCGTGAAAGTCGAACATCAGTGATCTGGTGGTCTACTTCAGCTCTTGGACCCGATGTGGAAGTATGACTAGATGTCTATGGATTTTATCGATGGATTACCTCATTCGAGATCAGGCCACAACATTTGGGTAATCATGGAATATCTTATCAAGTCGGCACATTTTATTCCCATTAAATCTAATAGGACGGTTTCTTCTCTTTCGAGGCTTTATATTAAGGAAATCATGCGATCACAGGTATTCCTTGTTCTATAGTATCTGATCTTGACTAGTTTTTTACAAGCCATTACTGGAATTCTTTGATTATCTTTGGGCTTAAAGCTAAATTTTAGCACAACATACCACCCATGGTCTGATGGGCAAGCTGAGTGGGAGAATCGTATATTGGAAGATTTGCTTCGAGCTTGCATTCTAGATTTTGTCCTTTATTTAGTTTACTTATAGCATCAGCTACCAATCTTCTATTGGCATGGCTTCGTTTGAATCCTTCCATAGTAAGCCGTGTTATTCTCCCTTTTGTTGGCTTAAGTCCGAAGAGAAGCTTATTTTAGGCCCTGATTTTGTTCCTGATGCATTCGAGAAATCACTCTTATTAGAGAAAGGATGAGAGAGGCTCAGAGTCGCCAAAAAATCCTACTTGAACAGTCGTAAGAAGCCTATCGAGTTCTCAGTTGGTGATTCTATCTACATTCGTGTATCTCCTTTAAATGGGGTAGTATGATTCATCCAGACTGGGAAATTAGCTCCCTTCTATATTGGGTCTTTCCTATTACGGAGCGTATTAGTCATGTTTCTTATAAAGTAGCACTTCCTGATTAATTTTCTAGAGTTCACGACGTGTTTCACGTCTCTAAATTGAGGAAGTGTCTACGAGACTCAGATTCTTTGTTCGATAATCGTGCTCTCGAGGTCACACCCGATATGTCTATTGTGTAATACCCTTTGTGTGTTCTTACTTTGGAGGTTAAATACCTTCGGAATAAGAATGTACCCCTCGTAGGTATTCAATAGTCTGATAATGCAATCAAAAGCACTTGGGAAACCAAAAGGTTTAACAAGAGATTGTATTTCGATTTTCTATCTTCTGATCACTGAGATGAGAAATTTTAAACACAATCTTATCTCTTTTATCTCATGTGTTGTTGAAATAATTTAAGTTGAAAAGACTTTTCCCTAAGGAAATTGCAGGGATGCAATTTTTGTAAGGGGAAGTCTATAACAACCCTGACTTTTGTGTGATTACCTATGAAATAATTAAATGGTGTTTAATTAAAACTAAACTTAAATTGGGAAGCTTAACTCATAAAAATCCTCATATTGTTTAAATTAAGGGTTTTGAGAGTTATAGATGTAAAATAGATTGGATTGTGATTAAATTGCCTTAAACGCAATATAATCCAATATCAATTGGACAATCAAAAGAAATAAATACAAATTTGAGTAATTAATCATTAAATTGATTGTTTACATAATTTAACGAGTTTGGAATTAATTTGATAGAAATTTTGGTAATTAAATGATATTGAGATGGACTAAACTAAATCAATCAAAGGAAAAGGTTTATTTTAACATTGATTTGTGTAATAAAAACAAATATCCACAAAATATTTTTTTAAGATTTATGTAAAATTATAAGCGTCTAAGTGATTTATATGTGACTTGCTACATTAAATCTCAAGATTGAGTAAAATAAGGAATTTTAATTTGAATTGATATTTCTAGGCTTATTTGTGTTGTAAATAAAAAATAAAAGGTAAAATTTGATGTAAAGCCAATATTCGAAGTGTGTTAAAATATTTTAAATAATATTTGATGTTAATTTAACAAGATAATTTAATTTACACAAAATTTGGAACTTAAAGATGTAGGTTTTGTAAATAAAAGATGTAAATGTACAATTAATTATAAAATGTGAATTTTGTGTGAAATATGAATAAATTAGTGTTAGAAAAAAGAGTTAGAAATGTTTTAAATGTGTTTTATAAAATTTTATAATGATATAAAACGTTAATATTATAAGTTTTGACTAATTAAGGTGTCAAACGGATTTTTGGTATAAATATGTATTTCATTATGTGTAATATTAATAATAGTTTTCAAAAAGCTTTATAATATTCTAGCATATACAAATATATTTGAAAATATTTACAAAAGATTAAAACTAACTTGCTTTGTATGTAAGAATTGTTGTTTGTAGATAAAACTTCTATAATTAGAGAAAAAAGGGGTTAAAATGTTATAAACAACTACCTTAGACCTAATCTAATGTTTGTTCTCTCGTTGGGCCCTAATCCCTCTTAATCTCTAAAATCTGGAGAAAGCTAAGATCTATGTGTACTAAAAAATTCAAGTCCTCCGCAAATCCTAAGCTAGAAACCCTTGCAATCTTAATCAAAAAGTGAAAGAAATTGATAGCCAAACATCTCTATGGGTAATCTCCACAGTTTTATGGAGTTATTTCATGACAAATCATGTTCTTGGTTACAACAAATTGATTTTCAGGTGGTTTTAAGGCTTTTTGTTGAGGTGAACTATCCTGGGATAAGGATCAGATCGGCTCTGATTAGAAGCACCGAGTTGATATTAATCCGGTACTACTGTATTATGGAGTGTCATTTTACTTAGCTTGTCTGACTGTTATCCTTTGGTTTTGTTTGAACTCGACATCTGAACCTTTGGATCATCATTTGAGTCATTCCTATAGTCAAGTCATACGTGCTTGAATAGTCTAAAACATTACCCTAGTTAAATCAAGATAGGAGGCTCTAAGATATCAAAACATGTCCAACCATATATACGAAGTACGAGGTCGGAGGCCCTAAGCGGCCGCCTTGGTGGCCTTAGCTCAAGGCCACCCCTGGTAAGAGGGTAGACTCTCCTGCAAATTAAACAGCTCGCTGACTGCTTGCTCTCCACATCTTCTTCGCTTTACCATTATTAATGCCTTTCTCTACCCTTCTACAATCCCAACATAATGCAACACAGGGTTATAAATATTTTATAACCATATGTACAAAAGAAATTATACTCCACATCAGATACAACAACCTTAGTTTATAGGTTTTTCCTATATTTTTACCACTGTTTAACAAAAATAAATATGAATTGTTTGACTATTTGCTCTTGCTATGCAAATACCAGTTATTTTGGGACATATTACCTATTTCCAGTGTCCGCATATCACTTGTTTCCTTGTGCATATATGCAGTGCAGTTTGCAGAAGGTCAGAAATTTTCCGTAGTGCAGAAACTGAAATTGTCATTAACAGCAAACATGCAGCTTTATTCGTTCTCTGTTTAATCCTGACGCTTACACCATTCACCATTATCCTTTATTGTTTTTCTCATAATCGGACACACTACAAGAAAAATACGCTATCGCAACAGACAAAATCTGTTGCAGTAGGCCTATTGCAACAGGCCAGCGCCTGTTGGTATAGCCGAAGTTGCCAAAGGTCTGCAACAGTTTTTGCTAGTTGCAATAAGATGTTGCGGTATACTTTTTTGCAACAGGCTTTTGCTGTTGCAACAGATCCTTTTGCAACAGTAAATGTCCGTTGCAATAGATTTATAAATCTATAAAAAAAATTGCAGCTTATAGATACTACATATTAAATGTGTTCGTTTTAGTATTAGTGTATATCATAAAATGAAATAGACAAATAATTTTTTTTATTTTAACAATGTTTTAATATTACAAACAATTACGACAAAATTTTCTACAATTTTCATACACCATTCATGTATAACAATTTCTTCTCTCACATAATACATTTCTTTCGAATAGAGTATTTTCTAATCATATTTCTACTCTATCATACATATACTATAACAAGAAAATAAATATCATCAGTTCACCAGAACAAATCTGCAGTTCACGCTCCTTAGCCTTTGGAGAAAGCCAGCATTTTGCGTGCTCTGATTGAGCATGCTTCTTCAAATATAAGTAAACGTGACAAACAGTCGAGAGAATCATATCTCCAATTTTCTATCGCTGACCTGAAAGGAAAAAACAATGGGTTAGTAAATTTTAATTTCGATAATTAGTCAGAAATGAAATTTCAATTTTGATTATACCTTTTTTTTTTGCTTAGGGAAATCTCTAACATCATGCAAATGCTTAAAGTAATCACCAACACTATGCAAGGCGAAATTAAACATAAAAGTTGCATAAAACAAAACTAGTGTAATATAGGCATCTACCTAAAAAATAAAATTTCTTTTGGATTTGGAATTGCAAATTAATATTTTTGCAAGTGAAATGTAAAATTTCTTTCAAATGCATGAGAAAGTAAGGATTAGACCTGAGAACAAATATGGTACGCCACATTGGCTTTCCTATATAATAGATTAGTCCAATCCCTGCACAGTCTCTCCTTTATTTCGCTGCTTTGACTTTGAGTCTCCCACCCTTCAGCACTTACATTAACCCATCGCATAGCATCATTTTCAATGATATCATTGATATGCATCCCTCGTTTTTTTAGAAGCTAAGCACTTTCGTACTTCAGCTAGTCATTTATTCAAGGACTATGCTAGAATGGCCTCAATTTTTGCTCCATATTTTACCTGTGTAGATTTTACCCGTTCATGCCTCTATTTCTATTCGTCAATGATAAGAATAGTCATTAAATTAAACGAAGAACCAATTTACCAAATAGCAAGTGGAGTTCGCTATAACAAAAGATTTATGACGAACACTTAAAATTCAAACAATGGCTTTAGCATTAATGTCCAAGATGCACCTAAAATTTTCCTTCACATAAAGAGACCACAACGCAACTTGAAAGCTGAAGAAGCAATAGGTAACATTTAAAGAAGAAAAATTAAACACTAAAGGCTCAAAGTGCAACCCAACAAGCTATAACTCCATAGTCAGTCTAATATTGTTAAATGAAATACATTTGTAGAAATTTAGAGAAACACTAAGAGCATTCAATTAGAGCAGAAGCCGTGAAAACGGTAATCATGTTGAGAACGATCAAATTAGGAGAAGGACGACATAACTGAAACGAGGAGAACCCAACTTAGCTAAATAATATTGTTATCAAAGATGAGTCGCAGATTCATTCTCAACATGATTAGCGTAATCATGTTGGTTATAATATGCTATCAAACTATGGGTTTTAAGTCGATAATCTCATAGTAGTAATAAGTCGCAGATTCATTCTCTAGCATGTAATACCGCATTTCTCCATTAATAAATAATGGGTATAAATAAACAAAAAGGAGCAAAGATCTGATAACTCATATGTAAAATGGTTTATAACTAACTGTATTATGAACAACCAAAAGATTTAACAATGGATAATATTAACAAAGATAAGTGAATTTCTTCCTTCGCTAAATATCGTTACCTAACTTCTACACTAAGTCCTTGTATCCTGCTTATTCTCATTTTTATGACAGCCCTTACAGTTAACACCTATTAATAAATGCTAAGTCAACTCTACTTACAACATGCATAATGCAAAGCAAGCTTCTCTAAGTCAAAGCTGTATATAAAAAATATAGATAATTGTGCTTATTTTTCAAACTCGAAACCCACGGAACGTGTAGGATTGACAGTTTTTTGGCAATTTTCAGTTGGTTCCTAGTATACAATTATTTTATCTAGTTGTAAAACAACAACAAGAAGAAGAATAACAATAATAAAACAAGAAACAAACAAAACAGAAAATGATAAGGACATTTATATTAATTACGGTATATGAATAAAATGAAAATCAAAAGTGGACTATTGTTACAAGGGGAAACCAAGATACCAATTTCTCATTGTGCATTCATCATGTATTAAGACCTATATACTCCAGGCAAAAAAATTATATATGTCGCCTTAATCTAGTAGCTATTTGTAGTTTAGGTGAGTACTTCCATTGATATATACAAAAATATAGATTTGTACAAACTAATGGTGCATATTCAGTAGAACTGGCTTTTTAAGTAAACTGGAATAGTCGTGTACATTGATAAGGTTTAGCCTATTGAGTGACCTAGTAAACAGAATCCAAGCATGTGATGATAAATACTGTTGCAGTAATAACAAAGCATCTAGGTTTAAGAATGAAGTATTTTGTTACAATCCTAAGGTTAGAATTTATGTAGGAAATCTATTGCTATTTTCATATCCATAGACAAATATTTATATTTTAACTGTATCAATTTGGTGCTTTCGCCATTAGCCTCCCCTCCCATTATCCATACCATGATCATGATAGATGATCTCAATAGCCAACTCAACCATCAACAAACGCTATTGACACCATTCAAGCCACCTTTTTCTACCACATATCCATCCTTTTGCTCAGCAAAATAGCATCACCGACAACAA
Organism: Allium sativum; assembly: GCA_030737875.1. NCBI lineage: Eukaryota > Viridiplantae > Streptophyta > Magnoliopsida > Asparagales > Amaryllidaceae > Allium > Allium sativum. Next base: position 544,212,552 of record CM060918.1, read on the forward strand.
AATCACCCTCACTGACAAACCACTACCAGACAATCTATTATATGCTAAAACAAATCTCATAACCATATGCATATGAAGCCAACGGTAAAATAGTAAGACCAGAACAAGCAATAAGAACTCACCACCACTTTGCCAGCCTCGCCCGTACAGCGACGCTCAATCATGTCGCAGCTGAAATCCTCATCCAACGGAGCGCAGATCACCATCAAGGACCGCTTAACGCGCTGTCAGCAACTCAACTGATGCTGCTTTCGCCACTCAATTTTAACCAGCTAACGTCCAGCTTTCGGTGCATAAAAACAATTAATCTAGTGCGAAGCGGAATTAGATTTAGAAGGAGGAGAAATTAGATTTAGAAGGAGGAATTAGATTTTAATATAGAGTCGAGATTTAGAAGGAGAAGGAATTAGATTTAGAAGGAGGAATTGGGAAAGTTACGTGAATTGGGAAAGGTAGGTGAAGGCGGCACAAAATACTATTGCGCGAAGCGGTCCTGAAATATTTACACAGCCCGCCTTCTAATTTGTATAGCCCGCCTTTTACTCTGTAAAGGCAACTGATTATGTTTTGTTCATAAATTATAAATATTTAATATAATTTTTTATTGATAAATTACTGATTATAAATTATGATTATTTTTAGTTAGTAAATTAATTATTAAACTATTATAGATATTAATCACTAATGTATTAAATTACTAAAGTATTAAATATTAACGTATTAAATTACGTACATATTAATTGTTAGTAATTAATTTTAATTATTTGTTTTTCGCAACTGATAGTGAAGAGCAGTTGCTAAAGTTATGTTTTCCGCAACAGGTAGAGAAGAGCGGTTGCTAATTAGATAGTTTACTAGTTATTAATAATTAATTGCAATAAGTTATTAAATATAAGAAATAATAATTGATTATTATATTAACTAGTAATTTTAAATTATTTAGTCCTCTATTACAATAATTACAATAGTAGTAATATTAATCACTTAACGTTTATTTATTAATTATTTAATTATTAGTTATACATATTCATATTTCGACTTAATTATTAATTTTTATCCATTATTTTATTATTACTAACTAATCATTATTATTTTATAATTATCTAATAATTTTACTATTTTTTAACTATTAATTTATATTATAATTTGTTTATTATTTATTATTATTATTATTTGATTATAAATTATATATTAATAGTAATTACTAATTAAATAATATAATTTATAATGATATAATATTAATTATATTTTCCAATTATTATTTATATATAGTATATACATATATATGTATGTATGTATGTATTTATTAACTATTATGCTAATACTTCTTATATTATAACTGAATATTACTTGGGGGAAAATAATTTTTAAAAGTACGTTTTTTGCAAGTGGCTTTGCCTGTTGCAAAAAAATTGGAGTTATCGCAACTGGTGAAAACAGTTGATAAATATATAATTTTTGCAACTGATTTGAGAGTGTAGTTGCAAATAATATGCCTATTGCAACAGGAACGAAAGAGCAGTTGCTAAAAGTATGTTTTCGCAACAGGCATGAAAGCGATGTTGCGAAAAATATGTTTTTCGCAACATGAAGGAAAAGTCTGTTGTTAAATCTTATCTATTGCAACAGCTACGAAAGGTCTATTGCTAAATATCATTTACTGCAACTGACATTTGAGGCCTGTTGCAAATAGCTAGTTGCAATAGGGTATTTTTCTTATAGTGACAAAATTTACTATGTAATAGATAAAAGTCGAAGAAAATTTTCAGTTTCTGCACTGATGAATAACGGCAGAAATTCTGAAATATAAAGCATTCGATGTTGTATTAATCCGTACCTCTATGAATCTGGAATCTCTAGGCCAGTATTATTCACAATCACAACTGAGTTTTCCTGACATCTTAAGGTATACCAAGAGAGATGAAATGCTACCTTAAATAGGTAAATATATAAATCAGTCAAAATAACCCTTCCACAAATACCTTACCAAGTTCATCGCTGCCAGGCCAACCAAAGTCGAAATTTGTTATAAAAGTAGCTTATAACTTATAAGGCATAGTTGAATATATGTGATGATCTAAAAGGTTCCTTTTCATAAAACATGGTTTTGAATTGTCTATCTCCAAATTCGATTAGAATGGAAGTAGTGCTCAGTTTAGTCAGTTGATTGGAAACAAACAAATGATGAATATCATTAGAGAACAGGAGACACGCGAGTTTGGTTACAGAGGTTTTGGAACCAATTGTACGTAGTTGTATAATTGCCATTAATCTGATAATTTTTTTAGCCTTTAGATAGGCTTAGACAGTTGTTTTAAAGCTTGCTTAAGTATGTTATTGTCATGACATTTGGAACATCAGGATAAAGACTCAGATTGGTCTTCATTTATATATGTATGTTCCATACGACCTCTAATTTCTGAAGTAAAATCAGGGTGTACGACAGAAAGCATACTGGTTCTTAAAGTCGCTACATTCAAATGTTATACAGCCAAATATGTGTGCGTGTGGTGTTTTTTCTTTTTCTTTTTTTTATAAGAAAAAAAACCAGTATAGTCGCTGTATAGACATAGTTGAAACAACGTGCTAGGCCCAGCGATGAAACAAGAATTTATTGTTGTAGTGGACAAAAAGTTGTAAAGTGATTTTTTGATGATCAAACTTATTTGTAGAAGAGTTTGATGGAAATAAGAGAAATCGTATTTGCATTATGTCCTACAACAATATTAAAACATTTAAATTGCTATTTAAACAGTATGGTGTAATTTTAGTTTGCAGAATATTCATGAAACAAAGCAATAATAATGAATTAGTCATATGGATGCAGTAACCATTAACAATGTTAAGATGATTAATGCCACTTGTCCATATACTAATTTCATTTGCAATAGCCATTTAATGATATGTTCTTTAAATCGCTTGTCGGATTGAATGTGAAATGTAATAAGTAGTAACCACATCTATATACAAGTAACAGAATACTAGTTTGTATTTCAAAGATAATATGCAATCAATATCCTTTGTCATATTAGTAAGTATTATTATTTCAGAATCTTGGGTAGTGTAGTTGCCCACCTCATCTACTATATAGTCTCGTCGCTGGTTAGGCCCATAATCTATGGTGATGCTACGATGGCAGACAAGGTAACATCCACATGGTTTATTTACTTCATCTAATTTTTAACATCATGTTGAACATAAATAAACTTATCAAGTATTATGTTCATTGTAGATGCATCTTTATAATCTAATAATTAAATTAACTTAAACGGTTTATCATGATCTGGATACTTAGAGTTGCAAATGAAATATTTCAGACATTTATTCGAACTATTAAATTTAAACATCAAATATATTATTCTAGAATATTGGAACGAGCTCAAGTTTTGGATAGATGATCATATATAAAATCTTGTTGGATTTGGATTAGCGTGACTCACAGTAGGGTAGGAGTGCTAAAATGGTGCTGCAAAACGGGGTTGCTCCAAAAGAGTGTGTGTGTGTGTGTGTGTAAAGAGAGCGAGAGAGAGGAGGGTTCCGCTACACCTTTTATTTTGTACGCGAACTCTCCCCCTTAATCTCCACCACTCACTCTCTCTTCCCATTTCAAGATTATTTCTTAGTGCGAAGAGAGAGAATGAGTGGGGAAATGGGGGGTGGAGAGTTCACGTGCAAAATAAGAGGTGTAGCGGAACGACCCTCATATATATATATATATATATATATATATATATATATATATAGAGAGAGAGAGAGAGAGAGAGGGGATCAGTACCAATCCGATTAAGTTGAGACTTATAGGACGCAATCCGATGGGGGAGGTGCTCCATGTACTAGTGTTTGGTTTTTTAAAGTTAGTTTGTGAAATCGTCTTGACTTTTGCTGGATATTAAACGATATTTGTCAAGCTCAAATAATCGTGCGATGAGCATCAGATCGGTTCTGGTCCAAAGCATTGAGTTGATACTAGTGTATTATGTAGTGTCATTCTGCTTAGCTTGTCTAGCTATTAACCCCTTTTCTTGTTTCTACTCGACATGTGAACCTTTGGATCATCAATTTAAATCGTTCCCTTTAGAATCGTAAAGTCGCGTTTTGCTTGAATAGTTGGAAACAACAAGACAAAAGGTCGACCAAGGTATTTGCCTACGATGAAGCCGCCAGTGATGGCGGAGAAGGAAGTACGAGGTACATGATGCTTTTTTTAAACATATTTGTTAAAATGTCTAGATAGGCAAACCTTTAAACAAATAATATCAAGTTCGGTTGTTTGAAGTCTAACTCTAATGCGGACTGATCAAGGTTCAATCACTACAATAGATATTTTCTTGAATTCTGTTTTTACCTAGTTTGGTTTTCATAAGTCGTGCCTAGGGCAAGAAATATAGTGAGGTCGGCACTGGCACTACCTTCCCTGTTTGCATAGTGGCGGCTCTGAAAACCAGACAACATGGGTTGCACTAGGCATGGTTGAAAAACGGGGAAAAAGTAAAACCAGTTATTAAAACCTAAACAAAGTCATTCTCAAGTATAACAAAATCTAAAATTGTATTGCGGTATGTTCTGGGTGTTAACCTGTTACAAGTATAATACCTAGACAACATGGGTCCGAGATTTTGATTTTGAATCACAAGGTAAAAAAGAGACGAGGGAAGCCGTCGGAATTTATAGAGGAGGAGGGTTTCGGGCCTTGGGCCCAATTGACAATTCGCACCCCACATTGGGATACGAATTCTCGTATCCCACTGGAATACGAAAATCTCGTATCCCACCGAGACACGAAATTTCGTATCTCCATGTGGGTTATGAAATCTCGTGCCCCCACATGAAGGGTACGAGCCTATATAAAAAAAAAGGGAGAAGAAGAAGACTAAATATATGAATGTATGTATTTTCATAATGGATGCACATATTTTTCATGTATGCTCACACACATCCTCACTCACACGTATATGCGTGTTGCACTTCATTTTTTACTCCCCGTCGCCTCGCGCAAAACCGCGTGAAAATCCGTGAGCGTGAACACAATGTCATATCAACAACAACTCGTTTACAGGATCCCGTAAATAAGAGTCAGATCTAACGTTTACTTTCATGAGTCAACAGGAACTCAACGAGTATTTTTCTATCAACTCAAAGCACACCATGTAAAGCCAAGACGTACTTTGGGAGGCGAATGTTTACCGACCTTTTGGTCTGGTTCCCAAAAGTACACCTGACACACTCGACTTAGCACAGCGTGTGATGTTAACGCCCGAAGTGTTGCCAAAACACCAAGGATTCAAGACCAAGAGAAGATGCTTAAGCGCAAGCCTCACAGCTCTTTAAAACCATGGTTTCGTATCCCCTTGCCTTCACACAAGCTCGAACCCTCTTACCTTGACTCTCTGCTTTTCGTACCCCTACAGGTCGAATCCCTCAACACTAGGAAGCCTTGATTCCCCTTGTCCCGTACCTCCCTGTCTCGAGCCCATCTACATCACTGAACCTAGGACCACTTAATTTCGTACCCCTCAGTGCCCTCCTACTTCATATCCAATGTCTCGAACTCCAGCACCCTAGGGACATCTATGAGACAAACATATTTATCGTACCCCACGGGGTACAAAATTCGTATTCCCAAATAGGGGTATTAGTTTTTGGGGCACGACAAGGGGGATCCCAGATTCTTGAGGCATGCACTTAGGTATACGAAATGTACTGTCGTGGTCTCCAAATCTTACATACTCCCATGCCACCTAACCAACACACTATAAATACCCCCAAGCTTGCACTTTAAAGGGGTTGGAAATTGGTTGATTTGACACCTCTTGAGAGATCCAAGTGACCCCTTTAATGGCATCTTTGCTTTAAGAAAGAAGAAGCATGAAAATTAGTTTTTCCCAATATTTATATATGATAATTACGACATACAAATACTTAGAAATGTTTGTAAAAAGATGTCATGAGATAGTCCAAAGCTTGTAACCACTACAACAAAATTACCCTTTTACAACTAGCATTCTGCAACAGTTTGACGAACTATTGTAAATGTATAGGGCTTTAACAACATATAGTCGGGTAAGTGTCGTGGAAAGAATACTTCAACAATATTTGAAGAAAAAATGTTGTAAAATAAATTGTCTTGACTACGTTTTCAAAACGTTGCAGAAATATATCTATAATAACAAAACACTTGCATTATAAAAGGTTGTTTTCTTCAACAACATTCATTCAACCAGACTAAATTATGCCAACATTATCCTCATTCCCAAACATTCGGGGGCCAACACTTTATCTTCTTTTCGTCCCATTAGCCTGCTAAATACTACTTTTAAAATCATCACAAAGGTGTTGGCTAATCGTCTTCAATCTGTTATAGGGGTGAGCAATATTCGGTTAAAACCGAATTAACCGACCAAACCGGTTCATTTCGGTTGGTTCGGTTCGGTTTTAAAACTAAATCGGTTTGAATTCAGTTTGTAAAATAATTTTTTTTGGTTATCGGTTTAACCGAATTAACCGAACTTTTAATTTATAATCTAATTTTTTGGTATTGGAGTACTTTAAATAATTAATTTAGTTACATAATATAAAGGCTTTTCTTGCAAATAGATCAAATTTCATCATAAACATAAAATTTACTATATAAAATTTCTCCAAACATAATTTTATGGTCTATTTTCACTGAATCTATCATTTGAATAATAGTACATCTTTCAAGTTCGGTTACATCGGTTATCAACCGAATTAACCGAAATTAATTCGGTTCGGTTTGAAAAAAATTCGGTTTCAATTCGGTTGGAGTTTTTTTACGTCCAAACCAACCGAACCGACCGAACGCTCACCCCTAATCTGTTATTGCCACACTTGTTGGACCAGAACAATCTGCTTTCATTTTGGGGAGGAACATTCATGACTATATCGCTGCAACTCAGGAAATAATCTCCTTCTGTCATCACTCATCTACCCCTGGTGTTTTACTTAAGCTGGATTTTTCCAAAGCATTTGATTCAGTAAGTTGGCCCTTTATCATGGATGTTTTTAAACATAGGGGTTTTTCAGATAAATGGTGTTCATGGATTGATAATATACTTAATTCATGCTGCTCATACATTTCAGTAAATGGTGCTTCTGGAAACCTTTTCAAATCTAAATGTGGGCTTAGACAAGGCGATCCTCTTTCCCCTTTGATTTTTGTGCTTGTTGCTGATGTGTTTAATCAAATGGTTAAACAAGCTTCTTCACATGGTTACTTGGCTGGTATTTCTCTCCCAAATACTCCCCTATGCATCAACAATTTACAATTTGCAGATGATACTATTATTTTCTCTTCCCCTGAACCTAACCATATCCAGTGCCTCAAAATCCTGTTATATGTATTCGAGCTGATATCTGGTCTTTCCATTAATTTTAATAAAAGTGTTATTTACATGCTTGGTAAGTCAGATCATCTTGGTGACTTGATTTCTTCTACTCTCAGCTGCAAGGTAGCAAAATTCCCAATGACCTACCTTGGTTTACCTCTCAGACCCTCAAAGCTTCATAAAAATGATTGGCTTCCCCTTATCAATAAGATTGAAACTAGATTAGCGGCTTGGAAAGCAAATTCATTATCATCTATGGGCCGTGTAATTTTAGTTAAATCTGTGCTTTCCGCTATCCCTACATATTGGATGTCTTTTCATAAACTCCCCAAATGGGTAATTTGTAAGATTGATTCAATTCGAAGTTCATTTCTTTGGAATGGTCATAACATCAAGAAATTAATTAACTGGAGGACGGTATGCCTACACTCTGATCAAGGGGGGCTTGATGTTCTTGACCTTTACCACCTTAATATTGCTTTGTTGGCCAAATGGGTTTGGAGACTCCTAAGCCCTGGAAATTTCATTTGGAAAAATTGGATTTTAGCTCGCTACTTTTCTTCAATCCCCCATCTTGTTTTGCATCATCGTTCTTCCTCTAGAATCTATCCCTTCTTGCATGGGATTCTATCTTGTCTTCCTCGTATTAAATTTCTGTTTCATGTCTCTTTGGGGGGTGGTTCATCCTGTTTATTTGGCACGATATTTGGCTTGGTCAGTTACCTCTCTCTCTCTTACCTTTTCTTCACTCTTTTCTCTTCAGTCTAACCCTTCGCTTTCTGTTGCTGATGCTTTTAACGATGATTATGTTAGTTTAGTTCCAGGTTCGCTATTTGATCGGAGTATTCTTTTTCAGTTGCTAAATATCTTTGCACTCATTAGCAACACTCAGCTAAATAACTTGGATGATCATTTTGTTTGGGTTCTCTCTCCATCTAGAGGCTTTTCTGTTTCTTCACGTTACAAGTACCTGAATTTTTCGGGTAGATTGTTTAAATTCTCAAGACTTTGGAAATGCAAGCTGGCTCCAAGAATTCTCTTCTTCCAATGGTGTTTGATTCATGAAAAGGTCAATACAAGAGAGAAGCTCTTCAAACGCAATGTGGTTCCTGACCCCAACTGCCCTTTCTGTAATTCTCATGCTGAATCCATTCATCATCTCTTCTTTTCCTGTGACTATACCTACCCAATTTGGGCTGCAGCAAGTACCCATTTAATTGGTTTCATCCCCATCATTTCTTCTTTTTTTGACCATTGGGAATCTGATTCTTGTCCAATACTTGATATCTTCCTGGCTGTTTATAGTTGGTGTATATGGAAAGAAAGAAATGCAAGGATTTTTAATAACAAAGCTAGTTCGATCATGTCTATCTGTCATCGCATCATTCATATTTTTTTGTCCTCGTCAGGTTCTGGAGTCAATCATGCTGCTATATTCAGGTTTGCACTGCCGGTGGCCACTTCTCCAGCTACTTCTGTTGATAGCAATGATACAGCGTCTAGCATGGAGCTTATGTGATGACTGATGTTGCCTCTTTATTCCTCAGCGTAGTATTTGTATAATTATGATGGTTAACTGTTTGATCTGCATGCTTTTGTAGTTGTATTCATAATATACTCTACGTGTGTTGTATGATGTATCTTAAACTTTGTGGTGATGGTTGTTTTTTGGACCACCAACTGGGTTTGTCAGTTGGATAACTACTATTATCTATTAATTAACCGGCTGTGTAGCCCCGCGCTACATATCCGTTTGCTCTAAAAAACAACATTCATTCAATTTTGTTACACTGCATAAATATATGACATACTTTAATTGTTGTAAAGATATATATCATGGTAAACCAATTAAGACATGAACTTTTCGTTTAACAAAGAAATTTTATATTACAAAATATACTTATTTGTCAAAACATAATACATTATTTATGGAAGTCCGTAAAATCAAAATTTACTCACTGTAAAGAGATGACGGTTCACAAATATTCATGGTATTTGAAGACATCCTTTTAAAAGTCGTCAAATAATATAAAAGTTCGATCTTTTTAAAAATCACTGAGAATAATGAACTCATAAAACTTCGAATATTTGATAAGAATTGAATCCTGAAAGCAATGCAATGAAAAATTAGAAAAGTACGAGTGTTTAAAAAAATTGTATTTTAAAAGTAAAAAAAATCAATTTTTAAGAATTGAATCTTAAAAACATCTATGAAATATTGAAAATTTCAAAAAGTAAAAGCTTCGATTTTTTTATTAGGTCCATTTGATTTGGCTGCCAAAAGTTTCAAAATAAAATATAAGAGAAAAATTCATTTAAAATAGCTTCAAAGCTTTTCTTATATCATTAACACGCTTTATGTTGTAACTTTTAAATATCCACCATGGGGTCTAAGAATTATCATTCACACGTTATTATTTTTACCGCCTCCTGACTAATCCACATGCTGATATTGGGGGAGCATCAACTGTTAGATCTCTAATCCAACTAGCGATCTGAGTCATCTAGAGAAAGCACGCCTTTTTCTTTTCGTGGATTCATTCACCAAAAGATACATTCCTCATTCCTAAGAGCATCTCCAACAGACTTACGGGTCATAACATAACGACCCGTAAGATTCAGGCGGGATTGGGGATATTGTGCCAGCAGGGACGAGCCGATTTTATCGGCTCGCCATATGGCGAGTCGATAAAATCGGCTCGTAGCCTCCCCACAATACAATCAATGACGACTTAACAAATAGCATACATATACAACCCATAAGTCTGTTGGAGATGCTCTTAGTACTAATAACACAGAAACAAGTGGTTATGATCAAAATGATTCAACTAGTATTTCGCATAACAATAAGCATACAGATACAACCAGCCATTAAAGATACAACAACTAATAATAGCACATGCTAACTAAAACATCAAAGAAAAGTACATGTTACACATTCAATCTTAAGGGAGTCTCATAGCATTCATTCGCAACTCTTCAACATTATTTTCGAGACGCCTAATCTCTCGTTCGTTTGCATATACTATTCCCCTTAGGCACAACGGTTCGTTAATCCATTCGGTGTAACTGCATCCATTTGGATAGGAAGGACATTTCTGCATGCATCGACCAATATTGCTGCCTTCTTCTCGAACCACAACTTCAACCGCATGACCGCAATGGCAAAGTACAGGATAAGATTCAACTTCATGTTCATACGATGGTACTCGATAGAACTCTACTTCTTGTTGTGGTTGAGCGAGATCTTGTTTGTTCGATTGTTGAACATGTGGTACTTGAACTTCTTGTGGAAGACGTACGTTCCCCTGTAGATGCGATAGTTCATCCTGGGGTCTAATTTGGATTAGAAACTGGAATTCGTCTTCGAGCTGCTGAAGTCTCATCTGTTTGTACGCCTGTTCATCATAGTCAGTATCTGATGGCCAAGAAGGCATTTTGATCGAGTGATAAAAGGAAGAGGAAGTACTAGAATGAGAACAAAGTTGTTTGAGTGAGGTATTATGTGAGTAAATTGACAGAAATATATAGCTGCGTAGTGTACAAATCAATAAAATAAATAATGATGTTACCGGTCACTGTTACGTCTGTGCTTTACGTATTGCTCGACACTGTTTCGCCTGACGTAATACTGTAGGGAATCTGCTTTTCTTACTGTCTTGATGTGAACGGTCACTAGTTCCATTTTTATTTACGTGATGCGGTTTCCAAAGCAATAGGCAGCACTAATGCTCAAGTGAATGATAACGACTCTATTTTTTAACTCCTTTGTGTGTTGAAATGTTTAGTTTAAACGGGGACGACCCGAGTTGTTTGAGGGAGATAAGTTGTGAGTCAGTGGACATAAATCCTTTTTGAAGAGGTCCATAATAGTGGATGAGCACGACCCAAATCTTTAACTCCTTTTTGCATTGAAATGTTTTATTTAAACGGGGACGGCCCAAGTTTTTAACTATTTTGCAGTCATAAATATAAATAATACCTTTTAACTTGCATACAAACTACGTTCAATATAGAAAAATACAAAGATACATGCATGTATTGGATGTTTGACACAACATACAACTACGATATAGTGCCACATGACGTTAAACACAATACAGGGAAATAAAACATAGTACGATATAGCTAGACCCTAGTTTTCGGACGCACGGGGGAACCCATACAACATTTTAGCCTTTGCTGCAACAATCACCCTTTCAAGGTGACCTACCTCTGCTTGTATCTCTAAAGCATACGTGACACCCCTCTCCATCAGTGGTGGATCGATCCATGAGAAAAAATTACAATGTTCCACCCATTGTCAATTAAGTGCAGTAATGTACGCTTTCCAACCATAAAAGCGCCGACATGCGTTGCTTTGGCTTTTAGAAACAACCACGTTACATTCTACTCCGCAGTAGCAAAGTACTGAACAACCCGTCATGTTGGACCTTGACTTATCTGGGTTCTCCCGAGCAATTACTTCCCTTAACCGAGCATTGTGGGTTTTTTGAAGAGGTCCAATACGTTGGACGACAACGTTCGGTTGCGTGGCACTAAAGAGCTCAGACTCCACTTCTTCTCCAGCTTTCACTAGATCATCCAATTGCATTTCGGGCACAAACTCGATTGGTTGCTTATTTCTTTCGTACTGCTCATACATTTGGACCATGGTTTCTTCACTGTATTCCCAAGCAGACATGTCGTACTACTAGAAAATTGGTAGGGAGATAAAATAAATAATTTGACAGCCTTAGTCTTCGAGAGTGCTAGATTTAAAGGTAGAGGGCTAAGTGGTCGTAAAGGTTGACAAGTCCCCGAATTTCGTGTTTTTCTTTATTAAAGCATTTCACATGTCAGGTTTGTAAAGGTTACAGCGTGTAGTAACATCAACTGTTTTACGGTAGAGGAAGAGCAACTCAACTGTTGAGGTCATAGTGTAGTCATGTCATATGTCTCGATGCTAGCAGCTCGAGTAATGACGACAGAGCTTTATCAACAATCACCTCCACTTGTTTAAATAGTTCATACTTCGTCTCCCAACCAAGATTATTATTTGTGCTTTCTATATCAACCATGACTTTAAGGTGAGAAACCACTATTCTTTTTGTTTCTACGTGTTCAAGTACTTCTTTGTATTAGACAATACGTTTTTCTGTTTCTCTGGTCGTTCCTCGTTGCCGAATCTTGTGAGAAATGACAATAGATGTTGCATAGATCGATGTCCTCTTCGTCTGTCCACGGACTGGTTCCTTGCCTGCTTAACGAAGTTTCAAATAAATTGCTCGTTTTTCCTTGGGAAAACTGGCTTCCATCTGTTGTCGGATGTGAAAATTCTCCAAATGGTGAAGACATTATATAGCAAGAGTTTGTTTAGAGTAAAGAGATGTAGAAAGAAATTGTGAATATGTTGTGATGTACAATGGTAAAATGGAACCATTTTATAACTGGAAATATAGCCGTTTGAAAAGTTTTGACCGTTGGGAAACAAAACCCTAAGAAAGCCATTGGGAATGTAGGGGGAATGGCGAGCCGATTTTATCGGCGCGCACTGATAAAATCGGCTCACCATTTGGCAAGCCGATAAAATCAGCTCGCCGGACCAATTCATGATTCTGAATTGGCCCCGTAATATTCCCCTGAATATTCAGGGGAATAAGGACTGTTGGCTACCAAATTCATGATTCATAACATGAATTGGGTAGCTGTTGGAAATGCTCTAATTATCTCGAATGAAAAATGACAACAAAATATGAAATAAAACTCACGGTTTTAGATCTAGAGCAACCTAAGTTTCACTCGTTTTTCCAGGTATTGGTATTAATTTTGCAGTCATGATTTTAAGTTCTCTCGAATTAATGATGAAAGATTATTTGTATTGAAACACTGTATTGCTCAAATGGAAAGAAGGACCTAGAAAATTTTCTGCTTTAGGTTTCATTTGATATCAGATTCGATTTGTTTCCTATATTTCCTTTTGGAAGAACTATTTCTCCTTTTTGAGCACAAAGTAAACAAATTCAGCAAGCAAATTTTGACGATTGATTTTGATTTATAAGTCCGAATGAATAAAAATTTCAATACTCATTTGGTATCTTTTATGCATTCATTGCTAGCAACACTAAGGTCATCAAACAACATATTTGCTTATTTTCATTATAGACTATAAATGTGAATATAAAATGGTATTTAAGAGGGATCAAATGCAAGATGTTGATACATTTTATACACTCTGTGATTCTATATTCATTACTAATATTAATCTCATCAAGCTCCTTTTTTTTAAATCTAGAATTACTAAAACAAGCTGATATTTGTGTATAATCTTTTAACCTTTTGTTATCATCTCAATCGGTTTTAATTCTAACTCATTTCAAAAGAATTTTCAATGGATGTATAAAGAATTTTTTGGTGACACTAATCGATTTACTTCTAAATAACATAGTAGTGTTGGAATGAAATAATGTTTTGTATGGATTCAATCTTGTGTGTGTTTGTACTTTACATGTTTGCAAAGTTGAGTCGACCAAGCTAAACATGTTGGAATTTTGTATGTGCCTTTTTATGGCAATGCTTATTTTACATTTGCTTTATATCTTGCATTGCAAATAAATAAATATCGGAAGAATAAATCATAATTGTTGCCGACAGCAGTTTAAGTCACATTTAATTTTTCACTTAATTTAATATTTGAGGATAAAATTCCGCAAAATTCTTATCTAACATCTCACTTACGAACTCATCTATTATGAGATACTTGACTGAAGACATACTAAGTTGTGACGGCACTTTATTAGTCATCCTCACTAGAAAAAGGGTACATGTAATGTATTGGCTTGTCATATCTACGCATTATTAAATATTGATAGGTTATTCTACATGCTTAGGATATGTGATATTTTTGGTTATTTTTTCAAATTCAACTACACAAATAATTAATAACTCTTGATTATCATATTATTTTTTGATTGAACCATACATTATGTTGATCATCTTATTCATTAGAGAAAGAAAGCGTGCAGAATAGAATTGAAGAAATTTTCTGAAGAATGGCGAGAGCAGAGGAAAATCTTTATTCAGGAAAGTGTAAAAAAAATATAATGTACAGGATAGCTTATGTTTATATAGACACTGTACAACGTTTAAGGCCCAATAGATACAAGCCCAGAATTGTAAATGATAGCTAAAATGCAGATGGGTAAAGCCTGGACCTGATACAATGTACTATTGTATATATGTAGAAATCAGCAGTGCAGCCGTTATTTCTATTACCCCCCCACAAAACTTAGGGTTTCTGAAGCCCTAATTTTGCATCGTTGTGCCAAATTACGAGTGAATAGAAGCGAAATTCCATCCTTTATACTTCTGAATCTCCTTTCGTCTACAGATCTGAGTGTTTGCTCTTCTCTGATGACTTGCTTGACTTCATCGTCGAGTTCTTCATGGATTTGTCTTCAGATTCAGAGAATTGAGCTTTACTGTCCTTTAGCTTTTCAGCAACGGTTTTCGTTTCCTCTTTGCTTTCTGATTTTCTCTTCAGTTGGTCAGAAACATTAAGTTCAAATCTGAGTCTGGTATAATTTTTAACTGATATAGCTTTTGTTAAAATATCCGCTCTTTGGTAGAATCCAAGTATATGATTTACTTGAATCTCTCCCTTCTGCACAAGTTCTCTTACAAAATAAATGTCAATCTCTATATGCTTAGTCCTTGCATGCTGAATAGGATTTTCTGTCATATACACATCACTCTTATTATCACACCACACAGTTGGCTTGATTCTTGAATTTAGTTTGAGCTCATGTAGCATAGATTGTAGCCATTTTATTTCTACTGTTGCATTAGCTATGCTTCTGTATTCAGCTTCAGTACTAGATCTGGAAGTTATAGGTTGTTTTTTTGAGCACCATGATATTAAACTATGACCAAAATAAATGCAATGTCCACTGGTAGATCTTCTATCATCCGGATCCGAGGCCCAATCAGCATCTGCATAGCCAGTTATATGTAAATGCTGACTTGTCTTCAATGTTAGACCAAAATTGATAGTTCCCTTTAGATAGCGCAGAACCCTCTTAATAACTTTCCAATGAGTATCCATGGGTTTCTGCATAAACTGAGATAATTTATAAACAATATATGATATATCAGGTCGTGTTATAGTTGCATATTGATGTAATCCTATAATACTCCTGTATTCAGTTGCATTAGAAATTGCTTCTCCCCCATACTTCGAATAATTCTGAATGCTTATCATTGGAGTAGGCTGGGGTTTAGCATTTATCATTTTTGTTTTGACAAGTAAATCAGTTATATACTTTTTCTGACATAGTGTCATCTCTGATTCAGTCCTATTGACTTCTATGCCGAGAAAGTAATTTAATTCTCTTAAATCTTTTATAGAGAATTGCTGATCTAAATAATGAATTAACTTGTCAATGTCATCAGGGTTACTACCAGTTACTATTAGATCATCCACATATATCAGTATGTAAACTGTTGAAGCACTATTTATTTTAATAAATAATGAGTTATCTGATTTGGTAGACTGATATCCAAACTTTATTAAGATATTTTTTAGTCTATCAAACCAAACTCGTGGGGCCTGTTTTAGGCCATAAATAGCTTTATTCAGTTTACATACTAAGTTTTGATTGTGGTTGTAACCCTGAGGTTGTCTCATGTATATTTCTTCTTCAAGGATACCATTTAAGAATGCATTGTTAACATCTAAATGTTTAACATGCCACTTCTTACATAATGCAATTGTGAGTATAAGTCTAATAGTTGTGGGTTTCACTACAGGTGAAAAGGTTTGAGTAAAATCAAATCCATATTCCTGAGTGAAACCCTTTGCTACTAACCTGGCCTTATACTTATTGATTGATCCATCTGGGTTCTTTTTAAGCTTGTATGTCCACCTGCAACCCACTATATTCTTATTTGCTGGTGGACATACTAGCTCCCAAGTTTTATTTCTAATGAGAGCATTATATTCCATATCCATAGCAATCTTCCAGTTTTTATCTTTAATGGCCTGTTCAAAAGAATCAGGTTCACAATAACTGGAGTATGTCATGTAAGCTTTTGGTTTGAAAATACCACTTTTAGCCCTAGTAATCATTGGATAGCCAATCTGAATTGGTGGCTCATTTGGTGGTGAGCTGTTCACACTATCTGATTCTGAAGAGAATTCTGATCTGGTACTTTGAGAGTTTGCATTTTCAACTAATGTCTGATTTTCTGAATTTGCAGGATTGTGCATGGCGTGGCTGGGCTGCTGTGAATTATCATAGCTTTTTGAGTTTAGTTGTGATGATTGACTCGTCTCAGCAGCCTCACTTTCATCATTGTGATGCCATTTCTCAGAATAAATTGGAATTTCAGGTATAGATAAATTTGGATTCCTTACCTTGTTTGTAGTAGTAATTTCCCTGTTGCTAAAAGGGAATACCGTTTCATTGAAAACAACATGTCTACTTATATATATCTTACCTGTCTCATCAAGACATTTGTACCCCTTTTGATTAGTAGTATACCCCAAAAAAGTACAGGGCTTAGATCTGAAATTCAATTTATTAGTATTATATGGCCTTAAATACGGAAAACATAGACATCCAAAGGGTTTTAAACTATTATAGTCTGGTTTAACACTGTACAATTTCTCGAGTGGTGTAATGTCCTTCAACACTTTGGTTGGTTGCCTGTTAATTAAGTATACATAGGTATTGAAGGCCTCTGGCCAAAATTTGAGGGGTAGCTTTGCTTGTGCCAACAATGTTAATCCAGACTCTATAATATGTCTATGTTTTCGTTCTACAAGGCATTTTGTTGAGAAGTATAAGGGCAGGTTATTCTGTGAATAATCCCACATTTAGTAAAGTAATTATTCAGATTTTTAAATTCACTCCCCCCATCAGATTGAAATAATTTTAACTGAAGTGTTGAGTTGTTTTTCAGCCATGGCAATAAAATTGATAACTGCATTATGAGTTTCAGACTTAAATTTTAAAAAATAAATCCAAGTATATCTTGAATAAGCATCAATAAAGGCTATATAATATTTATATCCAAAATCAGAATTTATGGGTGCAGGCCCCCATAGATCTGTTGCAATTAAATGCAGTGGCTCAGTGTAAACAGTTTCAGAATCATTAAAAGGTAACTTGTGGCTTTTTCCTACTTGGCAATAATCACATATATATGGTAAAGAGATAGAGTTATACTGAATATTATGTTCAGCAAGAATTTTCATTACAATTTTTGCACTTGGATGACCAAGTTTGAAATGCCAAAGATCAAAAACATTTCTATTGCTGACATCATTGTACAAAACATTCATATTACAGTGTTTTTCTTGTCTTATACCATTGCTGTTTTAACAGTGTTAAACTTGTAAAGTCCTCCTGTCATGTTACCCTGTAAAATAGGTTCCTTAGTTAGAATATCCCTAACTAAGCAGTATTTAGGGTAAAATTCGATAAAGACATTGTTATCATGAGCAAATTGAGAAACACTAATTAAAATTTTCTTGATCTTTGGTACTCTTAACAAATTATGCAAATATAACTGTCTCTTACCATTTATGCTAGCACTACCAATATGAGTGATAGAGATACTTTTACCATTACCCAATAAAATTGAGTGCTTACCTCTGTAGTCTTTTCCTTCAAGATTCAGGTTATCCAAATTGTTTGTGATATGATGTGTAGCTCCGGAGTCTAGATACCTACTGTCATCTTGCAATGTGTCTAGTTTTGTTGTGTCATTTTGATTGTTGTTCCTGCTAGCATTATCTTGATTGTTATTTTCTGATTGAGACTGAGCGATATTAACATTTGGATTGCCATTGTTCCAATGATTCTGATTAGGTGTGTAGCCAGTGTTGAACCTGAAATAGCAGTTCAATGCTGTGTGACCCATCTTTTCATAGATTTGGCATTTTGGTCGATTGGAGTTACTCCATCTGCCTCTGCCTCTTGCTCTTCTAGCACCACCACCTCTTTGTTAAGATTGTTTATTCCTGTTACTGTTATTTTGATTCTTTCCTTTATATCCAGTAGTGAAATTAACTGAATAATCAGTTTCTTGAGGTTTCTTGGCATTTATTCTAGCTTCATGTGAGAGTAGAATTGAATGTACTTCATCGATAGGGGGAACAATTTTTTGTGAAGTTATCACCGCCACCACAGCTTGATAGTCATTATTCAGACCATTGACTAGATATAGAACTTGATCGTTGTTGGGCACCTTGTTCCCAGTTGCATTTAACAAGTCACGCAATTTTTTAACTTTTGAGATATATTCTCGCATTGACATGTTCTCCATTTTCACACTTTGTACCTGATTCTTATAATGAAGTACTTTAGCCGAACATTGACTATTAAATTCCCTTTCAATAGTGGTCCAAATATCATAGGCAGAACTACATCCAATGACTTGGGGTAATAGACTAGCACTTATAGACGATAATAACCATGAACTGATGAGCCTATCTTGTCTGTGATATTTAACATACTTATCATTTGCGACTGTCCTATTGTTTTCATCAGTGATAAATTTTATTGGAATATCTATTGTAACAAGAATGTACTCCTCAAGTCCATAACCTTGAATTGGAGCTTCAATTTGCAATTTCCAGAGAAGATAATTATCTTCCTCAAGATGTATTGTTATTAACTGACTTTTAAGACTGATGAATGTTTTTACAGATTGGTCACTGGATGTATTATCCAGAGAAGTATTCAGACCATTGTCTAAAGTTGCAAAAATTTCGTCACCCATTGGTGACGAACAGACGATGATACAGGATTAACAGACACAAATCAGAGTGAAGAATGCCGTAATTAATCAAGAATCTAAGCGGATTATTCAGACAGGTATGTAGCAGCCAGAGAAATCTAATGATGAATGGTTTTCTTTAATGGTAATAACTTTCTGAAGAATTCTCTCGGCAAGGCTCTTACTTGTTTGATATTTTCTTGTGTTATTCCTGGCGATCTTGATTCTGATAATAAAGGATATAACCAATTGATTGGCTGCAGCCTGGACACGATGATTTCAGGCAGGGCACTGATCAATGAAATTATATCTTCACTCAAATGATGAGGAGTATCCTCTGATGAGCCATACCCAAATGATGAAGTTATAATCTGATGGGTATGTTGATCAAGAAGCGCAGCTGTTGATGCAATATGCCGTTAGGCAGTTCAGTGCTCCGATACCAAGAAAGAAAGTGTGCAGAAATGAATTAAAGAATTTTTCTAAAGAATGGCGAGAGCAGAGGAAAATCTTTATTCAAGAAAGTGTAAAAAAAAAATATGTATAGGATAGCTTATGTTTATGTAGACACTGTACAAAGTTTAAGGCCCAATAGATACAAGCCCAGAATTGTAAATGATAGCTAAAATGCGGATGGGTAAAGCCTGGACCTGATACAATGTATTATTGTATATATGTAGAAATCAGCAGTGCAGCTGTTATTTTCTATTAATTAGAAATATAAATCAATCTATCACTAAAAATTGAAAATGGTTTATACTTTTAGTGCAAACTATGATATCATCAACAAAAATACATTGAAATCGTACAAATTACAAATCATGGGATAAATTATGTTTTATAACCCGTGTTGTTGATTTATTGGACCAAGTCATCTGACCGGTCCTAGTGAATCTCTCATTATTATAAAATTGTGTTTTTATTTTGTTACAATAGAATATGTGGTGGACAAGTATGAAAACAACACATGCTTTATGAATTTTGCATTTGCATTTGGTGTATGTTTAGAGACCATTTCGTTTGTGCAAAATAAAATCGTGGAATCAAGTATTTAGCTAAATCCATCACATGTCATGCAAATATAAAAGTAACCTGACCATGACTTCACCCAAGTGTCTTGACTTATTTGATGATAAATTAGGTGAAGTTTTTTTTCCTTTTGACGTTTAACTTATTGTGGATATACAGTGATTTGATTCCAGGAATAGTGGACATACTGTGCATTTTGACTTGGTGAAAAACAGAGTTTTAAGTCAATCGAAAACTTAATTTTAAGTTGAGTTTTAGCTCAGTTTTTAATTCAAGATAAAACTCTGTTTTTAGCTGTGTTAAAAAGCTCAGTTAAAAAACTGTGTTAAGCTTGGTTTTAATCTGAGTTCAATACAAAACTGAGCTAAACACAGTTTTTAGCTGATTAAACTCAGTTAACAACTGTTTTTTAATTAAAAAAACTGGAGTTTTTAAGCACGATAAGTTTAAAACTGATATTTAACTATTTTTTTTAACAATTCTACAAATTTCATAATGAAAAAACCAAAACTCTGTTCAGTTCAAAACCCCTTTCAGGCCAATATTTAATCTCATAATCTGTAGTCGAAACCTGAGTAATGGCTGCTTCTTCCTCTCTTATCCCCCCTCTTGTTCCTAACTGCGGACTCCGATCTAAACATTCTTCAAGAATTGGAAATGGACATGCATGACTGAAGATTAAGAACACAAGATTGAATGCGGTGGATGAAGTTGTTGGAGCTAGATTCATGCGATGGAGAAGAAAGATGAGAGACCAGTTGTTGTTATTGACAATTATGATAGTTTTACCTATAATCTTTGCTAGTATATCGGAGAGGTTGGGCTTGCTTTGAGGTGTATCGAAATGATGAGATTTCAGTGCAGGAAATGCAAAGGAAAAATCCAAGAGGAATTCTGATTTCACCTGGGACTGGTACTCCTAAAGAATTGGGAATATCCTTGCAAGCTGTACTTAAACTTGGACCTATAATTCCTTTATTTGGAGTTTGTATGGGATTGCAGTGCATAGAAGAAGCATTTGGAGGAAAGATAGTTCGTTCTCCTTCAGGTGTTGTATATGGGAAAGGCTCTCGTGCTTGTTACGATGAAAAACATGATGATAATGTTTTCAGTGGTTTTGCCAACCCTTCACTGCTGCAAGATATCACAGTCTTGTTATCGATAAAGATAGCTTTCTTGGTGACTGTCTTGATATCACAGCATGGTCTGAAGATGGGTGCTGCTCGACATAAGAAATATAAAGATATCCAGGGAGTTCAGTTTCATCTTGAAAGTGTCATAACTGAGGAAGGTTTAAAGATGGTCAAAAATTTCATCAAGCAAATTCACAGTTTTCAAGTCGCTGAATCATAGATATGATCAAATAAGTTTCAAAATGCTTTCTAACAGTAACAACATTATACAAAATGTAGCAATTTCAATAAATTATTGTTTTTTTTCTCAAGTTATTTTTATATGGCTACAGAAGTGAAATGATCCTACCAACATAGGGATCATATACATGTAAATGCAATGTAGGATGGGCCAAAATGAAAATTTATTTATATTGTAATAATGATAGTACTTCAAATTAAATGCTCAAAGAGAAGTTAATTACTGCAAACAAACAAAAAAACTGTTTTTACTGGAGTTAAACAACTAATTTTTTTACTCAGTTTTAACTGAGTTGTCGATTTCTAAGCTGAATTTAATCAACGAAGTTGTAAATCTTATTGTGTTAATTTTCTTTTGTTTATTCTTGAATCGTTTTAACATGTTATGTTTTTTTTCTTAGATTGTCCTTGAGGTTTGGGTTAAAAGGCAGTGATCAGGAAGTTGAACATGCTGGAGGTGGGAGGTCAACTCAACAGGTAATCAAAAAATCATCAAAATCAAGTGCCAGTGATAGTAATTATGAGAGTGAAGCCTCTATAGAGCAATGAAAGCTAAAAGAAAAGGCCTAAGTTTTCAAAGCCTGAATCTTCAAAACCAAAGTGGAGTGAGTTACTCAATCATGTTGTAAATTCAAACTCTGGGATTCTTCCAACTACGTACAAGCAACTGGGAGATAAATTGCTTGATATAGAATGGGGTTATGCTGTGTTAGACTTCATTAGTGACTTGAAAGCATTAGGTACCTATTTCCCCATTGTTTCAAAAATTATGGTTACATATTCATCTATTATTGTCTGCATATTATATTAGACCTAATCTGTAAGTTGAATTACTGTAAATTAACGAAGATCATGCTGAGAAGGTCACGCTGAATGAAGTATTTTCTCATTGTTCCTATTGCAGTTTTTGATTCTTGATGCAGTGCAGTTTTTTTTTTTTTACACCAGTTTTTTGTTTTTTTTGCTTTTATTGTTGTTTTTGGACCAAATTGGTCGGGTTGGGTCTACCTTTTAAATAATTGGATTGGATAAGGTGAACCTGTTTATTTAATGGGTTAAATGGGACATGTTTGTTTATGCTTTGAATGAGGCAAGTCAAATTTTACCTGACCTGTTAATCACCGAACCGTTTTGATCGGTCTAATTATATAACTAATGGGAGTGAATGTTAGTTGAACATAATATAGGTGGAGGATTTTTCACCCTACCTAATCATTTTCAACCATGAATTTATAAATTGTTATGAGTACCTTGTACATACTTTTAGTTTTAAAGGAACATGAACCCAGTTTGTTGTAATTTTATTCTGCAGTGCTTAAAGTCAAATTGGCATCACTGGAGGGAAAGCATTTGTTGGAGCTGCTGCAACAAGTGTTTGTAGGCGTGCAAAGCAGAGGCTATATGGAAGCTGCAACTATGATGAATTGAAGCATTGATCTAAAGCATGCCAAACTAGAAGCCAGAAATTAGCCTGATATGAATTGAGAAAAGGATGAGCTACAAACTAGACTATTGGTATATATTAGAAAATTGGTGAGTGTTATTGATGTATAGGCCATTGGTTCGGGTTATGTGATTAGATTGATTTTTCCAATGTAGGTTTATGTTAAAAGAAGTCTATATAAGTAATGTTATTTTTAATTATATGTGGATGTTAGATTATACTTGTCTGTGATTACAATAATTTTTATGCATATGGTTTATGTTTGTAAAATGTTATATATAACATTTTTGATAGTTTTATGCATACCTTTTATGTAGTGTTGTAATTTGTAAAAATTGTTTATTACAATAATTGTGAGAAGTTGTGAAATGTATGTTTACAACGTTTGTTAAGTATGATCGAAATAACTAAATATATGTTTGCTGCTTTATGTAATATTATAAAAGCGTTGTAGAAAAAGAACACAACTCATTGTAAATGTTAAATATGCCACTTTTTACAATAATTTAGCATTGTCTTAAGTATATATCTACAACGCATTGGAAATATTAAAATAATGAAACACAATGTTTTATAATCAACGCAGGAGTAATTTCCTCGATGCTTACAATGCATTGTAAAAACAATACTGTACAACATTTGTAATTCGTCATGCAAAGTCTTCAAATTGATATATGAGAATTATGTTATGGTACATAAATGTTGTAAATATATTATTTACAACGATATATACAATACTAATAATGTGTTGTAAAAAATGTGTATTTTATGCAACTATGCATATTACAACGGTAGGGGAAATGTTGTTAATGTGTTTTAACAACACTTATTCAACATTGTAAAATGTCTTTTTTGTTGTAGTGAACTTATTATTGTCAATAAAATATCACCAACTCTTCCAAAGTGGACGTAGGCCTCTCACGGGACCGAACCACTATAAATCTACTGTGTTATTTACTGTTTTCTACACTTATATTTCCACACGAAACGTAATTCTCTAAGTAACGGAGAATCTTTGGATGCTACGACATTTTTTGCCGTCAACGACTACAATATGTTACTATTACACGACCTGATATCTCATTCAGTGTTAACAAGGTGTCTCAATTTTTGTAAGAACCCAGGAGTAAACACTGGACAACAGTAAAGAGGATACTCAGATACTTAAGAGGCACTATTGATTTTGGCATATCATTAAAGTGCAACAAACACTTAAATATTACAGCCTATTCAGATGCTGATTGGACCATAGATATAGATGACAGAAAATCAGCTATTGGTTACTGTGTTTATGTAGGAGAAAGCCTCATTTTATAGTGTTCCAAAAGAAAACTACAATTTTTGAATCTAGCACAGAGGCAAAATATAGAAGTGTAGCAAACACTACTGTAGAAATTTTGTGGATACAATCATTATTGAAGGAATTAAAGCTTTCATCTGATAGAAAACCAACAATCTGGTATGATAATCTAAGCACAATCTATATGACAACAGATCTTATTCAACATAATCGAACAAAGCAAATAGAAATTGATGTTTACTTCGTTCGAGAGCAAGTTATAAAGTGATTAATTTACACCGAGTACCCCGCTTCATCAATACATCACTCAAATAACAAATGGCCTCAGCCCAATGTCCTGTACACAAGCCCAAGCGGCTATGTTTTATTTTTGCTATATATATGTGTACAAACGTTATGTGTACAATATATTCAGCCATAATAAAATTCTGAAAACATTTTCTGTTATTCAAATTTGGTATCAGAGCTACCTGCTAACAGCAATTAAAATCGATCCACTACTCTAATCTCAATAGATCTATCAATAGATAGATTATCCATCAGAAAATTGTCATCACTTGGATACCTCTCATCCAAGATCTATGATCTCTTCCCTTGAGAGTTGAGGCTGTAACAAAGAAATCAGTTCCTCGCCAGTATCAGTGGCTGCATTTGTTTCATAATATTACAGCTTGGTGGTTAAGTATCACTGAAACTCAAGGTTCGATCAAAGAATCCAAATTATCCATTCAATTGCAGTCATAAGCCGTCCAAGAAAGCCAACTTGACATCATTTTTTGCAAACTGGTTGCAATTAATCCGAATTCAGATCAAAAGCCATCCAAGAAAGCAAATAAGTCAGTTCTCAAGAACATCTACATTAGCATTCTGGTTGCTTTTTGATTGCAGATTGAAGAAAAACGTTCAGATCCTCTAATTCAAGAACGAGAGTTCAGAGATTCTTACCTGAGTTCGTTGGACAACCTCAAAATTCCTGAATCTTGAAATCATGGTTGACGGAGACAAATCAAATTCACCAATATCTTCTGCCAGTCCAATCAGACAAGTGCTGAAAGCACTGAGGATCTCATCAAAGCCATTATTAAGCCTCAAAGCCAGATCATCTCCATTCAACTCGATGAATCAAATTACCTCCTATGGAAACTGCAAGTGGAAACAACAGCAAAGGGTTATGGTTTGGAAGACTTTCTTTATGGAACAAGGCCTATTCCAGCAAAATATACCAAAGACAGTAATAATAATCTGGCTAATAATCAAAAATTTATTTCTTATCAAAGGCAAGATAATCTTGTCAGTGCATGGTTAATGTCCTCAGTGGGTGCATCTCTTATGCCTCAATTAATAGGAATTAAAACTGCTCATGATATTTGGACAGCTTTGGAAAGATCATTCACCAGCCAGTCATCAGCAAGGGTCTTACACTTCAAGAAACAACTACAATCTATAAAGAAAGATACCTCTAGCATGAATGAATATCTTATGAAGGTGAAAAACTTATGTGATCAATTGGCATGCACAGGAAATAGGATTGAAGAAAAATAACAGATTCTATATATAGTGGGTGGACTTGATGATGAATATGAAGCCGTGATAGCTTTCATCACATCTATTGACCCACACCCTCCTTACAAAATGTCTATTCTATGTTACTAGCTCATGAAGGAAGAATGTTACAAAAGAAAGATGGAGCAAATTTTAATGTCAACTATACTACCACTGGCAAAGCAAAAAATCAAGCCAATAACCCAAGAAGTCAAAACACTTACCAAAGAGGAGACTCATCCAATCAAGGGAGAGGCCGAGCTGGGAGATGGAATCCCAACAACAGACCTAAATGTCAGATTTGCGAGAAACTTGGACACACAGCCAACAAATGTTACTTCAGATTTGATAACAATTTCAATACAAATCAGCAAGGCAACAGCAATAATCGTGGAGGCAACCCAAATGCAAATATGGTCAACAGTCAAACTAAAAACAAAAGCAGTAAAGAAACATCATCTAATGCAGCAACTATTGATGACATTCAAGATGAAGCATGGTATCCAGATTCAGGAGCTACTTACCATGTAACAAACAACCTAAACAATCTGAATCTTGGAAACCGAGAATACAATGGTAACCAGTCTCTAATTATGGGTAATGGTAATTCCACTACTATATCACACACTGGACATGCTAGTATTAAGGGTGCTAAACTAATTTATTTGAATAATTTATTATGTGCACCACATATAAGAAAAAACTTAATCAGTGTGTCACAGTGTGCAAAAGACAATCAAGTGTCTTTTGAATTTTACCCAAGACACTGTGTAGTTAGGGACATGCTGACTAGGACCATTTTATTGCAGGGTAGAGAACCAAATGGGATGTACAAGTTTGATTCTGGAAATATCAAAAACTCTGAATTTAAGAATAATCTCTGTAATGTAGCAGAGTTAGAAAGAAACAATGAATGTACTGCTTTTGATATATGGCATTTTAAGCTTGGACATCCAAGTTGCAAAAGTATGAAAGAAATTGTTAAAAACAGTGGCGTTTCTAATAGTATTCCTGATAGTTACATATGCACATATTGTCAAATGGGAAAAAGTCACAAGTTGCCATTTTCAAATTCTGAGACTAAATACTTAAATCCACTAGAACTAGTGGCTGTTGACCTGTAGGGTCCAACACCAATTGATACCGACTATGGGTTCAAGTACTACTTCTCTTTTATTGATGCTTTTTCTAGATATGTCTGGATATACTTTATGAAATCTATGTCTGATACATGCAATGCAGTGACACAGTTCATAGCTAATGCTGAAAATCAACTTAGTCATAAAGTTAAAATTATTCAAAGTGATGGTGGCAAGGAGTTTCTTCCATTGAAAAACTATTTTGGCAATAAGGGTATTACTCATAGACTAACCTGTCCACACACTTCTGAACAAAATGGTCTAATTGAGAGAAAACACAGACACATGGTCGAGATTGGGTTAACACTATTGGCACAGGCATCCCTACCTCTAAAATTCTGGCCTGATGTCTTTGCCACAGCTGTACACCTAATAAATAGATTACCAACAAAAGTATTGGATCTAAAATGTCCTATAGAGGTGTTGACTCAAGTTAAACCTAACTATGGTGATCTGAAAACTTTTGGGTGTCTCTGTTTTCCTCACACAAGACCTTTTAACAAACACAAGCTAGACTACAGATCTACTGCCTGCACATTCTTGGGGTACACCACTAATCACAAAGGGTACAAGTGTTTAGACAGTAATGGAAAAATTTACATTTCTAGACATGTTGTTTTTAATGAAAAAGTTTTCCCATTTAAAGTTAATACCTGCAAAACAACACATAAGGTGTACAATTCAAGAATTTCTATACCTCCTACCTCTGAACAAGCAAGTGATATTATATATGTGCCACATGCTACTGCTAGTTCAACACACACACACACAAGACACACACAAAATTGGCTCTCCACAACAGGTTGCATCTAGTACTGAATCAAATCATGATAATGAGATCAGTACTGATAATAGTGATGATGACTCATCTTATCAAAGTGAGAATAATGATGGAAGCAATCAGGATGAAAACCAACAGGCAGAAGAAAACAGGGACGTTGGTTAAACTCAAAATAAGCATCATATAGTAATAAGGGCAAAAAGTGGTATTTTCAAACCAAAAACTTTTCATATTGAATATAATGATATTGAACCCTTCACTTATCATCAAGCAGTGCAGAATGATAAGTGGAGAGCAGCTATGAAAGTAGAATTAAATGCCTTGAACAAAAAGCAAACATGGTGTATAGTTCAACCACCCAAAAACAAAAATATTATAGGGTGTAGATGGACATACAGAATTAAAAGGCATGCAGATGGTACAATTTTTAAATACAAAGCTGGATTAGTGGCCAAAGGGTATTCACAACAGTGGGGAATTGACTTTAATGAAACATTCTCTCCTGTTGTAAAACCAACCACCATTAGAATTATATTAACTATAGCCTTGTAGAAAAATTGGACCATTAAACAAATTGATGTCAATAATGTTTTTTTGAATGGTGACTTGCAAGAAGAAGTATATATGGAGCTGCCACCAGACATCAAAGAAAAGGCTAACAAAGGAATGGTATGCAAACTAAACAAGGCTATATATGGTCTAAGGCAAGCACCTAGAGTTTGGTTCAACAAGCTACATGCAACACTATCAAGACTGGGCTACATTTCCACAAAATCAGACAACTCACTATTTACAAAATTCACAAAAGACACTGTTACCTATGTTCTAATCTATGTAGATGACTTCATAATAACAGGCAACAGTGAGTCAGAAATAAAAAACATTACAAATCAGCTAAACAGTGAGTTTTCAGTAAAGGATCTGGGTGACCTATCATATTTTCTTGGAATTGAAGTGCGCAGAACAAAAGAAAATGAACTACAACTTTGTCAAAGAAAATACATTACTGAAATTTTGGTGAGAGCAAAAATGAATGAAGCTAAATCACTGCCCACACCAATGGTAACTAACCTACATCTATGCAAAGACAAAGGGGAACCCACTTGCAATGAAAGGCTGTACAGAAGTATTATTGGAGCACTTCAATATGTCACCATAACAAGACCAGATATCTCATACAGTGTTAACAAGGCAAGTCAATTCATGCAAAAGCCATTGAGTGAACATTGGAAAGTTGTTAAGAGAATATTAAGATGCTTGAAAGGCACAATCAATCAGGGATTCATTTTAAAACCTAGTACCAATCTAAACATCAATGCCTACTCAGACTCAGACTGGGATAATGATTATGATGATAAAAAATCAACCAGTGGCTACTGTATATTTCTGGGTAAAAATCCTATATCATGGTGCGCTAAGAAGCAAAACACAGTGTCTAGATCAAGCACTGAAACAGAGTATCGTAGCATTGCTAGTACAACTGCAGAGATAATGTGGATTCAATATGTTCTATATGAGCTAAGAATTAACAACAACTCAACAGCAACAATATGGTGTGACAATATGAGTGCAATAGCATTAACAGCAAACCCAGTTCTACACTCTAGAACAAAGCATCTAGAATTGGACATATATTTCGTACGTGAGCTTGTCCAAAAAGGAAAAATTCAGGTTAATCACGTACCTTCTACTTACCAAATAGCTGACGTTCTAACCAAACCCCTTTCGAGACCCAGATTTGAAGAGCTGAGGAGAAAACTGTGTGTTGAAGAGATCAGTCACTCGCAACTACATGAAAAACAAAAGATCTCTTCCACTAAAGAATTTAGTACCAATACTCAAGCCCTGGACAGCAAAAATCAAAAATTAAAAGACAGTAACTACAAATCGGTCACGAAGACTCAAGTTTCTAGTAGATCTGAGAAAGACGAAGGTGGAACAAGTACTTATCTGCAAGGTGGAAGCGCTCAACTTCAAGTGAAGGGCATAACTTAAAGAACATGTGCTGTACACACTCAAATAACAAATGGGCTCAGCACAATGTCCTGTACACAAGCCCAAGCGGCTATGTTTTATTTCTGTTATATATATGTGTACAAACGTTATGTGTACAATATATTCAGTCATAATAAAATTCTGAAAACATTTTCTGTTATTCAAATTCAAGTTCAAAAGAAAAATCTACAAGTCAATCATATTCCATCTTATTAAAGCGTGATGACATACTTACCAAATCACTTTCAGCTAAGAACTTTCATAGATTCAGAGAAGAACTTAGAGTTCTTATACCTGAGGCTTAATCAGAATGTTGAAGAGTTTGGCCTACTGTACCAGCAAATTGAAAGCTCCTGCTGATTCTTCACCAAATCCCACTCTTCTCTACCTCGATAGCTCGTGATCTTTGAAAAAAGTAGTAAAGCCTGAACGAATTTTTTTCTCTCCAATAAATTAGGGCAGAAATACCTAATCCTAATTTGAGGGGTGGTATTAGGAAAGTTATATATGTGGAAAGTATTTCACCGCATGTTATAATAAGAAGTTTATATTTCCTATTTTCATACGATGGGCCGAATCCCCAAAGCACAAATACTCATTTGCACTTGTATAAATAGCAGGCTTTGCCTTTGTATCGTTTGTGTCACAATTCTATAATATTACAGAACTGATTCTCTTTTAATTCAAACTCCCCATTGTTCATGAATCTCGTTTTGTAATACTGTATCAGGGCACCAATCATCTAAATATATATATATCTTCTTTTATGTTTGTATCATCATTGTTTGCCCCTTGCATTCTTGAACCATCAGCACTGTTTATTAGTTGGTTTAGTTGTGCCATATTCATATTTGATCCTCTCTAATTATTCGGACTTTGCTGGTTGACACTGTATTCAGTGTTAAATCTGAAGTAACATTTATTTGCAATATGCCCAAATTTCTCATATATTTGACACTTAACCCTGTTATTACTGTTCCATTCGTTGCCTCTCGCCCTACCTCTTTGATTTGAACTTCTCTCTGAAATTGGTTTTCTTGTTTGTTGTACCAATTGAAATTGCCTTTCTATTGCACTTTATTTTTCTTGATGCAGAGGCGTAACTGACTGAATATTCTGATTGTGTCAGTTTTCTTCGTTCAACTCTTCCTTCATGAGCGAGGAGAGTTGAATGAACATACTGTAAATTTGAAACAGTTCTTTGCGAAGCAATGAATGTTACCACTGACTCGTATTCTTCACCTAAGCCCTTGGTTATATATATGATTTGCTCGCTTTCAGAAACTTTTTGATCAGTTATGGCCAATCGATTGCATAAAGTCATTATTTTAGTGAGATAATAACTCATTGACATGTTGTTTTTTCTTAAACTCTGTAATTGTCTCCTGTTGTGCATGATTCTTGTAGCGGATTGCGAATTGAATATCTGTTCCATTGTAGTCCAAATTTCATACGATGTATTGCTACAAATGATTTACAACAATAAACTGACAGTTATAGATGATATCAACCAAGAAGCAAGCAAACTATCTTGTTTCTGGTACATAAAAAAATCTTGATTACTAATAAAGTTGCCTACCTTGTCTTGTGTCATGGCAGGTGGAAAAGTCATGGTGCCCTTGATAAAATCTTGGATCCCATATCATGGCAGCTGGAAAAGTCATGGTGTCCTTGATAAAATCTTGGATCCCATATCCCCTTAAGGCAGTTTCGACTTGTTATTTTCGGAACATGTAGTTATCCTCATCAAGTGGGATGGTAATTAAATGACTTTTTGGCTTGATAAGATTGAAAGTTGGTGAAGAGGTTCTAGTTGCATTATTTCTTGAAGTGGCAGAACTTAGAGCTTCATTGCTTCTTGTCATTCTGAAGGAAAATGCTGAAAAGCAGTGATGCAGATTAAAAAAAAAGAATGTGTGATACAATGCTATGGCGAAGCAGATGTGTGCAGACCAGGTTGTATGCACTTCTTGAATCTTGATGCACTCAGGTATGAATGATGCGATTCTAGAACGGCAATTTGCTGAAACAGGCAATTTGTAACTAGATCACTACATCGAATGATGACTCCTTTGAGTCTGATGATAAAAAAAAACCTTCAGTCAGCGGAAGGAGATGATGAGAGCTCTCTGACTCAAATGCTGGCGAGGAAGTTATCAGCAACAAAACTGAAAGAAGAGAACTACACGAGGGGAAAGGTAATCTCTCTTATGATGAAATTTAGCTGAGAGAGAAATAGATGATCACTTATCCTTCTTGGTGTATAAACTTTCTTCAATTCAAGGTTGAATACCAAGATCTTTCAATCGTAGAGATATGCTGCTATGATACCATAAAAGGATTTGTTGTAGAATGATTTTATTGTAATTCAATTGAAAAAATGATACAGAAGTTATATGTAATACAATGTACACAGCGGCTTATATATACGAAATTGTGATGGGCTTTGATGTAATAAATATGTAGATGGACCTTGACCCATTTATCAGTAAACACAGCAGCGAGTTATATTGCCTCCATCAGACAGAGAGATGCTTTATTACACCATGTCGCCATTATCCTTTACTGCTTTCTATAAAATTTATTCTGTGTAATAGACGAAGTTCAAGAAAATTTTGAATTTCTGTACTTCATGAATAATGGCAGAAGTCATAAGATATAAAGGATTTGATGTTGTATTCGTCCTTATCTCTATGAATCTGGCATCTCTGGGTCAGTATTATTGACATTCACAACCGAATTTTCCTGACATCTAAAGGTATGTAAGGAGATGAAATGCTACCCAAAAGAGCTGAATAAATCAATTTATCAAAATAATCCTTCCACAAATACCTTAGCAAGTTCATCAATGATAAGCAACCAAAGTCAAAATTTGTTATAAAAGCAGCTTACAAGGCACAGTCGAATGTATGTCATGATCTAAAAAGTTTCCTTTTATGATAAATGTTAATGTCCATCCCCAAGTTCAACTAAAATGGAAGTAGTACTTAATTTAGTCACTTGTTTGAAAACAAACAAATGATCGATTATTGTAGTATAGTATATTAGCTAGCTTCAGTGCTTTAAGCCTGTATGGTAGAGTGGACGGAACACTTAAAATTTTGTTAAGGGTTGACGGTCCACGTTAAAAACCGAATAGTTGACGGTTAACTACGTACAGTCATCTGTACTTTATTGTATTTTATTATTAGTCATAATAAAAAGTGATAAGATCGAGTTTAGATACTGAAGAATTGGAATCAATTGTATTTATTAACCTGAGAAATTTTGAGGTAAAATCAGGGTATGACAGAAAGCATGCTACTTTTAAAGTCACTACATCCACATGTGCAATCACTGTTGAAAGTGAAACGTAGTTGAAACAACATGCATGCTAGACCCATAATCTAAGGTGACA
The DNA here is from genome assembly GCA_030737875.1 of Allium sativum. Taxonomy (NCBI): domain Eukaryota; kingdom Viridiplantae; phylum Streptophyta; class Magnoliopsida; order Asparagales; family Amaryllidaceae; genus Allium; species Allium sativum. The sequence goes on from CM060918.1 coordinate 544,245,661, forward strand.
CCACAATGGCAGACAGGGTACCAACCACATGATTTTTTAATCTTTCTGGTGAATAAAACATCTAATTTTCAGCATCATACTGAATATCAATCAACTTCTCAATTATTCTGTTCATTGTAGATGCAACTTTATTGTTATTTGAAGACAGATTTTGCTTAAACGGCTTGTCATGATCATTATACTTTAGCATTGCAAATGAAATGTTTCAAAAGCATTGCAAATGAAATGTTTCAACTGGAACAGGGTCATGTAAGTAGACATTTGATGGAAAACTGTGAGATAAAATATTCAGGTTATGCCCTATATATACTACTTCAAATGAAATATTTCAACTGGAACAGGGTCATGCAAACAAACATATGGACAAGGAGGAAATCTTTGGGATAAAATATTCAGTTTATGACCCTATTAATTAAATCCCTCAAGTTAATGTTCGATGGATAACTCGTTTTTTTCCAGGAATGGGACCATGATGAATTCTTTTGCATGTATGCTACACTGTTTGACGTGAAGAAAGTAACATGGCAACGGTCATTTGACTCTTTTCTATATCTTTTATGTATGTTCAATTTCAATCAAGTGATCCTGGACAAAATATCGTCTTTGCTCACATGTAAGTGAATGACTAAAATTGACAACAGTACACAATTACAAACATACATACTTCAGAAGTATGTTAGCTTTTGGTATCACTACAAAAACAACGACAAATGATGGTAACTGAATTTTCCATCGTTATATTTGTGATAGATTTGCGGGTGACTTGAAAGATACAATTTTAAGTTTTTTATGTTTTAAGTTTTCTTACATTATATTATCACCGACCTGATTTATATCCGATATCGAATCATTGCAAATTACGTCAATTTATCAACATAATTTTTTTTTCCGTTAAATTCCATTGCAAATTGAGGCAGATTACAGACGAATTCTGAATTAGAATTTGAGAAGACTTATCCAATTTAGTCATGATGAATTCTGTAATATAGATATTTAATAAAAAATAACTAAGGATTAATAATTAATAATTTTTAATAATAATTTTTATTCATTGGTAATTAATACTAAATAATTAGTGCCATTCACAAAAAGGGTTTCGGTTTAGAAAAAACACCGTTAATGGCGACAGATGATCATTATCTTCCGCTCCTTTTCTTTCTTTACTTTCTTCCTTTACCACTTCGAATCGCTCTAATCAACTCTTTGCTTCTCTCGCTCTCCACCACATAGGTTGAAACTGATCCTTTGCTTTTGTCTGCGTGGTGTTTTCTCAAACCCTACTTCAATTTTTAGATCTAAACCTTATTCCTCTCGCTTTTTAATTTTTTCCTCACTTCTTAGACTCTATGACCCGATTGTACTTCTGCGCCATCTCCATTTGTAGCTTGATGGCCTTCTGGTTTCTTTGGAAGACTCTATAACCCGATTGTACTCTCGCGATTTCGCATCACATTACCAAGTGGTTATTCTCTGTGCAGTTAAACAACTTATCGGTTTTACAACGGTGCACATGCAAAAAAGTGTAGCGCGAATAAAACGGAGAATTAGCGGGGATACAGCGGAAGTGCAAAAAAAACCATTGGATATAAAACAAAATATTTAAAAATAATTAATTATCATTATCACATTATTAGTGTAGAATAAACAAATATTAATTAATATTATATGACAAGATCAAATAATATCATGGTTATGCACACTATATTTGATAATTATTGTAGATTTCTTCCTTATATTGGCCACTTACTGCTTAAAATTACACTACAAGAAAATCTACATATAGTTGCAATTATTGGCGGCGTTTGAAAGGTAAATGCATCCAATGTTGTTTTTATTTTTATCTTTTAATGTTTTGGTCGCGTTCATGTATAATTTTCTAAAATCTTGTCGCTTCTTACGATTTCGCTTGCCACTCCTTATGTTTCGTTTTGTCGCTCGTCTTTCACTTTCCCTCCATTATTCCGATTTTTTCCGCCTAAACCTAAATTACGTTCCTCTTTCTCATCTTCCTTCCAATGTTCTGAGTGTCTTCTTCTCCCTCGATGCACATACTTCCTTCGCCTTCAACTAAAAAAATCCCGTTCCCTTCCTCTCCTTCAATCGACATAACTACGTACGAACGCCCTCTCCTAAAACTTGCCCTCGTACTTCTCATTTCCTTTATTCAACACTGCTTCGATTTCTTCCTCCAACGAATACTTCATTCCCTCATCTTTGATTTGAGTTGTGAATCTGGTTCTTCTTTCTCCTTTTCACATCTTCTGCTCCGTCTTCATCCTTATAATAATATTATCATTCCCAATTAAGAGCCCTAGGTCAAATAATTCACAAATGCAAGGTAATTTTTTTATTTTGATTATCGTGTATGATAACTTGATTTTTTTTTAAATTTAAATAAGCAGATTTTGTTGCCTATTTCATGTTTTAATCTGAATTGTCTTTAATATCTTTTTAACTTTAAATTGATTTCTGATGTGAATTTAAATTCCAAAACTACACTTTGACTGGATAATCGTGGTGCTAGGGCATTTTTTTCAAACCTGCTCTTTTTTTGTCTAATTTTGTCTTCCTTACATTTTGGTTTCCTAAATTAATTCAGGTTATTTTTAAACCATCAGTTAATTAAAGTATAAAGTGGTTATATTTACATTATTTCCTCGGTGTGACTTCAAATTAGATTGAACATGTCAAATATTTTCTTATTTTATTACAATCGTGTAGTTTTTGAGTTTCTTGACTATGAGCCACATATAGGAGATCACTGATTATGGGCTGAAAACAAATATTTTGAGATTCTCTAGCCCCAGCTTCCATGCCACTCAGACCTAAGAGCTCAATCACTGCTATTTTAAGAGAACGATGGTCCAACAGAATTATTGCAAGACCTGCCTCCTCTCATCACTATCCATGCAGGCTTAAGAATTTTATTTTTCCCCTCAGAGCAAATGCCAATACTTTTATTTGCCAAGCTCTAAACTATATGTGGAAAATATAGATTTAGGAGGATGGCGCCCTTCTTCCAATGAAAATTCAGTGATAATAAATACATGTGTTTGGGCGGCATTGTACCATATTTCAATCCTTCCATGAATTCATTCCTTCATGAGCTTAGGCCTGCTCTAACCTAAGTCCATCTGAATAAATATGCCTTGTTAAGCTCAACTGTTGTTCTAGCTATTTACAATTTCATTGTTAGACAGACATGTGACATATTTTATAAAACATAGTTTTACATCGATGTTATTATGTCAAAATGCCAATATCATACGGTACTGAAATATTTCTAAATTTAGTACATTCAAGTATAATATCTTAAACACGGCTGGCTGAAAGCCTCGGGTTGCCCTAGGCAAGAAAGCAGGAAGATTTTTTTTTCCAGTAACAGGCTGCCCTAAGAAGAGGATGGAAAAACAAAAGGGGCAACACGTAGGAGAAAAACAAAAGGGGCAGCACAAGGAATTGAACTGTAGACCTCAAACTACATAATCAACTTAACAATCAACACCAGCTGAGCTATAAATGCTTTCTGAAAGAAACCGTAGTGTTAATTTCACCAACTTAAGCCAATCAATCACCACCACTGCTCCACCCTTGCCGTTGCCCCTTGGAGGTGGGTTGCCCTACTCGATGGCCTAGCCCGCCTAGCCTTAAAACCGGGCCTGATCTTAAATATATTGGGCTTTGGGTATAGGAAAAATCAGTAAAATAATTGTCTAAAGCACGAATAACATATTAAGGCATTACTTTGCAATTCAGCTCTCATTTCCAGCTTGAACATGACAAATTCTCTTTATTTCTGAAGGTTGGTGCATCAGCTGATCCTATATGTAAACATGTGCTTCAAAAAATTGTTGCACTTGTCGAAGAAAACCTTTTATCTGTTCGCATGTGTACACCATGTACCTTGCATGTAATAATTCTTTTTGTAAACTGCTAAAATATTGGCGCACACATGTTAGTCTGCACATGCAATATTTACTGGCATAATTGTAGCAGCCACGAATCTTGTTTACTTGTGATGGATCGCTAGGGAAAGGGTTAGCTGCATAATCACCAATGATGATAACTTATCTACTATTATCTTTATTGTTAGTGGAGGACAATACGAAACATGGGAATCATTACAAAACTAGACAAAATATATTTCATTCTAGCAACTATTACCCCTAATAATCTCTAAAAAATAGGTTTGTGATGGAGTGGGTTTTAGGCAGTGAGATTAGGCAGTTTGGAAGGTGACTTACTTTTTTTTTTGATAATATTTATGTTGGCCAGTATTAATTGGATTCCCTTGTGCAGGCAGTAAAAAGTGAAAGAGAAGGATTAATTGGATAAAAATCCTGCCATTTATGTACTGGTTTGTCGTTAGTCTTATTTTTTGTGCTATGGAGCTGAATGCGCAAGAGATCATGATCCCTTGTAGTTTTAGGGAGCTCTTTAATTCAGCCTAATAACATGGATTGTATGCAACAGGTTGTTCACTGCAGCTTATCCAAATTAGAGGCATTTTTTGTCTTAGTTTTACACTCAAAGCCATTGTGAAATTCTCCTACTGACCCAGTTTCTAGTTGGTAAAATCAACAAACAAAGCTGATTTCAATTATAAACTATTCTTACTAGAAATAATCATTTCTCACTTGATTAGTTGTTTAATGACCAAGAAGATCAGTTTCCAACTCCAATATTCCACAGCTAGAATTGTCACCATCGTTGTTCACTACTCCTCATTCATTTTCAGAGCTGAATATGTTTTGAGTTTAGGGTGAATTTGTTGATGTCGAATTCGTAGCTGGATCTCTTTATACAAAAATCTCCGAGGCCCGATGTGGTGATCGCTATCCTAAAACAGTATTTGCCCTCTTAATTTTGTGCACGAGTAATGGCAAATCTGTTCGAACATACAATAGAGCAGAAATTGAATACATTTTAATCGGCATGTTTGCACAGACAAACCGATTCACTATCTTGGAATTGATCGCTGGAGTGACAAGATGATTGAGTTACAGCCTGCAGAACTATAACCCGTATAATTCACTCTAAATTTTGGTAGAGTTTCAAGAAGATGTTAATGGTAGAAAAGAGTAGAAGGAAAGAGAAGAGAAATAAATTCGAGATTATAAAAACTGAATTCGGGCAGCCTATATATAGGCAGTGAAGAGATGCTACTATTTTCCAATGGTTATGACTGTTTGAATTCAAACAGTCACACCTTTTCGTTTTGCGACACATCAAAAGTGTTGCAAATTTGAATAGTGAATGGATGCATCCATTCGTTTGCCACGGCTCTGGAGCGTTACGAATTCGAAACCTGCGCGTGCGAAAACTCAATGGATCTTCATAAGCTCAATAGCATTTCGTGGCCCATTTGATCACAAGACCCTAAGGCCAAAGGAAAATCTTTTGACATTTTAAATATTAATGTCCATGGATACACTCTTGCCTTATGCCATTGTCTCTTCCCTTTCCATCTCCCTTTTCCTTTTGTCATAACACATAATGCCTTTTTCATATATAGTGGCAAAGGCATTAGTTTTCCCCGATGTGGGACTAAATGATTTTGTCCCATTCTCTCCTTTTATTTTAAAATTTCTTCAAATAACCCTCCACCAAATTTTAAACAAATTCCTCTTGTCATTTATATGTAGGAAAATTTGTGCATAAGTATAGATGTCTTGCAGACTTGAATCTATACATAGTGAAAACCCATCAAAGTATATCAGGATGTATTGGTTGACTAAGCATTGAACCATCGATCCTATAAGATCTACCGGATGTTACTATCATACACTCATTTTCATATTTCTCAGATAGTATGTTTGATCGACCCGTAGATTAGCCTTGTGTGAGTATATTCTTTCATGAAATGCCCTTAGAGATCAAGCCAAAATCTCGCAGAAGGCCGCACCAACTTCGTTGCATTCATATAGGTATGTTAATCAGAAATGCCTTATAACACACACCTCAACAGTATATCTGTTATAAACCTATTAAGTTCTAAGAAGAACATCCTCTCTTCGTCATTATAAGTACCAACCACTTTTCCGTGGAATGTATGATAAAACTTAGTTTTTCAGACTAAATATTATAGTGCTTCCAACCGCAAACATATGAAGTACTTCTGCTCTTTGAACTCAAGTTAACAAATTTCTTTATTATGTTGAGTTGAGTTTCCTTTATTGGCGATTGTATTGTATAGGATTTAAACCCATTCCCTCTGATGTTTATCACTAAGTTCCTTGCAAGTCCTTTAGTAAATGGATCTGCCAAATTCTGGCTAGATCTCACAAAATCTATGGTAATTACCCCTTCAGTGAGCATTTGCCTAACCAAACTGTGCCTTAGACCAATGTGTCTAGATTTACCATTATAAATTTGGTTGTAAGCTTGTGATAAGGTCAATTGACTATCTCAATGCACAGATATTGGTAGCACAGTTTTTGGCCATAAAGGAATTTCTAATAATAGATTCCTTAATCATTCCTCTTCTTTGCTACCAGAAGCCAATGCTATACACTCAGCAGCCATGGTTGAATCGGCAATACATGTTTGTTTCTATGAGGCCTAGGATATTGCTACCCCACCAAGAGTGAATATCCATCTACTAGTTGATTTATTATTTTCAATTCCAGTTTTCCAAGTAGCATCTGTGTATCCTCCAATTACACTCGGGTAACCGTTATAATGTACACCATAAATTATAGTACCTTTTAGATATTTTAAAATTCTATGTATTGCATTCCAATGGATATGACTAGGTTTACTAGTATATCTACCCATTTTGCCAAAAATATAGGAAATATCTGGTCGTGTGCATGTTATTGCATATATCAAACTTCCAATAACTCTAGCATATTCCAATTGCTCTATAGCTCTTCCAATATTAGTGTATAACTGCATATTTGAGTCAAACAGAGTAGACATAGGTTTACAATCGAATATATTGAACCTTTTCAAAATTTTCTCAATGTAATGAGATTGGGTAATTGATAACCCATCTTTAGTTTTCATGATTCTTATTACAAGAATCATTTTAGCTACTCCCATATCTTTCATGTCAGAACATGAAGATAGATATCATTTGGTTTCTTCAATACTTGAAGTATCTGTACCAAATATAATCATATCATCCACGTAAAGGCATATAATTACACCTTTACCTGAATGAAACTTGCTATATACACATTTGTCAGGTTCAAAAATACTAAAGCCAATAGAAATAATAGTTTTATCAAACTTTTCATGCTTTGCTTTGGTGCTTGTTTAAGACCGTAAAGTGATTTGATAAGTGTACATACTTTACGTTCTTGTCCAGGCATCACAAAACCTTCTATTTGAGACATATATATATATATATATATATCTTCGTCAAGTTCTCCATTTAGAAATGCAGTCTTAATGTCCATTCGATGAATTTCAATATTGTAGATAGAAGCTAATGCAATTAAAGTCCTAATTGTTGAAATTGTAGCTACGGGGGCATACGTATCAAAATAATCTATTCCTTCTTTCTGTATGAATCCTTTGGTAACTAATCTAGCTTTAAAATTTTTGATTGTTCCATCTGCCTTTAACTTTTTCTTAAATATCCATTTACATCATATTGGTTTAGAACCAGGAGGTAAATCTACTAGTTTCCATGTTTTATTTCCCATAATAGAATCCATTTCATCATTTATGGCTTCTTGCCAAAATGATGAATCTTGAGATTTCATTGCCTCAGCATATGTTAAAGGGTCAGATTCTATATTAGCAGATATCATTAATTGATGATCTACATTATTTCTAGATCCTTCAGCCAAATATACGACGAAATCTAGTCCAAAGGATTTTTCTATCCTTCTTTGTTTACTACTCCTAAGAGAATTACCATTTTCGTCGATATTTCCATCAGTGTTTTATACAGGTTCAATAGTTGGTTCATCAACCTCCACCATTTCATTAATAGGTGTATTGACCTCCACCATTTCATGAATCGGTTTCTTCTGAATAGATGTAAATCTGTTATCATAAAACACTACGTCCCTTGATTCCATTATTGCATTTACATCATTATTACTATTAGGTTCTATTACTAGAAATTTATATCCTTTGCTATGTCGAGCATATCCTAAGAATATGCACTCGATAGCCTTTTGTTCTAATTTCATGATTTTTGGTTCAGGTAATCGAACAGTCGCTCTACAACCCCAGACTTGATAATCATCAAGATTTGGTTTCCGTTTCTTCCAAAGTTTATAAGGAGTAACTTTCCTTTTCTGATGAGGTATTCTATTTAGAATATAACACGCGACAAGTAAAGTTTCTCCCCATAAACTAATGTTAAGTCCGGAATTACACAACATTGCATTTACCATTTCGGTAAGAGTTCTGTTTTTCCTTTCAGCTACTCCATTTTGTTATGGAGTGTAAGCAATAGACGTTTCATGTATAATTCCTACTAATTCACAATATTCAGGAAATTGATACTCACCACCCATATTAGACCTAAGTGTTTTTATTTTGACATCATATTGGTTTTCTACTTCAGTTTTATAAGTAATGATTGAATTTAACACTTCACTTTTAGCATGCATAAGATAGACATAACAATAATTAGAGTAATCATTTATAAATGTGACAAAATACCTTTTTCCTCCTCTAGTAGGAGTACTGTGTATATCACATACATCACTATGAATAGGTTGTAACAATTTTGTTGTACTTTCTGGTTTATGAGGAAATGGTTTTCTAGTGATCTTAGTTAATGAACATATCCTACACTTATCTAACATATCATTTTGGTGTTTGGGAATTAAATTCAAAGATATCATATCAAGTATGCATTTATGATTAACATGTCTTATCTATTGTTCCATAATGAAAATGAATCAACAATATAAGCAAAATTCATACTTTTATGAATATCAACATTCAGTTTAAACATACCATCACACATGTACTCTTTTCCCACAAATACATTGCCTTTGGTCAACACATGTTTGTCTAACTCAAAGACCTGTTTAAATCCAAACTTATTAAGAAGACTTCCCGACACAAGGTTCTTCCTAATTTAATGTACATAATATACATCATTTAGTGTCAGAACTTTTCCGGATGTGAACTCCAAATCTACAGTCCCCTTCCCTTTGACCACTGCCTTTGCTGAATTTCCCATATAAAGGTAATCTTCATCTTCAGTTGGTTCTAGTTTCTTGAATTGATTCTTGTTAATGCATACATGCTTAATAGCACCAGAATCGATCCACCAAGAATTGTCTTGTTCAACAATATTCACTTCTGATATGACTGCGGCAAACTTTTCTTTTTGAGATTGTTGCTTCTTTTTCTAGAAGCGACAATTCCTTTTGAAATGTGCCGGTTTACCACAAAAGTAGCAACCACCATTTTTGCCTTTCTTGTTCTAATTTTGGGAATTGTTGTTGTTCTGCCCTTTCCTCTTTTTATTAGAAGAGTTATTCAAAGCATTGATTGCTTTCTTTTCTTCCACCATATGGACCTTTGATGTATCAACAACTTTTCATCTTAGGCTTTTTTTTGCCTCAGTTGTTGTTCAACTTGCAAATATTGTGCAAGGCTGTCTAGGCTTATATCCTCTTTCTTGTGTTTCAGTAATTTCCTCTGATCTTTCCAAGAAGGGGTAATTTGTCTATTATCGAGGAAATCTTAATTTTCTCATCCATCTTTAACTTATGTTGACTGAATTGATTCATTATGTGTGTGATATCATTGAATTGCTCTACTATTGAACGATCATTGGTCATTTTGTAATTAAAAAATTCGGAGGTTAAAAATTTCTTGTTGCGTCTTCCATCAGATACTTCGCCTTTAATGTATCCCAAACATCCTTTGCAGTTGGCTTGTTGTAGTCCATATCAAAAAGTGTGTCCGTCATCGCATTACAGATATGGTCTTTGCAAATATAATCATGCTATTCCCATTTGATGCGATCTCGTGTCTATGCAATAGTATCATCTTCTATCTCCGTTGGTTTTGGCGTATTCAAAACATAAACAACTTTCATACCCGCCAATAAGAAATGCATCTTCATCTGCCAGTGTAGGAAATTGACACCATCAAAGCGCTCTAGTTTTGCGAAAATAGTGGCGAACTCTTTGAGATTGTGAGGAGCCATTGCAGAAATACTGTTTTAGATTGTTGGATGACGGATACGTCGCTGGATCTCTTTATACACAAATCTCCGAGACATGATGTGGTGATCTCTATCCTAGAACAGTATTTGCCTTCTTAATTATGTGCATGAGTAATGGCAAATCTGTTCGAAGATAAATGGAGCAGATATTGAATATCTTTTAATCAGAGTGTTTCCACAGACATAGCGATTCACTATCTTGGATTTGATCGCTGCAGTGACAAGATAATTGAGTTATAGCCTGTAGAACTATAACCTGTATAATTAACTCTAAATTTTGGCAGAGTTTCAAGAAGATGTTAATGGAAGAAAAGAGTAGAAGGAAGGAGAAGAGAAATGAATTCGAGATTATAAAAACTAAATTCGGGTAGCCTGTATATAGGCAGTAAAGAGATACTACTATTTTCCAATGGTTATGACTGTTTGAATTCAAACAGTCACACCTTTTCGTTTTGCGACACTTCAGAAGCATTGCAAATTTGAATGGTGAATGGATGCGTCTATTTGTTTGCAATGGCTCTAGAGCGTTATGAATTGGAAACTAGCGCAGGCAAAAACTCAACGGATCTGCACAAGCCCAATAGCATTTCGTGGCCCATCTGATCACAAGACCTCAAGAGCCCCAAGGCCCATCTTTTGACATTTTAAATATTAATGTCCATGGATATGCTCTTCCTTCATGCCAATCTCTTTCCTTTCCATCTCTCCTTTCCTTTTGTCATAATACATAATGCCTTTTCATATATAGTGGCAAAGGCATTAGTTTTCCCCGATGTGGGACTAAACGATTTTGTCCCTTTCTTTCTCCTTTTATTTTAAAATTTCTTCCAACAATCCTCCACCAAATTTTAAATAAATTCCTCTTGCCATTTATATGTAGGGAAACTTGTGCATAAGTATAGATGTCTCACAGACTTGAATCTATACGTAGTGAAAACCCATTAAAGTATATCAGGATGGATTGGTTGGCTAAGCATTGAACCATCGATCCTATATGATCTACCGGATGTTATTACCACACACTCATTTTCATATTTCCCAGATTGTATGTTTGCTCGACCCATGGATTAGCCTTGGGTGAGTATCTTCTTTCCTGAGATGCCCTTAGAGATCAAGCCAAAATCTCGCAGAAGGCGGCACCACCTTCGTTGCATTCATATAGGTAGGTTTATCAGAAGTGCCTTATAAAACACTCACCTCAACAGTATATCTGTTATAAACCTATTAAGTTCTAAGCAGAACATCCTCTCTTCGTCATTATAAGTACCAAACACTTTTCCTTGGAATGTATGATAATACTTAGTTTTTTAGACTAAATATTATAGCGCTTCCAACCGCAAACATATGAAGTACTTTTGCTCTTTACATTCAAGATAACAAATTTCTTTATTATATTGAGTTGAGTTTCCTTTAATTGCGATTGTATTGTATAGGCTTTAAACCCATTTCCTATGATGTTAGTTCCTTGCAAGTCTTTTAGTAAATAGATCTGCCAAATTTTGGCTAGATCTCACAAAATCTATGGTAATTACCCCTTCAGTGAGCATTTGCCTAACCAAAGTGTGCCTTAAACCAATGTGTCTAGATTTACCATTATAAACTTGGTTGTAAGCTTGTGATAAGGTTGATTGAATATAATGCACAGATATTGGTAACATAGGTTTTGACCATACATGAATTTCTAATAATAGATTCCTTAACCATTCCGCTTCTTTGCTACCAAAAGCCAGTGCTATAAAATCAGCAGTCATGGTTGAATCAGCAATACATGTTTGTTTCTTTGAGGCCCGGGATATTGCTCCCCCACCAAGTGTGAATATCCATCCACTAGTTGATTTATTATCTTCACATCCAATGTTCCAACTAGCATCTGTGTATCCTTCTGTTACACTCGGATAACTATTACAATGTATACTATAATTTATGGTACCTTTTAGATACTTTGAAATTCTATGTATTGCATTCCCACGGATATGACTAGGGTTACTAGTATATCTACTGATTTCTCCAACAACATTGGCAATATTTGATCGTGTGCATGTCATTGCATACATCAAACTTCCAATAAATCTAGCATATTCCAATTGCTCTATAGCTCTTCCAGTATTAGTGTATAACTGCATCTTTGAGTCAAACGGAGTAGACATAGATTTACAATCGAACAGATTAAACCTTTTCAAAATTTTCTCAATGTAATGAGATTGGGTAATTGATAACCCATCTTTAGTTTTCATGATTCTTATTCCAAGAATCATTTCAGAAACTCCCATATCTTTCATGTCAAAACATGAAGATAGATATCATTTAGTTTCTTCAATACTTGAAGTATCCGTTCCAAATATAAGCATATCATCCACATAAAGGCATATCATTACACCTTTACCTGAATGAAACTTTCTATATACACATTTGTCAGATTAAAAAATCTTAAAGCCATATGAAATAATAGTTTTATCAAATTTTTCATGCTACTTTTTTGGTGCTTGTTTATGAAAGTAAAATGATTTGATAAGTCTACATACTTTACGTTCTTGTCCAGGCATTATAAACCTTCTGGTTGAGATATATATATCCCTTCGTTAAGTTATCCATTTAGAAATGAAATCTTCACTTCACTCTGATAAGTGAGATTTCGAATAAGTGTTTACAGAATCTTCTTCTGTCCGAAGAAATGATTCATCGAAATAATGAGTCACCCGTTCCATTGATATGGGCACATCTGAGATCAAGAAATGCTTGGGAGTTCCTCTATTCAACCCTTTTCCTTCTTCTTGTTGCTGGATATCTCGTTCGTATCCATCTTCTCTTTTTTTCCCGAGCCTCTAGTGAGTTACAGACAGAGTTAGAAAAGATAAAATCTTTGATGATTCCATCATACATGATTGAGTTGCGAAAACTTCTGGATAGGTATCCTACATCTGAATGTCTGAAAGGTTTCGAGGGGCTTAGTATACGGGGGGATAGCATTCGGGCGGCAAAGCTGGTTGAAGGGTCTGAAAGAAAATGTAGTTCTGGGGGGAATTATCCCTATCGGTACCGGCATGATCCAATGTTTTATCTATCCCACTTACTTATTTATAGTATGGAAATGCATTCATTTCCTCTGCATCGACCTCGATCTATAATATGGTACTATCGGAGTTAAATAAGGGATCTAAGGAAGAACAGAGGCTAGACTTTATTAGTAACAAGTAAAGACTTTGTATGTAAAAAAATCGAGATGTTATGGGGAAAAAAACGAATAAAATCAAAAAGACATGAGACAGTCCAAAAAGCCCTTGATTATGATCAAAATTTTAAGCTTACTTGGATATTGAGCATTTATCTGTAAGAACTCAATTATTTGCACTGAATATGAATAGGTACAACTTCAGAAATGGGACCTAGTAAGTGATAAAGACTAATTTCAAAATTATAGTTAGAAGCTAATGCAATTAAAGTCCTAATAGTTGAAATTCTAGCAACTGGGGCATACATATCAAAATAATATATTCCATCTTTCTGTGTGAATCATTTGGCAACTAATATAGCTTTAAAATTTTCGATTGTTCCATTTGCCTTTAACTTTTTCTTAAATATCCATTTACATCCTATTGGTTTAGAACCAGGAGGTAAACCTACTGGTTTCCATGATTTATTTCCCATAATAGAATCCAGTTCATCATTTATAGCTTCTTGCCGAAATGATGAATCTTGAGATTTTATTGCCTCAGCATATGTTAAAGGGTCGGATTCTATACTTGCAAATATCATTAATTGAAGATCTACATTATTTCTAGATCCTTCAACCAAATATACGATGAAATCTGGTCCAAAGGATTTTTCTATCCTTCTTCGTTTACTTTTCCTAAGAGAATCACCATTTTCATTGATATTTCCATCAGTGTTTTATACAAGTTCAATAGTTGGTTCATTAACCCCCACCATTTCATTAATAGGTGTATTGACCTCCACAGTTTCATGAATCGGTTTATTCTGAATAGATGTAAATCTATTCTCATAAAACACTGCGTCCCTTGATTCTATTACTGTATTTGCATCAATAGAGCTATTAGGTTCTATTACTAGAAACCTATATCCTTTCCTATATTGAGCATATCCTAAGAATATGCACTCGATAGCCTTTTGTCCTAATTTCCTGATTTTTAGTTTAGGTAATCAAACAATCGCTCTACAACCCCAGACTCAATAATCATCAAGATTTTGTTTCCGTTTCTTCCAGAGTTCATAAGGAGTGACTTTTCTTTTCTTACGAGGTATTCTATTTAGAATATAACACGCGGTAAGTAAAGCTTCTCCCCAGAAACTAGTGTTAAGTCCGGAATTACACAACATTGCTTTTACCATTTCGATAAAAGTTCTGTTTTTCCTTTAAACTATTCCATTTTGTTGTGGAGTGTAAGCAATAGATATTTCATGTATAATTCCTACTGATTCACAATATTCAGGAAATTGATACTCACCACCCCTATCAAACCTAAGTGTTTTTATTTTGACATCACATTGGTTTTCTACTTCAGTTTTATAAGTAACGAATGAATTTTACATTTCACTTTTAGCATACATAAGATAAACATTACAATATTTAGAGTAATCATATATAAATGTGACAAAATATCTTTTTCCTCCTCTAGTAGGAGTACTGTGTATATCACATACATCACTATGTATAATTTGTAATAATTTTGTTGTACTTTCTGGTTTATGAGGAAATGGTTTTCTAGTGATCTTAGTTAATGAACATATCCTACACTTGTCTAACATATCATTTTGTTGTTTTGGAATTAGATTCAAAGATATCATTTCATGCATGCGTTTATAATTAACATGTCCTAATCAATTGTTCCATAATGAAAATGAATCAACAATATAAGAAGAATTCATACTTTTATTAATATCAACATTTAGTTTAAACATACCATCACACATGTACCCTTTTCCCACAAATACACTGCTTTTTGTCAACACATATTCGTTTGACTCAAAGACCTGTTTAAATCCAAAATTATTAAGAAGACTTCCTGATACATGGTTCTTCCTAATTTCATGTACATAATATACATCATTTAGTGTCAGGACTTTTCCGTATGTGAATTCCAAATCTACAGTCCCCTTCCCTTTGACCACTGCCTTTGATGAATTTCCCATATAAAGGTAATCTTCATTTTTAGTTGGTTCTAGTTTCTTGAATTGATTCTTGGCAATGCAGACATGCTTAGTACCACCAGAATCGATCCACAAGAAATTGTCTTGTTCAATCATATTCACTTCTGGTATGACTACGGCAAACTTTTCTTTTTTAGATTACTACTTCTTTTTCCAGAAGCGACAATCCCTTTTGAAATGTCCCGTTTACCACAAAAGTAGCAAACACCATTTTTGCCTTTCTTGTTTTGATTTTGGGAATTGTTGTTGTTCTGCCCTTTCCTCTTTTTATTAGAAGAGTTATTCGAAGCATTGATTGCTTGTTTTACTTCCACCATATGGACCTTTGATGTATCAACAAATTTTCATCTTCCGCATCTTTATGCCTCAGTTGTTGTTCAACATGCAAATATTGTGCACAGCAGTCTAGACTCATATCCTCCTTCTTGTGTTTCAGTAATTTCCTCTGATCTTTCCAACAAGGGGGTAATTTGTCTATTATCGAGGAAACCTTAATTTCCTCATCTATATTTAACTTATGTTGACTGAATTGATTAAGTATGTGTATGATATCATTGAATTGCTCAACTACTGAACGATCATCGGTCATTTTGTAATTAAAATATTTGGTGGCTTGAAATTTCTTACTTGTTGCGCCTTCCATCAGATACTTCACCTTTAATGAATCCCAAACATCCTTTGCGGTTGGCTTGTTGTAATACATATCGAAAAGTGTGTCCATCATCGCATTACAGATATGGCCTTTGCAAATATAATCATCATGTTCCCATTGGATCTGATCTCGTGTCTGTGCAATAGTTCCATCTTCAGTCTCCATGTGTTTTGGCGTAGTCAAAACATAAACAACTTTCATACCCGCCAATAAGAAATTCATCTTCTTCTGCCAGCGTAGGATATTGACACCATCAAAGCGCTCTAGTTTGTTGAAATCAGCGGCGAACTCTTTGAGACTGTGAGGAGCCATTGCAGAAATACCATTTTAGATTGTTGGATGTCAAATTAATCGTTGGAATACCATTTTAGATTGTTGGATGTCAAATTAATCGTTGGAATACCATTTTAGATTGTTGGATGTCAAATTAATCGTTGGATCTCTTTATACACAAATCTATGAGGCACGATGTGGTGATCGCTATCCTAAAACAGTCTTTGCCCTTTTAATTCTATGCACGAGTAATGGCAAATCTGTTCATAGATACAACAAAGCAGATATTGAATATCTTTTAATCGGTGTGTTTGCACATACACGACGATTCACTATCTTGGATTTGATCGCTGCAGTGATAAGATGATTGAGTTATAGCTTGCAAAACCTTAACCCGTATAATTCACTCTAAATTTTGGCAGAGTTTCAAGAAAATGTTAATGACAGAAAAGAGTACAAGGAAGGATAAGAGAAATGAATTCGAGATTATAAAAACAGAATTCGGGCAGCCTATATATAGGCAGTGAAGAGATACTATTGTTTTCCAACGGTTATGACTGTTTGAATTCAAACAGGCACACCTTTTCGTTTTGCGACACTTAACAAGTGTTGCAAATTTGAATGGTGAATGGATGCGTCCATTCGTTTGCAACGGCTCTGGAGCGTTACAAATTCGAAACCCGCGCGTGCAAAAATTCAACGGATCTGCACAAGCCCAATAGCATTTCATGGCCCATCTCATCACAAGACCCCAAGAGCCCCAAGGCCCACCATTTAACATTTTAAATATTAATGTCCATGGATATGCTGTTGCCTCATTCCATTGTCTCTTCCCTTTCCAGCTCCCCTTCCCTTTTATCATAATACATAATGCCTTTTCATATATAACATCAAAGGCATTAGTTTTCCCCGATGTGGGACTAAATGATTTTGTCCCCTTCTTTCTCCTTTTATTTTAAAATTTCTTCCAATGATCCTCCACCAAATTCTAAATAAATTACTCTTGTCATTTATATGTAGGAAAATTTGTGCATAAGTATAGATGTCTTACAGACTTGAATCTATACGTAGTGTAAACCCATCAAAGTATATCAGGATGGATTGGTTGACTAAGCATTGAACCATCGATCCTATATGATCTACCGGATGTTATTATCACACACTCAATTTCATATTTCCCAGATAGTATGTTTGCTCGACCCGTGGATTGGCCTTGGCTCAGTATCTTCTTTCATGAAATGCCTTTAGAGATTAAGCCAAAATCTCGTAGAAGGCGGCGCCACCTTCATTGCATTCATATAGGTAGGTTAATCAGAAGTGCCTTATAACAAACAACTCAACAGTATATCTGTTATAAACCTATTAAGTTTTAAGCAGAACACCATCTCTTTGTATTTATAAGTATCAAGCACTTTTCCTTGGAATGTATGATAATACTTAGCTTTTTAGACTAAATATTATAGTGCTTCCAACCGTAAACATATGAAGTAGTTTTGCTCTTTGAACTTAAGATAACAAATTTCTTTATTATGTTGAGTTGAGTTTCCTTCAATTGCAATTGCATTGTATAGGCTTTAAACCCATTCCCTATGATGTTTTATCACTAAGTTCCTTGCAAGTCCTTTAGTAAATGGATCTTCCAAATTCTGACTAGATCTCACAAAATCTATGGTAATTACCCCTTTAGTGAACATTTGCCTAACCAAATTGTGCCTTAGACCAACGTGTCTAGATTTACCATTATAAACTTGGTTGTAAGCTTGTGATAAGGTTGATTGACTATCACATTGCACAGATAGTGGTAGCACAGTTTTTGGCCATACAGGAATTTTTAATAATAGATTCCTTAACCATTTCGCTTCTTAGCTACCGCAGCCAGTGCTATAAACTCAGCAGCAATGGTTGAATCAGCAATACATGTTTGTTTCTTTAAGGCCCAGGTTATTGCTCCCCCAATACGTGTGAATACCCATCTGCTAGTTGATTTATTATCTTCATTTCCAGTGTTCCAACTAGCATCTATGTATCCTTCTATTACACTCGGATAACCGTTATAATATATACCATAATTTATGGTACCTTTTAGATACTTTAAAATTCTATGCATTGCATTCCAATGGATATGACTAAGGTTACTTGTATATCTACTCATTTTGCCAACAGCATAGGCTATAGCTGGTCATGTGCATGTCATTGCATAGATCAAACTTCCAATAAATCTAGCATATTCCAATTGCTTTATAGCTCTTCCAGTAGTGTATAACTGCATATTTGTGTCAAACGGAGTAGACATAGGTTTACAATCGAATAGATTGAACCTTTTCAAAATTTTCTCAACGTAATGAGATTGGGTAATTGATAACCCATCTTTAGTTTTCATGATTCTTATTCCAAGAATCATTTCTGCTACTCCCATATTTTTCATGTCAAAACATCAAGATAGATATCGTTTAGTTTCTTCAATACTTGAAGTATCTGTTCCAAATACAAGCATATCATCCACGTAAAGGCATATAATTGCACCTTTACCCGAATGAAACTTGCTATGGATACATTTGTCAGATTCAAAAATCCTAAAGCCATTATAAATAGTTTTATCAAACTTTTCATGCCAATTCTTTGGTGCTTGTTTAAGACCGTAAAGTGATTTGATAGTCTACATACTTTACGTTCTTGTCCAGGCATCACAAAACCTTTTGGTGGAGACATATATATCTCTTCGTTAAGTTCTCCATTTAGAAATGCAGTCTTGACGTCCATTTGATGAATTTCAAAATTATAGATAGAAGCTAATGCAATTAAATCCTAATAGTTGAAATTCTAGCTATTGGGGCATACATATCAAAATTATCTATTCCTTCTTTCTATGTGAATTCTTTGGTAACTAATCTAGCTTTAAATTTTTCGATTGTTTCATCTGCCTTTAACTTTTTCTTAAATATTTACTTACATCCTATTGGTTTAGAACCAGGAGGTAAATCTACTTATTTCCATATTGTATTTCCCATAATAGAATCCATTTCATCATTTATGGCTTCTTGCCAAAATGATAAATCTTGAGATTTCATTGCCTCAGCATATGTTAAAGGGTCAGATTCTACATTTGTAGATATCATTAATTGATGATCTACATTACTTCTAGATCCTTCAACCAAATATATGACGAAATCTGGTCCAAAGGATTTTTTCTATCCTTCTTTGTTCACTTCTTCTAAGAGAATCACCATTTTCGTTGATATTTCCATCAGTGTTTTCTACAGGTTCAATAGCTGGTTCATTAACCTCCACCATTTCATTAATAGGTGTATTGACCTCCACCGTTTCATGAATCAGTTTATTCTGAATAAATGTAAATCTATACTCATAAATCACTATGTACCTTGATTCTATTACTGTATTTACATCAACAGAGCTATTAGGTTCTATTACTAGAAACCTATATCCTTTGCTATGTTGAGCATATCCTAAGAATATGCACTCGATAGCCTTTTGTCATAATTTCCTGATTTTTGGTTCAGGTAACCGAACAATCGCTCTACAACCCCAGACTCGATAATAATCAAGATTTGGTTTCCGTTTCTTCCAAAATTCATAAAGAGTAACTTTACTTTTCTTACGAGGTATTCTATTTATAATATAACACGCGGTAAGTAAAGCTTCTCCCTAGAAACTAGTGTTAAGTTCGAAATTACACAACATTGCATTTACCATTTCGGCAAGAGTTCTGTTTTTCCTTTCAACTACTCCATTGTGTTGTGGTGTGTAAGCAATAGATATTTCATTTATAATTCCTAGTGATTCACAATATTCAGGAAATTGATACTCCCTACCTCTATCAGACCTGAGTTCTTTTATTTTGACATCACATTAGATTTTTACTTCAGTTTTATAAGTAATGAATGAATTTAACACTTCACTTTTAGCATGCATAAGATAGGCATAACAATATTTAGAGTAATCATCTATAAATGTGACAAAATATCCTTTTCCCCCTCTAGTAGGAGTGCTGTGTATATCACATACATCACTATGAATAAGTTGTAACAATTTTGTTGTACTTTCTGGTTTATGAGGAAATGGTTTTCTAGTGATCTTAGTTACTGAACATATCCTACACGTATCTAACATATCATTTTGGTGTTTGGGAATTAGATTCAAAGATATCAAATCAAGCATGCGTTTATGATTAACATGTCCTAATCTATTATGCCATAATGAAAATGAATCAACAATATAAGCAGAGTTCATACTTTTATTAATATCATCATTCAGTTTAAACATACCATAACACATGTACCCTTTTCCCACAAATACACCCCTTATGGTCAACACATATTTGTCTAACTCAAAGACCAATTTAAATCCAAACTTATTAAGAAGACATCCCGACACAAGGATCTTCCTAATTTCAGGTACATAATATACATCATTTAGTGTCAGAAATTTTCCGGATGTGAATTCCAAATGTAAACGTGCTGCTCTCCCTGCGTTCCCTTCTCCCGTTTTAGACTCCGTCGGTGTGTGAGGCTCGAGAAGTCATGTTATACACAAAGCTATGCCTAAACAGGCTATGCTTTGATCATCCCACAAGGCCTGCTTTTCAACAAAGCCTTGATCATATGCATCTTAGCATGCCACATCATCACTCCATATCACCCTACCAATCCTTTGCCGAAATATATGAACGGGTGTTAAGCAAGAGAATAAATTCTCCGCCACCAAACATGCATACATTCGACAGAAGATTAATAACATGATATATAATGGAGTACGATGTCACACACACAATCCATTTATAAGCTAATGCTCTGGGTCTGAGCGAAAGCCAAATCCGTACAAATCAACACTATGTCCGGGCAACTCCTACTGTTAACCTTATCATGGTACCGAGCCATTCTAAGGCAACAGTCATCATCGTCCATTCGATGTGGAGATTTGACGGTCTTCAATCGCCTTCTTCCAATCTTGGATTTTTAAACGTCGTTTAATTATTTGGAATGAGATAAACTCGGACTTTCCAAATAATCCTCGCATACATACATACATACATACATACATACATATATATATATATATATATTTAAAATCCTTCTTACAAATTAATAATTATTTTTATTAACGATTCATTCCTATTTTAAGTATTCAAAATAATTAAATTTTAATATAACGACGCTTTAAGTCCATGGGCGACTATGGCGTTGCATTCAAACAATTTTGATTTTCACATTTCTCATAATCTAACCGTTGGATTTTAACGTAGTATATATCGTTGGAAATATTTTTCCAAGACGGTCCTATCGGTTTCAACTTCAAGAAAATCCGACGGTCGGATCTTCTTGTATAGTCGTTTAAAAGTACGATTTCAAAACGCGAACTACCACGCCCTATTCGTTTAATTTTAATTATATATATATATAATCATTAAATCGTAGTAACGTCGTTTGATTAAAACAACGCTCTACACAATTACCGATACTTACTAAATTTTAATTCATTTGAAAATGAAGATAATATTACCGCATCCTAAATTCATTCTTTCCTTACATTGAAAATGTAAATTCCATCTTTTTTATTTACATAAAAATGTAAGTTTAATTCCTATGCAAATTCCTATATTCTTTATTTACATGTAAAACAAATGTAAATTTTGATACATAAAAAATCCTACTTTTAAATTACATATAAAAACATAGATTTCAACTTCGATGTACATTCTCATCTTAGTTACATTATAAAAATGTAACTTATATTTGCAGTGAATCCTATTTTAAATTTACATATAAAAATGTAAGTTTTATTTACAATGCAAACTCTACTTCTAATTTACATTGTAAAAATATGATTTTTAATTACAATGCAAACTCTACTTCTAATTCACATTGTAAAAATATGATTTTTAATTACAACGCAAACACTACATCTAATTCACATTGTAAAAATATGATTTTTAATTACAATGTCACATTTCTACATCTAAATTACATATGAAATAAATCAATTTTATTTCTAATGTGCATTCTCATTTTATGTTACATATATATATAAGAAAAATGCAAATTCTATCATACCATGAAATTGCATCCTTTAATTGCATAGAAAAATGTAGTTTTGTCATACGATATACTTTCCTATAGACATTACATATAAACATGTAATATTTAACACACAATGTAAATCCATGTTTTAATTACATATAAAAATGTAAATTTTATCCTACGGTGTAATTCCCTATATAATGTACATATAAAAATGTAGATTTTAACATATGATGAAATTTCCATGTTAATTACAAAGAAAAATGTAATTTTTAACATACGGCATTAATCCACTTTATAATTTACATATAAAAATGTAAATTTTAACATACGATGGAATTCACTAGTTAATTACAAAGAAAAATGTAATTTTTGATCTACAGTATAATTTCCTATATAATTTACATATAAAAAAATGTAAATTTTAACATACGGTGGAATTCACATGTTAATTACAAAGAAAAATGTAATTTTTGATCTACAGTATAATTTCCTATATAATTTGCATATAAAAAAATGTAAATTTTAACATACGATGGAATTCATATGTTAATTACAAAGAAAAATGTAATTTTTAATCTACAGTATTATTTCCTATATAATTTTCATATAAAAAATGTAAATTTTAACATACGATGGAATTCATATGTTAATTACAAAGAAAAATGTAATTTTTAATCTACAGTATAATTTCCTATATAATTTACATATAAAAAATGTAAATTTTAACATATGATGGAATTCATATGTTAATTACAAAGAAAAATGTAATTTTTAATCTACAGTATAATTTCCTATATAATTTACATATAAAAATGTAAATTTTAACATACGATGGAATCCATATGTTAATTACAAAGAAAAATGTATTTTTAATCTACAGTATAATTTCCTATATAATTTACATAAATAAAATTGTAAACTTTTCATACGGTGAAATTCTATATATTTACATTAATAAAAAATGTAAACTTTTCATATGGTGAAATTCTTCATTATAATCACATCTAAAAATATCATTTATACTTTATCGTTCTAATTTACATTAAATTAACATATAAAAATGTCATCTTTATTTCATCGTTTTATACTTCTTTGCATTTACAAGGAGATGTAAATAAATGTGAATGTCAGTTTCTAATGTCAAGGTTCAATTTCAATGCATTAACATAACGGTTCAACTTCAACATCATAACATACAACGAAATATAAGGTTCGACTTTGTGTGATAACATTCATGTGATGAATACATATAGATCTATAATTATCTATCATAGCAACATCGCAAAATCATCAATCATATCTAAACAAAATAGATCTGAAGATTAACCAAGGGATTACTGCATAACAACAAAGTAATTATTTAATTAATTAATTTTGAATGAGGAAATTTCACATCTAACATTTAAAATTTCAGATCTAATGTCATAACATCGCAACAATTCAAATCTGCAACTTATATTAACATCCATCATCGATCCAATTATTTTTTATTCTCAACTTCTCATATGTAAGAATAATATTCAAATTAATTAAATTTATTTAAAAATAAATTCTCACCTAGCTCGGATTTGAAAGGAAGGTTCAGATTCAATCAGATCTCGTGTTCAAAGTCACGACAGTAACGGATCTGAAAGATTTCAATTCGAAGTTCATACAAATAAATCAGAACTGACTTTTAACAAATGTCGCTGTAACGCTTAAAAGCGTCGCAAAATCTGAAATATTCATACCTTAAATTTTCAGAAATGTTCAAAACTTTGAATCCAGATTTCGGGAGCTATAGTCGATGGTTTTGCGAACGGTTTGCGGGAGATTGGAGAGCTACGAGAGGCGCATCCACGCTGGGAACCTAAGGGGGTGCGGCGGCATGTACATGGGCGGCGGCGGCTTAAAGGCTGCGGGTTTGGGGAGGTGGTTCGAGAGCTACGGGCAACGGTTTGATGTGGAACTTGTCTAGAATCGAAGAGATTGAGGAGAGCTACAAAAAGTTTAACTACGACTGAGTCTAAAAGTGAGTGGATTAGGAGATAAGGAGGAGAGAAGGTGGCAAGGGGAAGGCGGCTATGGGTTCGGCTGAACACGATGGGGGAGATGAATGAATAGTGTTTTTATAATAAAATAATAGTATTAAATAATTAATTAGCCCAATAAAGGTCCGTTTGGCCACTAACTCGGAATTTGGCCTGCTTACTGTTGTTCTTAAGGTTTTGACACCTTATGAACGCAATAGCGCTATTACCGAAGTCCAATTCTGAAGTTAAAAGCATGTTTCTTTTATTTTCAAATTAATTCTTTTATTTTTAATTCGAATGTACTTTCTAATTTTACTGGGGTCACAAACGAAGTCAGAAAAATCCGGAAAAAATATTTTTGGCTATGTTTTGACGATACGAACCCAACAAAATTATTTTCATCGAATTCTGAGACTGTTTGAAAATGGCTATTTTTAAGGCGTTTAAATTTAACTAAAATAGTCAAAACACATTTTCTTTTCCCACGCTCACATATTAATTCGAAAAATTCTGATAATTGAAACCTAGCAATAATTTTATATCCCGGATCCAACAAAAGTGGTTTCGTCGAATTCCGAGGTCGTTTGAAAAATGACTATTTTTAAGGCCAATATATTTAATATTAAAAATACATTTTAAACAAATAATTTTCGAAACTCAAAATATATAAGTGTTGACTGTTTTTCAATGCAGAAACGTCATTCCGAACTCAATGAAAGTGGTTTCGAGTCCAAATTCCTTTGCATGCAAAAAGTAGCATTTGACTTATGTAAATTGCCTAGCGACCTTTCTAAAAATTGAATTGGCCATAACTTTTGATTTCCGCTATGAAATTTCAATTTTTCGGATTCGTTGGAAAGATATTTTTAAATAGATTCTAAAATTTTGGTTTCACTAAAATCCGTTAAATTTTGCGTCCTGTACGATCAGTCAAACTTCAAGTTTGACTTTTCAAACTACCGCGCTATTTCTAACTTTTTTTATAATTAAAATTAAATTATTCATTCTAACTTCGATTTGAATCAACTTTCAATCATTTTTATTTTAAGTAAATTATTTTAAATATCGAAAACTCATTAAAATCACTTAAAATAAATTTTTAAATTTACCCCCAAAATTCAGGGTTTTGTTCACGGTTTTGTTCGATTTTGTTTTAAAAATAATTTAATTTGAGCTAACCAAGGCTCTGATACCAACTGTAACGAGTCGGATTTTGCCCGGCCTTAATCGATCGCAAAATCGAACAGAACCGTGAATGAATAATTTAAAAATTTATTTAAAATAAAAATGATTAAGAATTTTTAATGAGTTGAACAAAACCCAGAATTTTGGGGGTAAATTTAAAAATTTATTTTAAGTGATTTTAATGAGTTTTCGATATTTAAAATAATTTACTTAAAATAAAAACGATTGAAAGTTGATTAAAATCGAAGTTAGAATGAATAATTTAATTTTAATTATAAAAAAAGTTAGAAATAGCGCGGTAGTTTGAAAAGTCAAACTTGAACTTTGACTGATCGTACAGGACACAAAATTTAACAGATTTTAGTGAAACCAAAAATATTAGAA
Organism: Allium sativum; assembly: GCA_030737875.1. Taxonomy (NCBI): domain Eukaryota; kingdom Viridiplantae; phylum Streptophyta; class Magnoliopsida; order Asparagales; family Amaryllidaceae; genus Allium; species Allium sativum. Next base: position 544,271,521 of record CM060918.1, read on the forward strand.
TCTATTTAAAAATATCTTTCCAACGAATCCAAAAAATTGAAATTTCATAGCGGAAATCAAAAGTTATGGCCAATTCAATTTTTAGAAAGGTCGCTAGGCAATTTACATAGGTCAAATGCTACTTTTTGCATGCAAAGGAATTTGGACTCGAAACCACTTCCATTGAGTTCGGAATGACGTTTCTGCATTGAAAAACAGTAAACACTTATATATTTTGAGTTTCGAAAATTATTTGTTTAAAATGTATTTTTAATATTAAATATATTGGCCTTAAAAATAGTCATTTTTCAAACGACCTCGGAATTCGACGAAACCACATTTGTTGGATCCGGGATGTAAAATTATTGCTAGGTTTCAATTTTTAGAATTTTTCGAATTAATATGTGAGCGTGAGAAAAGAAAATGTGTTTTGACTATTTTAGTTAAATTTAAACGCCTTAAAAATTGCCATTTTTCAAACAGTCTCATAATTCGGCGAAAATAATTTTGTTGGGTTCATATCGTCAAAACATAGCCAAAAATAATTTTTTCGGATTTTTCTGACTTCGTTTGTGACCCCAGTAAAATTAGAAAGTACGTTCGAATTAAAAATAAAAGAATTAATTTGAAAATAAAAGAAACATGCTTTTAACTTCAGAAATTGACTTCGGCAATAGCGCTATTGCGTTCATAAGGCGTCAAAACCTTAAGAACGATAGTAAGCAGGCCAAATTCCGAGTTAGTGGCCAAACGGACCTTTATTGGGCTAATTAATTATTTAATACTATTATTTTATTATAAAAACACTATTCATTCATCTCCCCCATCGTGTTCAGCCGAACCCATAGCCGCCTTCCCCTTGCCACCTTCTCTCCTCCCTATCTCCTAATCCACTCACTTTTAGACTCAGCCGTAGTTAAACTTTTTGTAGCTCTCCTCAATCTCTTCGATTCTAGACAAGTTCCACATCAAACCGTTGCCCGTAGCTCTCGAACCACCTCCCCAAACCCGCACCCTGTACATGCCGTCGCACCCCCCTAGGTTCCCGGCGTGGATGCGCCTCTCGTAGCTCTCCAATCTCCCGCAAACCGTTCGCAAAACCATCGACTATAGCTCCCGAAATCTCGATTCAAAGTTTTGAACATTTCTGAAAATTTAAGGTATGAATATTTCAGATTTTGCGACGCTTTTAAGCGTTACAGCGACAGTTGTTAAAGATCAGTTCTGATTTATTTGTATGAACTTCGAATTGAAATCTTTCAGATCCGTAACTGCCGTGACTTTGAACACGAGATCTGATTGAATCCGAACCTTCCTTTCAAATCCGAGCTAGGTGAGAATTTATTTTTAAATAAATTTAATTAATTTGAATATTATTCTTGCATATGAGAAGTTGAGAATAAAAAATAATTGGATCGATGATGGATGTTAATATAAGTTGCAGATTTGAATTGTTGCGATGTTATGACATTAGATCTGAAATTTTAAATGTTAGATGTGAAATTTCCTCATTCAAAATTAATTAATTAAATAATTACTTTGTTGTTATGCAGTAATCCCTTGGTTAATCTTCAGATCTATTTTGTTTAGATATGATTGATGATTTTGCGATGTTGCTATGATAGATAATTATAGATCTATATGTATTCATCACATGAATGTTATCACACAAAGTCGAACCTTATATTTCGTTGTATGTTATGATGTTGAAGTTGAACCGTTATGTTAATGCATTGAAATTGAACCTTGACATTAGAAACTGACATTCACATTTATTTACATCTCCTTGTAAATGCAAAGAAGTATAAAACGATGAAATAAAGATGACATTTTTATATGTTAATTTAATGTAAATTAGAACGATAAAGTATAAATGACATTTTTAGATGTGATTATAATGAAGAATTTCACCATATGAAAAGTTTACATTTTTTATTAATGTAAATATATAGAATTTCACCGTATGAAAAGTTTACATTTTTATTTATGTAAATTATATAGGAAATTATACTGTAGATTAAAAATTACATTTTTCTTTGTAATTAACATATGAATTCCATCGTATGTTAAAATTTACATTTTTTATATGTAAATTATATAGGAAATTATACTGTAGATTAAAAATTACATTTTTCTTTGTAATTAACATATGAATTCCATCATATGTTAAAATTTACATTTTTTATATGTAAATTATATAGGAAATTATACTGTAGATTAAAAATTACATTTTTCTTTGTAATTAACATATTAATTCCATCGTATGTTAAAATTTACATTTTTTATATGTAAATTATATAGGAAATTATACTGTAGATTAAAAATTACATTTATCTTTGTAATTAACATATGAATTCCATCGTATGTTAAAATTTACATTTTTTATATGTAAATTATATAGGAAATTATACTGTAGATCAAAAATTACATTTTTCTTTGTAATTAACATGTGAATTCCACCGTATGTTAAAATTTACATTATTTTATATGTAAATTATATAGGAAATTATACTGTAGATCAAAAATTACATTTTTCTTTGTAATTAACAAGTGAATTCCATCGTATGTTAAAATTTACATTTTTATATGTAAATTATAAAGTGGATTAATGCCGTATGTTAAAAATTACATTTTTCTTTGTAATTAACATGGAAATTTCATCATATGTTAAAATCTACATTTTTATATGTACATTATACAGGGAATTACACCGTAGGATAAAATTTACATTTTTATATGTAATTAAAACATGGATTTACATTGTGTGTTAAATATTACATGATTATATGTAATGTCTATAGGAAAGTATACCGTATGACAAAACTACATTTTTCTATGCAATTAAAGGATGCAATTTCATGGTATGATAGAATTTGCATTTTTCTTATATATATATGTAACATAAAATGAGAATGTACATTAGAAATAAAATTGATTTATTTCATATGTAATTTAGATGTAGAAATGTGACATTGTAATTAAAAATCATATTTTTACAATGTGAATTAGATGTAGTGTTTGCGTTGTAATTAAAAATCATATTTTTACAATGTGAATTAGAAGTAGAGTTTGCATTGTAATTAAAAATCATATTTTTACAATGTAAATTAGAAGTAGAGTTTGCATTGTAAATAAAACATACATTTTTATATGTAAATTTTAAAATAGGATTCACTGCAAACATAAGTTATATTTTTATAATGTAACTAAGATGAGAATGTACATTGAAGTTGAAATCTACGTTTTTATATGTAATTTAAAAGTAGGATTTTTTATGTATCAAAATTTACATTTGTTTTACATATAAATAAAGAATACAGGAATTTGCATAGGAATTAAACTTACATTTTTATGTAAATAAAAAAGATGGAATTTACATTTTCAATGTAAGGAAAGAATGAATTTAGGATGCCGTAATATTATCTTCATTTTCAAATGAATTAAAATTTAGTATGTATCGGTAATTGTGTAACACCCCGCCTCCGCTAGGGTCACTCGCAAAGGAATGCACTAGCTTTAGAGGGGCATTATTGGTAAACATGCACAGAAATATCACAAGACAGAACATATAAAAATAGCGGAAGTAAAATCAAACTTTCATAACATGAATAAATAAGGTCTAAAGCCTTTTACATCAGAGTACATCAAAACCTGTCTTGCAATAGTAAAGAAGCATAAAGACATTTTCATAAATTATTCCCCAAGTAAAAACAGTAAAGTAGCCATAGCCAAGAGAAGTCCAAGCCATCCATGATGACCTTCAAGCAGAAGAAGTCCGAACTAAACAGCATTGTTTCCTCCCTGAAACCTGGGGGGGGGGGGGGAAACGGAAGAAAAGAGGCGAAACAAACGGGTCAGTCAAAAAGACTGAGTAAGTCCTATCTACTTCCAGTATAAAAACAGGTAAAGGTAACATGACATGCATAAACTGAAAGTAAACATAAGGATAACTACAAGATAGGTAAACCAGGGTAACCGGTTGAACTACTGTGGCAAGGTAAACTAAGGTATCATGATAAACTACGGTGTTATGATAAGTCAAGGTATCACATCGTCAGATTTCTATCGAGTACATTGTCCCAAGGTGTCTACCCCGTCTAACATCCCACGGTATCTATTATGTATATTCTTCCTAGTTCTAACATGTATATTTGCTCTGCACCTCTCGTACTAGTATCCCTACCCGCGTCATGTGTTAACCATGAATGTCCCTTGCCCAAAGTCGTGTAATGGTTCATGTCAACCTAATATACCGCATATATAGGTTACTCAAATCATATGTTTCTTTCCATGTATATAAGTTCAGTCCTTTGCCGTACCTCGTACGGGCTTCCTCATGTCGTATTATCCTTGAAATCGTTTGGACTGTCACCCATGTTCTAGCTAGGCTCTTCCATATGAATCATCGTTTGAACTACTAGGACTTACGCCACCTAGCACCACTAGGGATTACGCTTACCTATTGCACGCTTTCGTATTTCGGTTTGGGTTAAAACCACCTGGGCCACTAGGGATTACGCTAACCCTCAACCGCGCCCTTTTTCCCACGCATTCATCGTGAATCGTTTTTCTATAACTGTATGCACATGTATCACATCGTGCCATCCGAGTCCTGTCACAGGGCAAACCAAGAAATACAGGACTCGGTCGGGAGCTTTAGATTTATCTGCTGATGCAGATACTAAGGTCTGCTTTTCTACACGTGGCTATGGTCCCACGAGACCCCTCCCTCAACTAGTGAAAGGCAACACAAGAGAAAATCTTGCATGAGAACTACACTCCGGCCAGCCCACATCCTACGGCCTACCTCACCCATAATTAGATAGCAATTATGGTCTGTTGGGTGTTCCCTGCCTTTCCGTACGTACACGCTTGACTCAAGATGGTAGATGATCGACGAACTTGCTATCTCGGGCACCTTATGTATTCGTCGACTCACTGCTATCCACCCCAGTCTTTAGGTCGCTCGCATAGCAACCAAGGCATATTCTTGGTTCTTCTACCGCAGACCTCAACCTCTCGTGAGCCTAGTATAATGACCTGGCAGCTCACAGAGGGATCCCAAGAATATCCTCACGTTCCCCGAAGCCGCTGCTTCGTTACACAGTTCGTTGGAGCCTTTATCTAAATCAGATAGCCTGCTCCTACACGCATACTTAAACGTTGACCTAACGTATCGGGTTACTAATCTATCTAAGAAATGGTCCAAATTTCCTTGACTAAGAATTATTACTTAGTTTCCCTTAACTAAGGTTTACCACTTAGCCTTATTTCCATAATCCTTGTTAACTATGGTTATTTACCTAATCCTCCGAATTAGGGTTTATCTAATGGGTTAAGTGTCACTTAAGTTCATAACTTAGCCCGTCTACAAACCATGTCAAAATTGGCTAAGTATCCAAGTCCAAGACTTAACCCTACAAACCATGTGTCAAGTTGGCTAAGTATATTAAGCAATCCATAACTTAACCTCGTCTAATTATCATTTTAGATTGGTTAATTATATAAATTAACTTGACCTTGTCAAATTACCGAGTCAAATCGGTCAAGCGTATTCAAGTGATTCGTGACTTAGCCTTATCATGTTTTCACGTTAGATTGGTTAAGTATGGGTTAACTTAACCTCCATAAATTCACGAGTTAGATTGGCCAAGTATAGGTCACTTAACCACATCCAATTAACGAGTTAGATTGGTTAAGTTTAGGTCACTTAACCACATCAAATTATCGAGTTAGATTGGTTAAGTATAGGTCACTTAACCTCATCAAATCATCGTGTTAAATTAGTTAAGTGTTTAACTTAACCCCATTAAATTACCAAGTTGGATTAATTAAATCTAGGCTAACTTAACCCCATTAAATTACCAAGTTGGATTAATTAAGTCTAGGCTAACTTAACCCCCTCGAATTACCATGTTTAGATTAGTTAAGTGTGGATTACTTAACCCCATCTAATTACCGTGGTTAGGTTAGTTAAGTCTTAATTACCTAACCTCATCTAATTACCCAGTCTGATTAGTTAAGTGTAAATTACTTAACCCCATCCCCTAATCATCTTGCATGGTTAAGTGTCATTAAGGAAATCAAGCCCGGTCCCACTTAACCTACCCATTCGTGTCATATCGGTTAAGTGTCATTAGTCAAATTTACTTAACCTTATCATGTGGCATTAATTTAATTAATGCACTCTTAACCTCTCACATTAGACCTTGTTGTGGTTACTAGTTAAGCCGGGCGGGTCCGGGTAGATTTACACCACAACCTAGTCTAACCTCGGGTCTTAAGCGCGACATGACCAACTTCTCACATTGGGTCCTATTGTTTGCAACTACTAGTTAGGCCGGTCGGTTCCGGGTAGTTTTACGTTGCAAACTCAACCCAACCTCGAGTTGGCCACACTTATATTATCTAAGTTCATCATGTTTCCAAAACATGTTACAAGTTTTTCAAGCATTTGGGTAGACCTAACTTAATAGGTAAATTCCCAAAGGGTAGACCTAACTTAATAGGTAAATTCCCAAGCTCATGTTTTTATGCATATTTACATGTTAACTTCCATGTTATATTTAATGTTACATGTTGTCATATTATACTCATTTAACCCAAATCATGTTTCACGTCATCTTTTTTTTTTCTGAAACTTCAAGTTAAGTTTCTCATGTATATTCACGCTCGTCTATCCTAACCCCAAAACGTGTTTCCAACGTAAGTATAGACGAGTCAACATAATGGGAATACTATGACTACAAATTGGCCTCGAACATGCATAGTGTCATAAAAAGGGTTTTGGCCACAAACACACAAAATGTCACAAGAGAATTTGGCCACAAACATGCATATTATCAAAAAGGGTTTGGCCATAAACATGCACAACTTAAAAGAGGGGACTGGCCACGAGCATGCATAATCTCATAAAGGATTTGGCCACAAACTTGCGTGTTAGCATAAGGGGTTTGGGTTCATAAACATGCATAAGCCCCAAAATCTTGTCTTAGCCAATGTTTCACAAGTAAAGTGGTTCCTAAAGGTTCATGCTAGAATTTCATGCATAAAGATCCAAACTTGCAAGATAAACTAGGTTATGCATAGCATGAGAGGCATGATTAAGTCACTCACATGGCCTAAAATCATAAACATGAACACAAGAGGCAAGGTAAGGTTCATATAGGTTCGCATAATCATGTTTAGCCTCATTTTATCCCATGTCATTATCAAAACTACCGTTTCCATCTAAAAGTAGCTAGAACTTACATAGTTAGGCCTAAGGAAAGGAGCATGAATCATCTTGGCTAAGAAAGGTGCCTCCTTTGTAGAAGAATCGTCATGGAACTCGCATAGCAATGTTGATTTGGCCTTGATTTGGTGTAGCAAGCTTGCATCTTTTGATTTGAACCCGATGTGAATGCATAGGCTCTAGGGATTTGAGATGGAGGCCATGAGAGTAGAAATTTGGCCATAGTTTAGTTACATGAGTGAATAATGAGGGTTTAGGGGTAGGTTTAGGGTCTTTTTATAGAGATTAGGATAGTTTTAGGCCCTTAGATTAACCCTAGGACCAACCTGAACCGTCAGATTTCAAACCAGGCCCAAAAACCTAGCCAAGATAGAAAATAGGTGCACCAGATCAGAATCAGCCGACAGGGCAAGTCGACAGCCCTGTCGACATGCCTGTCGACATGCTTGTCGACTTGTCTGGGCGGGAATTTTCCCGCCTGGCCCCCATTTCTGCATGTTTCGAAATTCAAATTTCCCGAAAACTTCTTTGGGCCTTAACCGGGTCATACGGACTCCGATTTTCGAAAACTCGGACTCTATTTCGCGTATTTTTCCGAGAAGAACGCAATGGCATAGCCCGTTTTACTTGATTCAGAATTTAAAATTAAATTCTGCCTTGATTCTCGTCTTAACACGTTATCGAAAAATACGGGTTGTTACATTCTCCCCACCTTTTAGGATTTCGTCCCCGAAATCTCCAAGTTAGGAAGTACATATCCTACCATCCACCATCCATCTACTCAAAACATCATCCACAAGCAACCATTGTCCTTAGAAGATTTCTAATGCTGTATGAATATATGCAAAACGTGTGTGTACATGTTCCTTAGCTAATGCTAATGATCAGGCCTGAATAATCTTTCTAATGCAAAATATGTATAGTGCCATGAATCCAACATGTATGCAAATAGTCCTAGTCATATAGATACTATATGCGTGCACAATCATTCATTCATATGCAACAACCGCATGATAATACATTCGATTTCATCCATAAACAAGTATAAATACTCGTGCATATGCAATATGAAATGTGACCGAGTCGAGCTAGTATCTAATGTGTATTCGCGCATCCACGAGCAACCACTTGCAACCACTTGCAACCATATAAATCATAACATGTTTCAAATACATGTTTACATCCATAGGGTTCTACCTAGAATTCCCTGAAACAGGGTCGAGAAGATAAACAGGACAAACTCCTTACAGGGTTTGTAACGGAGAATAGGACCGAGAGGATGTCCACAAAAGATAGCCTACAAGTAAGCTCTACAGAAAACAGGGATCAAGGATATACTCCCAAAAAGAGATATCATGCGCGTATCTAGTCTTTGACCATCAAAGTCGTCTTTTAACTTCGCGATTTTGTAGCTTCTTATTCCTGTTTCCATAACATGAGCTGGAACTCATTTCTTCGTCGCCTCTCGTTCCACTTGCACTTATCCTTTTCCTAGAATACTTGACGCAAATATGACTGCGTACTCATGATCTCATGCAAGCTTTCCAAAATTCACTAGTGAATCTCGGACCTCGTACCACAGGGTATTTCTCGTAGAAGAACTTCCTCTTGAAAGTAAACAGATGCCAACCAGGTTATCAAGCGCACTTACTAGGGTGATCTCTATAACCCATGCATAAATGAAGTAAACCATCCGTCTTATCGGCGAACACCACTCGATCGGGCTTCAAATTTCCAATAAAGGCATCAAGGGATTCTGAGAAACTAGTCATGACAGAACCTCAAAAAGGTTACATGATACTTCGATGGTATTACCAAGGCTAGTCAAATGGTCTAACTACCCTCCTACCAAAAACCGAGAGTGGCACCCCCTACTGGATAACCACTTCATCCCTAGAATCCATCCATAGCTTATAAACATAAGCATTATTTCCAAACTCAACACTTGGCATAGACATTCCCAAATCCAAACAAGTCATGTATAAATGGACTGATTCTCCAATAGGACTTTGAGACAGAAATGGGATTCTCTATTACGCTAGTACTTAAGGTGCAGAGACTCAACTATCGAAGCGGACTTAAAAGATGCGGTGATCAAAACAAAGTCCCGACAGGATGATAGAGAAGAAAAGATAAACCTTTAACAAGATCGTTACCCTCCTTCTGAGGTACCCTAGAAATGAGAGCATACTATTGCCCTCCCAATGATCTTGTCCTTGTCCCATGATACTTAACTATCTGTCCCGTTTCACTATGCCAAAGGTACCCTCTCGTCATGGGTTTCATTGTTCATCTTTCTCCCTCCTTTGAGGACTAAGCCATACCAACACGTTGCTCACCCATAAGCTCATATCCTTTATCCTCTTTCTCACTATCCTTTCTTATAACGCGGCCACTGGTCTCCTGAGAACAGCCTCCATCGCATGGAAAGCACTTTCGAAGATAGAAAAGACTAGTCACAGTTAAAACCACTGTGACTACAGATGGAGGAAAGAAAGGAAAAGAGATTCAAGGAAACCAGGATAGTGCTAATGGCCTTTGGGGAATAGCCTTTTTAAAACAAACTTTTCTTGAAAAATGCATCTTTATAAACGGTTTTCCAAATAGTTTTCAGAAAGTTTTAAAAGCTTTTGCCCAGTCTGGTAACCTTCTGCTCTGATACCACGTGTAACACCCCGCCTCCGCTAGGGTCACTCGCAAAGGAATGCACTAGCTTTAGAGGGGCATTATTGGTAAACATGCACAGAAATATCACAAGACAGAACATATAAAAATAGCGGAAGTAAAATCAAACTTTCATAACATGAATAAATAAGGTCTAAAGCCTTTTACATCAGAGTACATCAAAACCTGTCTTGCAATAGTAAAGAAGCATAAAGACATTTTCATAAATTATTCCCCAAGTAAAAACAGTAAAGTAGCCATAGCCAAGAGAAGTCCAAGCCATCCATGATGACCTTCAAGCAGAAGAAGTCCGAACTAAACAGCATTGTTTCCTCCCTGAAACCTGGGGGGGGGGGGGGGAAACGGAAGAAAAGAGGCGAAACAAAACGGGTCAGTCAAAAAGACTGAGTAAGTCCTATCTACTTCCAGTATAAAAACAGGTAAAGGTAACATGACATGCATAAACTGAAAGTAAACATAAGGATAACTACAAGATAGGTAAACCAAGGTAGCCGGTTGAACTACTGTGGCAAGGTAAACTAAGGTATCATGATAAACTACGGTGTTATGATAAGTCAAGGTATCACATCGTCAGATTTCTATCGAGTACATTATCCCAAGGTGTCTACCCCGTCTAACATCCCACGGTATCTATTATGTATATTCTTCCTAGTTCTAACATGTATATTTGCTCTGCACCTCTCGTACTAGTATCCCTACCCGCGTCATGTGTTAACCATGAATGTCCCTTGCCCAAAGTCGTGTAATGGTTCATGTCAACCTAATATACCGCATATATAGGTTACTCAAATCATATGTTTCTTTCCATGTATATAAGTTCAGTCCTTTGCCGTACCTCGTACGGGCTTCCTCATGTCGTATTATCCTTGAAATCGTTTGGACTGTCACCCTTGTTCTAGCTAGGCTCTTCCATATGAATCATCGTTTGAACTACTAGGACTTACGCCACCTAGCACCACTAGGGATTACGCTTACCTATTGCACGCTTTCGTATTTCGGTTTGGATTAAAACCACCTGGGCCACTAGGGATTACGCTAACCCTCAACCGCGCCCTTTTTCCCACGCATTCATCGTGAATCGTTTTTCTATAACTGTATGCACATGTATCACATCGTGCCATCCGAGTCCTGTCACAGGGCAAACCAAGAAATACAGGACTCGGTCGGGAGCTTTAGATTTATCTGCCGATGCAGATACTAAGGTCTGCTTTTCTACACGTGGCTATGGTCCCACGAGACCCCTCCCTCAACTAGTGAAAGGCAACACAAGAGAAAATCTTGCATGAGAACTACACTCCGGCCAGCCCACATCCTACGGACTACCTCACCCATAATTAGATAGCAATTATGGTCTGTTGGGTGTTCCCTGCCTTTCCGTACGTACACGCTTGACTCAAGATGGTAGATGATCGACGAACTTGCTATCTCGGGCACCTTATGTATTCGTCGACTCACTGCTATCCACCCCAGTCTTTAGGTCGCTCGCATAGCAACCAAGGCATATTCTTGGTTCTTCTACCGCAGACCTCAACCTCTCGTGAGCCTAGTATAATGACCTGGCAGCTCACAGAGGGATCCCAAGAATATCCTCACGTTCCCCGAAGCTGCTGCTTCGTTACCCAGTTCGTTGGAGCCTTTATCTAAATCAGATAGCCTGCTCCTACACGCATACTTAAACGTTGACCTAACGTATCGGGTTACTAATCTATCTAAGAAATGGTCCAAATTTCCTTGACTAAGAATTATTACTTAGTTTCCCTTAACTAAGGTTTACCACTTAGCCTTATTTCCATAATCCTTGTTAACTATGGTTATTTACCTAATCCTCCGAATTAGGGTTTATCTAATGGGTTAAGTGTCACTTAAGTTCATAACTTAGCCCGTCTACAAACCATGTCAAAATTGGCTAAGTATCCAAGTCCAAGACTTAACCCTACAAACCATGTGTCAAGTTGGCTAAGTATATTAAGCAATCCATAACTTAACCTCGTCTAATTATCATTTTAGATTGGTTAATTATATAAATTAACTTGACCTTGTCAAATTACCGAGTCAAATCGGTCAAGCGTATTCAAGTGATTCGTGACTTAGCCTTATCATGTTTTCACGTTAGATTGGTTAAGTATGGGTTAACTTAACCTCCATAAATTCACGAGTTAGATTGGCCAAGTATAGGTCACTTAACCACATCCAATTAACGAGTTAGATTGGTTAAGTTTAGGTTACTTAACCACATCAAATTATCGAGTTAGATTGGTTAAGTATAGGTCACTTAACCTCATCAAATCATCATGTTAAATTAGTTAAGTGTTTAACTTAACCCCATTAAATTACCAAGTTGGATTAATTAAGTCTAGGCTAACTTAACCCCATTAAATTACCAAGTTGGATTAATTAAGTCTAGGCTAACTTAACCCCCTCGAATTACCGTGTTTAGATTAGTTAAGTGTGGATTACTTAACCCCATCTAATTACCGTGGTTAGGTTAGTTAAGTCTTAATTACCTAACCTCATCTAATTACCCAGTCTGATTAGTTAAGTGTAAATTACTTAACCCCATCCCCTAATCATCTTGCATGGTTAAGTGTCATTAAGGAAATCAAGCCCGGTCCCACTTAACCTACCCATTCGTGTCATATCGGTTAAGTGTCATTAGTCAAATTTACTTAACCTTATCATGTGGCATTAATTTAATTAATGCACTCTTAACCTCTCACATTAGACCTTGTTGTGGTTACTAGTTAAGCCGGGCGGGTCCGGGTAGATTTACACCACAACCTAGTCTAACCTCGGGTCTTAAGCGCGACATGACCAACTTCTCACATTGGGTCCTATTGTTTGCAACTACTAGTTAGGCCGGTCGGTTCCGGGTAGTTTTACGTTGCAAACTCAACCCAACCTCGAGTTGGCCACACTTATATTATCTAAGTTCATCATGTTTCCAAAACATGTTACAAGTTTTTCAAGCATTTGGGTAGACCTAACTTAATAGGTAAATTCCCAAAGGGTAGACCTAACTTAATAGGTAAATTCCCAAGCTCATGTTTTTATGCATATTTACATGTTAACTTCCATGTTATATTTAATGTTACATGTTGTCATATTATACTCATTTAACCCAAATCATGTTTCACGTCATCTTTTTTTTTATGAAACTTCAAGTTAAGTTTCTCATGTATATTCACGCTCGTCTATCCTAACCCCAAAACGTGTTTCCAACGTAAGTATAGACGAGTCAACATAATGGGAATACTATGACTACAAATTGGCCTCGAACATGCATAGTGTCATAAAAAGGGTTTTGGCCACAAACACACAAAATGTCACAAGAGAATTTGGCCACAAACATGCATATTATCAAAAAGGGTTTGGCCATAAACATGCACAACTTAAAAGAGGGGATTGGCCACGAGCATGCATAATCTCATAAAGGATTTGGCCACAAACTTGCATGTTAGCATAAGGGGTTTGGGTTCATAAACATGCATAAGCCCCAAAATCTTGTCTTAGCCAATGTTTCACAAGTAAAGTGGTTCCTAAAGGTTCATGCTAGCATTTCATGCATAAAGATCCAAACTTGCAAGATAAACTAGGTTATGCATAGCATGAGAGGTATGATTATGTCACTCACATGGCCTAAAATCATAAACATGAACACAAGAGGCAAGGTAAGGTTCATATAGGTTCGCATAATCATGTTTAGCCTCATTTTATCCCATGTCATTATCAAAACTACCGTTTCCATCTAAAAGTAGCTAGAACTTACATAGTTAGGCCTAGGGAAAGGAGCATGAATCATCTTGGCTAAGAAAGGTGCCTCCTTTGTAGAAGAATCGTCATGGAACTCGCATAGCAATGTTGATTTGGCCTTGATTTGGTGTAGCAAGCTTGCATCTTTTGATTTGAACCCGATTTGAATGCATAGGCTCTAGGGATTTGAGATGGAGGCCATGAGAGTAGAAATTTGGCCATAGTTTAGTTACATGAGTGAATAATGAGGGTTTAGAGGTAGGTTTAGGGTCTTTTTATAGAGATTAGGATAGTTTTAGGCCCTTAGATTAACCCTAGGACCAACCTGAACCGTCAGATTTCAAACCAGGCCCAAAAACCTAGCCAAGATAGAAAATAGGTGCACCAGATCAGAATCAGCCGACAGGGCAAGTCGACAGCCCTGTCGACTTGTCTGGGCGGGAATTTTCCCGCCTGGCCCCCATTTCTGCATGTTTCGAAATTTAAATTTCCCGAAAACTTCTTTGGGCCTTAACCGGGTCATACGGACTCCGATTTTCGAAAACTCGGACTCTATTTCGCGTATTTTTCTGAGACGAACGCAATGGCATAGCCCGTTTTACTTGATTCAGAATTTAAAATTAAATTCTGCCTTGATTCTCGTCTTAACACGTTATCGAAAAATACGGGTTGTTACAAATTGTGTAGAGCGTTGTTTTAATCAAACGACGTTATTACGATTTAATGATTATATATATATAATTAAAATTAAACGAATTGGGCGTGGTAGCTCGCGTTTTGAAATCGTACTTTTAAACGACTATACAAGAAGATCCGACCGTCGGATTTTCTTGAAATTGAAACCGATAGGACCGTCTTGGAAAAATCTTTCCAACGATATATACTACGTTAAGATCCAACGGTTAGATTCTGAGAAATGTGAAAATCAAAATTGTTTGAATGCAGCGCCATAGTCGCCCATGGACTTAAAGCGTCGTCATATTAAAATTTAATTATTTTGAATAATTAAAATAGGAATGAATCGTTAATAAAAATAATTATTAATGTGTAAGAAGGATTTTAAATATATATATATATATATGTATGCGAGGATTATTTGGAAAGTCCGAGCTTATCTCATTCCAAATAATTAAACGACGTTTAAAAATCCAAGATTGGAAGACGGCGATTGAAGACCGTCAAATCTCCACATCGAATGGACGATGATGACTGTTGCCTTAGAATGGCTCGCTACCATGATAAGGTTAATAGTAGGAGTTGCCCGGACGTAGTGTTGATTTGTACGGATTTGGCTTTTGCTCAGACCCAGAGCATAAGCTTATAAATGGATTGTGTGTCTGACATCGTACTCTATTATATATCATGTTATTAATCTTCTGTCGAATGTATGGATGTTTGGTGGCGGAGAATTTATTCTCTTTCTTAACACCCGTTCATATATTTCGGCAAAGGATTGGCAGGGTGATATGGAGTGATGATGTGGCATGCTAAGATGCATATGATCAAGGCTTTGTTGAAAAGCAGGCCTTGTGGGATGATCAAAGCATAGCCTATTTATGCATAGCTTTGTGTATAACGTGACTTTGCGAGTCTCACACACCGACGGAGTCTAAAACGGGAGAAGGGAACATAGGGAGAGCAGCACGTTTCTTTCTAGCTAGAAGTGGTGTTTGGATTTTAACACGGCCCGACATTTTACTTATGTGGATGATGGAATGAGGCGCCTCGGATGATAGGTCCTATAGGACTAGGAAACGTTTGTTCAGGAATAACTAATCCGCAACTCGTATGGCGGACCGACCCTGCAGCTTTCCAAGGGTTCACTGCGGGGGATCCTGAGACATCAGCTAGAGTGTCTCGAATCGGTAGGAGCTCCTCCCTAGCCTTGACTCATGATGGAAAACAATTCCCAACACGACCCCATTCGGATTTGATTGTATTACTAGTATGGATGCATAGTAGTATGGGATACTATTCTTCCTAGGATTTCTACATTTACTTTTTAAAATGTTTTGATATATACTAATAATAATATTAACTCGTATTTGCCGTATTTAGCATGTTTAATCACTATAAGGTAAAACCCTATCCTATGGTTTGTGTTGCATTGTGTGATGGGACCTGGGTCTTATGGTGATTCCATTTTTCTAAAAAGCATGACGTTGTTGTACGATTTATTTATTAGTTGTTTTTGACACTTTTATGCATGGCAATCCATTAGAGCAAACCCGTTCCGCGTTAGCGGCGTGGTCTTTGGATTTGTCCTATTAATAGTGATTAATTAGTTAAGAATTCTCACACCAGTCCCACGACTGACCCGTTGTTTGTTTCCACCTTTTTGCAAACTCGGGTGCCCTCTTTCCACACGGGCAGTCAAGCAGTTTGTCTACAGGTTTATCTCTTTAGCAGGATCCTGGATTGAAGCTTAAAGCTGTGTCCAGAACATTGGAAGTCTTCCGCTGCCTTAGTTATTTTACTTCCGCTGCAATGTGTTATAATATTGTAATTTACCTTCCGCTGTATTATTAGTCAATATACTCTGATATACTGTACTCTGATGTAACATTTATTATTGAGGTTATAAAAGTCTGTTGTTGTTGTTCTGATGTGTTGTATTCCCAAAGTTAACGTAGGCGGGATTTGAACGGTTTTGTTCGATTTTGCGATCGATTAAGGCCGGGCAAAATCCGACTCGTTACACCAAATCTATAGTCCCCTTCCCTTTGACCACTACCTTTGCTAAATATCCCATATAAAGGTAATCTTCATCTTTAGTTGGTTCTAGTTTCTTGATTTGATTCTTATCAATGCATACATGCTTAGTAGCGCCAGAATCGATCCACCAAGAATTGTCTTGTTCAATCGTATCCACTTCTGATGTGACTGTGACAAACTTTTCTTTTCCAGATTGATGCTTCTTTTTCCAGAAGCGACAATCCCTTTTGAAATGTCCCGGTTTACCACAAAAGTAGCAACCACCATTTTTTCCTTTCTTGTTCTGATTTTGGGAATTATTGTTGTTCTACACTTTCCTCTTTTTATTAGAAGAGTTATTCGAAGCATTGATTGCTTTCTTTACTTCCACCATATGGACCTTTGATGTATCAACAACTTTTTCATCTTCCGCATCTTTATGCCTCAGTTGTTGTTCAACATGCAAATATTGTGCACAGCTGTCTAGACTCATATCCTCCTTCTTGTGTTTCAGTAATTTCCTATGATCTTTCCAAGAAGGGGGTAATTTGTCTATTATCGAGGAAATCTTAATTTCCTCATCCATATTTAACTTATGTGACTGAATTGATTAAGTATGTGTATGATATCATTTAATTGAGCTACTATTGAACGATCATCGGTCAATAGGTAATTAAAAAATTTGGTGGCTAGAAATTTCTCACTTGTTACGTTTTCCATCAAATACTCTGCCTTTAATGCATCCCAAACATCCTTTGCGGTTGGCTTGTTGTAGTACATATCAAAAGGTGTGTCCATCATCGCATTATAGATATGGCCTTTGCAATTATACTCATCCTGTTCCCATTCGATCCGATCTCGTGTCTGTGCAATAGTTTCATCTCCTGTCTCTGTTGGTTTTGGCGTAGTCAAAACATAAACAACTATCATACCCGCCAATAAGAAATGCATCTTCTTCTGCCAGCGTAGGAAATTGACACAGTCAAAGCACTCTAATTTTGCAAAATCAGCGGTGAACTCTTTGAGACTGTGAGGAACCACTGCAGAAATACTGTTCTAGATTGTTGGATGTCGAATTCGTCGCTGGATCTCTTTATACACAAATATTTGAGTCACGATGTGGTGTTCACTATCCTAAAACAGTATTTTCCCTCTTAATTCTTTGCATGAGTAATGGGAAATCTGTTCGAAGATACAATGGAGAAGATATTGAATATCTTTTAATCGACGTGTTGGCACAGATACTGCGATTCACTATATTGGATTTGATCGCTGCAGTGACAAGATGATTGAGTTATAGCCTACAGAACTATAACTAGTATATTTCACTTTAAATTTTGGTAGAGTTTCAACAAGATGTTAATGGCGGAAAAGAGTAGAAGGAATGAGAAGAGAAATGAATTCGAGATTATAAAAACTGAATTCGGGCAGCCTATATATAGGTAGTGAAGAGATACTAAAGTTTTCCAATGGTTATAACTGTTTGAATTCAAATAGTAACAACTTTTCGTTTTGCGACACTTCATAAGCGTTGCATATTTGAATGGTGAATGGATGCGTCCATTCGTTTGCAACGGCTCAGAGGCATTACGAATTCGAAACCCGCACGTGCAAAAACTCAACGAATCTGCACAAGCCCAATAGCATTTCGTGATCCATCTAATCATAAGATCCCAAGAGCCCCAGGGCCCAAGGCCCATCTTTTGACATTTTAAATATTAATATCCATAAATATGTTCTTGCCTCATGCCATTGTCTCTTCCCTTTACATCTCCCATTTTCTGTTGTCATAATACATAATGCCTTTTCATATATAGTGGCAAAGGCATTAGTTTTCCCCGATGTGGGACTTAACGATTTTGTCCCCTTCTTTCTCCTTTTATTTTTAAATTTCTTCTAACAATCCTCCACTAAATTTTAAATAAATTGCTCTTGTCATTCATATACAGGAAAATTTATGCATAAGTATAGATGTCTTACAGACTTGAATCTATATGTAGTGAAAACCCGTCAAAGTATATCAGGATGGATTGGTAGACTAAGCATTGAACCATCGATCCTATATGATCTACCGGATGTTATTATCACACACTCATTTTCATATTTCCTAGATAGTATGTTTGCTCAACCCGTGGATTGGCCTTGGGTCAATATCTTCTTTCATGAAATGCCCTCAGAGATCAAGCCAAAATGTGACGACCGGGAATTTCGCTTGATCCGAATCAGTCGCTAAACCGATCTAGACCGTTCGAAACGCCTGATTGTTTTGAGAACACGACAAAATAGAATGCATACGGAAGAACATTTCATTGTATATTACTACAATTCCATCAGAATACAAGAATACACAGAGTATAAATGAACATTACACAGAAATATCAGAGATTACAATAAATTACATAGCAGCGGAAAATAATACAATACACAAATAGAAGAGATATACGGATACAAAGCTTTCCGGATATCATTCCAGCTATAAACCAGGATCCTGTGAATATAAATCTGCAAAACCAAAACTACTAGCTGCCGTGTCAAAATAAGGGCACCCAGAGTTTAGGTTAAAACAATAAACTCCAGGTCAGTCATGGGACTGGTGTGAGAACTAAAAACAGTTATTATTCTTTATTTTAAAGTTCGGTAAATCAAGGGACCACGCCGCATAACACGGAACGAGTTTCCTCCCAAGAATACCAGTGCATAAAACAAACAAAGCAATGCTAAATAAAGTAAAATGAAGCTATTATAAGACCCAGGTCCCATCACATAATGCAACGCAAGCCGGAGGATAGGGTTTTTACCTTATAACAGCCAAAGCATGCTTGATACGTTAAAAACACATTATTTGATACTATTATAAGTGCATAGTGTATAAAACAACTTCAAATCATAAGTATCAATCATAGGCGACATGAGCGTCCCATGCCACTATGTCGCCATATATAGGTTTACAAATAAAACCGCAAACTCACGTATTTGGAAGTTGGATTTCCATCTATGAACCGAGGCAAAAGATAGTCCTAAACCGATTCGAGACTCTCTAGCCCGAGCCTCGGGATCAGAGCTCGAGTGACCCTTGGAGCGACAGGGCCGGTCCACCGATGTGGATTAAAATTCCTGAATACTGCGTTTCCCCGCCCTTTGGGGCGTAAATGAGCCAACGAATGGATCCATCGGACCCGGATCGTCCGATCTAACCGAGGCGCCTCGCAACAGCAACAACCACACAGGTGAAAAGTATATAAATGTTAGGGCTGGTAGGTCACTGACACCACCCTAGCTAGAAAGAAACGCATGTCCTCCCTGAGGTCCTCTCCCGTTTTTGGTTCACAAACGGGGTGTGAGGCTCGCGAATTCACGTTACACAAAGCTATGCCACACAGGCGGTGCTTTAATCATCAACCACAAGACTTTGCTTTTCAACAGAAGCCTTGATCATTTACATCTTAGGCATGCCACACAGGCAATTCACTCTATGCATTTGATATCCATCAGTATATAACCCTTGAGCTCGTACGTCTCGGAGAAGGGTGTTAAGTAGGAGAATAAATTCTCCGCCGCCAAACAGATATATATAAAATAGAAATCAATCACACAAACTAAAATCCAATGTCCGACACACAGTCCATTTGCAAGTCCGTTCTGGGTCTGAACAAAACCGGAGGCACCTAGTACCCCGCATATCCATCGATCTCTAAGTACGTCTGGACGATCACCAACTTTTTCCATATTCTTGGGTGTACAGCCCAATCAAGATCATCAGTAATTACCCAAACGACATGAAGACCTCCGGTTTTCGACCACCGTCTTCATCTTCGACACCACGCCGAATCAGTTATTCAGAATGGGATAAACCCGGTCTTTCTGAACAACTCGCGTATATATATAATAAACACGTGTTACACAAACACAACATACGCCTCATTCCAATTCAGAATATTCTTTTATTCAAATATTCTTATATTTTGGGAAAGGTTCCCATTAATTTTATCAAAGATAAATTCTTTAAATTTATTCTTTAATCTCCTTTGAATATCAATTCAAACTAGTCGGGATTAGCGAACCACACCGAAGTAATCATTTATTTTAATTTCCCAATCCCAACCTATTCATCCCATGAAGTAAAACTGGTCATACTTCATATCTAACACCACGGTGTTATCGGTAAATTCAATTACCGTTTCACGTTCAAATCTAATTAAAGATTTAACTATCGCCTAGAGTAAAACTGGTGATACTCCATTCTCGATCTTGTCAATTTAATTAAAGATTCATTAAAACTCCACTTAGTTTTAATCTTTAACTGGGTTAAAGAATCAGTGTCATTTAAAACACGGTTCATGATAAACCCAAAATCACATTCCATTAATTATCGGGTTAAAGAACAAGTGTTATTTAAAACACTGTTCACGATAAACCCAAAAATCAATATCAATTCAATTCCAATTAAATATTATTTAATTGGTACACTTCATTAAATCTAAATAAAAAGATTTAATCTTTTTTCTCAACTGGGCTTAAGAACAGTGTTAATGGAGACACCATTCACGACAAACCCAAATCACATTTGATATTAAGTACAAGGCTCTGAATAGAAAATATATCGGCTTATATTCAATATCAAATTCTACGACCAACAGATATCTTATTGGAAATAACGATATACATATCTATATCTTTCAAATTTCCACAACAACATCTGTATAATCACGAAATCTAACATCGAAATATTCCGAAGACAATTTCGATTCAAATCCATTCCAATGCAATCATTGGAATTTCTGGATATTTTTAAAACCCTTTTCAAATTCAATTTATTTATTTAAAAACAAATAGAATTTTAATTCTAGTTCAGAACTAGTTCATTTCGATAAAAATCTATTTTTATCTTTTCAAATATGGAGTTTTTCATCCCAATTCTTCACATATCATTTTCGATGATTTTACACAAATTATTAATAATTTTATCAAGGCCCGTACAATCGATTTCCATCAATGGCCATCGAACTGCACTTACAACGACCTTTTTCAAATCTGATTTGGACATAATTCCAAATCCAACCGTTAGATTTCTAATTTATAATATCCGTTAGAAAGCTCTTTTCGATACGAACCCAACGGTTCCGGTTTTAGGAGAATCGGACGGTCGGATCTCCCGCAATATCCGTTCGAAGTCAATGGTCGAAATTCGCGAACTGCGAGGCGCGGCGCGTTCTATTTAGGCCGTTATATTATGTATATATTATATATATAATATATACTTCGTCGATTACCTTTTAAAATGTATTATATAAATCGTTTTAAATTCGTTTTCAAAACGGTTTCAACTTCATATTCAATTTCAAATTATAATTGAATATTCCGATATAAATTCATTTTAAATTCATTTCAAATCGATTTCAATTCAAATTGATTTCTGATTCAATTTCAGTTCGTTTTCAATTCAATTTCAATTCGAATTCATTTATATTCAATTTCAATTCGAATTCATTTCTATGAACTTTCAATTCGAATTCATTTCTATTCACTTTCAATTCGAATTCATTTCTATTCACTTTCAATTCGAATTCTAATTCTTTTCAAAATATCAGATTTTGAAATCACTTTCGATATTCATTATAAAATGAACAAAATCGATATAAATATCGTTCTCGTCAAAATGGCGTCAATCTAATCAACACGGCTTTATATATTTCTATTTTCTAATATTCTATTTCAAATATTTCTTTTTCAAATATTTCTATTCAAAACTTGAATGAAGCCCAATCAATTACCATAAATTTTATTTCTATGGATTTTCTACGACACATGTATACTATAACAACGATGAATAATCAACCATCATCCAAAGTGCATTCTACACTGTATAAGCATCAAATATAAATATTTAATGCTTATAACAGTCTGTCAATCAATCGATCGACATACAACTAATTATTAGGATTAGTGTATGTCATATATCATCCCAATACCCGTGTGGGGTTTCAAACAATCAAACACATATTTTATTTGTGCAGTTGGGCGATGTGTAAAATTTATCGTCCCAATCAATATCAGGCAAATGTGTGTATATAAACAAATCATTCGATTTATTTATATTAATTTATTTCATTTCATATACACGTTAAAAATTATATTTTTAACTATAAAATATTTTATTTCATTTCACATCACATCACACAATCAACTACACATCAAAATCAAACAAACAAGCATACAAGCCGTCCATGGTCTGTGGACGACGGGTGTCGGGTACTGCTAAGCACCATCTGCATCCTAGCATATATATATAACTAGAAAAAGAAATTTAGAGTGAGAAGTTCTCCCCAAAGCTATCCCAACTTCACGACACTTCTAATGTAGGAAATCATCATTGTTCTCGCCTTTTTGTCACTTTTGTTGTCCCTATTCTCTACATATGTAAAAATCGAATTTTTACTTCGCTATTCAATATATAAAAATCGAATTTTTACTTCGCTATTCAATATATAAAAATTGAATTTTTACTTCGCTATTCAATATATAAAAATCGAATTTTTACTTCGCTATTCAATATATATAAAAATCGAATTTTTACTTCGCTATTCAATATATAAAAATCATATTTTTACTTCGCTATTCAATATATAAAAATCATAATTTTATATGCCACCAGTATAAAAATTATATTTTTAACTTTTCTATAATATAAAAATTATATTTTTAACCTTTCTATATTATAAAAATTATATTTTTAACTTCGTGCTTATATACAAATCATCTTTTTATTCTCATTAAGTACAAATAAAAACGTTCCTTTATATACGCTACTTCATTTGAACACAAACCGTACTTTTATCGTGTTATACATATAATAAAAATCCTTCTTTTTGCCGCTACATACATATTAAAAATTAGGAAATAAACTCATCTCGAATTACTTACATCGAATCGATCAAGGAGGGGGGCGTCGGGTGCTTGCTGGTGTTCGCGGCGTCGGTGGCGGGCTCACAAGCGGCGGTCAGCCAAGGACTTGGGAGAGTAGAGAGGGGAGAGAAAGGGCGAAGGGGGGTCTGTGGGGCTCGCCTGCGGTGGATGGTGGCGTTCGTGGCTGGAGCGGCGAATGGGGCGGAGGTTTTCAGATCTAGATCAGAAGGAGGGGTTGCGCGCTTCAGGGTTTGGGGAGGTCTCGAGATTGGAGAGGGAGCAATGGGGGAGGAGGTTCGATCGGCGGCGGCGCCGGGGTGGGCGTGGCGGAGGGCGACGATGCATCGGCGAAGGTGAAGGCAGCTCGAACAAGATCCGTGGGTTTTCTCTCTCTTTTTTTCTTTTCTGGTAAATGAACGGGAGGGATAATTGGGGGGCCTAGTTTATATATATTTAATTAATTATTTTATTTTCAAAAAGCAACTTTTAAATTCGACCTCCAATCGAGACCCAACGACTGCCGCCCTGTGACGAAAAGGTATTTCCCTCGGTCCGAACCAGTCGCTAAACCGACCCAGACCGTTCGAGACGCCCTATCGTTTTGAGAACACGACAAAATAGAACGCAGACGGAAGAACATTTCATTGTATATTACAACAATGCACCAGAATACAAGAATATACAGAGTATAAATGAATATTACACAGAAATATCAGAGATTTAAGTTATATTTAAATACATCGCAGCGGAAAATAATACAATACACAACTAGAAGAGATATACGGATACAAAGCTTTCCGGATATCATTCCAGCTGTAAACCAGGATCCTGTGAATATAAATCTGCAAAACCAAAACTACTAGCTGCCCGTGTCAAAATAAGGGCACCCAGAGTTTAGGTTAAAACAATAAACTCCAGGTCAGTCATGTGACTGGTGTGAGAACTAAAACAGTTAATAATCTTTATTTTAAAGTTCGGTAAATCAAGGGACCACGCCGTATAACACGGAACGGGTTTCCTCCCAAGAATACCAGTGCATAAAACAAACAGCGTAATGCTAAATAAAGAAAAATGAAGCTGTTATAAGACCCAGGTCCTATCACACAATGCAACGCAAGCCGGGGGATAGGGTTTTCCCTTATAACAGCCAAAGAATGCTTGATACGTTTAAAACAAATCATTTGATACTACTATAAGTGCATAGTGTATAAAACAACTTCAAATCATAAGTATCAATCATAGATGGCATGGGTACCATATATCATGTCGCCATACTAGTTCTACAATTAAAACCGCAAATGTCACGTATTTGGAAGTTGGATTTCCGTCTGTGAACCGAGGCAAAAGATAGTCCTCAACCGATTCGAGACTCTCTAGCCCGAGCCTCAGGATCAGAACGCATCAACCCTTTAGATCGTCAGGGGCGGTCCACCGATGTGGATTATTATGCCTGAACACTACGTTTCCCCGCCCTTTGGGGCGTAAATGAGCCAACGAATGACTCCATCGGACCCGGATCGTCCGATCAAACCGAGGCGCCTCGCAACAGCAACAACCACACAGGTGAAAAGTATATAAATGTCAGGGCTGGTAGGTCACTGACACCACCCTAGCTAGAAAGAAACGCATGCCCTCCCTGAGGTCCTCTCCCATTTTTGGTTCACAACCGGGGTGTGAGGCTCGCGAATTCACGTCACACAAAGCTGTGCCACACAGGCTGTGCTTCGATCATCACCACAAGACTTTGCTTTTCAACAGAAGCCTCGATCAATTGCCACTTAGGCATGCCACACAGGCAATTCACTCCATGCGTTTGATATCCATCAATATATAACCCCTGAGCTCGTACGTCTCAGAGAAGGGCGTTAAGCAAGAGAATAAATTCTCCGCCGCCAAACAGATATATATTTAATAGAGATCAATCACACGGACTAAAATCCAATGTCAGACACACAGTCCATTTACGAGTCCGTTCCGGGTCTGAACGAAACCGGAGGCACCTAGTACCCCTCATATCCATCGATCTCCAAGTACGTCTGGACGATCACCAACTGTTTCCATCTTCTTGGGTGTACAGCCCAATCAAGATCATCAGTAATCACCCAAACGACGTGAAGACCTCCGGCCTTCGACCTTCGTCTTCATCTTCGACTTATCGTCGTATCGGTTATTCAGAATGGGATAAACCCGGTCTTCCCGAATAACTCGCGTATATTTTAAATAAGTGTTACACAAACACAACATACGCCTCATTCTACTTCATCAGTCACTAACCGTAAATTAATCAAGAGAATAATTCCCCAAACATTAACCCCGAAGGCCAAAACCAACATCAGATCAATATCCAGAAAACCATTCTGCTTGGCTAACCGACAGTTAGTTTCTAAATTTCACATTCATAGGGAAAGGTTCCCATTAATTTTATCCAAGATAAATTCCTTGAATTTATTCTTTAATCTTTCCTTTTGAATTTCGATTCAATTAGTCGGCATTAACGAAACTTACCGAAGTAATCATTTGTTTTAATTTCCCAATCCCAACCTATTCATCCCATGAAGTAAAACTGGTAATACTTCATATCTAACACCACAGTGTTATCGGTAAATTCAATTACCATTTCACATTCAAATCTAATTAAAGATTTAACTATCGCCTGGAGCAAAACTGGTGATACTCCATTCTAACACCTTTTCAATCTAATTAAAGATTCATTAAAACTCCACTTAGTTTTAATCGTTAACTGGGTTAAAGAATCAGTGTCATTTAAAACACGGTTCACGATAAACCCAAAATCGCATTCCATTAATTATCGGGTTAAAGAACAAGTGTTCTTTAAAACACCGTTCACGATAAACCCAAAAAAAATCAATTCCAATTCAATTCCAATTAAATATCACTTAATTGGTTCACTTCATTAAATCTAAATAAAAAGATTTAATCTTTTCTCAACTGGGTTCAAGAACAGTGTTAGTCAAGACAGCATTCACGACAAACCCAAATCACATTTGAGATTAAATACAAGGCTCTGAATAGAAAATATCCCGGCTTATATTCAATATCAAATTCTGCGACCAACAAAGATCGTATTGGAAATAACAATATATATATATCTATATCTTTCAAATTTCCATAACAACATTTGTATAATCACGAAATCTAACATCGAAATATTCCGAAGACAATTTCGATTCAAATCCATTCCAATGCAGTCATTGGAAATTCTGGTTATTTTCAAAACCATTTCAAATTCAATTTATTTATTTCAAAATTAAATGAATTATAATTCAAGTTCAAAACTAGTTCATTTCGATAAAAAACTATTTTTATCTTTTCAAATATAGATTTTTTCATCCCAATTCTTTCTAAATCATTTCTTATGATTTTACGCAAATTATTAATATTTTTAATAATTTTATCAAGGCCTGTACTGTTGATTTCCATCAACGGCCATCGAGCTGCACTTACAGCGACCTTTTTCAAATTTGATTTGGACATAATTCCAAATCCAACCAGTAGATTTCAAATTACTAACATTCGTTAGAAAGCTCTTTTCGATACGAACCCAACGGTTCCGGTTTTAGGAGAATCCGACGGTCGGATCTCCCGCAATATCCGTTCGAAGTCAATGGTCGAAATTCGCGAACTGCCGCGGCGCGACGCGTTCTATTCAGGCCATTATATTATATATATTATATATATAATATATACTTCGTCGATTTCAATTTAAAACGTGCTTTATAAATCGTTTTAAATTCATTTCAAATCGATTTCAATTCAAATTGATTTCTAATTCAATTTGATTCAATTTCAATTCGAATTCATTTCAATGTGATTTCAATTTCAAATCTATTCGATTTAATTCGAATTTCAAATCTATTTCAATATTCGTTGAAAAATGAATAAAATCGATATAAATATCGTTCACGTCAAAATGGCGTCAATCTAATCAACACGGCTTCATATATTCCTATTTTCAAATATTCTATTTCAAATATTTCTATTTCAAATATTTCTTTTTCAAATATTTCTTTTTCAAATATTACTAAATATTTCCTTTTCAAATATTTCTTTTTCAAAACTGGAATGAGGCCCAATCAATTACCATATAATGTTAATTATATGGATTTTCTACAACACATGTATATATCCACAACGATGAATAATCAACCATCATCCAAAGTGCATTCTACACTGTATAAGCATCAAATATAAATATTCAACGCTTATAACAGCCTGTCAATCAATCGATCGACATACAACTAAACAATCGGGATTAGTGTACGTCAAATATCATCCCAATACCCGTGTGGGGTTTCAAGCAATCAAACACATATTTTTATTTGTGCAGTTGGGCGATGTGTAAAATTTATCGTCCCAATCAATGTCCTTCAAATAGGTGTACATAAACAAACCGTCCGGTTTGTAAATGAATATTTACTTATTCACATTCACGTTAAAAATTATATTTTTAACGATCAAATATTTTATTTTAACACATGAATTATTATTCGATTCATTTATTAAATAAAATGTTATCTTTATTTTTCTAACTTATTTTTAGAAAATTTCGGCGGCATAACGGCACGATACTAGAAACGGGACAAGGCCTAGCCTTATCCCCGGTCTAGTGAAGGCCCACGCCATTCACACATCAATCAAATTCACCAAACAACCAAATTCAAATCAAATCATCTAACTAATCTATGCAACCAAATAAACAAGTCCATGGTCTGTGGACGATTGTGTCGGGTGCTACTAAGCACCGTCTGCATCCTAGTATATTTATATATAACTAGAAAAAGAAATTGAAGAGTGAGAAATTCTCACCGATAGCTATCCAATACCACGACTCTTCATTTATAGAAATCTTCGTCGTTCTTGCCTCTTGTCAATTTCTTTGCCCGCATCCACTACATATGTAAAAATCACATTTTTACTTTGCTATTCAATATATAAAAATCGAATTTTTACTTTGCTATTCAATATATAAAAATCGAATTTTTACTTTGTTATTCAATATATAAAAATCGAATTTTTACTTTGCTATTCAATATATAAAAATTGAATTTTTACTTTGTTATTCAATACATAAAAATCGAATTTTTACTTTGTTATTCAATACATAAAAATCGAATTTTTACTTTGTTATTCAATACATAAAAATCGAATTTTTACTTTGTTATTCAATATATAAAAATCGAATTTTTACTTTGTTATTCAATATATAAAAATCGAATTTTTATACCGCTACTATATAGATAAAAAATATAATTTCACATCGATGTTCATATAGTAAAGATTATATTTTTATCACGCTATTCTTCATATAAAGATTCCGCCTTTTCAAAAATAAAGTTTTCGCCTTTTCAAAAATAAAGTTTTCGCCTTTTCAAAAATAAAGTTTTTGCCTTTTCAAAAATAAAGTTTTTATTTCTCCCGAAGTAAAAATCATATTTTTACTTCACTACTCATATCAAAATATCGTCTTTTCATATTTTTATACATCATCATTCTTTTATAACACAATACTAATTTTATTTAAAAAAACTGATTTTGTTTTGTTTTATAAACTGATTTTATTTCATTAACTGTGTATAAGTAAAACAAAATAAAATAAAATAAAATAAAAAACTAAACCTTTCACTGTTTAAATAAGTCTGGAACCCCAACTGTGCTCGACTTGAGATTGCCGACGTCGCACTTCACCAAGGAGGTCGGAATCCCATCGGCCAGCACCATGAGGTGCTCCTCCACGTCGCCTTTCAACGCCATGAGTGGCAGCTCGATTGGGTTTGGGTTCGTGCGGTTTTGGGGAAGCGTCGATCTAGGTTGCGAGAGGAGGGAGAGAGAGAAACGACGGGAGAGGAGGGAGAGAGAGAAGCGACGGGGAGCTGGGGATGGAGGCACGGGGTGGCTCGGCGGTGGAGCACCAGCCGGAGGACACGACGATGGACTCAGGGAGGGGCGCGATCGATTCTTTTCCTCAATTTTTTTCACTTCAGATCTGAATTGAAGAACGACGAGCGGGTTGGGTTTTGACCGGGTAGAGGGAGAAAAGTCTTGGCCCATTTTTAATTTAATTATTTTATTAAATCCAAAAAGTTACTTTTTCAATCGAACTCCAAACAAGGCCTAATGACTGTCGCCCCTAGCTAATAACCCCCATTCTGAACACAATGGGATATGTATCGTGAGCCAGTTTGGCTGTTACGATCAGTTTTCGTTTAAATTAACATTTAAATCATTATATTGAATTTTAAACGTACATTTCAATTTACCAGGGACACATACTAACTCTAAAAATTCCAGAAAAATATTTTCTAGCTTCGTATTGACGATACGGTCCTAACGAAACTAATTTCATCGAATTCTGAGACCGTCTGAAAAATGGCCAATTTCCAGTCGATTAAAATCAACTGAAACTGGTCAAACGCGTTTTCCTTTGCCACGCTCACATATTGATTCGAAAAATTATGAAATTTGAAACCTAGCAATAACTTTACATCACGGATCCAACAAAAGTGGTTTCGTCGAAATCCGAGGTCGTTTGCAAAATTCCCATTTTTAAGGGCCTGAATTCCATAGCGACTATTCAGAATTTTCAACTGGACATTTCTTTTGATTCCTGTTATGAAATTTCAATTTGTCGGATTCGTTGGAAAGATATTATCAATTAGATCCTATTATTTTTGGTTTCACTAAAATCCGGATTGTTTTGCACCCGGTACATTCAATTGAAGTTTGAAATCGAATTATCGAACTACCGCGCCATTTTCAATTCCTTTTATAATTTATATATAACTATTATATTCTAACGACGACGTATATAATATATATGTCGAATTCAATTCAAAACATTTTTCTCGTCGATATTATTTAAAATAATCTATTTTAAATGTTCAAAATTCGCTAAAATTGCCAAAATAAAAATTTTAAACTGGCCCAGATTTTCGGGTTGTTACAATCTCCCCCACTTAAAACTTTTCGTCCCCGAAAAGGAACAAAGTAGAAAGTGGTTTGATTAATCAACTCTACGTTCGATCTGGCTTTCATTCTCCAACTTTTCAGTTTCTGAGAATTTTCAAATTCTTCAAAAATTTGGCTAACACCCTAAATTTTCGAAAAATTTCGCCATAACCTCCCCTGCACCGGGAGCCACGGGAAAATCCCGAAATTGCCATATAGGCCTTTTGATCTCAAAAAGAAAAAGAAAAAGCCAAGCGGCTAGCCAATAGGCTCATAAAATCATCATCACCCAAACAAAACAGTAAATTATGTAGTAAACATGTACCTATTTGTCGGGCAAACAAATTTTATTCTCTGCTCTAGCCTCCTTGCTATGACCTGTTCAATGTAAGTAAATGTATATGCAAGCAAATGGAACCAATTTTCAATATAATTCAATATGTGATTCAATTAGGCTAAATGGCTAAAAATTAGCAAACAAATAAACAACCAACACAAGCATCAATCAATTAGTGAATTAGAGTTTCAAATTCATAATTTTGATACATATACAAAAATCATGTTTTTGATGCCAAATCACAACAATAGGCCCTATCTAATTTTTGGTTCTCACACCAGTCAATAGGAAATATATAGATATTACACGTTCGTCACTCGAATATAAATTCTGATGATGATATATCAATCATCAGAATCACCCCCGGGCGACTAGAGTGTAATTCTATATCTATCCAGTATATTAAAACTTCAAATACACGTTTGCAAGGCATATATGCAAAATCTTTATATACTGGACTGTCCTAATCAATATAAATAAATAATCAAATACGTATAGAACGATTTAAATTTTTAAAACAAAAATTGTTTTCACTTTAAAAATATACTCTTCACACTTGTTCTAGGATACTACTGATCCCATCTCTAACGAGTCATCCTCATTAGATATTACTAATCCAATATCTGATGAATTCTTTCGTATGGTTCTAATGTGCCTTGTTCTCTGAGCTTTGTAAACCAAAGCTCTGATACCAACTGTGACGAAAAGGAATTTCGCTCGGTCCGAACCAGTCGCTAAACAGACCCAGACCGTTCGAGACGCCCTATCGTTTTGAGAACACGACAAAATAGAACGCAGACGGAATAACATTTATTTGTATATTACAACAATGCACCAGAATACAAGAATATACAGAGTATAAATGAATATTACACAGAAATTGAGACGACCCGATTTCCCGTTCTCACGGAAACAAGGTTATCTTTGGAATATAACACAGAAACATATAATAGCAGAACAGAATTAAATAAATACACCAGAATGAACAACAAAATATACTGGATAAAAGTAATCATCAGAGTTACACAGTATACAGGATCTTACTTAGTACAAATAGAGTTCAGCTATACATAAATGTCTACAGCGGAAATAAACAAAATATGTACAATAGGAGCTGAACAGCATAAAAAGAATAAATGATAGAATCCATCTTCAGCTCCAGCTATCCAGAAAGAACCAGCTAAACCTGAATACAAGGCTGCCCGTGTAGAAAAAGGGGCACCCGAGTTTGAGAGTGAAACAAACTACGAGTCAGTCATGGGACTGGTATGAGAAATCTACTCAACACATATAATTGGCTAATCACAGGACCACGCCACTTTCGTGGAACGGGTTTACTCCATTGGATTGCCAGTGCTTTAAAACAAATCTTTCTTTTAAACATCGCTATGCTTTTTATAAAGATGAAGCCGTTATAAGACTCAGTTCCCATCACACAATGCAACGCAAACCGGAGGATAGAGTTTTTACCTTATAACGGCCAAGATATGCTTGATACGAATAAAACAAAGGCATTTGATATTATTGCTAGTGTTTATATGTTTTGAAAGCAATTTCAAATCATAACTATCAATCATAGACGGCATTAATGCCCCATACCACTATGTCGCCATATATAGGTATACAATCAAAACCGCACAGTCACGTATTTGGAAATTGGAATTCCGTCATGAACCAAGGCAAAAGATAGTCCTTACCGAATTCGAGACGCTCTAGCCCGCCCCTCAGGAACAGCCGCAACTGCCCCTTGGATCGTCAGGGCCGGTCCACCGATGTGGATTATTATGCCTGAACACTACGTCTCCCCGCCCTTTGGGGCGTAAACGAGCCAACGAATGACTCCATCGGACCCGGATCGTCCGATCAAACCGAGGCGCCTCGCAACAGCAACAACCACATAGGTGAAAAGTATATAAATGTCAGGGCTGGTAGGTCACTGACACCACCCTAGCTAGAAAGAAACGCAGGCCCTCCCTGATGTCCTCTCCCGTTTTAGGTTCATACCGGGGTGTGAGGCTCGCGAATTTACGTTATACACAAAGCTACGCCACACAGGCGGTGCTTTGATCATCACCACAAGACTTTGCTTTTCAACAGAAGCCCTGATCACTGCATCTTAGCATGCCACACAGTCAACTCATACCGTGCAACTGATGGCTATCAATCACACAGAACAAATTCCAATGTCGGACACACAGTCCATTTACAAGTCCGTTCTGGGTCTGAACGAAACCGGAGGCACTAAATACCTCGCAAACCCTTCGATCAACACGTACGTCTGGACGATCACCACTCATTATCCATATTTCGGGATGCCTCCCAATCAGGACCTCGGTTACCATCCAAACGAGGTGAAGATCTCCGGTCTTCGACCATCGTCTTCATCTTCGAATTTCAATCGTCGGTCGATTATTCGAAATGAGAATTAACTCGGCCTTTCCAAATAATTCACGTATATTTAGAATTTCAAATCGATTTATTTCAATGGTTAAATTATTCGACAACACCAATTGTGTTCTTTAATGTAATTTTCACACCAAACACATTCAACCATCAAAAGCCACACAAATCAAGCAAATTCAGTTTATTCCCATTCCATATCGTTTCCAATATTTTATAACGATTTATCGCTATTTTTATTTATTTTAAAATAGCCATTTTATTCAAAACGACGCTTCGGGCCATAAGGCGGCCGTGGCGCTGTTTTTCTTCAGATTTGATTTACACATATCTGAAAATCTAACCGTTGGATCTTCACAAAATTTACCTCATTAGAAAGGTCTTTTCAAAACGAATCCAACGGTTCCAGTTTCGGGAAAATCCGACGGTCGGATCTCCCGGTACAATCGTTTGAAGTTTCGATTTCAAAATACGAACTGCAGCGTCGTTATTCGATTAAATATAATTATATATATATATATAAATAAATATAATCGTTTCTGGCGCTGTTTTTCTTCAGATTTGATTTACAAATATCTGAAAATCTAACCGTTGGATCTTCACAAAATTTACCTCATTAGAAAGGTCTTTTCAAAACGAATCCAACGGTTCCAGTTTCGGGAAAATCCGACGGTCGGATCTCCCGGTACAATCGTTTGAAGTTTCGATTTCAAAATACGAACTGCAGCGTCGTTATTCGATTAAATATAATTATATTTATATATATAAATAAATATAATCGTTTCTGGCGCTGTTTTTCTTCAGATTTGAATTAAACATTCCAGACAATCCAACCGTTGGATTTTTACAAGGTTGGTGCCGTTGGAAAGATTATTCCAAGGCGAACCCGACGGTTGAGGTTTCGGGAAAATCCAATGGTCGGATTTCCCGTACTAGTTGTTTGAAAACACGGTTTCAAAACACGAACTGCACGGCTTCGTTTCGTTTTAATTTTATTTATATTTATATATTTATATAAATATAGTTCATTCAATGATTTCCATATCGTTTTCACTTCAAATATTTTTCTAACTCCTTAAATTTTGGAAAAATTTCGCCATAACCTCCCCTGCACCGGAAGCATCGGGAAATCGCAAATAGCGTTCCCGGTCCTTCTAATCTCAAAAAGAAAAAGAAGAAGCCAAGCGGCTAGCCAACAGACTCAAAATCATCACACAAACAAATCAGTAAATGTGTACCTATTTGTCGGGCACAAATTTTATTCCTCTTCTCTAGCCCCTTTGCTATAACCTGTTCAATGAATATGCATGTACATATATATACAGTTCATATCATTTTTCATTTTCTATTCAACTTCATATTTGATTTCTATTTGGTTTAAAAACACCATTCATTCTAATGCTACATAAATAGGTGCAAATCATTTCATTAGCTAATTAATGAATATTTCAACTCATATATGTTTATTTTGAACAAGTGGCTATTTTTAACACTTCACATTTCAACGATTTATGCATACACTAAAAATGTGATTTTTATTGTGAAACAATTCATTTCAAAACACTATTTTTCTATATTGTTCATATAGTCGATAAAAGGTGATTTTTATTATCGAACAATTTATTTCAAAATAGGAATACCATTCAACACATGAATTTCTAAACAACGAATGAATATCAATTCAACACATGAATGTTTTCTATGGTTTCTATATATAGATAAAAATGTGATTTTTATTATCGAACAATTTATTTCAAAATATGAATACCATTCAACACATGAATTTCTAAACAACGAATGAATATCAATTCAAAACATGAATGTTTCCAATAGTTTTTATATATAGATAAAAATGTGATTTTTATTATCGAACAATTTATTTCAAAATATGAATACCATTCAACACATGAATTTCTAAACAACGAATGAATATCAATTCAACACATGAATGTTTTCTACACAATGAATAAATATAGTTTGAGCATATGAAAATAATTCAAATACAAGAATATTATTCAAAATTTCGGCAGCATAACGGCAGGGTAGTTACACCGGCACCGTCCCTAGTACGGCTCCTCGCTCTACCTTAAAACCTCGCGGTTTTTGACAATGGGGATCATGCATCTAGTTCGCACGCAGGCGGCATGTATATATTTATTTCATTTCCACAAACTAATCCTATGTGGTTTCAACCAAATATTTTTCAACCACAATGGGTATTTTTCAACCACAATCAACCAATATCCATCACAAACAATCCCAAACAACCATTCGCTATCAATCAATTTTCACAACAATTTCAACCAATAAATATCGTCCATGGTTTGTGGACGAGGGGCGTATATATATATATATATTTATATATAGCTATTCACTTTCATTTCACACACATATATAATATTTTTAAATCAGAAATCTCACCACTAGCTATCCAGTACCACGACACTTCCTTTATAGAAATCTTCGCCTTTTGTCGCTTTCGCCCGTATTCTCTACATAAGTAAAAATCGAATTTTTACGATGTTAATCAATATATAAAGATCATATTTTAAAAACAAAGATTATATTTTTAATATTCTTATGATGTAACAATTATATTTTTATTGCTTTAAAAATATAAGAATCATACCTTACTTCTTCTACTTAAC
Source organism: Allium sativum (assembly GCA_030737875.1). Lineage (NCBI taxonomy): Eukaryota > Viridiplantae > Streptophyta > Magnoliopsida > Asparagales > Amaryllidaceae > Allium > Allium sativum. The sequence goes on from CM060918.1 coordinate 544,307,117, forward strand.
AAAAATTCCATCTTTTCTATTTTTAAAAATATGATCTTTATTTTTACAAGTTCAAATCTTTTTCTATTAAAAGATTAAACCTTTTTCTTTTTTTTAAAAAAAAAAATTAAACCTTTTTCCTATTTTAAAGTTCAAAATAAAATCAGTTTTATAATTCCTTTTAAAACAGTTTTTGCCTTTTAGAAAAATCAGTTTTTCTTTCTTTAAAAATACAGTTTTTATCTTTCTTAAAAATGCAGTTTTTATTTTCTTTTCAAAACAGTTTTTGTTTTCTTTTCAAAACAGTTTTTAAAACTCTTTTATAAAAATGCAGTTTTTATTTTCTTTTCAAAACAGTTTTTCTTTTAAAACAGTTTTTCTTTTAAATTTCTGTTTTTACATCCTAAAAAAAAAGACAGTTTTAAAACTTTATAAAAAAAACAGTTTTTATAACTTAAAACAAAAATTCAGTTTTATTCTCTTTAAAAACAAAACAGTTTTTAAATTATTATAAAAGAAACCGTTTTTAAATTATATAAAAGAAACAGTTTTTAAATTATATAAAAAATACAGTTTTAAAACTTTACTGTAAAACAAAAATAAAAACAAAAACAAAATAATTTAAACGCTCACCGATCTTGCGAAGGGGAGGAGGAGGAGTCGGCGGCTCGTTGGTGGAGGCGCTCGGAGGTTCGCGGTCGGGTTCGAGGGTGGCTTCGAGGTGCTGCTTTGATTCGATGTCGGCGACGTCTTTGCTGGAAGGAGGCGGTCGCGAGGGTGGTGGGTGGCTTCGAGATGGGGGGCGGCGTCGAGGGTTCGTCGGTGGGTTCTGGCGGCGGCGATTTAGGATTTTAGGTTTTCTCTTTTTTTTTTTTATTTGTTAACTGAATGTGGAATCGGGGGGGGGGGGGGGCAAGCAGAAGAGAAAAGGGGGGAATTCTATTTTTTTTTTATTATTATTTAATTATTAATTTTTTGCCAAAGGGTTGACTTTTACTTATGACCTCGAAACGAGGTCCACCGCCTGTCGTCCATAGCGTTTTACCCCCATTCCGAACACAATGGGATATGTATCGTAAGCTGGTTTGATCGTTACGATCAGTTTTCGTTGAATTTACAATTTAAATCCTTTTATTGAATTTTAAACGTACATTTCAAATTACCGGGGTCACATACTAACTAGAAAAATTCCAGAAAAATATTTTCTAGCTTCGTATTGACGATACGGTCCTAACAAAACTAGTTTCGTCTAATTCTGAGACCGTTTGAAAAATGGCCAATTTCCAGTCGATTAAATTCAACAGAAACTGGTCAAACGCATTTTCCTTTGCCACGCTCACATATTGATTCGAAAAATTATGAAATTTGAAACCTAGCAATAATTTGACACTGCGGATCCAACAAAAGTGGTTTCGTCGAAATCCGAGGTCATCTGCAAAATGTCCATTTTTAAGGGCCTGAATTCCATAGCGACTATTCAGAGTTTTCAACTGGACATACCTTTTGATTCCCGCTATCAAATTTCAATTGGTCGAATCCGTTAGAAAGATATTCACTAACAGATTTAAATATTTTTGGTTTCACTAAAATCCGGATTGTTTTGCACCCGGTATATTCAATTGAAGTTTGAAATCGAATTATCGAACTACCGCGCCATTTTCAATTCTATATATAATTATAATTAATTATATTCGTTTTCAAATGTCGATTCAAACTCAGTTTTCATCGCCATTATCTAAAATATTTATTTTAAATATTTAAAGTCCATTATTTTAGCCAATTTAAAAATTTTAAATTGGTTCAGATTTTCTGGGTCGTTACAATCTCCCCCACTTAAAACTTTTCGTCCCCGAAAAGGAATAAAGTCGAAAGTGGTTTGATAAATCTACAATCCCACAATACAACAACCAATTTGTTCTTTATATTCAGAGTATAGAATAAACAATGCACATTCATGGGAAGAAAATAGCAACAGAATAGAGAATTAAACGGTAATGCAAAGTAGGTTAAATGTACCTTGCACCGGAGTCATTCAGAGATATCTACTCGGCATCTAGGATAAGCTTTCTGAATGCTCTCCTCAGTTTCCCAAGTACAATCTCGCGGATCTCCACTCCATTGCACTTTGACTAAGTGAACCTTCTTATTCCTCAGCTCTTTGGTTTCTTTGCCGATTATCTTTAGCGGCTCACGCCTCACAGCTAATTCTGGAGTAATTTCAATATCCTGCTGAGCTGCTTCTTCCACGATCAAGTCTGGATCATGAACGTGCTTTCGAAGTTGAGATATATGAAATACATCATGAACTCCAGGCAACCAGTCAGGCAGTTGGACCCTATAAGCGAGAGTTCCAATCCGTTCCAGAATAGGAAACGGACCAATGAATTTGGGCGCTAACTTTCCAGTTTTACCGAACCGGATTACTCCTCTCATCGGCGATACTTTCAAATATACATAGTCGCCAACTTCAAAGGATATATCTCTTCTTCTTCTATCGGCATAGCTCTTTTGTCGGCTTTGAGCGGCGAGCAATCGTTTCTTAATAAAATCGACTTTGTCGGCAGCTTCTCGAATCATATCAGGACCCAACACAAGTCTATTTCCAGGCTCGACCCAACAAGCAGGAGATCGGCACGGTCTACCATACAATGCTTCGAATGGCGACATTGTCAGACTCGCCTGGTAGCTATTGTTATAAGAGAACTCAGCCAAATGTAGATTGTCTTCCCATGATCCACCGAAATCTATAACACAAGCCCGCAATAGATCTTCTAGAATGCGATTCACCCTCTCAGTCTGACCGTCTGTCTGAGGATGATAAGCGGTGCTCAAGTTCAACTTCGTTCCCAGCTCGACTTGAAATGCTTCCCAGAATTTGCTAGTGAATATTGTATCCCTATCACTGACTATACTGAGTGGCACTCCATGTAGTCTAACTATTTCCCTGAAGTAAATCTGCGCCAGACTCTGAGCGGTTCTATTTGATTTGACAGGTATAAAATGGGCGGTCTTCGTGAAACGATCTACGATCACCCAAATACTGTCATTACCTTTTTTGGTCCTGGGCAGACCATCAATGAAATCCATAGAAATATGTTCCCACTTCCAGCCAGGAACTTCTAGTGGTTGCAATAGTCCAGCCAATTTCTGTTGGTCGCTTTTAACTAGCTGGCAAGTAGGGCATCGGCTAACGTACATAGAAACGTCTCTCTTCATAGCCTTCCACCAGAATGTTCTTTTGAGATCGTTATACATTTTGGCCACACCAGGATGGATACTCAGCTTGGACTTGTGACACTCGTCTAACACTTCCCTTTTGAGTTCGGGGATGTCAGGAACACAAATCCTTCCTTTCAATCTCAGGGTCTCGTCGTCATCTATTTGAAAACACGAGGGTTCACCTTTCCGAATCCTTTTAATCATATCCTTAATAAAATTATCCTCCTTCTGAAGAATAGATATTTTGTTAATCAAGGAAGTCGTGATAATAAAGCTGGCAATCATCACATTCTTTCGGCTCAGAGCATCGGCCACGACATTGGCTTTTCCTGGAGTATATATAATTTCAAAGTCATATGCTGCAAGAAACTCTAGCCAACGTTGCTGCCTCAAATTTAGGTCTTTCTGAGTGAACAGATACTTTAACGACTGGTGATCTGTAAACAGTTCAAATCTCTCGCCCAGAAGATAGTGTCTCCAGATTTTCAAAGAGAATATGATAGCCAATAACTCAAGATCATGAGTTACATAATTTTTCTCGTGTGGTTTCAGTTGACGGCTAGCATAAGCAATTACTTGGCCTCTTTGCATTAACACTGCGCCAAGGCCCTCTCTAGAAGCATCAGTCCAGACTTTTAGATCTTGGTTGCCATCGATAATGGTTAACACTGGAGCTGTAGTTAATCTCAACTTTAGCTCTTCGAAAGCCTCCTCACTTTCCTGAGTCCATTTAAATTTAGAATGCTTCTTTGTAAGCTTCGTTAAGTGGCCAGATATCTTCGAAAAGTTTTTAACGAACTTCCGGTAATAGCTAGCCAATCCGAGAAAACTGCGGACTTCAGTGGGAGTACTGGGCTGTTTCCAATTTTGAATAGCCGTGATTTTACTTGGATCCACAGCAATTCCTTCTTTCGATACAACATGGCCCAGAAATTTCACTTCTTCTTGCCAGAATATACATTTGGAAAATTTGGCTTTTAATACATTCCTTCTGAGGATTTCTAGAACCTGTTCCAGATGTTTTTCATGTTCGGCCTTTGATTTAGAGAAGATTAGAATATCATCAATAAAAACCAAAACAAATTTGTTCAGTACTCCTCTGAATACTCTATTCATCAGATCGACGAAATAAGCTGGAGCGTTACATAAGCCGAACGGCATTACTAACCACTCGTAGAATAAGTCGGGGCCTCTGAACGCTGTCATTGGAACACACTCTTCGGCAATTCGAAGTTGATGGAAGCCCGTAGCTAGGTCCATTCGTGAAAATACTTGTGCTCCATTTAATCGATCCAACAAATCATCAATCCGCGGCAATGGATATTTGTTCTTTATTGTCTGTTTGTTCAGATCACGATAATCCACACATAGACGTAGAGTACCGTCAGATTTTGGGACAAATACCACTGCTGCACCCCAATCAGAGAAACTAGGCCTGATCAGACCTTTCCATACGAGCTGTCGTGTTTGATTGTCTAACTCCTCCTTCTCTTTCAAAGACATTCTTCGAATAGCGTGAACTACCGGCCTTGCATTGGGAATTAAAGCAATCTTGAAATCTATTTCTCTCTGCGGAGGTAAGCGAACGACTTCCTCGAACACATCCGCATAGTTCTTGACGACAGGAATGTCTTTGATGAGGTCGGGAATATTCTCTGTGACTTCAGGGACATTTTCAATTTGGGCTGGAGAAACATTCAAAGCTGCCCAGAAGTCCTTTCTATTAGCATTCTGACCTTCACAGGGAATGGTTATATAACCCCCTGATTTAATCTTAGCTCTAACCACTCTCTCGGCGCATCTAACCTCTGCTTCATATTTGGTTAGCCAATCCAATCCCAAAATAAGATCGAATTCATCAAAATTCATGACGACAGAGATAATAGGGAATTTATAGCAAGAAAAAGAGACGGGTACTGCACAAATCCAACTGAGATTGATGGAACCCCCGACCGGATTCTGGACAGTCATTGGTTCCTTGAGCTTCCTCAAATTCACATCTAGTTTCTTAGCGGCACTCTTGGCAATAAAGCTTCGGGACGCGCCTGTGTCAAACAGTACTTTGACTGGAATGTTTTTGACAGTCAGCGTGCCTTCTAACACATCGGGCCTTTCCAGAACATCTGCGGGCCCAGAAGTTTCTGCTAGTTCATTCACTCGAACTATTTCAGTCTTCTTCCTCTTCCAGCAGTCTTGCTTTACATGACCAAACTGATGGCATTGATTGCACCTTTGATTTCCTTGAAAATCCTTCTTGGGCTTAGATCCACTCTTTCTTTGTTCGTTCCAAGATTTGCAACTTATCGCCAAATGTCCTTTTCTATTGCAGCTTGAGCACGTGGCGGTCATTATTCGTTCGTTCCCAGATTCAGGCCTTTTTCTCTTGGCACTGAGCTTCTTATTGACCTCAGACCTTCTACTGGCTTCAGGAATATCAGTTTCTGACTCTGTTTTGTCACTAGAACAGACTTCTTCTTCGTCGCGCAACAATCCTTTCTTATGGAGATCTTCATACTGATAAGCCATGTAAATCATTTTAGAAAAAGGAAGCTTCACATGCCCCAATACCTTATTCTGGTATTTCCTTTGAAGTCCGTGAATAAATCTCATATTTTTCCTCTTCGGATTTTGAATTAGATGAGGAGCAAAGTGAGCAAGTTCATTGAATTTCTTATGATATTCGGGAATGGTCATGTCACCTTGTATTAGATAAGAAAATTCTTCACACAATCTCACGGTTGCTTCGGGAGGAGTAAACCTTTCTAGGAAAATCACTTTAAATCTGTCCCAGGTGATATCACCTTCTGGATTATCTTTGATGATTGTTTCCCACCAGATTAAAGCTTCCTCTTTGAGCGCCCAAGATGCTACTAACCGTTTCTGGTCATCTCTCAGCTGGATATGCTCAAAGATTTTTTCGACAGAACTCATCCAAGCTTGAGTTTGAATAATAGATTCATTGCCCGAGAATTTTTCTCCACCCAGATTTCGATATCTCTTGAATAGAGCCTCTAGATCGGGTTCTGTATTCCTTCTGTTTCTGGCACTCATTTTTCTAGTACTTCTGCAATTAGCAGATCAAGTGTCAGGTCACAGAAAAGGTACTTTAAAATATAGAAACACATACTTCAATGTAAATGTGTCTATCAAGGTGTAATTTCATTCTGCTTTACTCATACTAGGATATTACTGATCCTATCTGTATAGAGTTACCCGTCCTAGAACACTACTGGTTCTATTTCTGACGAGTTCGTTCAAATGTTATATTCCAGAACTAAGCTTAACCAAAGCTCTGATACCACGTTGAGACGACCCGATTTCCCGTTCTCTCGGAAACAAGGTTATCTTTGGAATATAACACAGAAACATATAATAGCAGAACAGAATTAAATAAATACACCAGAATGAACAACAAAATATACTGGATAAAAGTAATCATCAGAGTTACACAGTATACAGGATCTTACTTAGTACAAATAGAGTTCAGCTATACATAAATGTCTACAGCGGAAATAAACAAAATATGTACAATAGGAGCTGAACAGCATAAAAAGAATAAATGATAGAATCCATCTTCAGCTCCAGCTATCCAGAAAGAACCAGCTAAACCTGAATACAAGGCTGCCCGTGTAGAAAAAGGGGCACCCGAGTTTGAGAGTGAAACAAACTACGAGTCAGTCATGGGACTGGTATGAGAAATCTACTCAACACATATAATTGGCTAATCACAGGACCACGCCACTTTCGTGGAACGGGTTTACTCCATTGGATTGCCAGTGCTTTAAAACAAATCTTTCTTTTAAACATCGCTATGCTTTTTATAAAGATGAAGCCGTTATAAGACTCAGTTCCCATCACACAATGCAACGCAAACCGGAGGATAGAGTTTTTACCTTATAACGGCCAAGATATGCTTGATACGAATAAAACAAAGGCATTTGATATTATTGCTAGTGTTTATATGTTTTGAAAGCAATTTCAAATCATAACTATCAATCATAGACGGCATTAATGCCCCATACCACTATGTCGCCATATATAGGTATACAATCAAAACCGCACAGTCACGTATTTGGAAATTGGAATTCCGTCATGAACCAAGGCAAAAGATAGTCCTTACCGAATTCGAGACGCTCTAGCCCGCCCCTCAGGAACAGCCGCAACTGCCCCTTGGATCGTCAGGGCCGGTCCACCGATGTGGATTATTATGCCTGAACACTACGTCTCCCCGCCCTTTGGGGCGTAAACGAGCCAACGAATGACTCCATCGGACCCGGATCGTCCGATCAAACCGAGGCGCCTCGCAACAGCAACAACCACATAGGCGAAAAGTATATAAATGTCAGGGCTGGTAGGTCACTGACACCACCCTAGCTAGAAAGAAACGCAGGCCCTCCCTGATGTCCTCTCCCGTTTTAGGTTCATACCGGGGTGTGAGGCTCGCGAATTTACGTTATACACAAAGCTACGCCACACAGGCGGTGCTTTGATCATCACCACAAGACTTTGCTTTTCAACAGAAGCCCTGATCACTGCATCTTAGCATGCCACACAGTCAACTCATACCGTGCAACTGATGGCTATCAATCACACAGAACAAATTCCAATGTCGGACACACAGTCCATTTACAAGTCCGTTCTGGGTCTGAACGAAACCGGAGGCACTAAATACCTCGCAAACCCTTCGATCAACACGTACGTCTGGACGATCACCACTCATTATCCATATTTCGGGATGCCTCCCAATCAGGACCTCGGTTACCATCCAAACGAGGTGAAGATCTCCGGTCTTCGACCATCGTCTTCATCTTCGAATTTCAATCGTCGGTCGATTATTCGAAATGAGAATTAACTCGGCCTTTCCAAATAATTCACGTATATTTAGAATTTCAAATCGATTTATTTCAATGGTTAAATTATTCGACAACACCAATTGTGTTCTTTAATGTAATTTTCACACCAAACACATTCAACCATCAAAAGCCACACAAATCAAGCAAATTCAGTTTATTCCCATTCCATATCGTTTCCAATATTTTATAACGATTTATCGCTATTTTTATTTATTTTAAAATAGCCATTTTATTCAAAACGACGCTTCGGGCCATAAGGCGGCCGTGGCGCTGTTTTTCTTCAGATTTGATTTACACATATCTGAAAATCTAACCGTTGGATCTTCACAAAATTTACCTCATTAGAAAGGTCTTTTCAAAACGAATCCAACGGTTCCAGTTTCGGGAAAATCCGACGGTCGGATCTCCCGGTACAATCGTTTGAAGTTTCGATTTCAAAATACGAACTGCAGCGTCGTTATTCGATTAAATATAATTATATTTATATATATAAATAAATATAATCGTTTCTGGCGCTATTTTTCTTCAGATTTGATTTACACATATCTGAAAATCTAACCGTTGGATCTTCACAAAATTTACCTCATTAGAAAGGTCTTTTCAAAACGAATCCAACGGTTCCAGTTTCGGGAAAATCCGACGGTCGGATCTCCCGGTACAATCGTTTGAAGTTTCGATTTCAAAATACGAACTGCAGCGTCGTTATTCGATTAAATATAATTATATTTATATATAAAAATAAATATAATCGTTTCTGGCGCTGTTTTTCTTCAGATTTGAATTAAACATTCCAGACAATCCAACCGTTGGATTTTTACAAGGTTGGTGCCGTTGGAAAGATTATTCCAAGGCGAACCCGACGGTTGAGGTTTCGGGAAAATCCAATGGTCGGATTTCCCGTACTAGTTGTTTGAAAACACGGTTTCAAAACACGAACTGCACGGCTTCGTTTCGTTTTAATTTTATTTATATTTATATATTTATATAAATATAGTTCATTCAATGATTTCCATATCGTTTTCACTTCAAATATTTTTCTAACTCCTTAAATTTTGGAAAAATTTCGCCATAACCTCCCCTGCACCGGGAGCATCGGGAAATCGCAAATAGCGTTCCCGGTCCTTCTAATCTCAAAAAGAAAAAGAAGAAGCCAAGCGGCTAGCCAACAGGCTCAAAATCATCACCCAAACAAATCAGTAAATGTGTACCTATTTGTCGGGCACAAATTTTATTCCTCTTCTCTAGCCCCTTTGCTATAACCTGTTCAATGAATATGCATGTACATATATATACAGTTCATATCATTTTTCATTTTCTATTCAACTTCATATTTGATTTCTATTTGGTTTAAAAACACCATTCATTCTAATGCTACATAAATAGGTGCAAATCATTTCATTAGCTAATTAATGAATATTTCAACTCATATATGTTTATTTTGAACAAGTGGCTATTTTTAACACTTCACATTTCAACGATTTATGCATACACTAAAAATGTGATTTTTATTGTGAAACAATTCATTTCAAAACACTATTTTTCTATATAGTTCATATAGTCGATAAAAGGTGATTTTTATTATCGAACAATTTATTTCAAAATAGGAATACCATTCAACACATGAATTTCTAAACAACGAATGAATATCAATTCAACACATGAATGTTTTCTATGGTTTCTATATATAGATAAAAATGTGATTTTTATTATCGAACAATTTATTTCAAAATATGAATACCATTCAACACATGAATTTCTAAACAACGAATGAATATCAATTCAACACATGAATGTTTCCAATAGTTTTTATATATAGATAAAAATGTGATTTTTATTATCGAACAATTTATTTCAAAATATGAATACCATTCAACACATGAATTTCTAAACAACGAATGAATATCAATTCAACACATGAATGTTTTCTACACAATGAATAAATATAGTTTGAGCATATGAAAATAATTCAAATACAAGAATATTATTCAAAATTTCGGCAGCATAACGGCAGGGTAGTTACACCGGCACCGTCCCTAGTACGGCTCCTCGCTCTACCTTAAAACCTCGCGGTTTTTGACAATGGGGATCATGCATCTAGTTCGCACGCAGGCGGCATGTATATATTTATTTCATTTCCACAAACTAATCCTATGTGGTTTCAACCAAATATTTTTCAACCACAATGGGTATTTTTCAACCACAATCAACCAATATCCATCACAAACAATCCCAAACAACCATTCGCTATCAATCAATTTTCACAACAATTTCAACCAATAAATATCGTCCATGGTTTGTGGACGAGGGGCGTATATATATATATATTTATATATAGCTATTCACTTTCATTTCACACACATATATAATATTTTTAAATCAGAAATCTCACCAATAGCTATCCAGTACCACGACACTTCCTTTATAGAAATCTTCGCCTTTTGTCGCTTTCGCCCGTATTCTCTACATAAGTAAAAATCGAATTTTTACGATGTTAATCAATATATAAAGATCATATTTTAAAAACAAAGATTATATTTTTAATATTTTTATGATGTAACAATTATATTTTTATTGCTTTAAAAATATAAGAATCATACCTTACTTCTTCTACTTAACAAAAATTCCATCTTTTCTATTTTTAAAAATATGATCTTTATTTTTACAAGTTCAAATCTTTTTCTATTAAAAGATTAAACCTTTTTCTTTTTTTTTTTTTAAAAAAAAAAATTAAACCTTTTTTCTATTTTAAAGTTCAAAATAAAATCAGTTTTATAATTCCTTTTAAAACAGTTTTTGCCTTTTAGAAAAATCAGTTTTTCTTTCTTTAAAAATACAGTTTTTATCTTTCTTAAAAATGCAGTTTTTATTTTCTTTTCAAAACAGTTTTTGTTTTCTTTTCAAAACAGTTTTTAAAACTCTTTTATAAAAATGCAGTTTTTATTTTCTTTTCAAAACAGTTTTTCTTTTAAAACAGTTTTTCTTTTAAAACAGTTTTTACATCCTAAAAAAAAAGACAGTTTTAAAACTTTATAAAAAAAACAGTTTTTATAACTTAAAACAAAAATTCAGTTTTATTCTCTTTAAAAACAAAACAGTTTTTAAATTATTATAAAAGAAACCGTTTTTAAATTATATAAAAGAAACAGTTTTTAAATTATATAAAAAATACAGTTTTAAAACTTTACTGTAAAACAAAAATAAAAACAAAATAATTTAAACGCTCACCGATCTTGCGAAGGGGAGGAGGAGGAGTCGGCGGCTCGTTGGTGGAGGCGCTCGGAGGTTCGCGGTCGGGTTCGAGGGTGGCTTCGGGGTGCTGCTTTGATTCGATGTCGGCGGCGTCTTTGCTGGAAGGAGGCGGTCGCGAGGGTGGTGGGTGGCTTCGAGATGGGGGGCGGCGTCGAGGGTTCGTCGGTGGGTTCTGGCGGCGGCGATTTAGGATTTTAGGTTTTCTCTTTTTTTTTTTATTTGTTAACTGAATGAGGAATCGGGGGGGGGGGGGGGCAAGCAGAAGAGAAAAGGGGGGAATTCTATTTTTTTATTATTTTATTATTTAATTATTAATTTTTTGCCAAAGGGTTGACTTTTACTTATGACCTCGAAACGAGGTCCACCGCCTGTCGTCCATAGCGTTTTACCCCCATTCCGAACACAATGGGATATGTATCGTAAGCTGGTTTGATCGTTACGATCAGTTTTCGTTGAATTTACAATTTAAATCCTTTTATTGAATTTTAAACGTACATTTCAAATTACCGGGGTCACATACTAACTAGAAAAATTCCAGAAAAATATTTTCTAGCTTCGTATTGACGATACGGTCCTAACAAAACTAGTTTCGTCTAATTCTGAGACCGTTTGAAAAATGGCCAATTTCCAGTCGATTAAATTCAACAGAAACTGGTCAAACGCGTTTTCCTTTGCCACGCTCGCATATTGATTCGAAAAATTATGAAATTTGAAACCTAGCAATAATTTGACACTGCGGATCCAACAAAAGTGGTTTCGTCGAAATCCGAGGTCATCTGCAAAATGTCCATTTTTAAGGGCCTGAATTCCATAGCGACTATTCAGAGTTTTCAACTGGACATACCTTTTGATTCCCGCTATCAAATTTCGATTGGTCGAATCCGTTAGAAAGATATTCACTAACAGATTTAAATATTTTTGGTTTCACTAAAATCCGGATTGTTTTGCACCCGGTATATTCAATTGAAGTTTGAAATCGAATTATCGAACTACCGCGCCATTTTCAATTCTATATATAATTATAATTAATTATATTCGTTTTCAAATGTCGATTCAAACTCAGTTTTCATCGCCATTATCTAAAATATTTATTTTAAATATTTAAAGTCCATTATTTTAGCCAATTTAAAAATTTTAAATTGGTTCAGATTTTCTGGGTCGTTACAGAAATATCAGAGATTTAAGTTACATTTAAATACATCGCAGCGGAAAATAATACAATACACAACTAGAAGAGATATACGGATACAAAGCTTTCCGGATATCATTCCAGCTGTAAACCAGGATCCTGTGAATATAAATCTGCAAAACCAAAACTACTAGCTGCCCGTGTCAAAATAAGGGCACCCAGAGTTTAGGTTAAAACAATAAACTCCAGGTCAGTCATGTGACTGGTGTGAGAACTAAAACAGTTAATAATCTTTATTTTAAAGTTCGGTAAATCAAGGGACCACGCCGTATAACACGGAACGGGTTTCCTCCCAAGAATACCAGTGCATAAAACAAACAGCGTAATGCTAAATAAAGCAAAATGAAGCTGTTATAAGACCCAGGTCCTATCACACAATGCAACGCAAGCCGAGGGATAGGGTTTTCCCTTATAACAGCCAAAGAATGCTTGATACGTTTAAAACAAATCATTTGATACTACTATAAGTGCATAGTGTATAAAACAACTTCAAATCATAAGTATCAATCATAGACGGCATGGGTACCATATATCATGTCGCCATACTAGTTCTACAATTAAAACCGCAAATGTCACGTATTTGGAAGTTGGATTTCCGTCTGTGAACCGAGGCAAAAGATAGTCCTCAACCGATTCGAGATTCTCTAGCCCGAGCCTCAGGATCAGAACGCATCAACCCTTTAGATCGTCAGGGTCGGTCCACCGATGTGGATTATTATGCCTGAACACTACGTTTCCCCGCCCTTTGGGGCGTAAATGAGCCAACGAATGACTCCATCGGACCCGGATCGTCCGATCAAACCGAGGCGCCTCGCAACAGCAACAACCACACAAGTGAAAAGTATATAAATGTCAGGGCTGGTAGGTCACTGACACCACCCTAGCTAGAAAGAAACGCATGCCCTCCCTGAGGTCCTCTCCCGTTTTTGGTTCACAACCGGGGTGTGAGGCTCGCGAATTCACGTCAAACAAAGCTGTGCCACACAGGTTGTGCTTCGATCATCACCACAAGACTTTGATTTTCAACAGAAGCCTCGATCAATTGCCACTTAGGCATGCCACACAGGCAATTCACTCCATGCGTTTGATATCCATCAATATATAACCCCTGAGCTCGTACGTCTCAGAGAAGGGCGTTAAGCAAGAGAATAAATTCTCCGCCGCCAAACCGATATATATTTAATAGAGATCAATCACACGGACTAAAATCCAATGTCAGACACACAGTCCATTTACGAGTCCGTTCTGGGTCTGAACGAAACCGGAGGCACCTAGTACCCCGCATATCCATCGATCTCCAAGTACGTCTGGACGATCACCAACTGTTTCCATCTTCTTGGGTGTACAGCCCAATCAAGATCATCAGTAATCACCCAAACGACATGAAGACCTCCGGTCTTCGACCATCGTCTTCATCTTCGACTTATCGTCGTATCGGTTATTCAGAATGGTATAAACCCGGTCTTCCCGAATAACTCGCGTTTATTTTAAATAAGTGTTACACAAACACAACATACGCCTCATTCCACTTCATCAGTCACTAACCGTAAATTAATCAAGAGAATAATTCCCCAAACATTAACCCCGAAGGCCGAAACCAACATCAGATCAATATCCAGAAAACCATTCTGCTTGGCTAACCGACAGTTAGTTTCTAAATTTCACATTCATAGGGAAAGGTTCCCATTAATTTTATCCAAGATAAATTCCTTGAATTTATTCTTTAATCTATCCTTTTGAATTTCGATTCAATTAGTCGGGATTAACGAAACTTACCGAAGTAATCATTTGTTTTAATTTCCCAATCCCAACCTATTCATCCCATGAAGTAAAACTGGTAATACTTCATATCTAACACCACAGTGTTATCGGTAAATTCAATTACCATTTCACGTTCAAATCTAATTAAAGATTTAACTATCGCCTGGAGCTAAACTGGTGATACTCCATTCTAACACCTTTTCAATCTAATTAAAGATTCATTAAAACTCCACTTAGTTTTAATCGTTAACTGGGTTAAAGAATCAGTGTCATTTAAAACACGGTTCACAATAAACCCAAAATCGCATTCCATTAATTATCGGGTTAAAGAACAAGTGTTCTTTAAAACACCGTTCACGATAAACCCAAAAAAATCAATTCCAATTCAATTCCAATTAAATATCACTTAATTGGTTCACTTCAATAAATCTAAATAAAAAGATTTAATCTTTTCTCAACTGGGTTCAAGAACAATGTTAGTCAAGACAGCATTCACGACAAACCCAAATCACATTTGAGATTAAATACAAGGCTCTGAATAGAAAATATCCCGGCTTATATTCAATATCAAATTCTGCGACCAACAAAGATCGTATTGGAAATAACGATATATATATCTATATCTTTCAAATTTCCATAACAACATTTGTATAATCACGAAATCCAACATCGAAATATTCCGAAGACAATTTCGATTCAAATCCATTCCAATGCAATCATTGGAAATTCTGGTTATTTTCAAAACCATTTCAAATTCAATTTATTTATTTCAAAATTAAATGAATTATAATTCAAGTTCAAAACTAGCTCATTTCGATAAAAGTCTATTTTTATCTTTTCAAATATAGAGTTTTTCATCCCAATTCTTTCTAAATCATTTCTTATGATTTTACGTAAATTATTAATATTTTTAATAATTTTATCAAGGCCTGTACAGTCGATTTCCATCAACGGCCATCGAGCTGCACTTACAGCGACCTTTTTCAAATTTGATTTGGACATAATTCCAAATCCAACCGTTAGATTTCAAATTTCTAATATTCGTTAGAAAGCTCTTTTCGATACGAACCCAACGGTTCCGGTTTTAGGAGAATCCGACGGTCCGATCTCCCGCAATATCCGTTCGAAGTCAATGGTCGAAATTCGCGAACTGCCGCGGCGCGGCGCGTTCTATTCAGGCCATTATATTATATATATAATATATACTTCGTCGATTTCAATTTAAAACGTGCTTTATAAATCGTTTTAAATTCATTTCAAATCGATTTCAATTCAAATTGATTTCTAATTCAATTTGATTTCTAATTCAATTCAATTCAATTTCAATTCGAATTCATTTCAATGTGATTTCAATTTCAAATCTATTCGATTTAATTCGAATTTCAAATCTATTTCAATATTCGTTGAAAAATGAATAAAATCGATATAAATATCGTTCACGTCAAAATGACGTCAATCTAATCAACACGGCTTCATATATTCCTATTTTCAAATATTCTATTTCAAATATTTCTATTTCAAATATTTCATTTTCAAATATTTCTTTTTCAAATATTTCTAAATATTTCCTTTTCAAATATTTCTTTTTCAAAACTGGAATGAGGCCCAATCAATTACCATATAATGTTAATTATATGGATTTTCTACAACACATGTATATATCCACAACGATGAATAATCAACCATCATCCAAAGTGCATTCTACACTGTATAAGCATCAAATATAAATATTCAACGCTTATAACAGCCTGTCAATCAATCGATCGACATACAACTAAACAATCGGGATTAGTGTACGTCAAATATCATCCCAATACCCGTGTGGGGTTTCAAGCAATCAAACACAGATTTTTATTTGTGCAGTTGGGCGATGTGTAAAATTTATGGTCCCAATCAATGTCCTTCAAATAGGTGTACATAAACAAACCGTCCGGTTTGTAAATGAATATTTACTTATTCACATTCACGTTAAAAATTATATTTTTAACGATCAAATATTTTATTTTAACACATGAATTATTATTCGGTTCATTTATTAAATAAAATGTTACTTTATTTTTCTAACTTATTTTTAGAAAATTTCGGCGGCATAACGGCACGATACTAGAAACGGGACAAGGCCTAGCCTTATCCCCGGTCTAGTGAAGGCCCACGCCATTCACACATCAATCAAATTCACCAAACAACCAAATTCAAATCAAATCATCTAACTAATCTATGCAACCAAACAAACAAGTCCATGGTCTGTGGACGATTGTGTCGGGTGCTACTAAGCACCGTCTGCATCCTAGTATATATATATATATATAACTAGAAAAAGAAATTGAAGAGTGAGAAATTCTCACCGATAGCTATCCAATACCACGACTCTTCATTTATAGAAATCTTCGTCGTTCTTGCCTCTTGTCAATTTCTTTGCCCGCATCCACTACATATGTAAAAATCACATTTTTACTTTGCTATTCAATATATAAAAATCGAATTTTTTACTTTGCTATTCAATATATAAAAATCGAATTTTTACTTTGTTATTCAATATATAAAAATCAAATTTTTACTTTGCTATTCAATATATAAAAATCGAATTTTTACTTTGTTATTCAATACATAAAA
The DNA here is from genome assembly GCA_030737875.1 of Allium sativum. Lineage (NCBI taxonomy): Eukaryota > Viridiplantae > Streptophyta > Magnoliopsida > Asparagales > Amaryllidaceae > Allium > Allium sativum. Next base: position 544,323,980 of record CM060918.1, read on the forward strand.
ATCGAATTTTTACTTTGTTATTCAATACATAAAAATCGAATTTTTACTTTGTTATTCAATACATAAAAATCGAATTTTTACTTTGTTATTCAATATATAAAAATCGAATTTTTACTTTGTTATTCAATATATAAAAATCGAATTTTTATAACGCTACTATATAGATAAAAAATATAATTTCACATCGATGTTCATATAGTAAAGATTATATTTTTATCACGCTATTCTTCATATAAAGATTCCGCCTTTTCAAAAATAAAGTTTTCGCCTTTTCAAAAATAAAGTTTTCGCCTTTTCAAAAATAAAGTTTTTGCCTTTTCAAAAATAAAGTTTTTATTTCTCCCGAAGTAAAAATCATATTTTTACTTCACTACTCATATCAAAATATCGTCTTTTCATATTTTTATACATCATCATTCTTTTATAACACAATACTAATTTTATTTAAAAAAACTGATTTTGTTTTGTTTTATAAACTGGTTTTATTTTATTAACTATGTATAAGTAAAACAAAATAAAATAAAATAAAATAAAAAACTAAACCTTTCACTGTTGAAATAAGTCTGGAACCCCAACTGTGCTCGACTTGAGATTGCCACGTCGCACTTCACCAAGGAGGTCGGAATCCCATCGGCCAGCACCATGAGTTGCTCCTCCACGTCGCCTTTCAACGCCATGAGTGGCGGCTCGATTGGGTTTGGGTTCGTGCGGTTTTGGGGAAGCGTCGATCTAGGTTGCGAGAGGAGGGAGAGAGAGAAGCGACGGGGAGCTGGGGATGGAGGCGCGGGGTGGCTCGGCGGTGGAGCACCAGCCGGAGGACACGACGATGGACTCAGGGAGGGGCGCGATCGATTCTTTCCCTCATTTTTTTTTCACTTCAGATCAGAATTGAAGAACGATGAGCGGGTTGGGTTTTGACCGGGTAGAGGGAGAAAAGTCTTGGCCCATTTTTAATTTAATTATTTTATTAAATCCAAAAAGTTACTTTTTCAAACGAACTCCAAACAAGGCCCAATGACTGTCACCCCTAGCTAATAACCCCCATTCTGAACACAATGGGATATGTATCGTTAGCCAGTTTGGCTGTTACGATCAGTTTTCGTTTAAATTAACATTTAAGTCATTATATTGAATTTTAAACGTACATTTCAATTTACCAGGGCCACATACTAACTCTAAAAATTCCAGAAAAATATTTTCTAGCTTCGTATTGACGATACGATCCTAACGAAACTAATTTCATCGAATTCTGAGACCGTCTGAAAAATGGCCAATTTCCAGTCGGTTAAAATCAACTAAAACTGGTCAAACGCGTTTTCCTTTGCCACGCTCACATATTGATTCGAAAAATTATGAAATTCGAAACCTAGCAATAACTTTACATCACGGATCCAACAAAAGTGGTTTCGTCGAATTCCGAGGTCATTTGCAAAATTCCCATTTTTAAGGGCCTGAATTCAATAGCGACTATTCAGAATTTTCAACTGGACATATCTTTTGATTCCCGTTATGAAATTTCAATTTGTCGGATTCGTTGGAAAGATATTATCAATTAGATCCTATTATTTTTGGTTTCACTAAAATCCGGATTGTTTTGCACCCGGTACATTCAATTGAAGTTTGAAATCGAATTATCGAACTACCGCGCCATTTTCAATTCCTTTTATAATTTATATATAATTATTATATTCTAACGACGACGTATATAATATATACGTCGAATTCAATTCAAAACATTTTTCTCGTCGATATTATTTAAAATAATCTATTTTAAATGTTCAAAATTCGCTAAAATTACCAAAATAAAATTTTTAAACTGGCCCAGATTTTCGGGTTGTTACACGCCCCTAGCTAATTACCCCCATTCCGAACACAATGGGATATGCATCGTGAGCTGATTCGATCGTTTCGATCCCTTTTCGTCAAAATCAACATATAACTCTATATATTGAATTTGAACGCGCATTTCAATTTACCGGGGTCACATACTAACTTGAAAAATTCTAGAAAAATATTTCTAGCTTCGTATAGACGATACGGTCCTAACAAAACTAGTTTCGTCGAATTCTGAGACCGTTGGAAAAATGGTCATTTTCCAGTCGATTAAAATCAACTGAAACTGGTCAAACGCGTTTTCCTTTGCCACACTCACATATTGATTCGAAAAATTATGAAATTTGGAATCTAGCAATAATTTGACATCGCGGATCCAACAAAAGTGGTTTCGTCGAAATCCGAGGTCGTTTGCAAAATTCCCATTTTTAAGGGCTTGAATTTCATAGCGACTATTCAGAAATTTCAACTGGACATATCTTTTGATTCCCGCTATGAAATTTTGATTTTTCGGATTTGTTGGAAAGATATTCACAATTAGATTCGAATATTTTTCGTTTCACTAAAATCCGGTTTATTTTGCACCCGGTACGTTCAATTGAAGTTTGAAATCGAATTATCGAACTACCGCGCCATTTTCAATTCCTTTTATAAATATAAATAAATATTTATATTCTATCGTCGATTCAAACGAATATATACGTTTGAATTATATTCAAAATAGATTTTCTCGTCGATATTATTTAAAATAATTCTTTTTAAATAATCAAAATTTGCTAAAATTGCCAAAATAAAAATTTTAAACTGGCCCAGATTTCTGGGTTATTACAATCTCCCCCACTTAAAATTTTTCGTCCCCGAAAAGGAACAAAGCCGAAAGTTGTTTCACAAATCAACTCAACTTCGAGTGTTTTCACTATGGCTTAAGTTCTTCAACTTTTCAGTTTCTAAGAAGTTTTCAAAAATTTGGCTAACACCCTAAATTTTCGAAAAATTTCGCCATAACCTCCCCTGCACCGGGTGCACGGGAAAATCCCAAAATTGCCATACAGGCCCTCTGATCTCAAAAAGAAAAAGAAAAATCCAGTCGGCTCATAAAATCATCATCACCCAAACAAAACAGTAAATAATGATAAACATGTACCTATTTGTCGGGCAAACAAATTTTATTCTCTGCTCTAGCCTCCTTGCAATGACCTGTTCAATGTAAGTACATGTATATGCAAGCAAATGCGACCAAATTTCAATACAATTCCCTATTTGGTTCAATTAGGCTATATGGTACAAATTTTAATAAAACAACCAATAATCAACAACACAACCATCAATCTATTAGTTGATTAGATTTTCAAATGCATAACTTTGATATATAGTCAAAAATCAGATTTTTGATGCCAAATCACAACAATAGGCCATATCTAATTTTGGTTCTCACACCAGTCAGTAGGAAATATATAGAAAGCCCACTTTCGTCACTCGAACATAAATTCTAATGATGGAGCTCCATCATCAAAATCATCTCCGGGCGATTAGAGTGTAATTCTATATCTATCCAGTATATTAAAACTTCAAATACACGTTTGCAAGGGTGTATATGCAAAATCTTTATATACTGGACTGTCCAAATCAATATAAATAAATAATAAAATACGAATAATTGATTTAAATTTTCAAAACAAAATTTGTTTCATTTTAAAATCATACTCTTCACACTCGTTCTAGGATACTACTGATCCCATCTCTAACGAGTCATTCCGTTGGATATTACTAGTCCAGTTTCTGATGAATTCTTTCGTATGGTTCTAATGTGTCTTGATATCTGAGCTTTGTAAACCAAAGCTCTGATACCAAATGTGACGACTGGGAATTTCGCTCGATCTGAATCAGTCGCTAAACCGATCTAGACCGTTCGAAATGCCTGATTGTTTTGAGAACACGACAAAATAGAACGCAGACGGAAGAACATTTCATTGTATATTACAACAATTCCATCAGAATACAAGAATATACAGAGTATAAATGAACATTACATAGAAATATCAGAGATTACAATACATTACATAGCAGCGGAAAATAATACAATACACAACTAGAAGAGATATATGGATACAAAGCTTTCCGGATATCGTTTCAGCTGTAAACCAGGATCCTGTGAATATAAATCTGCAAAACCAAAACTACTAGCTGCCCGTGTCAATATAAGGGCACCCAGAGTTTAGGTTAAAACAATAAACTCCAGGTCAATCATGGGACTGGTGTGAGAACTAAAAACAATTATTATTCTTTATTTTAAAGTTCGGTAAATCAAGGGACCACGCCGTATAACACGGAACGGGTTTCCTCCCAAGAATACCAGTGCATAAAACAAACATCGCAATGCTAAAAAAAGTAAAATGAAGCTACTATAAGACCCAGGTCCCATCACACAATGCAACGCAAGCCGGAGGATAGGGTTTTTACCTTATAACAGCCAAAGCATGGTTGATACGTTAAAAACACATTATTTGATACTATTATAAGTGCATAGTGTATAAAACAACTTCAAATCATAAGTATCAATCATAGGCGACATGAGCGTCCCATGCCACTATGTCGCCATATATAGGGTTACAAATAAAACCGCAAAGTCACATATTTGGAAGTTGGATTTCCATCTATGAACCGAGGAAAAAGATAGTCCTCAACCGATTCGAGACTCTCTAGCCCGAGCCTCAGGATCAGAGCTCGAGTGACCCTTGGAGCGACAGGGCCGGTCCACCGATGTGGATTAAAATTCCTGAACACTGCGTTTCCCCGCCCTTTGGGGCGTAAATGAGCCAAAGAATGGCTCCATCGGACCCGGATCGTCCGATCTAACCGAGGCGCCTCACAACAGCAACAACCACACAGGTGAAAAGTATATAAATGTCAGGGCTGGTAGGTCACTGACACCACCCTAGCTAGAAAGAAACGCATGTCCTCCCTGAGGTCCTCTCCCATTTCTGGTTCACAACCGGGGTGTGAGGCTCGCGAATTCACGTTACACAAAGCTATGCCACACAGGCGGTGCTTTGATCATCAACCACAAGACTTTGCTTTTCAACAGAAGCCTTGATCATTTGCATCTTAGGCATGCCACACAGGCAATTCACTCTATGCGTTTGATATCCATATGTATATAACCCCTGAGCTCGTACGTCTCAGAGAAGGGCGTTAAGCAAGAGAATAAATTCTCCGCCGCCAAACAGATATATATTTAATAGAAATCAATCACACAGACTAAAATCCAATGTCCGACACACAGTCCATTTGCAAGTCCGTTCTGGGTCTGAACAAAACCGGAGGCACCTAGTACCCCGCATATCCATCGATCTCTAAGTACGTCTGGACGATCACCAACTGTTTCCATCTTCTTGGGTGTACAGCCCAATCAAGATCATCAGTAATTACCCAAACGACGTGAAGACTTCCGGTTTTCGACCACCGTCTTCATCTTCGACACCACGCCGAATCAATTATTCAGAATGGGATAAACCCGGTCTTTCTGAACAACTCGCGTATATATATAATAAACACGTGTTACACAAACACAACATACGCCTCATTCCAATTCAGAATATTCTTTTATTCAAATATTCTTATATTTTGGGAAAGGTTCCCATTAATTTTATCAAAGATAAATTCTTTAAATTTATTCTTTAATCTCCTTTGAATATCAATTCAAACTAGTCGGGATTAGCGAACCACACCGAAGTAATCATTTATTTTAATTTCCCAATCCCAACCTATTCATCCCATGAAGTAAAACTGGTCATACTTCATATCTAACACCACGGTGTTATCGGTAAATTCAATTACCATTTCACTATCAAATCTAATTAAAGATTTAACTATCGCCTGGAGTAAAACTGGTGATACTCCATTCTCGATCTTGTCAATTTAATTAAAGATTCATTAAAACTCCACTTAGTTTTAATTTTTAACTGGGTTAAAGAATCGGTGTCATTTAAAACACGGTTCACGATAAACCCAAAATCACATTCCATTAATTATCGGGTTAAAGAACAAGTGTTATTTAAAACACTGTTCACGATAAACCCAAAAATCAATATCAATTCAATTCCAATTAAATATTATTTAATTGGTACACTTCATTAAATCTAAATAAAAAGATTTAATCTTTTTTCTCAACTGGGCTTAAGAACAGTGTTAATGAAGACACCATTCACGACAAACCCAAATCACATTAGATATTAAGTACAAGGCTCTGAATAGAAAATATATCGGCTTATATTCAATATCAAATTCTACGACCAACAGATATCGTATTGGAAATAACGATATACATATCTATATCTTTCAAATTTCCATAACAACATCTGTATAATCACGAAATCCAACATCGAAATATTCCGAAGACAATTTCGATTCAAATCCATTCCAATGCAATCATTGGAAATTCTGGTTATTTTTAAAACCCTTTTCAAATTCAATTTATTTATTTAAAAACAAATAGAATTTTAATTCTATTTCAAAACTAGTTCATTTCGATAAAAATCTATTTTTATCTTTTCAAATATGGAGTTTTTCATCCCAATTCTTCACAAATCATTTTCGATGATTTTACACAAATTATTAATATTATTAATAATTTTATCAAGGCCCGTACACTCGATTTCCATCAATGGCCATTGAACTGCACTTACAGCGACCTTTTTCAAATTTGATTTGGACATAATTCCAAATCCAACCGTTAGATTTCTAATTTCTAATATTCGTTAGAAAGCTCTTTTCGATACGAACCCAACGGTTCCGGTTTTAGGAGAATCCGACGGTCGGATCTCCCGCAATATCCGTTCGAAGTCAATGGTCGAAATTCGCGAACTACCGCGGCGCGGCGCGTTCTATTCAGGCCGTTATATTATATATATATATATATAATATATATAATATATACTTCGTCGATTTCCTTTTAAAACGTATTATATAAATCGATTTAAATTCGTTTTCAAAACGGTTTCAACTTCATATTCAATTTCAAATCATAATTTAATATTCCAATATAAATTCGTTTTAAATTCATTTCAAATCGATTTCAGTTCAAACTGATTTCTAATTCAATTTCAGTTCGTTTACAATTCAATTTCAATTCGAATTCATTTATATTCAATTTCAATTCGAATTCATTTCTATGCACTTTCAATTCGAATTCATTTCTATTCACTTTCAATTCGAATTCATTTCTATTCACTTTCAATTCGAATTCATTTCTATTCACTTTCAATTCGAATTCTAATTCTTTTCAAAATATCAGATTTTGAAATCACTTTCGATATTCATTATAAAATGAACAAAATCTATATAAATATCGTTCACGTCAAAATGGCGTCAATCTAATCAACACGGGTTTATATATTTCTATTTTCAAATATTCTATTTCAAATATTTCCTTTTCAAATATTTCTATTCAAAACTGGAATGAAGCCCAATCAATTACCATAGATTTTATTTCTATGGATTTTCTACGACACATGTATACTATAACAACGATGAATAATCAACCATCATCCAAAGTGCATTCTACACCGTATAAGCATCAAATATAAATATTTAACGCTTATACCAGTCTGCCAATCAATCGATCGACATACAACTAATTATTGGGATTAGTGTATGTCATATATCATCCCAATACCCGTGTGGGGTTTCAAACAATCAAACACAGATTTTATTTGTGCAGTTGGGCGATGTGTAAAATTTATCGTCCCAATCAATATCAGGCAAATGTGTGTATATAAACAAATCGTTCGATTTATTTATATTAATTTATTTCATTTCATATACATGTTAAAAATTATATTTTTAACTATAAAATATTTTATTTCATTTCACATCACATCACACAATCAACTACACATCAAAATCAAACAAACAAGCATACAAGCCGTCCATGGTCTGTGGACGACGGGTGTCGGGTACTGCTAAGCACCTTCTGCATCCTAGCATATATATATAACTAGAAAAATAAATTTAGAGTGAGAAGTTCTCACCAAAGCTATCCCAACTTCACGACACTTCTAATGTAGGAAATCATCATTGTTCTCGCCTTTTTCTCACTTTCGTTGTCTGTATTCTCTACATATGTAAAAATCGAATTTTTACTTCACTATTCAATATATAAAAATCGAATTTTTACTTCGCTATTCAATATATAAAAATCGAATTTTTACTTCGCTATTCAATATATAAAAATCATATTTTTACTTCGCTATTCAATATATAAAAATCATATTTTTATATGCCACTAGTATAAAAATTATATTTTTAACTTTTCTATAATATAAAAATTATATTTTTAACCTTTCTATATTATAAAAATTATATTTTTAACTTCGTGCTTATATACAAATCATCTTTTTATTCTCATTAAGTACAAATAAAAACGTTCCTTTATATACGCTACTTCATATGAACACAAACCGTACTTTTATCGTGTTATACATATAATAATAATCCTTCTTTTTGCCGCTACATACATATTAAAAATTAGGAAATAAACTCAACTCGAATTACTTACATCGAATCGATCATGGAGGGGGGCGTCGGGTGCTTGCTGGTGTTCGCGGCGTCAGTGGCGGGCTCACAAGCGGCGGTCAGCCAAGGACTTGGGCACGAGGTTCGAAAATAAAGGAGGAGGGAGAGTAGAGAGGGGAGAGAAGGGGCGGAGGGTGGTCTGTGGGGCTCGCCAGCGGTGGATGGTGGCATTCGTGGCTGGAGCGGCGAATGGGGCGGAGGTTTTCAGATCTAGATCGGAAGGAGGGATTGCGCGCTTCAGGGTTTGGGGAGGTCTCGAGATTGGAGAGGGAGCAACGGGGGAGGAGGTTCGATCGGCGGCGGCGCCTGGGTGGGCGTGGCGGAGGGCGACGAGGCGTCGGCGAAGGTGAAGGCGGCTCGAACAAGATCCGTGGGTTTTCTCTCTCTTTTTTTCTTTTCTGGTAAATGAACGGGAGGGATAATTGGGGGGCCTAGTTTATATATATTCAATTATTTATTTTATTTTCAAAAAGCAACTTTTAAATTCGACCTCCAATCGAGACCCAACAACTGCCGCCCCTAGCTAATTACCCCCATTCCGAACACAATGGGATAAGCATCGTGAGCTGATTCAATCGTTTCGATCCCTTTTGGTCAAAATCAACATATAACTCTATATATTGAATTTGAACGCGCATTTCAATTTACCGGGGTCACATACTAACTCGAAAAATTCCAGAAAAATATTTCTAGCTTCGTATTGACGATACGGTCCTAAAAAAACTAGTTTTGTCGAATTTTGAGAACGTCGGAAAAATGGCCATTTTCCAGTCGATTAAAATCAACTGAAACTGGTCAAACGCGTTTTCCTTTGCCACACTCACATATTGATTCAAAAAATTATGAAATTTGGAATCTAGCAATAATTTGACATCGCGGATCCAACAAAAGTGGTTTCGTCGAAATCCGAGGTAGTTTGCATAATTCCCATTTTTAAGGGCCTGAATTTCATAGCGACTATTCAGAAATTTCAACTGGACATATCTTTTGATTCCCGCTATGAAATTTTGATTTTTCGGATTCGTTGGAAATATATTCACAATTAGATTTGAATATTTTTGGTTTCACTAAAATCCGGTTTATTTTGCACCCGGTACATTTAATTGAAGTTTGAAATCGAATTATCGAACTACCGCGCCATTTTCAATTCCTTTTATAAATATAAATAAATATTTATATTCTATCGTCGATTAAAATGAATATATACATTCGAATTATATTCAAAATAGATTTTCTCATTGATATTATTTAAAATAATTTTTTTTGAATAATCAAAATTCGCTAAAATTGCCAAAATAAAAATTTTAAACCGGCCCAGATTTCCGGGTTATTACACAAAATCTCGCAGAAGGCAATACCATCTTCGTTGCATTCATATAAGTAGGTTTATCAGAAGTGTGTTACAACACACATCGCAACAGTATATCTGTTATAAACCAATTAACTTCTATGCAGAACGTCCTCTCTTCATCATTATAGGTACCAAGCAATTTTCCTTGGAACGTATGACAATACTTAGTTTTTCAGTCCAAATATTATAGTACTTCCAACCGCAAACATATGAAGTACTTTTGATCTTTGAACTCAAGATAACAAATTTCTTTATTATGTTAAGTTGAGTTTCCTTCATTGGCGATTGTATTGTATAGGCTTTAAACCCATTCCCTGTGATGTTTTATCACTAAGTTCCTTGCAAGTCCTTTAGTAAATGGATCTGCCAAATTCTAGCTAAATTTCAAAATATCTATGGTAATTATCCCTTTAGTGAGTGTTTGCCTAACCAAACTGTGCCTTAGACTAATGTGTCAAGATTTACCATTATAAACTTGGTTGTAAGCTTTTGATAATGTTGATTGACTATCAAAATGCACAGATATTGGTAGCATAGGTTTTGGCCATACAGAAATGACTAATAATAGATTCCTTAAATCCGCTTCTTTGCTACCAGAAGCCAGTGCTATAAACTCAGCATCCATTGTTGAATCAGCAACATATGTTTTTTTTTCTTTGAGGCCCAGGATTTTGCTCCTCCACCAAAAGTGAATATCCATCCACTAATTGATTTATTATCTTCACTTCCAGTGTTCCAACTAGCATCTATGTACATTTCTATTACACTTGGATAACTGTTATAATGTATACCATAATTTATGGTACCTTTTTGATACTTTAAAATTCTATGTATTGCATTCTAATGGATATGACTAGGGTTACTAGCATATCTACTCATTTTGCCAACAACATAGGCAATATCTGGTCGTGTGCATGTCGTTGTATACATCAAATTTCTAATAACTCTAGCATATTCCAATTGCTTTATTGCTCTTCCAGTATTATTGTATAATTGCATATTTCAGTCAAACGGAGTAGACATAGGTTTATAATCGAATAGATTGAACGTTTTCAAAATTTTCTCAATGTAATGAGATTGGGTAATTGATAATCCTTCTTTAGTTTTCATGATTCTTATTCCAAGAATCATTTTAGCTACTTCCATATCTTTCATGTCAAAACATGAAGATAAATATCATTTAGTTTCTTCAATACTTGAAGTATCCATTCCAAATATAAGCATTTCATCCACGTAAAGGCATATAATTACACCTTTACCTGAAATAAACTTGTTATAGACACATTTGTCAGATTCAAAAATCCTAAAGCCATTATAAATAATAGTTCTATCAAAATTTTCATGCCATTGCTTTGGTTCTTGTTAAAGACCATAAATTGATTTGATAAGTCTACATACTATACTTTCTTGTCCAGGCATCACAAAACCTTCTGGTTGATACATATACATCTCTTCGTCAATTTCTCCATTTAGAAATGGAGTCTTGACATCCATTTGATGAATTTCATAATTATAGATAGAAGCTAATGCAATTAAAGTCCTAATAGTTGAAATTCTAGCTATTGGGGATTACATATCAAAATAATCTATTCCTTCTTTCTGTCTGAATCCTTTGGCAACTAATCTAGCTTTAAAATTTTCGATTGTTCCATCTGCCCTTTACTTTTTCTTAAATATCCATTTACATCCTATTGGTTTAGAACAGGAGGTAAATCTACTAGTTTCCATGTTTTATTTCCCATAATAGAATCCATTTCATCATTTATGGCTTCTTGCCAAAATGATGAATCTTGAGATTTCATTGCCTCAGAATTTGTTAAAGGGTCAAATTCTATATTTGTAGATATCATTAATTGATGATCTACATTATTTCTAGGTCCTTCAACCAAATATATGACGAAATCTGGTCCAAAGGATTTTTCTATCCTTCTTCGTTTACTTTTCCTAACAGAATCACAATTTTCTTCGATATTTCCATTAGTGTTTTTTACAAGTTCAATAGATGGTTCACTAACCTCCACCATTTCATTAATAGGTGTATTGACCTCCACCGTTTCATGAATCGGTTTATTCTGAAAAGATGTGAATCTATTCTCGTAAAACACTGCGTCCCTTGATTCTATTACTGTATTTACATCAATAGAGGAATTAGGTTCTATTACTAGAAACCTATATCCTCTGTTATGTTGAGCATATCCTGAGAATATGCACTCGATAGCCTTTTTCCTAATTTCCAAATTTTTGGTTCAGATAATCGAACAATTGCTCTACAACCCCAGACTCGACAATAATCAAGATTTAGTTTCAGTTTGTACCAAAGTTCATAACGAGTAACTTTACTTTAATTATGAGGTATTCTATTTAGAACATAATACGCAGTAAGTAAAGCTTCCCTTGAAACTAGTGTTAAGTCCGGAATTACACAACATTGCACTTACCATTTTTGTAAGAGTTCTGTTTTTCCTTTCAGCCACTCCATTTTGTTGTGGAGTGTAAGCAATAGATGTTTCATGTACAATTCCTACCTATTCACAATATTCAGGAAATTGATACTCACACCCCCTATCAGATTTAAGTGTTTTTATTTTGACATCACATTGGTTTTCTGCTTCAGTTTTATAAGTAATGAATGAATTTAACACTTCACTTTTAGCATGCATAAGATAGACATAACAATATTTAGTGTAATCATTTATAAATGTAACAAAATATCTTTTTCCTCCTCTAGTAGGACTACTGTGTATATCACATACATCACTATGAATAAGTTGCAACAATTTTGTTGTACTTTCTAGTTTATGAGGAAATGGTTTTCTAGTGATCTTAGTTACTGAACATATCCTACACTTATCTAACATATCATTTTGGTGTTTGGGAATTAGATTCAAAGACATCGTATCAAGCATGCGTTTATGATTAACATGTCCTAATCTATTGTGCCATAATGAAAATGAATCAACAATATAAGTGGAATTCATACTTTTATTAATATCAACATTCAGTTTAAACATACCATCACACATGTACCCTTTTCCCACAAATACACCGCCTTTGGTCAACACATATTTGTCTGACTCAAAGAACTATTTAAATCCAAACTTGTTAAGAAGACATCCCGATACAAGGTTCTTCCTAAGTTCAGGTACATAATACACATCATTTAGTGTCATAACGTTTTCGGATGTGAATTCCAAATCTACAGTCCCCTTCCCTTTGACTACTGCCTTTGCTGAATTTCCCATATAAAGGTAATCTTCATCTTAAGTTGGTTCTAGCTTCTTGAATTGATTCTTGTCAATGTAGACATGCTTAGTAGCGCTAGAATCGATCCACCAAGAATTTTCTTGTTCAATCGTATTCCTTTCTGATATGACTGCGACAAACTTATCTTTTTCAGATTGCAGCTTCTTTTTCCAGAAGCGACAATCCCTTTTGAAATGTCCCAGTTTACCATAAAAGAAACAACCACCATTTTTGCCTTTCTTGTTCTAATTTTGGGAATTGTTGTTGTTCTTACCATTCCTCTTTTTGTTAGAAGAGTTATTCGAAGCATTGATTGCTTTCTTTTCTTCCACCATATGGACCTTTGATGTATCAACAGCTTCATCTCGGGCATATTTTTGCCTTAGTTGTTGTTCAACTTGCAAATATTGCGCAAGGCTGTCTAGACTCATATCCTCCTTCTTGTGTTTCATTAATTTCCTCTGATCTTTCCAAAAAAGGGGTAACTTGTCTATTATCGAGGAAACCTTAATTTCCTCATCCATACTTAACGTATGTTGACTGAATTGATTAAGTATGTATATGATATCATTGAACTGCTCTACTACTGAATGATCATAGGTCATTTTGTAATTAAAAAATTTGGTGGCTAGAAATTTCTTACTTGTTGCGTCTTCCATCAGATACTTCGCCTTTAATGCATCCCAAACATCCTCTGCAGTTGGCTTGTTGTACTACATATCGAAAAGTGTGTCCGTCGTCGCATTACAAATATGGCCTTTGCAAATATAATCATCATGTTCCCATTTGGCCCGATCTCGTGTCTGTGCAATAGTTTCATCTTCTGTCTCCGTTGGTTTTGGCATAGACAAAACATAAACAACTTTCATAACCACCAATAAGAAATGCATATTCTTCTGCCAGCGTTGGAAATTGACACCATGAAAGCACTCTAGTTTTGCGAAATCAGCGGCGAACTCTTTGAGACTGTGAAGAGCCATTGCAAAAATACTATTTTAGATTGTTGGATGTCGAAATCATCGCTGGATCTCTTTATACATAAATCTCCAAGGCACAATATGGTGATCACTATCCTAAAATAGTATTAGCCCTCTTAATTCTGTGCATGAGTAATGGAAAATCTGTTCGAAGATACAATGGAGCAGATATTGAATATCTTTTAATCGGCGTGTCTGCACAGATATGACGATTCACTATCTTGGATTTGATCGCTCCAGTGACAAGATGATTGAGTTATAGCCTAAAGAAAAATAACCAGTATAATTCACTCTAAATTTTGGCAGAGTTTCAAGAAGATGTTAATGGCAGAAAAGAGTAGAAGGAAGGAGAAGAGAAATGAATTCGAGATTAAAAAACTGATGTAATGACCCGGATTTTGGTCGACTTTGGTTATCGACATAAACTCAACGACGACTAACCAAACATCGAAAAATACCGGTCATAAATGAAAGAAATTAGAGGGTGAGGATAGATAAGATTGAAAACTTAGAATAGAAGAAGAAGAAGAACACAACATCAGAGCAACACGAATCTCACAGTGGAACGAATAACATATAATATATGTAACATAACTTTGAAATATACATCTGTATTTGAATATACATCATTATCAAAGTATAGCACTTACAACACAGCGGAAATAACTATACTATATGATCCTGAAGCCTCCTGCTCCAGCTCTTTAAGTATATCTGTAAATCCTGACTACATGACTGCCCGTACAAAATTAGGCACCCAAGAGTTTAGGGAAAACAAAACAAAATAAACTCCGGGTCAGTTATGGGACTGGTATGAGTAAAACAGTTTAAAATAGTTCGCACAGGTAAACGATATCTCATAAGACCACGCCGTATAACGGAACCAGTTTTTCCCTTATGAGAATCCAAAATATCTTATATCAAAAACCTTTTGATATTATAATAATGTCTATCAACCAAAATATAATAATCATCTAGCAGAAACGCTTTCATCTCACGTTCTACATATATAGTATACAATCAAAACCGCAAGCACGTATTGGGTAGTGGGTTTCCAACTATGACAAGGTATGGAACTACCTTTCGCTAGTGTACCTCTAGAAAGGAATACACTGGGTTCAACAAGAACATCTTGCAACCCGGCCACACATGACCGACCACTCATTTTGCTTGAGTGTATCGAATGTATATCACCAACGGTTGGGATCAGCAACCGTTTCCCGAATGGGACAGTATCGACAATAGATTTTTAGAAATAAATGAAACTCTAGATCAGGTGATTATACACCCAACTTCAGAGCGACTGACTTAGCCATGCTGCCTGCCCGATTTCTGTCATTTACCGGTTGATGAGGATAGAAGCTACGCTTTATCATCACATCAGATTCACTTCGAATGCCACATCATCAAATCCATCCAATCGCCGATTGACGTCCTCAACAATACATTATGTGTTGGCTAAAAGAAGTTTCCTTCTCCGCTTCCACTCTTGGTACGGTTGGAGAAATCAATATACGTGATCGTTTGGAAATACTCTGTCAGACATCCGTCCATACAAGTCATCCAGGAACAGGATCAACCGAACGTACTATTCAGTATATCCATCTTAGGCACTGTTATCTAAGACTTATACAATAGCCCTTGCACTTTACTCCGTCTTTAATTATCATTTTTTGGCATATATGATCGCAACGCTTATGCCAATACAGAGTGGTTCTTTGGTTAATAATCCAACCGGTCTCTCCATATTAACAACGTTAAAATGGTCAAAACTTCGTTAGTCTGTGATTAAACCATCAAAGAAAAACAGATGTTCAAACAACGATATTATTTCCAAATGGAAATTCTATCAATCAATCATTAATCATATATATATATATTCGTATTTCCTTATTTCCTATGTTTCGAAAATATATGTTATTAACACTTGTTATTTACATATCACTATCATTTCACAACTATTAGTCCTTGACTGTAAACTAGTAGGAGAACAATTCTCTAAGTATAAACCCCGAAGGCCGAAACCAACATCAGATCGATACTTAGAAAAACTATTCAACTTAACTAATTTCTAGTCAGTTTCTAATCTTATTTAACTCTATTTCTTACCTCTATTCGATTAACTTTATTTGATTAACTTTAATTCGAATAACTATGTCTGCTTTTAACTCTATCTTAAATAACTATATACTATTAACTAAATTCGATTAACTCTTTTATATCTCGTCAACTTCCTTTTATAATCCTATTTAGTTTCCAACTAAATATTCCTTTTATAATTCTATTTATTTTCAAAATAAATATTCCATTATTCTATTTCCTTTATCAACTTTATTTATTTTCTAAATAAATATATCCTTATTCTATTTATTTTCTAAATAAATAAATCCTTTATTCTATCCCCTTTTATTCTCTTTCCTTTAAAAAATCTTCTATTTATTTTCTAAATAATTTCTCTTTTATAAAATCCTTTGATTTTATAAATAGTTTATTTTCAATATTCACTTTGAAATTCCTCTTTCAACATTTCGGTATGTTATGGTATTCAACATATCAAAGCACGATGATCAATATCGGCCAAACACATATAATCGACAACAGATTATGTATCACATCATATATCACGATATATGAATACCAGTAAAATAAATGTTGAGGAATCCAGTTGGATTCCTCCAACCTATCTCCCTGCATCCACAGATGTTACACAATAAAATCAACATCACTTTCAGTTCCATATGATATATTCTGTTAAACAGAATCAATATAGAAATTCAACTAACTGACTAGCAGTTCAATCCAACAGTCAACACACAGTCAATCAGCCAATATTTAACAGTTCTAAAAATACAACATGAAATTATAAACTGTTCAGAGTTAGTGAGTTTTACTCACATTTGCAGTTCATCGTTAAAGAACGATAAACTGTTGTTTGATTTGAATCAAACAATTTATTTCGCCATGAATTCAAATGAGCTCCAATCCACTTCCAGTCAGTTTCATTGTGAAGCTCTCGTCCATACGGTCCCAACGCAACTTACGGTTCGTCATTCCTCTTATTTCTTTGGCCCACGATCAAATTAAAACTTGTTGACCCATTCTTCCTTCCTCTCCTTGAACACTTCACAAAAATCAACGCAGTCCTCAACAAATTTCTTCCTGTCAAATTCTTATGTTCTTTCCATTTGACGAAAACCCATACTGCCGTATCACTCTCACCATTTCAATTTGTTGTAACCAAATAAGTACTCCAACCATTTTCCCAAAAAAGAACACTGCCGAGATCCCCTATACACACACTAACGTCCTTGCCATTCACCTCAACCAATAATTTCTATCAAGAAGGACACGTACAGAAACAACATTTCATATAAAAATGGGTTTGTACTGTTAACCCATTTTTACCTTAGCAATCCCCTTTTCTCCTCCTCAACAATCCAAACCCGCTCACGTCCAGGCCATTTTAGATCCCTCAAACAACACGGCCATCCTTTCCTTCCATCCAACATCTATTCAAAATCACCCACTTTGAGTTCCAGCTACCTGCCGCGACTTCAGGTCCTCACGCACAACAGGAAGGAAGGCGCGATCTCCTTTCCAAATGAATTCTTCAAAACTCACATATTGGTTGCGGATTTCAACGGAGTTCCCATAAATGAATTCGAATTCACCAATCAATGCACGAATATCGGTATTTGTTTTCGATAGTTTGATTTCCATAAGAAAATGAAAAGAGGAAAGTGTGGTTTGCTTCAGAGAAAAAGAAGAATGGTGGCGTCTCCTTTTGATCGTGGATGAAAAATTAGGTTTTAGGAGAGTTTTAGTGGTGATTATATAGGGTTAATATGTGGTATCAGATGTGAGCTCGTGTCAAGAGGCATACTATGAATTTATTTGTGATATTTTTCCCCTCTACGTTCATAGACTGTGTGGCTAAAGGATGGTGCGTGGCCATTTTATGTCCATGTGAAGTGTATACCAATGTTTAGTTCTCAAGGTGAAGTTATTTGGTTTTTTAGGTTTAAAAACTACCTACCCTGCTACACACAATTACATTCATTTATGAGTGCTGCACACTGAAATGAATACCGTTGTGATGAGTAATGCCCCATGATCACAAAAATACAATAATACCGGTAGATGGATTCATATTTTGAAACTTCAAAATGTTGATTTCAGGGTGCGAAATACTTCAAATAAAATGTCGCTTATTAAATTAATTAAAAATTACAGTTAAATTCTAAAAATTAAATTGTTGCTATGTCCCAAAAGAACCTCGTCTAAATCCAAACCCGATATTCAATTATTTTGAAAACCCTTTTATAACGTAAATAAAGCGTTGCAAATTATAAAGGAATTCCATAGCGACTTTTCTGAAATTTGATTTGGACGTAAATCAAAATCTACACGACGAAATCCCGATTTTTCTCTTCCACTAGAAAGATATACTCCACCAGCTCCACACGTTTCTTGTTTTACAGAAATCCGGCTTAAAACGAATCCTGTACATTCAGTTGAAGTTCGAATCGCCAATTTACGAACTACAGCGCCATTTCCAACTTGTTTTTAATTATAATATAATTATACATTCAAACTGTCATTCAAATAATATATTCGTTATTCTACTTAAATTCTAAACTGAATTAAATATCACAGATGATCCGGTTCACACCATATCGCCACTTCAGCCAATTCTGATTATTAAATATATTATTTAATTTATTATTTTAATTAAATATTCACCATTATTTAATTCCATGACCATTAAATTCACTAAATCATTATTTATATAATTAAATAAATTAATTATAATACCTCTGCCAATGTGGGCCATTACAATCTTCCCCACTTAAAATAATTTCGTTCTCGAAATTGCTAAGGTAGAGAATGACCCTACTAACTGGTTAGAACTCATTTGTTCACCTCTTTAACTCCAGTCTCAACTGAACAAATTTAATTTCAATTAAATATTAATTAATTCTTGTCAACGAAAATTTTCAAAAATCCTGAAAATTTTCTAACGCCTTACCTCTTCGAAAAATTTCGCCAGCACCTCCTTTGTACTGGTCAATAGGTCAAACTCCAACTCGCCTCTCTGGGCCATCTCCAACCCAAAAGAAAATCAAACAGCCAAGCGGCTTGCCAATTCGGCTCATAAATCTTATATCCAATAGAAATATAAACTTGTACCTTTTTTGTTGGCATATCATTATATCCTTTCCACCTGTTATCAATTTAGCAGATATAAGGGTTATCCCAATCAAATTCCAATCTGCTTTTATCCACAACACAACCATTCGTTTATGTCCGAGCCAAATATAATTTCAACTCGAGTTTCTTCTCGATTCCCAACTCTTAACTTGATTATCACATTACACTTCAAATTTGAATCTCATAATCCAATTTGTCTTGATATCATTCTAATTCAATCTCAGTTACCATTTTACTGGCTTTACTTTAATTCAAATTTGCTTTCATAAACTTCTGTTAAATTTGTTTTTAATTCAAACAGTCTTTCCCTGGGAGTTTTTAAACAGTTTACACTTTTCAAAAATCAAATTTTCCTTTTTGAAATTTAACACAACTTGTCTTTCCAAAAACAAATTCAAAACAGTATCTCTGGTAGTAATTCGTCACTTACAACTCGAAAATGAATACTGATGATGCAGCTGTCATCATCAGAATCTATTTTCTAGCGATCAAAGTGAGTTCAATACTATAAAACCATTTCTGAACATTTCCACTTTGAAATCCATTTCAAAATATAATTCATACTACTTGTAAAACAATTTTAAAATCTCCCAGGATCTTAAATTTTCATTATTTTTAATCCAAATCCATTTACAAACACTTATCCAATTTTCCAAAATTTTAATTCAATTTCTGGCTTAAATTTCAGATTTAACTCATCTGATTTCACGTATTTCACTTATATGAATTCTGATTGGTTATTTACATAACCATTTAATTTATAATCTTACTCGATTATAATAACAACCAAAATATCCACTATATTATAATTATTCCAATATAAATCCTTTATATCAAAATATAATTTGGGTAAAATTATTTTATTTACCCTCTTTTCAAAACATATCATGTCGACCCATCGTATTCAAGTGTTTAGTAACTCCTACCGATACAGTGGATCAAACTGATCGACCAGAACTCATAAACAACTCAATCAATGAATCTCCACAATATAAAACAAATTTTTATATCAAATACAAATACGTTCACTCGTATATATACACTCAAACTCAATCTAGGGTATTACTGACCCAATCTCTACTGAGTCACGCCACAGAGCCAAGGTAAATCACTTAACTTAAGCTCCGATACCAACTGTAATGACCCGGGTTTTTGTCAACTTTGGTTATCGACATAAACTTAACGACGACTAACCAAACATCGAAAAATACCGGTCATAAATGAAAGAAATTAGAGGGTGAGGATAGATAAGATAGAAAACTTAGAATAGAAGAAGAAGAACGCAACATCAGAGTAACACGAATCTCACAGCGGAACGAATAACATATAATATATGTAACATAACTTTGAAATATACATCTGTATTTGAATATACATCATTATCAAAGTACAACACAGTGGAAATAACTATAGCTGTATGATCCTGAAGCCTCCTACTCCAGCTCTTCAAGTATATCTGTAAATCCCAACTACTTGACTTCCCGTACAAAATTGGGCACCCAAGAGTTTAGGGAAAACAAAACAAAATAAACTCCGGGTCAGTCATGGAACTGGTATGAGTAAAACAGTTTTAAAAAGTTCGCACAGGTAAACGATATCTCATAAGACCACGCCATATAACGGAACCAGTTTTTCCCTTATGAGAATCCAAAATATCTTATATTAGAAACCTTTTGATATTATAATAATGTCTATCAACCACAATATAATAATCATCTAGCAAAAACGCTTTCATCTCACGTTCTACATATATAGTATACAATCAAAACCGCAAGCACGTATTGGGTAATGGGTTTCCAACTATGACAAGGTATGGAACTACCTTTCGCTTGTGTACCTCTAGAAAGGAATACACTGCGTTCAACAAGAACATCTTGCAACCCAGCCACACATGACCGACCACTCATTTCGCTTGAGTTTATCGAATGTATATTACCAACGGTTGGGATCAGCAACCGTTTCCCGAATGGGACAGTATCGACAATAGATTTTTAGAAATAAATGAAACTCTAGATTAGGTGATTATACACCATACTTCGGAGCGACCGACTTAGTCATGCTGCTTGCCCGATTTCTTTCATTTACCGGTTGATGAGGCTAGAAGCTACGCTTTATCATCACATCAAATTCACTTCGAATGCCACATCATCAAATCCATCCAATCGCTGATTGACGTCCTCAACAATACATTATGTGTTGGCTAAAAGAAGTTTCCTTCTCCGCTTCCACTCTTGGTACGGTTGGAGAAATCAATATACGTGATCGTTTGGAAATACTCTGTCAGACATCCGTCCATACAAGTCATCCAGGAACAGGATGAACCGAAGGTACTATTCAGTATATCCATCTTAGGCACTGTTATCTAAGACTTATACAATAGCCCTTGCACTTTACTCTGTCTTTAATTATCTTTGGCATATATGATCGCAACGCTTATGCCAATATAGAGTGGTTCTTTGGTTAATAATCCAACCGGTCTCTCCATATTAACAACGTTAAAATGGTCAAAACTTCGATAGTCTGTGATTTAACCATCAAAGAAAAACAGATGTGCAAACAATGATATTATTTCCAAATGGAAATTCTATCAATTAATCATCAGTCATATGTATATCTATATCTATATATATATATATTCATATTTCCTTATTTTCTATGTTTAGAAAATATACGTTATTAACAATGGAAAACATTTCCATTGTTATTTACATATCAGTATCATTTCACAACTATCAGTCCCTAACTGTAAACTAGTAGGAGAACAATTCTCTAAGTATAAACCCCGAAGGCCGAAACCAACATCAGATCGATACTCAGAAAAACTATTCAACTTAACTAATCTCTAGTCAGTTTCTAATCTTGCTTAACTCTATTTCTTACCTCTATTCGATTAACTTTATTTGATTAATTTTAATTTGAATAACTATGTCTGTTTTTAACTCTATCTTGAATAACTATATTCGATTAACTAAATTCGATTAACTCTTTTATATCTCGTCAACTTCCTTTTATAATCCTATTTAGTTTCCAACTAAATATTCCTTTTATAATTCTATTTATTTTCAAAATAAATATTCCTTTATTCTATTTCCTTTATCAACTTTATTTATTTTCTAAATAAATATATCCTTATTCTATTTATTTTCTAAATAAATAAATCCTTTATTCCATCCCCTTTTATTCTATTTCCTTAAAAAAATCTTCTATTTATTTTCTAAATTATTTCTCTTTTCTAAAATCCTTTGATTTTATAAATAGTTTATTTTCAATATTCACTTTGAAATTCCCCTTTCAACATTTCAGTATGTTATGGTATTCAACATATCAAAGCATGATGATCAATATCGTCCAAACACATATAATCGACAAATGATTACATATCACATCATATATCACGATATATGAATAACAGTAAAATAAATGTTGAGGAATCCAGTTGGATTCCTCCGACCTGTCTCCCTGCATCCATAGATGTTACACAATAAAATCAACATCACTTTCAGTTCCATATGAAATATTCTGTTAAACATAATCAATATAGAAATTCAACTAACTGACTAGCAGTTCAATCAAGCAGTCAACACACAGTCAATCAGCCAATATTTAACAGTTCTAAAAATACAACATGAAATTATAAATTTTTCAGAGTTAGTGAGTTTTACTCACATTTGCAGTTCATCGTTAAAGAACGATAAACTGTTATTTGATTTGAATCAAACAATTTATTTCACCATGAATTCAAACGAGCTCCAATCCACTTCCAGTCAGTTTCATTGTGAAGCTCTCGTCCATACGGTCCCAACGCAACTTACGGTACGTCATTCCGCTTATTTCTTTGGCCCACGATCAAATTAAAACTTGTTGACCCGTTCTTCCTTCCTCTCCTTGAACACTTCACAAAAATCAACGCGGTCCTCAACAATTTTCTTCCTGTCAAATTCTTATGTTCCTTCCATTTGATGAAAACCCATACTGCCGTATGTCTCTCACCATTTCAACTAAATAAGCACTCCAACCATTTTCCCAAACAAGAACACTGCCGAGATCCCCTATACACACACTACACGGCCTTGCCATTCACCTCAACCAATAATTTCTATCAAGAAGGACACGTACAGAAACAACACTTCAAATAAAAATGGGTTTGAACTGTTAACCCATCTTTACCTTCGCAATTTCCCATTTTCTCCTCCCCAACAATCCAAACCTGCTCACGTCCAGGCCATTTCAGATCCCTCAAACAACACGGCCATCCTTTCCTTCCATCCAACATCTATTCAAAATCACCCACTTCGAGTTCCAGCTACCTGCCGCGACTTCAGGTCCTCACGCACAACAGGAAGGAAGGCGCGACATCCTTTCCAAATGAATTCTTCAAAACTCGCATATTGGTTGCGGATTTCAACGGAGTTCTAAGAAATGAATTCGAATTCACCAATCAATGCTCGAATATCAGTATTTGTTTTCGATAGTTTGATTTCCATAAGAAAATGAAAAGAGGAAAGTGTGGTTTGCTTCAGAGAAAAAGAAGAATGGTGGCGGCTCCTTTTGATCGTGGATGAAAAATTAGGTTTTAGGAGAGTTTTAGTGGTGATTATATAGGGTTAATATGTGGTATCAGATGTGAGCTCATGTCAAGAGGCATATTATGAATTTATTTGTGATATTTTTCCCCTCCACGTTCACAGACTGTGTGGCTAAAGGATGGTGCATGGCCATTTTATGTCCATGTGAAGTGTATACCAATGTTTAGTTCTCAAGGTGAAGTTATTTGGTTTTTTAGGTTTAAAACCTACCTACCCTGCTACACACAATTACATTCATTTATGAGTGCTGCACACTGAAATGAATACCGTTGTGATGAGTAATGCCCCATGATCACAAAAGTATAATAATACCGGTAGATGGACTCATATTTTGAAATTTCAAAATTTTGATTTCAGGGTGCGAAATACTTCAAAAAAAAGTCACTTATTAAATTAATTAAAAATTACAGTAAAATTCTAAAAATTAAATTATCGCTATGTCCCAAAAGAACCTCGTCTAAATTCAAACCCGATATTCAATTATTTTGAAAACCCTTTTATAACGTAAATAAAGCGTTGCAAATTATAAAGGAATTCCACAGCGACTTTTCTGAAATTTGATTTGGACGTAAATCAAAATCTACACGACGAAATCCCAATTTTTCACTTCCACTAGAAAGATATACTCCACCAGCTCCACACTTTTCTTGTTTCACAGAAATCCGGCTTAAAACGATTCCTGTACATTTAGTTGAAGTTCGAATCACCAATTTACGAACTGCAGCGCCATTTTCAGCTCGTTTTTAATTATAATATAATTATACGTTCAAACTGTCGTTCAAATAATATATTCGTTATTCTACTTAAATTCTAAACTGAATTAAATATCATAGATGATCCGGTTCACACCATATCGCCACTTCAGCCAATTCTGATTATTAAATATATTATTTAATTTATTATTTTAATTAAAAATTCACCATTATTTAATTCCATGACCATTAAATTCACTATATCACTATTTATATAATTAAATAAATTAATTATAATACCTCTGCCAATGCGAGTCATTACAACTGAATTCGGGCAGCCTATATACAGGCAGTGAAGAGATACTATTGTTTTCCAATGGTTATGACTGTTTGAATTCAAACAGTCACACCTTTACGTTTTGCGACACTTCACAAGCGTTGCAAATTTGAATGGTGAATGGATGCGTCCATTTGTTTGCAACGACTCTGGAGCATTACGATTTCGAAACCCGCGCATGCAAAAATTCAACGGATCTGCGCAAGCCAATAGCATTTCATGGCCCTTCTGATCACAAGACCCCAAGAGCCCCAAGGCCGAAGGCCCATCTTTTGACATTTTAAATGTTATTGTCCACGGATATGCTCTTGCCTCATGCCATTGTTTCTCCCTTTCCATCTCCCCTTTCCTTTTGTCATAATACATAATGCCTTTTCATATATAGTGGCAAAGGCATTAGTTTTCTCCGATGTGGGACTATACGATTTTATCCCCTTCTTTCTCCTTTTGTTTTAAAATTTCTTCCAACAATCCTCCACCATATTTTAAATAAATTCCTCGTCATTTATATGTAGGAAAATTTGGGCATAAGTATAGATGCCTTACAGACTTGAATCTATATGTAGTGAAAACCCATCAAAATATGTCAAAATGGACTGGTTGACTAAGCATTGAACCATCGAACCTATATGATCTACCAGATGTTATTATTACACACTCGTTTTCATATTTCCTAGATAGTATGTTTTCTCGACCCATGGATTGGCTTGGGTCAATATCTTCTTTCATGAAATGCCCTTAGAGATCAAGCCAAAATCTCGCAGAAGGCGGCACCACCTTCGTTGCATTCATATAGGTAGGTTTATCAGAAGTGCCTTATAACACACACCTCAATAGTATATCTTTTATAAACGTATTAAGTTCTAAGCAGAACATTCTCTCTTCGTCATTATAAGTACCAAGCACTTTTCCTTGGAATGTATGATAATACTTAGTTTTTCAGACTAAATATTATGTTGCTTCCAACCGCAAACATATGAAGTACTTTTGCTCTTTGAACTCAAGATGACAAATTTCTTTATTACGTTGAGTTGAGTTATTGGCGATTGTAGTGTATAGGCTTTAAACCCATTCCCTGTGATGTTTTACCAGTAAGTTCCTCGTAAGTCCTTTAGTAAATGGATCTGCCAAATTCTGGCTAGATCTCACAAAATCAATGGTAATTACCCCTTTAGTGAGCATTTGCCTAACGAAACTATGCCTTAGACCAATGTGTCTAGATTTACCATTATAAACTTGGTTGTAAGCTTGTGACAAGGTTGGTTGACTATCACAATGCATAGATATTGGTAGCACAGGTTTTGGCCATACAGGAATTTCTAATAATAGATTCCTTAACCATTCCACTTCTTTGCTACTAAAAGCCAGTGCTATAAACTCAACAGCCATAGTTGAATCAACAATACATGTTTGTTTCTTTGAGACCTAGGATATTTCTCCCCCACCTAGAGTGAATATCCATCCACTAGTTGATTTATTATCTTCACTTCCAGTGTTCCAACTAGCATCAGTGTATCCTTCTATTACACTCGGATAACCATTATATTGTATACCATAATTTATGGTACCTTTTAGATATTTTAAAATTCTATATATTGCATTTCAGTGGATATGACTAGGGTTACTAGTATATCTACTCATTTTGCCAACAACATAGGCAATTTTTGGTCATATGCATGTCATTGCATACATCAAACTTCCAATAACCCTAGCTTATTCCAGTTGCTCTATAGCTCCTCCAGTATTAGTGTATTACAGCATACTTGAGTAAAACGGAGTAGACATAGGTTTACAATCGTATAGACTGAACCTTTTCAAAATTTTCTCAATGTAATGAGATTGGGTAATTGATAACCCATTTTTATTTTTCATGATTCTTATTCCAAGAATCATTTCAACTACTCCTATATCTTTCATGTCAAAATAAGAAATATCGTTTAGTTTCTTCAATACTTGAAGTATCTGTGCCAAATATAAGCATATTATCCATGTAAAGGCATATAATTACACCTTTACCTGAATGAAACTTGCTATGGACACATTTTTCAGATTCAAAAATCCTAAAGCCATTAGAAATAATAGTTTTATCAAACTTTTCATGCCATTGCTTTGGTGCTTGTTTAAGACCGTAAACTGATTTGATAAGTCCACATACTTTACGTTCTTATCAAAGCATCACAAAACCTTCAGGTTGAGACATATATATCTCTTCGTCAAGTTCACCATTTAGAATATCAGTCTTGACATCCATTTGATGAATTTCAAAATTATAGATAGAAGCTAATGCAATTAAAGTCCTAATAGTTGAAATTGTAGCTACTGGGGCATACGTATCAAAATAATCTATTCCTTCTTTCCGTGTGAATCCTTTGGCAACTAGTCTAGCTTTAAATTTTTCGATTGTTCCATCTGCCTTTAACTTTTTCTTAAATATCCATTTACATCCTATTAGTTTAGAACCAAGAGGTAATCTACTAGTTTCCATGATTTATTTCCCATAATAGAATCCATATCATCATTTATGGCCTATTGCCAAAATGATGAATCTTGAGATTTCGTTGCCTCATCATATGTTAAAGGGTTAGATTCTACATATGTAGATATCATTAATTGATGATCTATATTATTTTTAGATCCTACAACCAAATATACGATGAAATCTGGTCCAAAGGATTTTTCTATCCTTCTTCATTTACTTCTTCTCCGAGAAT
Source organism: Allium sativum (assembly GCA_030737875.1). Classification (NCBI taxonomy): domain Eukaryota; kingdom Viridiplantae; phylum Streptophyta; class Magnoliopsida; order Asparagales; family Amaryllidaceae; genus Allium; species Allium sativum. The sequence continues at coordinate 544,351,494 of CM060918.1, forward strand.
CACCATTTTCGTCGATATTTCCATCAGCATTTTCTACAAGTTCAATAGTTGGTTCATTAACCTCACCATTTCATTAATAGATGCATTGACCTCCACCGTTTCATGAGTCGGTTTATACTGAATAGATGTAAATACATTCTCATAAAACACTGCATCCTTTGATTCTATTACTGTATTTACATCAATAGAGATATTAGGTTCTATTACTAGAAACATATATCCTTTGCTATGTTGAGCATATCCTAAGAATATGCACTCGATAGCCTTTTGACCTAATTTCCTGGTTTTTGGTTTAGGTAATCGAACAATCGCACTACAACCCCAGACTCGATAATAATCAAGATTTGGTTTCTGTTTCTTCCAAAGTTCATAAGGAGTAACTTTACTTTTCTTATGAGGTATTCTATTTAGAATATAACACGCGGTAAGTAATGCTTCTCCCCAAAAACTAGTGTTAAGTCCGGAATTACACAACATTGCATTTACCAACTCGGTAAGAGTTCTGTTTTTCTTTCACCCACTCCATTTGGTTGTGGAGTGTAAGCAATAGATGTTTCATGTATAATTCCTACTATTTTACAATATTCAGGAAATTGATACTCACCACCCCTATTAGACCTAAATGTTTTTATTTTGAAATCACACTAGTTTTCTACTTCAGCTTTATAAGTAATGAATGAATTTAACACTTCACTTTTAGCATAAGTAAGATAGACATAAAAATATTTAGAGTAATCATCTATAAATGTGACAAAATATCTTTTTCCTCCTCTAGTAGGATTACTGTGTATATCACATACATCACTATGAATAAGTTGTAACAATTTTGTTGTAATTTCCGGTTTATGAGGAAATGGTTTTCTAGTGATCTTAGACACCGAACATATCCTTACACTTATCTAACATATCATTCTCTATTTGGGAATTAGATTCAAAGATATTATATCAAGCATGCATTTATGATTAACATGTCCTAATCTATTGTGCCATAATGAATATGAATCAACAATATAAGCAGAATTCATACTTTTATAAATATTAACATTCAGTTTAAACATACCATCACACATGTACCCTTTTCCCACAAATACACCGCCTTTGGTCAACATATATTTTTCTAACTCAAAGACTTGTTTAAATCCAAATTTATTAAGAAGACTTCCCGATACAAGGTTCTTTATAATTTCAGGTACATAATATACATCATTTAGTGTCAGAACATTTCCGGATTTGAATTCCAAATCAACAGTCCCCTTCCCTTTGGTCACAGCCTTTGCTGAATTTCCCATATATAGGTAATCTTCATTTTTAGTTGGTTTTAGTTTCTTGAATTGATTCTTGTCAATGCAGACATGCTTAGTAGCGCCAGAATCGATCCACCAAGAATTGTCTTGTTCAATCATATTCACTTCTTATATGACTCCGACAATCTTTTCTTTTTCAAGTTGCTGCTTCTTTTTCTAGAAGTGACAGTCCCTTTTGAAATGTCCTGTTTTACCACAAATGTTGCAACCACCATTTCTGCCTTTCTTGTTCTGATTTTAGGAATTATTGTTGTTCTTCCCTTTCCTCCTTTTATTAGAAGAGTTACTCGAAGCATTGATTGCTTGCTTTTCTTCCACCATATGGACCTTTGATTATCAACAACTTTTCATCTTGGGCATCTTTTTGCCTTAGTTGTTGTTCAACTTGCAAATATTGTGCAAGGCTATCTAGACTCATATCCTCCTTGTTTTTCAATAATTTCCTCTGATCTGTCCAAAAAATGGGTAATTTGTCTAATATCGAGGAAACCTTAATTTCCTCATCCATATTTTGCTTATGTTGACAGAATTGATTAAGTATGCGTATGATATCATTGGATTGCTCTACTATTGAACGATCATCGGTCATTTTGTAATTAAAAAATTTGGTGGCTAGAAATTTCTTACTTGTTGCGTCTTCCATCAGATACTTCGCCTTTAATGCATCCCAAAATCCTTTGCAATTGGCTTTTTGTAGTACATATCAAAAAGTGTGTCCGTCATCGCATTACAGATATGGCATTTGCAAATATAATCATCCTGTTCTCATTTGCTCCGATCTCGTGTCTATGCAATAGTTTCATCTTTTGTCTCCGTTGGTTTTGGCGTAGTCAAAACAAAAATAACTTTCATACCCACCAATAAGAAATGCACTTCTTCTGCCAGAGTAGGAAATTGACACCATCAAAGCGCTCTGATTTTGCGAAATCAGCAGCGAACTCTTTGAGACTATGAAGAGCTATTTCAGAAATACTATTTTAGATTGTTGGATGTAGAATTCATCGTTGGATCTCTTTATACACAAATCTATGAGGCATGATGTAGTGATCGCAATCCTAAAACAGTGTTTTCCCTCTTAATTCAATGCATAAGTAAGGGCAAATTTGTTCGAAGATACAACAGAGCAGATATTGAATATCTTTTAATCAGCGTTTTTGCACAGACACGCCGATTCACTGTCTTGGATTCGATCGCTGCAGTGACAAGATGATTGAGTTATAGCCTGCAGAAATATAGCCCGTATAATTCACTCTAAATATTGGCAGAGTTTCAAGAAGATGTTAATGGTAGAAAAGAGTAGAAGGAAGGAGAAGAGAAACGAATTCGAGATTATAAAAACTGAATTCGAGCAGCCTATATGTAACACCCCGAATTTCAGTTAACACTGATATTCACTAATTACAGAATTAATAATCTCAGATGTGAGAATTGGGGGAAACGGGCTGCGTCAATGCGTTCGTCTCGGAAAAATACGCGAAATAGAGTCCGAGTTTTTGAGAATCGGAGTCCGTATGGCCCAGTTATGGCCCAATGAAGTTTACAGAAAATTCAAAGTTTAAAACAGATTTAAAATTCAGGTTCAAATTTCGAAATTGGGGCCATTGGGCATAGGCGGAAAAATTCCCGCCTAGCTACCAAAGTCGACAGCCCTGTCGACTGGGCAGACGACTTGGCTAGGACCAAGTCGACAGCCCTGTCGACTTGGGTGTCGACAGGGGGTGCTCGGCCAGTTTGACCTGGTGCACCATTTTAGGGTTTGGCTGTGTTTTGGGGCTGTTTTCTGGAAGCTTCCGAGATCTGATGGTCCTAATCTAATTTAGGGTTAATCTAATGGCCTAAAACACTTGCCTAATCTATAAATAAGACCCTAAGCTAGCCCTAAATGATCATAATCCTATCCTCTAACTAAACTATGCCAAAATTTTCTATGATCATGGCCTCCACTCAAAACCCTAGCCCCCATCCTCTTTCTAAACTATTTCTATGAAGGCTTTCATGTTCATACAAGCATTTTTAAGTTGTATGAGTGATCATTAGCTTGCATTCATCATCAAGTTGCAAGCTTTGTTTTCAAGGCTAGAGTTTTTGGGTGATTTTTGGCAAGGGTTTGCTTATTGGAGTTTAGTGGTGAGTTTCTATAGCCTTAATAATCAATTGTTAAATTGATTATGATAGGATATGATAAGATATGGCTATGTTTGTGGATCAATGTGTTTATGCAAGTTTAGTATAGTGTATGTTGTGTGTTTTGCGAGTTTTATGCTATATGTTATGCAAGTTTAATGCTATGTTTTATGATGCTCATTATGCAAAACACTATGTTGAACATTGATTCATATGTAACATGTTATGCAAGCTATATGTGAGATTATATGCAAGTTCATATGTAACATGTTATGCAAGCTATATGTGAGATTATATGCAAGTTCATATGTAACATGTTATGCAAGCTATATGTGAGATTATATGCAAGTTCATATGTAACATGTAATGCAAGTTATGTGCATGATTATATGCAAGTTCATATGTAACATGTTATGCAAGTTATGTGTTTGGTTATATGCAAGTTATGTGCATGATTATATGCAAGTTCATATGTAACATGTTATGCAAGTTATGTGTTTGGTTATATGCAAGTTAACATGTGACATGCTATGCAAGTTCACACCTTTGTATGACATAAGAATCATATGCAACTTACCCCCTTTGTGACATATGTGCTTCATGCAAGTTTGGGTTAAATGCTAGTTGGGTTTAATGTATGCTCATATATGCAAGTTGACACCTTTTAAACCCATGATAAAGTTATATGCTATGATTGGTTAAACCCATGGCATTTGTGATGAATCTTCCCTTTATTATGTCATGTTATGAGAACGAATTACGTGGGGAACGATGGGGTTAATATGCATGTTAATAAAATGGTGTGAAATGGGTATGCTTAAGCATAACATAAGGTGAATGGACATAATTGGGAATTTACCTATTAAGTTAGGTCTACCCATATTATGGAATTGGGAATTTACCTATTAAGTTAGGTCTACCCATATTATGGAATTGGGAATTTACCTATTGAGTTAGGTCTACCCATATTCTTGAAATTGGTAATTAATTAGGGATAATTAATACAAATTATGGGTGTGATTAATTAGGTGTAATTAATCGACTAAGACACGAGGTTGGACCCTTTTGTAGCATAAGACTGCCCGGAACCAACCGGCAAATCCAGCGGCTACAAATGATGGGCCCAATGCGAGAGGTCTTAGTCATAAACTAAATACGTGACAAGTGTAAAGACACGAGGTTAGACTCTGTTATGGTGTAAGGCTGCCCGGAACCAACCGGCATATCCAGCTGCCATAGAAGACAGTCTTATGTGAGAGGTCTTTACAAAGGTTACGATCTTAATTAATTAAGAAACACTTAACCAAATTAGCATGTAGTGGGGCATGAGGGGTTAAGTGGGTGCCTTGGGTGGCATGTAGTAACTAGTGGGGGTGCCTTGGGTGGCATGAGGAAACTAGTGGGTTGCCTTGGGTGGCAATAGAAAATACGATTAGAATACTTAACCAAAGTGGAACATGTAATTAAACATGGTTAAAGGGTTAAGTAAGTGCCTTGGGTGGCATGTGGGAATCAAGTAAGTGCCTTGGGTGGCATGTGGAAATCTAGTGGGTTGCCTTGGGTGGCAATAGAAAATACGATTAAAAGACTTAACCAAAATTTATAACATGTAAGTGGACATGGTTAAAGGGTTAAGTGGGATTCACTAGAAATGACAAGCTTAGGTGGGTAGCTTGTGGGGGCCCATTTCAACCAATATCCCAAACGTATCTTTGTGGGCTTGACCCAAGTCGAGGACGGGACACGCATATTGGGCTTGACTGTAAGAGGCCAAAACGGGTTAGCGGTGGCAACGCAAGTCCAACGGGTTTCACATGCGTGTGTGGACCCGAGCTGGTAAGTAAGACGTTGTTGCATCGTGTAGGTATAAGCCGTGCACCGTTGATATTATCAGGTTGCCACTTTGGGGGATGATACACCCCACTGTGGGGCCAGCACGGGTATCTACGTTAGGGAGCCGATCGCTTGGGGAGTAGTGGGTACACCTAGTGGAGATAGGGGCAGACGGCACCTATGTAGTCAGCTAGGGGTACACGAAACTACTATTAAAAATTACTAAGTACACTTAGTGGGATCAACCTTAAGTAGGAATTACCCTTGGGTGGGTAGAACTGGTGTGGTGCAGTGTAGGAATTACCCTTGGGTGGGTATATCTGGGGTGGTGCAGTGTAGTAATTATCCTTGGGTGGGTAAATGCGTCTTTTCAGTTATCTTAGTACATCCTGTGTTTAGTTGGCTACTTAGTGTATTTATTATCCCCAGAGGTACCGTACCTTGTTTATATCATACCCTAATTACTTTAATGATTGTATTGTTAAGGTTATAGGACTCGCTCAGACTTATGTCTGACCCCGTTGTTTTTTTATCTTTTTCCCAACCCTCAGGTTTTCAGAGTGGGCCTAGCACTAGTGGGCTTTGATCAGACTGCTTTATCTATCTTTTGGAGCTTGGACCGTGGATGTAAAGCTCAGTTTATCTTTTCTATTATGGCTATTAAGTTATGTAGTGGGATTATGTACTTTTGTTTTATCAGGATGGATATTATGTACTTGACTCTTGTTTATGGTTTTGGTGTAACCAAACATGTTTTACTTTCCGCTGCAATGAAATGATGTTTTAAATTCTCAAGTATTACTTATATCTGTCTTGTTGTAATTTTTCTGTTCTATATTCACTTAAAATACTCCACCGATGTTATGGCATTCCCTTAGTGAGTGACCGTAGCGGGTGTGGGGTGTTACACGTGGTATCAGAGCTTAAGGTTACCAGAACAGATAATTTTTTTAGAAAAACTATTTTCTAAGAATATTTTTTTGAAAGGAGTATTTTCAAAAACATGTCTTTTAAGAGAAAAGTTTTTGAAGGAAAGCATAATCCCCGATAGCCATATCTTTATCTTTCGAATTCTCCGTTTTGAATCTCTTCCTCTCTCGTTTTGAGTTTCCCCTCCGTGTATAGATGATCTTTCTAAGATAGATAAGAATGGAAAACCACTTCAAGGGACTTAGACGTTAGTCGGATTAGAAGTTGGTTCAAGAAGGAGGAGGACTGGTAGGTACCTATTGGATAGACGATGGGAGGAAGGCTCAAATAGTTGTTTGGTTAATGAAGGATGAAACCTCATTGGTGGGAGGTTACGAGTGGAGAATGGGAAGAAGAAGGCGAGTAGTTATCCTTTTGGGAGGAATAGGACACCTTATTAGGGTTGTCCAAAGGGGCAAGGGCAAGGTATGGAATCTTCTGGAGGGTAGTTGTATTCCCTCACGGCTAGTGTACCAGATGGGGATAAGACCGTCTAGGTTGGAATTTGGATTTCTTTATTATCCGGTTCGAACTTTATTTGATTCTGACGCATCGAGTTCGTTTATCTCATCGTTGTTAGTTGAGTCACTGCAATTAGACACCAGTTTAGTAGATGATCCCTTAGTTGTTTCAAACCCAATTGGGGGCTCCATGATGTGTTTGGGTTTGAAAGTTTCTATACTTAGCATTGAGTTTAGATGTGATGCTTCTTGGGCTTCACGGGCTATGGGTTAGTTTTGGGCATGGACTGGTTATCCAGTAATGGTGCCGTTCTTGTTTGTGGAAGGAGAGTTGTTAGGCTTACGACCCGCTTGGGTAACACTCTCGAGATCTCTTGTAATCCCATGGAATCTGTTATGCTAAGTTATCTAGAATCGCTTGACACATCGGTCTAGAGTTTGCGATCTATTAGAGTGGTCCGGGAATACTCGGATGTGTTTGAGGAGGTGAAGGGCTTACCTCCGGAGCGGGAGATTGACTTCCGAATATATCCGGTAGACAATGCCAAACCAGTATCTTGGCCAGTGTGCCACATGGCTCCTCGTGAGAGGAGGGAACTCCATAAGCAAGTAGGCGATTTGCTTGAGAAGGGGTTTAGAAGACGAAGTATATCGGAGTGGGGTGCTCCAGAGGTTTTTGCTATGAAGGCGGATGGGTCCCTCAGACTTTGTGTAGATTATAGGGAGTTTAACAAGATAACAAAGAAGAATAGACACCCATTGCCGAGGATTGATGATCTCTTTGATCAGTTGTTTGGCGCCTCAGTGTTTTCGTAGTAGGACTTAGCCACAGGGTTTCATCAGTTGAGAGTGGCTGGGGATAGTATAGATAAGACTACCTTTAGGACTCCGGATGGTTTTTATGAGTGGCTGGTGATGCCATTTGGTTTGACGAACGCCCCCGCATACTTTGTTGATTTGATGAGAAGGGTGTTCAGGGAGTACCTAAATAAGTTCGTGTTGGTCTTTGTAAATGACATCTTGGTCTTTTCTAGGAGCGAAATAAGTTTTCGTATGTGCTCAATAGGTTGAGCAAAGCCAATTATGGGATAAACGGTGGTTTTGGAGCGAGACTGGCGAGGACATCCAGAGTTGGACAAGGGCTTAATTATTTAGCCGTTTTTACTAGTATCATCTCACGTAGGTCGTCTGAATTCGAAGGAGGTATCCCTTGGGTGTTTGTCTGATATTGGTTTAGGCCTTTGGGGCTTGCATTTGGGGGATGTCGAGTTCGACTAAGGTGGTCTGCGTGAGAGATGGACAGTTGTGATGATTTTGGATGGGGTAATATCCTGGTTTTCTCTAAAAGTGGAGAAGAGCATGCCCTACATCTTAGGGAAGTGTTGGAGACTCTTCGAGCGCATAGTCTTAGGACAGCAAAAGTGGATGGGATTCTTAGCATCCTATGAGTTTGAGATAGCGTATACCCATGGCAAGGGTAACGTGGTAGCGGACGCCTTAAGTAGAAAAAGGTTGTCCTTGAGTTCATTGTTCGTTGAACGACGGAGCTTAGAGTTTATTTCTATGTTTGACTTTAGACCTTCTGTTGACTTTGTACCCGGTTTGCTAGCCTCCTTGGAGGTTAGGCCTACTCTTTTGGGGGCGGATTGGCGGAACGCAGCGAGACGACCCACTGTTGGTTGAGTTAGTAGAGAAGCTCATGAGGAGGGGGAGTCGTCCAGCCATTTGAGTAGGTACACCCTAGATGGTAAGGGGTGGTTGCATAGAGACGGTGGACTTTGTGTACCGCAAGACGAGGGTTTGAGGAAGGCTATACTTGATGATGCACATCGTTCGAAGATGACCATTCATCCCGGTAGGGACAAGATGTACCAAGACATGAAGCGAGTTTTCATTTGGGCCGGTATGAAGAAAGACGCGGCCGAGTATGTCGCTAGATGCTTGGTGTGCTAACAAGTAAAAGCGGAGCAAAAGAAACCCGGTGGGTTGCTTCACCCATTGGAGGTTCCGCTATGGAAGTGGGATAGTGTCTCGATGGATTTCGTCAATGGATTACCAAGATCGAGGAAGGGTAATACGGGAATTTGGGTTGGGGTAGACAAACTTACTAAGAGTGCCCATTTTATACCCGTGAAGAGTAAGAGGACTGCTCAATGGCTAGCTTCAATCTACATTCGAGAGATTGTTAGATTACATGGTGTACCTTCCAGCATAGTGAGTGATCGAGATCCTATCTTCACTAGCGAGTTTTGGAAGAGTTTGAAAGAGGCGGTAGGGACTCAGCTGTGTTTGAGCACCGCAAATCATCCTCAGACGGACGGCCAGACCGGGAGGGTAAATCGCATTTTAGAAGACCTTTTGAGGCTATGTATCTTAGATTTTGGAGGTACATGAGAAGAGCATCTTCCATTGGTGGAGTTCGCATATAATAACAGCTTTCAGTCTAGTATTGGCATGGCTCCTTTCGAAGCTTTTTATGGAAGGCCTTGTCGATCACCTACATGTTGGTGGGAATCTACGGATAAGATCTTGCTTGGGCCCGATATGGTTAGGAAGACTTCGGAAAAGATTGATTTGATTCGAAGAAGGATGAAAGCGGCGCAAGACAGACAAAAATCTTTTGCGGACAAGAGGAGAACAGAGCTTGAGTTTGATGTTGGGGACATGGTCTTTGTCAAAGTATCTCCGTTACGGAATGTGGTTCGCTTTGGATCTGTTGGGAAGTTAGCACCAAGGTTTGTTGGACCGTTTCCTATTAAGGAAAGGATTGGACAGATGGCCTATAGAGTGGAGTTGCCCGACAGACTTAGTGGTGTACATGATGTATTCCATGTGTCACATTTGAGGAAGTGCCTACATGAGACCGCAGAGGTGGTGGAGCCGAGCTTGCTTAGAGAAGTAGAGATAGAGCGTGATGCGACTATTCGACGAGCTCCTACATGCATCCTTGGGTCAGAGATTAAGAGGTTGAGAAACAGGGAGGTTCAACTAGTCAAAGTGCAATGGGGAGAAGATGAGAGCAACGCTACTTGGGAGACGGAAGCGAAAATGCGTTCATTATACCCATTCCTTTTTGAGGGTATGTCTTTTAACTTCTCCTTTATCTTTGTTCTAGTACTTATCTTATCTTTAGTATGTCCTCTTGTTAGTGCCTTTGACCTTTAGATAGGGTAAACCTATGGTTGAAACATGTGTTTGAGACATGTTATGATTGATGGATGCATGTGGATGCAAGTGTTTGCTAGTGGTTGCTCGTGGATGCATATACACACACTCTAGACACTAGATCGGCTCAATCACTTCATATTGCATATTGCATATAATTGTGTGTAGGTAGCTATATTTATGGATGTATAATGGTTGTGTTATCATATGGATGATGCATTTTGGTGAATGATTGTGCACTCATGTAGATATAGTGTGTGTCGATAGGGTTCTTTCGCATACATATTGGATGCATGGCACTATCACGGTTTGCATATGTTCATACACTAGATAGGGAACATATACACACACTTTTTGCATATGCTCATACATCAGTAGAAATTGTTTTAAGGACAATGGATGCCCGTGTTTGATGGATTGAGTAGATGGTTGTTTGGATGGTAGGATATGCATTCTCCTTAACTTGGAGATTTCGGGGACGAAATCCTTTAAGGAGGGGAGAATGTAACACCCCGAATTTCAGTTAACACTGATATTCACTAATTACAGAATTAATAATCTCAGATGTGAGAATTGGGGGAAACGGGCTGCGTCATTGCGTTCGTCTCGGAAAAATACGCGAAATAGAGTCCGAGTTTTCGAGAATCGGAGTCCGTATGGCCCAGTTATTGTAACACCCCACTCCCGCTATGATCACTCACTAAGGGAATGCCATAGCATCGGTGGAGTATTTTAGTGAATATAGAACAGAAAAATTACAACAAGACAGATATAAATAGTACTTGAAATTTTAAAACATCATCTCATAACAGCGGAAGTAAAACATGTCTGGTTACATCATAAAACCACAATAAAGGTCAAGTACAATATCCATCAAAATAAAGAAGTACATAATCCCACTCTCATACAATAGCCAAACAAAAGAAAAGATAACTGGATAACTGGAGCTTTACATCTATCCAAGCTCCTAAAGACTGGAACAGCAATCCGATCAAGCTCCACTACTGCTAGGATCCACCGTAGGACCTGAGGGTTGGGAAAAAGATAAAAACAACGGGGTCAGACATAAGTCTGAGCGAGTCCTATAACTTTAACAATACAATCGTTAAAGTAACCAGAGAAGACATAAACTGATATACGGTAACATATAGGGATGAATGGCTACCCTAAGCAGTCAACTAAACGAAGATAAAGGATAAAGACGCATCTACCCTCCCTAAGGTAAATTACTAAACTGCACCACACCAGTCGTTCCTAACTTAAAGGTTGATCCCACCCAAGGACTTATAAAATTTACTAATTAGTACCTGCGTACCCCTAGGTGACCAAGTAGGCGCCACGGGGCCCTACAATCCACTAGGTGTACACACTACTTCCCATTCGATCGGCTCCCTAACGTAGATACCCGTGCTGGCCCCACCGTGGGATGTATCATTCCCCAATGTGGCAACCTGATGAAACTAAAGGTGCACGGCTTATATCTACTCGATGCAACAACGGCTTACCTACCAGCCCGGGCCCACTCACGCATATGAAGCCCGTTGGACTTGCGTTGCCACCGCTAACCCGTTTGCCTCTTACAGTCAAGCCCAGTATGCGTGTCCCGTCCTCGACATGGGTCGAGCCCACAAAGATACGTATGGGTTACTGGTTGAAATGGGCCTCCACAAGCTACCCACCTAAGCTTGTCCCTTTTTCTAGTATATCCCACTTAACCCTTTAATCATGTTTTAATTACATGTTCCATTTTGGTTAAGTATTCTAATCGTATTTTCTATTGCCACCCAAGGCAACCACTAGATTTTCTCATGCCACCCGAGGCACCCACTTAACCCCTCATGTCCCTCTACATGCTAATGTGGTTAAGTGTTTCTTAATTAATTAATTAAGAACGTAACCTTTGTAAAGACCTCTCACATTAGACTGTCTTTTATGACCGCTGGTTAAGCCGGTTGGGTCCGGGCAGCCTTATGTCATAACAGAGTCTAACCTCGTGTCTTTACATTAATTACGTATTTAGTTTGTGCCTAAGACCTCTCACATTGGGCTAACATTTGTAGCAACTGGTTAAGCCGGTTGGGTCCGGGCAGTTTTACGCTACAACTGAGTCCAACCTCGTGTCTTAGTCAATTAATTACACCTAATTAATCACCCTCATAATTTTATATTAATTATCCCTAATTAATCAAGTTTTCTTAACATGGGTAGACCTAACTTAATAGGTAAATTCCCATGGGGTAGACCTAACTCAATAGGTAAATTCCCAACACATAGTATGGGTACACCTAACCAAATAGGCAAATTCCCATACTATGTTTATTTATTTTGTGTTATGCATAATTATATTAATTTCACACAATCTTATTAACTTATGCATTTAATTACCCCATCGTTCCCACGTAATTTCGTTCATGATATAACACATATAAAAGGTGTCAACTTGCATATGAATGAACATGTTTCAAAGGTGCCATCTTGCATATTAACAAACACATAACTTGCATATGAACTTGCATAACATGTCACATAACTTGCATATAATATGTCACATAACTTACATATTCATTTTGCATAACAAACTTGCATATTAGCTTATAGACTTGCATAATGTGTCATCATGAACTTGCATATTAATAAACATGTAACTTGCATATTTACATACATGTAACTCGCATATTAACAAACATGTAACTTGCATATAAAGAAACATGTAACTTGCATATTTACATACATGTAACTTGCATATTAACAAACATGTAACTTGCATATAAAGAAACATGTAACTTGCATATTTACATACATGTAACTTGCATATTAACAAACATGTAACTTGCATATTAACAAACATGTAACTTGCATATTTACATACATGTAACTTGCATATTAACAAACATGTAACTTGCATATTTACATACATGTAACTTGCATAGCATATTACCATGAACTTGCATAACATGCATATGATTACATAGCCCACAACTTGCATATTTAGCATCATGCAAACATAACATACATCATATTAAACTTGCATAAGCTTACATACTCAACATGCATAAACATAAGATTAATGCTAACATCATATCATATGATTCAAAGCTCATTAACCCACATACAAAACCATAAATCTCATCACATCTCATCTAATTAGTTTACCAAAAGATCATCAAAGTGATAGAAACTCACAACTAGCAACTTTGAACACCAAATGAAGAAGATTAAGATGCTAAGAAGGGATTAGAAGTTGATTAGAGAGTGATTAGTATGCAACCCTCTTCATAAAATTAGTGGAGGCCATGAGAGCTAGCATTTTGCCATAGTTTAGTCACTAGGTTTAATTATGAATGAATTAGGGTAGGTTAGGGTCTTATTTATAGATTAGGCAAGTGTTTTAGGCCATAGGATTAACCCTAGATTCAATCCAAGCCATCAAAGCATGTCTTGGGGAAGAAGTCAAGTGTAGGAACCATCTAGGGCCTTTAGATTAAAGATGGACCATGAGAACCATTCAAATGCAAAATCTGCACTTGAGCGAATCGGCCCACGGGTTGACAGCCAAACACCCTGGATTAACCCCTAGTCGACCCAGCGGGCTCGGGTCGACTTCAAAAATCGGCCGGTTCGGTTATTCCCCTCTCCCAATTCGCTGTTTTGAGCATTTTTGCATATTTATTTATTAAATTTTCAATTATATATATATATATATATCAATATATATATATATATATCTACACAACCCATTTCACTTAATTAAGTATACTTTAATTTGGGAATTTTCGTGAAACTTCGCGAGGCCATATCTTGGTCATACGGACTCCGATTTTCGAAAACTCGGACTCTATTTCGCGTATTTTTCCGAGACGAACGCAATGGCATAGCCCGTTTCCCTTGATTCCCATTTTAGAATTAAATTCTGCCTCGATTTATGTTATTACAGGTTATTGAAAATACGGGTTGTTACATTCTCCCCTCCTTAAAGGATTTCGTCCCCGAAATCTTCAAGTTAGGAAGAACGTATCCTACCATCCAATCACCCATCTACTCAAAGCATCATCCACGAGCAATCATTGTCCTTACAAGATTCTAAATGCTGGATGGATATATGCAAAAGTGTGTGTATATGTACTTACCTAATGCGAAAATCAGGCGGTTACTGATACAGTAAACCTCCTTAATGCAAACCATGATAGTGCCATGCATCCAATATGTATGCGAAACCCTATTGACACATACAAATTTCTACATGCGTGTACAACCATACACAAAAATGCATCATCCATATGATAACACAGCCATGATACATCCATCAATCTAACTACCACATCCATTTATGCAATATGCAACATGAAGTGACTGAGCCGATCTAGTGCCTAATGTGTGTGTATATGCATCCACGAGCAACCACTAGCAAACAATTGCATCCATATGCATCCATCAACCATAACATGTTTCAAACACATGTTTCAACCATAGGTTTTACCCTATCTAAAGGTCATAGGTATTAGCGAGAGGATATACTAAAGATAAGATAAGTACTAGACAAGCAATAAAGGAGAAGTTAAAAGACATACTCTCAAAAAGAAATGGATACAAAGAACGCATCTTTGCTTCCGTCTCCCAAGTAGCATTGCTTTCGTCATCTCCCCATTGCACTTTAACTAGCTGAACTTCTCTGTTCCTCAACTTCCTAGTTTCTGACCCAAGGATGCGAGTAGGAGCTCGTCGAATCGTCGCATCACGCTCTACCTCTACATCTCTAAGCAAGCTCGGCTCTACCACCTCCGCGGTCTCATGTAAGCACTTCCTCAAATGTGATACATGGAATACATCATGAACACCACTAAGTCTGTCGGGCAACTCCACCCTATATGCCATCCGTCCAATCCTTTCCTTAATAGGAAACGGCCCAACAAATCTCGGTGCTAACTTCCCTACGGACCCAAAGCGAACAACATTTCTCAATGGAGATACTTTGACAAAAACCATGTCCCCAACCTCAAACTCAAGATCCGTCCTTCTCTGATCCGCATAAGATTTCTGTCTATCTTGCGCTGCTTTCATCCTTTTTCGAATTAAATCAATCTTCTCTGAAGTCTCTCTAACCATATCCGGCCCAAGCAAGATCTTATCCGTAGATTCCCACCAACATGTAGGAGATCGACAAGGCCTTCCATAAAGAGCTTCGAAAGGAGCCATACCAATACTGGACTGAAAGCTGTTATTATATGCGAACTCCACCAAAGGAAGATGTTCTTCCCATGTACCTCCAAAATCCAAGATACAAAGCCTCAAAAGATCTTCTAAGATACGGTTCACCCTCTCAGTCTGACCGTCCGTCTGAGGATGATATGCGGTGCTCAAACACAACCGAGTCCCTACCGCCTCTTGCAAACTTCTCCAAAACTCACTAGTGAAAATAGGATCTCGATCACTCACAATGCTGGATGGTACGCCATGCAATCTAACAATCTCTCTAACATAGACTGAAGCAAGCCATGGAGCGGTCCTCTTACTCTTTACGGGTATAAAATGGGCACTCTTGGTAAGTCTGTCTACCACAACCCAAATTCCCGTATTGCCCTTCCTCGATCTCGGTAACCCGTCGATGAAATCCATCGAGACACTATCCCACTTCCACTGTGGAACTTCCAATGGGTGTAGCAACCCACCGGGTTTCCTTTGCTCCACTTTAACTTGTTGGCACACTAAGCATCTAGCCACATACTCGGCCACATCTTTCTTCATACCGGCCCAGAAGAAAACTCTCTTCATGTCTTGGTACATTTTGTCTCCACCGGGATGAATAGTCATTCTTGAACGATGTGCATCATCCAAAATAGCCTTCTTCAAACCCTCATCTTGCGGTACACAAAGTCTACCGTCTCTATGCAACCATCCCTTATCATCTATGGTGTATCTACCCAAATGGCTGGACGACTCCCCTCTTATAAGCTTCTCTACCAACACAACCAACTGTGGGTCGTCTCGCTGAGCCTCGCCAATCCGTCTCAAAAGAGTAGGTCTAACCTCCAAGGATGCCAACAAACCAGGTACAAAATCAACAGAAGGTCTGAAGTCAAACAAAGAAAGAAACTCCAAGCTTCGTCGTTCCACGAACAATGGACTCAAAGATAGCCTTTTTCTACTTAAGGCGTCTGCCACCACGTTACCCTTACCAGGGGTATACGCTATCTCGAAATCATAGGATGCTAAGAACTCCATCCACCTTTGCTGTCTTAAGTTTAAATCCTTCTGAGAGAATAAGTACTTCAATGATTTATGGTCGGTGAACAACTCGAATCTCTCACCAAGAAGATAATGGCGCCAAGACTTAAGTGCGAAAACAATCGCGGCCAACTCTAGATCATGGGTAGGGTAATTCTTCTCATGCACTCTCAATTGTCTCCCTCCATAGGCTATTACCCTTCCCTCCTGCATCAAGACTGCGCCTAATCCTGTTCCACAAGCATCGGTATAAACAACAAACGGCTTACTCCCATCCGGGAGCACTAAAACTGGAGCGGTGGTCAAAGCTCTCTTTAACCGTCGGAAAGCATCATCACAATCTACATCCCACGAGAAAACCAGATTCTTTTTCGTCAAGCGGGTTAATGGGGCTGATATCTTCGCGAAGTCTTTGATGAACTTCCTATAATATCCTGCCAACCCCAAGAAACTTCTTACCTCGGTAGCATTTCTAGGAACTTTCCAATCCTGGATAGATACTATCTTTGCGGGATCCACAGCTATCCCTTCCTTAGAGACCACATGCCCTAAGAATCGCACTTCTCTTCTCCAAAAATGGCATTTAGAGAATTTAGCTTTAAGACTATGCGCTCGAAGAGTCTCCAACACTTCCTTGAGATGTAAGGCATGCTCTTCTTCATTCTTGGAAAAGACCAAGATGTCATCCACAAAAACTACTACAAACTTATTCAGATACTCTCTGAACACTCTACTCATGAGATCAACAAAGTATGCGGGGGCGTTTGTCAACCCAAATGGCATCACTAGCCACTCATAAAAACCATCCGGAGTCCGGAAAGCAGTCTTCTCTATACTGTCCTCCGCCACTCTTAACTGATGAAACCCTGTAGCTAAGTCCATCTGCGAAAATACTGACGCGCCAACCAACTGATCAAAGAGATCATCTATCCTCGGTAATGGGTGTCTATTCTTCTTCGTGAGCTTATTAAGTTCTCTATAATCCACACAAAGTCTGAGGGACCCATCCGCCTTCGTGGCAAACACTACTGGAGCTCCCCACTCCGATATACTTCGCCTTATGAACCCCTTCTCAAGCAACTCCCCTACTTGCTTATGAAGTTCTCTTCTCTCACGAGGAGCCATGTGGCGTACTGGCAAAGACACTGGTTTGGCATTATCCACCAAATAAATTCGGAAATCTATCTCCCGCTTCGGAGGCAAACCCTTTACTTCTTCAAACACATCCGGATATTCCCGGACTACTCTGACAGAACACAAACTCTCGACCGAAGCATCGAGCGATTCAAGATAACTTAGCAAAACAGATTCCATGGGATTGCAAGAGATCTCGAGAGTGTTACCCAAGCGGGTCATGAGCCTGACAACTCTCCTTTCGCAATCAAGAACGGCACCATTACTGGATAACCAGTCCATGCCCAAGATCAACCCATAGCCCGTGAAGCCCAATACAAAAGCATCACATCTAAACTCAACGCTAAGTATAGAAATCTTCAAACCCAAACATATCATAGACAGATATATGGAGCCCCCAATTGGGTTTGAGACAACCAAGGGATCATCAACTAGACTGGTGTCTAAGTGCAGTGACTCAACTAACGATGATGAGATAAAAGAATGCGATGCGCCAGAGTCAAACAAAGTACGAACTGGATGATCAAACAGAAAAACCAGACTTTCAACGGAAATAGTTCTACCTCTCTACTGAATCGGTGGAACTGAGAGAACCTGAACTTGCCCCCCTGACTGAGGTGGTGCTATAAGAGCTTGCACCTGGCCTCCTGAGGTAGACCCCGTCTTCTGCCCCTTCTTTGGGCAGTTTTTCACAAGATGCCCTGCTTCACCACAATGAAAGCAACCGGTCTTCTTCTTTTTGCGACAATCCTTACTAAGGTGTCCTGGTGTTCCACAATTGAAGCACTTCTTCTTCGTCTTCTTTTTGTCACCATTGCCTTTTCCGCCCTTGCCTTGTTGTTGCTGTTGCGGTTTCTTCTGATCCCCCTTTTTCTCTGGTGCCTTAGAATTCTTATCATCCTCATGCATATGTGCCATGTAGACAAGCTTCTCAAAAGTGGCCCCCATAGGAATGTGAGTCATAGCTATTCCTTGCAATGGTTCGTTCAAGCCTCTAACGAACCTCAAAGCCTTCTTCTCCGGTGTATTCACCAACTCTATGCCAAACCTTGCTAATTGATTGAATTTGTTGACATATTCTTTCACCGTGAGATTCCCTTGCTTCAAATTCAAGAACTTCTCCATAAACAGATTCTCTTCCGCCCTTGAGAGAAACTTAGCCCCAAACCTTTGCTTAAAATCTGCCCAAGAGTCAACAGGGCGTTCTCCATTAGTGACCTCCCACCAGAATGAGGCCTCTCCCTTCATTAACCAAGCCGCCAACTTGACTTTCTTTCCCTCTTCCACTTCAAAGATATCTAGCAACTCTTCCACTTCCTTAAGCCAATCTCTAGCCTCTACGAAAGTCTCTGAACCAAGAAAAGGTTTTCCTCCTATAGCCTTGAACTCCTTGCAAACCTTAGCAAAATTATCCACTCTAGGCTGAGGAGGAGGAGCGGTTGTCTCTGGTGTAGTAGCATTGGCCGGACCCGCAGCCGCGGCCCTAGCCTCTTGCAACCTCCTATACCATAGTGGTATAACTAAACCCTCCGGGATGTTAAGATCTTCAGCCATGCTGAAACGAAAGAGGAAAGATTCAAAAAGGAGATTCCGAAAGATAAAGATATGGCTATTGGGGATTATGCTTTTCTTTTTCAAAAACTTTTTCTCTTAGAAGACATGCTTTTTAAAAATACTTTCTTCGAAAATACTCTTAGAAAGTAGTTTTTCTCAAAAAATTTATCTGTTCTGGTAACCTTAAGCTCTGATACCACGTGTAACACCCCACTCCCGCTATGATCACTCACTAAGGGAATGCCATAGCATCGGTGGAGTATTTTAGTGAATATAGAACAGAAAAATTACAACAAGACAGATATAAATAGTACTTGAAATTTTAAAACATCATCTCATAACAGCGGAAGTAAAACATGTCTGGTTACATCATAAAACCACAATAAAGGTCAAGTACAATATCCATCAAAATAAAGAAGTACATAATCCCACTCTCATACAATAGCCAAACAAAAGAAAAGATAACTGGATAACTGGAGCTTTACATCTATCCAAGCTCCTAAAGACTGGAACAGCAATCCGATCAAGCTCCACTACTGCTAGGATCCACCGTAGGACCTGAGGGTTGGGAAAAAGATAAAAACAACGGGGTCAGACATAAGTCTGAGCGAGTCCTATAACTTTAACAATACAATCATTAAAGTAACCAGAGAAGACATAAACTGATATACGGTAACATATAGGGATGAATGGCTACCCTAAGCAGTCAACTAAACGAAGATAAAGGATAAAGACGCATCTACCCTCCCTAAGGTAAATTACTAAACTGCACCACACCAGTCGTTCCTAACTTAAAGGTTGATCCCACCCAAGGACTTATAAAATTTACTAATTAGTACCTGCGTACCCCTAGGTGACCAAGTAGGCGCCACGGGGCCCTACAATCCACTAGGTGTACACACTACTTCCCATTCGATCGGCTCCCTAACGTAGATACCCGTGCTGGCCCCACCGTGGGATGTATCATTCCCCAATGTGGCAACCTGATGAAACTAAAGGTGCACGGCTTATATCTACTCGATGCAACAACGGCTTACCTACCAGCCCGGGCCCACTCACGCATATGAAGCCCGTTGGACTTGCGTTGCCACCGCTAACCCGTTTGCCTCTTGCAGTCAAGCCCAGTATGCGTGTCCCGTCCTCGACATGGGTCGAGCCCACAAAGATACGTATGGGTTACTGGTTGAAATGGGCCTCCACAAGCTACCCACCTAAGCTTGTCCCTTTTTCTAGTATATCCCACTTAACCCTTTAATCATGTTTTAATTACATGTTCCATTTTGGTTAAGTATTCTAATCGTATTTTCTATTGCCACCCAAGGCAACCACTAGATTTTCTCATGCCACCCGAGGCACCCACTTAACCCCTCATGTCCCTCTACATGCTAATGTGGTTAAGTGTTTCTTAATTAATTAATTAAGAACGTAACCTTTGTAAAGACCTCTCACATTAGACTGTCTTTTATGACCGCTGGTTAAGCCGGTTGGGTCCGGGCAGCCTTATGTCATAACAGAGTCTAACCTCGTGTCTTTACATTAATTACGTATTTAGTTTGTGCCTAAGACCTCTCACATTGGGCTAACATTTGTAGCAACTGGTTAAGCCGGTTGGGTCCGGGCAGTTTTACGCTACAACTGAGTCCAACCTCGTGTCTTAGTCAATTAATTACACCTAATTAATCACCCTCATAATTTTATATTAATTATCCCTAATTAATCAAGTTTTCTTAACATGGGTAGACCTAACTTAATAGGTAAATTCCCATGGGGTAGACCTAACTCAATAGGTAAATTCCCAACACATAGTATGGGTACACCTAACCAAATAGGCAAATTCCCATACTATGTTTATTTATTTTGTGTTATGCATAATTATATTAATTTCACACAATCTTATTAACTTATGCATTTAATTACCCCATCGTTCCCACGTAATTTCGTTCATGATATAACACATATAAAAGGTGTCAACTTGCATATGAATGAACATGTTTCAAAGGTGCCATCTTGCATATTAACAAACACATAACTTGCATATGAACTTGCATAACATGTCACATAACTTGCATATAATATGTCACATAACTTACATATTCATTTTGCATAACAAACTTGCATATTAGCTTATAGACTTGCATAATGTGTCATCATGAACTTGCATATTAATAAACATGTAACTTGCATATTTACATACATGTAACTCGCATATTAACAAACATGTAACTTGCATATAAAGAAACATGTAACTTGCATATTTACATACATGTAACTTGCATATTAACAAACATGTAACTTGCATATAAAGAAACATGTAACTTGCATATTTACATACATGTAACTTGCATATTAACAAACATGTAACTTGCATATTAACAAACATGTAACTTGCATATTTACATACATGTAACTTGCATATTAACAAACATGTAACTTGCATATTTACATACATGTAACTTGCATAGCATATTACCATGAACTTGCATAACATGCATATGATTACATAGCCCACAACTTGCATATTTAGCATCATGCAAACATAACATACATCATATTAAACTTGCATAAGCTTACATACTCAACATGCATAAACATAAGATTAATGCTAACATCATATCATATGATTCAAAGCTCATTAACCCACATACAAAACCATAAATCTCATCACATCTCATCTAATTAGTTTACCAAAAGATCATCAAAGTGATAGAAACTCACAACTAGCAACTTTGAACACCAAATGAAGAAGATTAAGATGCTAAGAAGGGATTAGAAGTTGATTAGAGAGTGATTAGTATGCAACCCTCTTCATAAAATTAGTGGAGGCCATGAGAGCTAGCATTTTGCCATAGTTTAGTCACTAGGTTTAATTATGAATGAATTAGGGTAGGTTAGGGTCTTATTTATAGATTAGGCAAGTGTTTTAGGCCATAGGATTAACCCTAGATTCAATCCAAGCCATCAAAGCATGTCTTGGGGAAGAAGTCAAGTGTAGGAACCATCTAGGGCCTTTAGATTAAAGATGGACCATGAGAACCATTCAAATGCAAAATCTGCACTTGAGCGAATCGGCCCACGGGTTGACAGCCAAACACCCTGGATTAACCCCTAGTCGACCCAGCGGGCTCGGGTCGACTTCAAAAATCGGCCGGTTCGGTTATTCCCCTCTCCCAATTCGCTGTTTTGAGCATTTTTGCATATTTATTTATTAAATTTTCAATTATATATATATATATATATCAATATATATATATATATATCTACACAACCCATTTCACTTAATTAAGTATACTTTAATTTGGGAATTTTCGTGAAACTTCGCGAGGCCATATCTTGGTCATACGGACTCCGATTTTCGAAAACTCGGACTCTATTTCGCGTATTTTTCCGAGACGAACGCAATGGCATAGCCCGTTTCCCTTGATTCCCATTTTAGAATTAAATTCTGCCTCGATTTATGTTATTACAGGTTATTGAAAATACGGGTTGTTACAGTTATGGCCCAATGAAGTTTGCAGAAAATTCAAAGTTTAAAACAGATTTAAAATTCAGGTTCAAATTTCGAAATTGGGGCCATTGGGCGCAGGCGGAAAAATTCCCGCCTAGCTACCAAAGTCGACAGCCCTGTCGACTGGGCAGACGACTTGGCTAGGACCAAGTCGACAGCCCTGTCGACTTGGGTGTCGACAGGGGGTGCTCGGCCAGTTTGACCTGGTGCACCATTTTAGGGTTTGGCTGTGTTTTGGGGCTGTTTTCTGGAAGCTTCCGAGATCTGATGGTCCTAATCTAATTTAGGGTTAATCTAATGGCCTAAAACACTTGCCTAATCTATAAATAAGACCCTAAGCTAGCCCTAAATGATCATAATCCTATCCTCTAACTAAATTATGCCAAAATTTTCTATGATCATGGCCTCCACTCAAAACCCTAGCCTCCATCCTCTTTCTAAACTATTTCTATGAAGGATTTCATGTTCATACAAGCATTTTTAAGTTGTATGAGTGATCATTAGCTTGCATTCATCATCAAGTTGCAAGCTTTGTTTTCAAGGCTAGAGTTTTTGGGTGATTTTTGGCAAGGGTTTGCTTATTGGAGTTTAGTGGTGAGTTTCTATAGCCTTAATAATCAATTGTTAAATTGATTATGATAGGATATGATAAGATATGGCTATGTTTGTGGATCAATGTGTTTATGCAAGTTTAGTATAGTGTATGTTGTGTGTTTTGCGAGTTTTATGCTATATGTTATGCAAGTTTAATGCTATGTTTTATGATGCTCATTATGCAAAACACTATGTTGAACATTGATTCATATGTAACATGTTATGCAAGCTATATGTGAGATTATATGCAAGTTCATATGTAACATGTTATGCAAGCTATATGTGAGATTATATGCAAGTTCATATGTAACATGTTATGCAAGCTATATGTGAGATTATATGCAAGTTCATATGTAACATGTAATGCAAGTTATGTGCATGATTATATGCAAGTTCATATGTAACATGTTATGCAAGTTATGTGTTTGGTTATATGCAAGTTATGTGCATGATTATATGCAAGTTCATATGTAACATGTTATGCAAGTTATGTGTTTGGTTATATGCAAGTTAACATGTGACATGCTATGCAAGTTCACACCTTTGTATGACATAAGAATCATATGCAACTTACCCCCTTTGTGACATATGTGCTTCATGCAAGTTTGGGTTAAATGCTAGTTGGGTTTAATGTATGCTCATATATGCAAGTTGACACCTTTTAAACCCATGATAAAGTTATATGCTATGATTGGTTAAACCCATGGCATTTGTGATGAATCTTCCCTTTATTATGTCATGTTATGAGAACGAATTACGTGGGGAACGATGGGGTTAATATGCATGTTAATAAAATGGTGTGAAATGGGTATGCTTAAGAATAACATAAGGTGAATGGACATAATTGGGAATTTACCTATTAAGTTAGGTCTACCCATATTATGGAATTGGGAATTTACCTATTAAGTTAGGTCTACCCATATTATGGAATTGGGAATTTACCTATTGAGTTAGGTCTACCCATATTCTTGAAATTGGTAATTAATTAGGGATAATTAATACAAATTATGGGGGTGATTAATTAGGTGTAATTAATCGACTAAGACACGAGGTTGGACCCTTTTGTAGCATAAGACTGCCCGGAACCAACCGGCAAATCCATCGGCTACAAATGATGGGCCCAATGTGAGAGGTCTTAGTCATAAACTAAATACGTGACAAGTGTAAAGACACGAGGTTAGACTCTGTTATGGTGTAAGGCTGCCCGGAACCAACCGACATATCCAGCTGCCATAGAAGACAGTCTAATGTGAGAGGTCTTTACAAAGGTTACAATCTTAATTAATTAAGAAACACTTAACCAAATTAGCATGTAGTGGGGCATGAGGGGTTAAGTGGGTGCCTTGGGTGGCATGTAGTAACTAGTGGGGGTGCCTTGGGTGGCATGAGGAAACTTGTGGGTTGCCTTGGGTGGCAATAGAAAATACGATTAGAATACTTAACCAAAGTGGAACATGTAATTAAACATGGTTAAAGGGTTAAGTAAGTGCCTTGGGTGGCATGTGGGAATCAAGTAAGTGCCTTGGGTGGCATGTGGAAATCTAGTGGGTTGCCTTGGGTGGCAATAGAAAATACGATTAAAAGACTTAACCAAAATTTATAACATGTAAGTGGACATGGTTAAAGGGTTAAGTGGGATTCACTAGAAATGACAAGCTTAGGTGGGTAGCTTGTGGGGGCCCATTTCAACCAATATCCCAAACGTATCTTTGTGGGCTCGACCCAAGTCGAGGACGGGACACGCATATTGGGCTTGACTGTAAGAGGCCAAAACGGGTTAGAGGTGGCAACGCAAGTCCAACGGGTTTCATATGCGTGTGTGGACCCGGGCTGGTAAGTAAGACGTTATTGCATCGTGTAGGTATAAGCCGTGCACCGTTGATATTATCAGGTTGCCACTTTGGGGGATGATACACCCCACTGTGGGGCCAGCACGGGTATCTACGTTAGGGAGCCGATCGCTTGGGGAGTAGTGGGTACACCTAGTGGAGATAGGGGCAGACGGCACCTATGTAGTCAGCTAGGGGTACACGAAACTACTATTAAAAATTACTAAGTACACTTAGTGGGATCAACCTTAAGTAGGAATTACCCTTGGGTGGGTAGAACTGGTGTGGTGCAGTGTAGGAATTACCCTTGGGTGGGTAGATCTGGGGTGGTGCAGTGTAGTAATTATCCTTGGGTGGGTAAATGCGTCTTTTCGGTTATCTTAGTACATCCTGTGTTTAGTTGGCTACTTAGTGTAGTCATTATCCCCAGAGGTACCATACCTTGTTTATATCATACCCTAATTACTTTAATGATTGTATTGTTAAGGTTATAGGACTCGCTCAGACTTATGTCTGACCCCGTTGTTTTTTTATCTTTTTCCCAACCCTCAGGTTTTCAGAGTGGGCCTAGCACTAGTGGGCTTTGATCAGACTGCTTTATCTATCTTTTGGAGCTTGGACCGTGGATGTAAAGCTCAGTTTATCTTTTCTATTATGGCTATTAAGTTATGTAGTGGGATTATGTACTTTTGTTTTATCAGGATGGATATTATGTACTTGACTCTTGTTTATGGTTTTGGTGTAACCAAACATGTTTTACTTTCCGCTGCAATGAAATGATGTTTTAAATTCTCAAGTATTACTTATATCTGTCTTGTTGTAATTTTTCTGTTCTATATTCACTTAAAATACTCCACCGATGTTATGGCATTCCCTTAGTGAGTGACCGTAGCGGGTGTGGGGTGTTACACTATATATAGGCAGTGAAGAGACACTACTGTTTTCCAATGGCTATGATAGTTCGAATTCAAGCAGTCACACCTTTTCATTCTGTGACACTTCAGAAGCGTTGCAAATTTGAATGGTGACTGGATGTGTCCACTTATTTGCCACGACTCTGGAGCGTTACAAATTCGAAACCCGCGTGCGTAAAAACTCAACGGAACTGCGCAAGCCCAATAGCATTTCATGGCCCATCTAATCCCAAGACCCCAAGATCCCCAAGGCCCATCTTTTGACATTTTAAATCTCATTGTCCATGGATATGCTCTTGCCTCATGCTTTTGTCTCTTCCCTTTCCATCTCCCCATTCCTTTTGTCATAATACATAATGCCTTTTCATATATAGTGGCAAAGGCATTAGTTTTTCCCGATGTAGGACTAAACGATTTTGTCCCCTTCTTTCTCCTTTTATTTTAAAATTTCTTCCTACAATCCTCCACCAAATTCTAAATAAATTCCTCTTGTCATTTATATGTAGGAAAATTTGTGAATAAGTATAGATGTCTTACAGACTTGAATCTATATGTAATAAAAACCCATCAAAGTACATTAGGATGGATTGGTTGCTAAGCATTGAACCATCGATCCTGTATGATCTACCGGATGTTATTATCACACAGTCATTTTCATATTTCCCAGATAGTATGTTTGCTCGACCCGTGGATTGTCCTTGGTTAGTATCTTCTTTCATGAAATGGCCTTAGAGATCAAGCCAAAATCTCGCAGAAGGCGGCACCACCTTCGTTGCATTTATATAGGTAACTGTAACGCCCTACCCTGAGACCCACATTAACAAAGAGAATTACATAGTAATTCAATCTGCTAATGAAGAGAATTGGACTGGTTAAGGGCTACCAATATTTAAATTTAAATGAGACTAAAATCAAATTTAAATCACATATTTCTTCAAATCTGAATTAGTCCATTGATGGACTTCATTGTGATCTAATAACATTAAGTTTCATCAAAAGAAAGCAACCGGAATTGTCAAAACGGAAAAATATCATCAAAATCCGAAAATTAAACACACTACTAATTTCAGCCCTGTATCAGAAATGCCTTATAACACACACCTCAACAGTATATATGTTACAAACCTATTAAGTTCTAAGCAGAACATCCTCTCTTCGTCATTATAAGTACCAAGCACTTTTCCTTGGAATGTATGATAATACTTAGTTTTTCAGACTAAATATTAAAGTGCTTCTAACCGCAAACATATGAAGTATTTTTGCTCTTTGAACTCAAGATAACAAATTTCTTTATTATGTTGAGTTGAGTTTCCAACATTGGAGATTGTATTGTATAGGCTTTAAACCCATTCCCTGCGATGTTTTATCACTAAGTTCCTTGCAAGTCCTTTAGTAAATGGATCTGCCAAATTCTGGCTAGATCTCACAAATTCTGTGGTAATTACCCCTTCAGTGAGCGTTTTCCTAACCAAACTGTGCAGTAGAACAATGTGTCTAGAATTACCGTTATAAACTTGGTTGTAAGCTTGTGATAAGGTTGATTGGCTATCACAATGCACAGATATTGGTAGCATAGGTTTTGGCAATGCAGGAATTTCTAATAATAGATTCCTTAACCATTCCGCTTCTTTGCTACCAGATGCCAGTGCTATAAACTCAGCAGCCATGGTTGAATCAACAATACATGTTTGTTTCTTTGGGGCCCAGGATATTGCTCCCTTACCAAGAGTGAATATCCATCCACTAGTTGATTTATTATCTTCATTTTTAGTGTTCCAACTAGCATCTGTGTATCCTTCTATTACACTCGGATAACCGTTATAATGTATACCATAATTTATCGTACCTTTTAGATACATTAAAATTCTATGTATTGCACTCCAATGGATATGACCAGGGTTACCAGTATATTTACTCATTTTGCCAACAACATAGGCAACATCTGGTCGTGTACATGTCATTGCATACATCAAACTTTTAATAACTCTAGCATATTCCAATTGCTCTACAGCTCTTCCAGTATTAGTGTATAACTGCATATTTGAGTCAAACGGAGTAGACATAGGTTTACAATCGAATAGATAACCTTTTCTAAATTTTCTCAATGTAATGAGAATGGATAATTGATAACCCATCTTTAGTTTTCATGATTCTTATTCCAAGAATCATTTCAGCTACTCCCATATCTTTCATGTCAAAATATGAAGATAGATTTCGTTTAATTTCTTCAATACTTGAAGTATCCATTCCAAATATAAGCGTATCATCCACATAAAAGCATATAATTACACCTTTACCTGAATGAAACTTGCTATAGACACATTTTTCAGATTCAAAAATCCTAAAGCCATTAGAAATAACAGTTTCATCAAACTTTTCATGCCATTTCTTTGGTGCTTGTTTAAGACCGTAAAGTGATTTGATAAGTCTACATACTTTACGTTCTTGTCCATGCATCACAAAACCTTCTAGTTGAGGCATATATATCTCTTCGTCAAGTTCTCTATTTAGAAATGCAGTCTTGACGTCCATTTGATGAACTTCAAAATTATAAATAGAAGCTAATGCAATTAAAGCCCTAATAGTTGAACTTCTAGCTACTGGGGCATATATATCAAAATAATCTATTCCTTTTCTCTGTATGAATCCTTTAGCAACTAATCTAGCTTAAAAAATTTCAATTGTTCCATCTGACGTTAACTTTTTCTTAAATATCCATTACATCCTATTGGTTTAGAACTAGGAGGTAAATCTACTAGTTTCCATGTTTTATTTCCCATAATAGAATCCATTTCATCATTTATGGCTTCTTGCCAAAATGATGAATCTTGTGATTTCATTGCCTCAGCATATGTTAAAGGGTCACATTCTATATTTGTTGATATCATTAATTGATGATCTGCATTATTTCTAGATCCTTCAACCGGATATACGATGATATCTGCCCTAAAGGAATTTTCTGTCCTTCTTCGTTTACTTCTCCTAAGAGAATCACCATTTTCGTCGATATTTCCATCAGTTTTTTCTGCAGGTTCAATAGTTGGTTTACTAACCTCCACCATTTCATTAATGGGTGTATTGACCTCCATTGTTTAATGAATCTGTTTATTCTGAATAGATGTAAATTTATTCTCATAAAACACTACATCCCTTGATTTTATTATTGTATTTACATCAATAGAGCTATTAAGTTCTATTACTAGAAACGTATATCCTTTGCTATGTTGGGCACATCCTAGGAATATGCACTCGATAACCTTTTGTGCCAATTATTTGATTTTTGGTTCAGGTAGTCGAACAATCGCTCTACAACCCCAGACTCGACAATAATCAAGATTTGGTTTCCGTTTCTTATGAAGTTCATAAGGAGTAACTTTACTTTTCTTATGATGTATTCTATTTAGAATATAACATGCGGTAAGTAAAGCTTCATCCCAGAAACTAGAGTGAAGTCTAGAATTACACCACACTGCATTTACCATTTCGGTAAGAGTTCTGGTTTTCCTTTCAGCCACTCCATTTTGTTGTGGAGTGTAAGCTATTGATGTTTCATTTATAATTCCTACCGATTCACAATATTAAGGTAATTGATACTCACCACCCGTATCAGACCTAAGTGTTTTAATGAATGAATGAATTTAACACTTCACTTTTAGCATGCATAAGATAGACATAACAATATTTAGAGTAATCATCTATAAATGTGACAAAATATCTTTTTCCTCCTCTAGTAGGGGTACTGTGTATATCACATACATCACTATGAATAAGTTGTAACAATTTTGTTGTACTTTCTGGTTTATAAGGAAATGGTTTTCTAGTGATCTTAGTTAATGAACATATCCTACACTTGTCTAACATATCATTTTGGTGTTTGGGAATTAGATTCAAAGATATCATATTAAGCATGCATTTATGATTAACATGTCCTAATCTATTGTACCATAATGAAAATGAATCAACAATATTAGCAGAATTCATGCTTTTATTAATATCAACATTCAGTTTAAACATACCATTACACATGTACCCTTTTCCCGCAAATACACCGCCTTTGGTCAATGCATGTTTGTCTGACTCATAGACCTATTTAAATCCAAACTTATTAAGAAGACTTCCTGATACAAGGTACTCCCTAATTTCAGGTACATAATATACATCATTTAGTGTCAGAACTTTTCTGGATATGAATTCCAAATCTACAGTCCCCTTCCCTTTGACCACTTCCTTTGCTGAATTTCCCACATAAAGATAATCTTTATCATCAGTTGGTTCTAGTTTCTTGAATTGATTCTTGTTAATGCAGACATGCTTAATAGCGCCAGAATCGATCCACCAAGAATTGTCTTGTTCAATCATATTCACTTATGACATGACTGCGACAAACTTTTCTTTTTCAGATTGCTACTTCTTTTTCCAGAAGAGAAAATCCCTTTTGAAAAGTCCTGGTTTACCACAAAAGTAGCAACCACTATTTTTTCCTTTCTTGGTCTAATTTGGGAAATTGTTGTTGTTCTGCCCTTTCCACTTTTTATTAGAGGAGTTATTCGAAGCATTGATTGCTTGTTTTCTTCCACCATATGGACCTTTGATGTATCAACAATTTTTTCATCTTGGGTATCTTTTTGTCCCAGTTGTTGTTCAACTTGCAAATATTGTGCAAGGCTGTCTAATATCATATCCTCCTTGTGTTTTAGTAATTTCCTCTAATCTTTTCAAGAAGGGATAATTTATCTATTATGGAGGAAACCTTAATTTCCTCATCCATATTTAACTTATGTTGACTGAATTGATTAAGTATGTGCATGATATCATTGAATTGCTCTACTACTGAACGATCATCGGTCATTTCGTAATTAAAAAATTTGGTGGCTACAAATTTCTTACTTGTTGCGTCTTCCATTAGATACTTCGTGTAACGAACTAGGATTTTCGATTCCAAAAATCAACACAAAACTACCATGTTGACAATTTAGACATCGGAAATACTTTATCATTAATAGAAAGAAGTTAGAGGGTGAGAATAGATAAGATAGAAAATTAGAATAGAAGAAGAAGAAGATCACCACAGAACAGAATCAGAGTAATACGAGTCTCACAGCGGAACGAATAAAATATAATATATAACATAACTTTGCAATAAAACAGTATATATATAATAACATTATCAGAGTACAACACTTACACACAGCAGAAATAACAATAGCTATATAATCTTGAAGCCCCCGCTTCGAGCTCCTCTAAGTATATCTGTAAAGACTTAAACTACTTGACTGCCCGTACAAATTTGGGCACCCAAGAGTTTATGGAAAACAAAACAAAATAAACTCTGGGTCAGTCATGAGACCGGTGTGAGTAAACTCAAATCGTTTGGTTTAACTTTCCAAAATCCTTTTCAAAAGAAAAAGTAACCGTAAGACCAATCCACACATAAACACGGATGGATTTTACCTTATTGTAATGACCCGCATTGGCAGAGGTATTATAATTAATTTATTTAATTATATAAATAGTGATATAGTGAATTTAATGATCGTGGAATTAAATAACGGTGAACATTTAATTTAAATAATAAATTAAATAATATATTTAATTTGGAAATAATCAGAATTGGCTGAAATGGCGATATGGTGTGAGCTGGATCATCTGTGATATTTAATTCAGTTTAGAATTGAATTAGAATAACGAATATATTATTTGAACGTCAGTTTGAACGTATAATTATATTATAAATATAATCGAGCTTGAAATGGCGCTGCAGTTCGTAATTTGGCGATTCGAACTTCAACTGAATGTACATGATTCGTTTTAAGCCGGATTTCTGTGAAACAAGAAACGTTGGGAGCTGGTGAAGTATATTTTTCTAATGGAAGAGAAAAATCAGGATTTCGTCATGTAGATTGTGAGTTGTGTCCAAATCAAATTTTAAAATAGTCGCTATAGAATCGTTTATCGACCATAACAGTTTATTCGATATAACTAGATACTGGTTTCGAATTTAGACAAGGTTCTTTTGAGACATAGTGATAATTTAATTTTTAAAATTTTACAGTAATTTTTAATTAATTAAATAAGCAACTTTTTATTTGGAGTATTTTGCAACCTTAACCAACATTTTGGGGTTTCACAGAGTAAGTTAACGGACCGATATTATTATATTTTTGGGATCGTGACACCTTGCTCATCACAACGGTATGTTTATTTCTGTCTATAGCCATTCGTAAGAACTTCACTTTGAAATAATGGATATCCATGCCACAACAACCTTTAAATATACATGTATTTACATATTATAATATGATAGTAACGTGGAGACAAAAGTTGGTGAAGTAACATGTGGAAAAGAAAGGCTTCGTAACATACACTACTGTTTAACAGTAACGTGCCACAAATTTCGACCTTTCAGCAAATCGTATTTAAAGTGGAAAACGAGATCTAAAAACTCGAAAGCTTCAGAGACTTCCACAAATTTAAATCTCCACCGAATCATAGAATTTCATATCAATGAAAATCCTGAATTGGAAGGCTTTGAGCTGGTAGGTTTTACGTGTATGAACAGTGTTGGGTGCAGGGTCGGTTATTGGCTCGAGCTAAGCACTACCGTGACCTGGGTATATTTCAAAAAGCAGGATGTTATGGTTGAGGAGGACCTGCGTGAAGGGTGGAAGAGCGAAAGAAGAGAAGCAATTGGTGACGGAGCAGTTGGAAGCAGCGATGAAATTGGGATGTGCGGTTTTCCAGTACTACACCCGTTTTGATTTAAGGGGATGAATGTATCATCGTGGTTAGGCATTGCAAGAGAATTGGATGAATTGATTTTTGCTGTGTTTTACATGAATTAGTATAAGTAGAAGAGGAGAGATGAGTGGAGGAAGAAGGCGCCGATGTTTGTGAGGAACGGGAGGGTGATGTAGAAGAAGGAACTGTTTACATAGGTGCGCAAAGATTAAATGGTCCGGGCTTTGAGGGTGAGGTCCAACAAAAATTCTAATTTAAGTATTTAATTAAATTTTTTAATGCGAATAAACTTGTATAACTTGTAACATTACCATACATTATCAGAATTCCACGAAACAAGATCCGTTGGGATCGTATGGACGGTGGCTACACAGTGGGACTGGGAGTGAAATGGGGCTCGTTACAATTTATAGCAAAATAAATTGTCCGCCCGAAACAAGCAATGGTTATCGTTATTAAGGATGATCGTCCAATGTGAGTAATTCTCACTAACTCTGAACAGTTTATAATTTCATGTTGTATTTTTAGAACTGTTAAATATTTGCTGATTGACTGTGTGTTGACGTTTGATTGAACTGCTAGTCAGTTAGTTGAATTTCTATATTGATTCTGTTTAACAAAATATATCATATGGAACTGAAAGTGATGTTATTTATATTGTTTAACATCTGTGATGCAGGGAGACAGGTTGGAGGAATTGTAACGACCCGTATTCTGCACATCATAGGATTGTAGAATATTTATTTCTTTCCCGTATGAAGTCGTATGGTCATGTAACTTTGGGAAACATCCATTAGAGTCATTTCCCATGTTCATGATTTTTGTTGATTTTTAAATGACCATTTTGCCCTTAGTTAGTACTGTTTTGGCCATAACTTTTGATTGAAAAGGAATTTTGACTTGAAACCACTTCCATTAGATTCGTTTGATGGTTTACCTTTCCGTAGAGTGGTCATAATAGCCATACGGACTTACCGTTTGGGAGATATGGTTGAAATAAGGTTTGGAGGGTGAAAAACTGCTTAACCGGGCCAAATCGGGTGATTAGTGAGTAGGCCCATAACACATTTCGGGATTAGGGTTATGGGAAGGCTGAAATGAGATAGAGGATCATTCCATTTCAGTTTTCTAGCCTTCACTTATCACCAAAGAACCGTAAAAATGGTCTTCAACCTCTAAATCACCTTTTGGTCAAGGATTTGGCTTAGCAACCCCTAATCAAGGAGGATCTACATCAAAGCAACATTGGAGCTGCTATTTAGTACAGGGATTCACATCAAATCAGAGATTTATTTCAGATCTTAGTTTATTTTGTGGCTAAGGTGAGTGATTTGCATAGTTTTGCACTAATTATGGTTAATTAGGGATGATTAGTGTTAATTAGCGAATTTAAACATGATAAAATTTTGGAAAAATGTTTATAAAATTCGGAATGATGATTTAGACCTCTGATATGAATTTGGGTTAATTTGGTTAAGTTTTGCTAATCCTATCATTAGTTTCACCTAAACATGCTTAAGGGGAAATATGGGATTTTGGGGTATGTTTGATCCACTTTAACCTATTATATTGATGTTTTGATATTTTTGGTTGACTATATATGTTCCTATGACTGTATGGTATGCTTTGTGACTGATTAGAATAGTCGGAATGGTCGAAAACGCCGTCGAGGGGCGTAAACAACTCGCTGGACAAGGTGCAGGAGTTCAGATCGGATGGGGATTGAGGGTCGATCGGATCGCCCTATGGGATCGTGGGACATCACCACGAGTCGAGTCATCTCCTCCGAGCCGAACCATCTGCGCAAGGCCCACGAGCACCAACCGTGAACTGCTACCCGATCCGATCCACTCGTGCTCCGTATCACGATCCGACTAGAGGAAAGCAGTATCCACGATCCGATGCACTACGAGAGGCCGATCCGAACCGGGGAAGCCACGAGCTGGAGGAGCGCGACCCGACCCGTATGGGGTATTCCGATCCGAACCGAGGAGAGGAGCACGATCTGAAGCAAAGAGAAAGAGGACCGCAATGACGATCAGAACCGTGGCGTGCTGAAGAGCAAATCTGATCCAAATGGGGGTATGGAAGGCC
Source organism: Allium sativum (assembly GCA_030737875.1). Lineage (NCBI taxonomy): Eukaryota > Viridiplantae > Streptophyta > Magnoliopsida > Asparagales > Amaryllidaceae > Allium > Allium sativum. The sequence continues at coordinate 544,385,934 of CM060918.1, forward strand.
GAACCGAACCGATGAAGACTGATAACCCGAGATGCAAAGGTGATCCAAATGAAGGGTATTGACTCAGGATCCAGACAGGAACCAATGAGTGGACTTCATGAGTTGGACTTTGCTGCGGGACGTGTGCTAAGGAGTTGTCGACGTTCATAACTTCGATTCACCACTAAAAAGGAATGATGGGCTACTTATCAGTGCAGTAGGGTCATTTGACCTGAGGGGCAAGGTGATGGTAGCAAGACTACGTTATCAGTGCAGTAGGGTCATTATGACCTGAGGGGCAAGGTGACGCGTAGTAAGACTATGAGCCAGCGCAGATGGGGTGAACAACTCCATGGGGCAAGTGGACAAAGTAAGGATTGGTAAGGCTATGATCCAGCGCAGATGGGGTGAATAACTCCATGGGGCAAGTGGACATAGCGAGGAATCAGTGGCTACGTTATCAGTGCAGTGAAGCCATTTATGACTTCATGGGGCAGAGTGATCGTAGCAAGGCATGTTGGGTGATCGAAGTGGTGAATATCGTATGCTTTACGCACTTAGTGAGAGATGTGAGGATGGATGCTATGTTTGATTGTTTGCCACCTCTATGACATGCACACCTCCCACACCTCTGTATCTTTGCACCGTTTGATATGATACCTTAGAGTGTTGTATAGTATGTAGTGCTAACTCTTTGGTTGCAGGTACAGGTTAAGGTATGTTTTAGTCTACCTGTTATTGTTCACTTTAGATGCTTATCGCTCATACCAGGCTTTATGTCTGACCCAGAGTTTTATGTCTCCTCTTATTACTCTGGGTGCTCACACGAGCAGACTAGATACAGGTTAGCTGGTGATGCGCGAGTAGCTGATTCGGAGGCGGGCAGGAGGCTTCCACGTATGATATATATATACACATTCTCCCTGTGTTGTTGGTGGTCGCTACTTGGGCATTAGTAGTGTACCTCCTTTATCTTACTTTTGCTTTGAGACAGTTTGAAAGTTGTAATAAGCTGTATTTTGGATTTCCGCTGCTTTGATGTTTAGTTCTAGTTTTCAGCTTATGCATTGTCTCTCCTGTTTTATGTCAAGTATGTTATTATTATATTTTATTCTATGCGCTGTGAGACATTCTACAGGTTCTTTGTATGTTCATTTCCTTCTTCCCTTTCCTTCTCACGACCCGTTCCGTGCTAACTGGACATGTGTACAGCGCACTTTTGGAGTAAATGTCAGTTGGTGCGGGGCGGGCCGTCACACTTGGTATCAGAGCTCTAGGTTGCGTAGTTAACCTAGGGAAAGACACTAGGGAGAGTTAGTACGTATATGAGAGCACGTACTTGTAATTACTTTGGTTTTCAAAAGCTATGTATATATATACTATTAGTAGTATAAGAATGAAGTCGCACTGCACTAGCACCACTATGGGGTCGTTAATCGTTTCCCTTTTTCAGATTGACGATGAGCCGAGACACGAGGGGTGCTGGTAGAGGGACCAACCAAGGGAATGCCGCTGACATGAGGTCAATGTTTACTAACCTCATGAGAGACATGCTTAGAGAAGTGCAAGGGGCAGTTCCCAATCCCGGGGTTGGTGTTGGCCCAGTAGTGCAGGCTCCTAGGGTCGATTTCGCCAAGTTGTGCAAGGATTACACTAATCTTGGTGGAAAGCCGTTCCACGGAACGGAGTGGGCCACAGATGTTCAATATTGGATGGATAGCTGTGATCGTATCTTCGATGACTTGGGTCTTGAGGATGCGATGAAGAGAAAGCTAGCGTCCCGTCAGCTTCAAGGGCGAGCGATGAATTGGTGGAATGCCATTAGAACAGCTACTCCAGAGGACCAGGTTACTTAAGTTCAGTTCAAGGCTCGCTTTAGCGAGAAGTTTATTCCAGCTTCCCAGAAGTCAGTGTTGTTTAAGAGGTTCTTGGAACTCAAGCAGAACGGAAGGGCAGTTTCTGACTATATTGCTGAGTTCGACACTTTGTCGAAGTATGGACTGTCTCTCATTGACACTCCTGAGAAGAAGAATGAGAAGTTCATTACTGGTTTGGATGGATTCTTGGGGGAAAGGCTTATCAACCACATCGATGAGACTTTTGAATCGATTGTGGGGAAAGCTTTGAGATCAGAGAGCCTTTACCCTAAGTCAAAGACTGAGGCTGCATCTGCAGAAGGGCCAAAGCCGCAAGCAGGCGATGGAGGCAAGAATAACTCTCAGAATAAGAGGAAGCAGGACCAATCTGAGGGTGGCCAGAAAAAGAACAAGAAGGATGTTGAGTGCTTCAGCTGTGGTAAGAAGGGCCATTATGCTAAAGATTGTCAGGCCAAGCCAGCGGATAAGAAGTGCTTCAACTGTGGTCAAGTGGGACATTTTAAGGATAAGTGTCCGCAACCTCTTAAGGAGAAGCAGATTGTGAAAGCATATGCTATTGATGCTGTTCCTTCTTCGTCGAATGCCCCAACTGCGGCGGAGAAAGGAAAGAATGTTGTTATTCAAGGTATGCTTTCTATTTTTGATGTACCAGTTCGAGTTTTGTTTGATACTGGGCTTCCCGTTCCTTCATATCTTGTAACGACCCGCATTCTACGCATCATAGGATCGTAGAGTATTTTTTTTTTCTTTTACATACGAAGTCGTATGGTCATGTAACTTTGGGAGACGACTATTGGGGTCATTTCCCATGTTCATGATTTTTCCCGATTTTTAAATGACCATTTTACCCCTAGTTGGCACTGTTTTGGCCATAACTTTTGACTGGAAAGGAATTTTGACCTGAAACCACTTCCATTGGCTTCGGATGATGGTTTCTCTTTCCGTAGAGTGGTCACATTAGCCAAACGGACTTACCGTTTGGGAGATATGGCTGAAACAAGTTTCAGATGGAGAAAAACAGCTTAATTGGGCTTAACCGGGTGATTAGCAGCTAGGCCCAAGGGAAATTTCGGGTTTAGAGGTATAGGAGGTCTGATTAGGGTTAGGTTATCACTTTCATTTCAGTTTTGAGCAGCCACAAACCTCCTTGAGATCCTAGTAATGGCTTCCTACATCTAAAACACCCCAAATCACTCTCTAATTGAAGATTAGGCTTAGCAACGCCAAATTAAGGAGAAAAAGCACCAAAGCAAGGTTAGAGCTGCTGTTAGACATCAGTATTCGCCCCAAATCAGAGGAGTTTCAGTTCTGAGAATTTCATTTGTGGCCAAGGTGAGTGATAGCATCATTTTGACACTAATTACGGTTAATTAAGGGTAATTAGTAAGGATTAGCGAATTTATACGTAAATAAATTCTGGAAAAATTCTTAAAATTTTAAAATAATGTTTTAAGGCTCTGTTAGAAATTTGGGTTAATTTCGATGTGTTTTGCTAATCGTATGCTTAAACATGATTAGGAGGGATTATAAGAAAATGTGAGGTTTTGGCCACTTTTGATCCATTTTGATTCATTTAAATTGTTGTTTGTTGTTTGTGGTTGCTATTACATGTTACTATGACTCTATGGTATGTTTCATGACTGATTAGAATAGTTAAATTGCTCGAAAACGTCGTCGAATGGCGTAGAAAGCTTGCTGGAAAGTTGCAGAAGTGTGCAGGCTCCGAACCGGTTCGGATCGGAGAAAGGGGTCGGATCGGACTAGGGAACTGACCAAGGGAATCCGAACTGGATGAGGACTTGCCACTGGAAGAAGTTTGGCAGGAAGGAAGGCCATTGCTTAGAGTTGGAGTTGGACAGGAGATCGGATCGGAGCGGTGGAGCGGATCGGATCGGAGTAAGCTAGGGAACGGAGCGGATCGGATCGGAAGAGTGATTGGAGGCCAGATCGGATCGACTTGGAGATGCTAGTGACCTGGTAGATAGGTTGGGACTAGAACCCGAGATAGTTGATAGACCATTGGTTGTGACGAACCCGATTGGTGGTTCAACTAGCCTTAGTATGATTTGTAGGAATTTGGTCTTATCGAGTTATGGATGTATGTTTGTTTGTGATTGCTTTGTTTTGGGCTTTACTGGGTATGGCATTATATTGGGAGTCGATTGGCTCCAAAGATACGGGGTGGTGGTAGACTGTGAGGGCTTTTTGGTGACAGTGAGGGCGGATGATGGGCGGAGGGTAGTGTTTGGTAGTCTACCTAGTGATGGGGTTATGGCTAGTTTTGTAAATTCCCTCGACATCCCGCATGATGAGTTGTCAGATGTGCCCGTGGTTGGCCAGTATCCGGACGTCTTCGAGGAGGTGACCGGGCTTCCACCACACCGAGAGATTGAGTTCCGTATTGATTTAGTGAAAGATGCCAGTCCTATAGTGATGCCACTTCGTCGTATGGCACCAAGGGAGCAGCGAGAGCTCGGGGTGCAAGTCAGCAATCTTTTGAAGAAGGGATTTATTAGAAGGAGTGTCTCCGAGTGGGGAGCACCAGTTGTGTTTGCCACTAAGGCAGATGGTTCCCTTCGTTTGTGTGTGGACTATCGCGAGTTGAATAAGGTGACGAGGAAGAATAAGTATCCTCTACCGCGGATAGATGATTTGTTTGATCAGCTGGAAGGAGCGAGAGTGTTCTCCCAGTTGGACCTCGAGCAGGATTTCATCAGCTACGAGTAGCAGATGAGAGTGTTCCGAAAACGGCATTTAGGACGCCGTCTGGATTTTATGAGTGGTTGGTCATGCCATTTGGGTTGACCAATGCACCAGCCTATTTTGTGGATCTTATGAATCGAGTATTCAGAGATCAGTTGAATAAGTTTGTTCTTGTGTTCGTGGATGATATCCTTGTTTACTCAAGGACAGAGGAGGAACACAAGGGGCACTTGAGGATAGTGATGGAGGTGTTGAGGAAACACCAATTGAAAGCGAAATTCTCTAAATGTCATTTTTGGAGAAGGGAAGTGAGATTCTTGGGTCATGTTGTTTCCGAGAGTGGTATTGCCGTAGACCCTGCGAAGGTGGCTACGGTACAGGATTGGCCTACGCCCAAGAATGCAACAGAAGCAAGAAGTTTCTTGGGATTACCTGGATATTATCGTAAGTTTATCCAGGACTTCTCCAAGATAGCAGCACCGTTAACTCAATTGACTAAGAAAAATCAGTCCTTCGTCTGGGACGGAGTGTGTGAGGATGCCTTCAAGAGTCTAAAGGAGAAGTTGACGCGTGCGCCAGTGTTAGTCATTCCTAAAGGGAATGAAGAGATGACGGTATACACGGATGCTTGTGGTACCGGACTGGGTGCTGTATTGATGCAAAGAGGTAGGGTTGTAGCTTATGCTAGTCGACAGCTAAAGCCGTATGAGTAGAAGTATCCTACCCATGATTTGGAATTAGCAGCGATCATGTTTGCGCTGAAGATGTGGAGAGACTATCTCTTGGGAGAAAGATTTGAGTTGTTTACCGATCATAAATCGTTAAAATATCTCTTCTCTCAGAAGGATCTGAATCTCCGTCAGCAGAGATGGTTAGAGTTTTTGGCTTCGTATGATTTTGATATCACTTGCACACCTGGGAAAGGTAATGCGGTAGCCGATGCCTTGAGTAGGAGACATGCCAGCTTAGGGGCAATGTTTCTTGAGTGGAAGCAACTGGAGTATATCGCGGGGTTTGATTTCAGACCAAAGTGAGAATTGGATCCAGTTATGCTAGCAAGTTTGACGATCAGACCCACTTTGATTGAGCAGATCGGCTCTAGTCAGAGGGACGATCCTAACCTATTGGAAATCATCTCCAAGTTAGAGATGTGTATCGATGAGGAGATGAATGTGTATGGGCTTGATCGAGATGGATGGCTTCGGAAAAATGGAAGGCTAGTTGTGCCCAACGTGAATGGTTTGAGAGATGAAGTGCTTAGAGAATGTCATCACTCAAAACTGACTATACATCCCGGTGGTAATAAGATGTATCAAGACATGAGACAGACTTACTACTGTGAAGGGATGAAAAGAGACGTTGGGACGTTTATATCCAAATGCATGAATTGCCAGCTAGTTAAAGCCGAGCAAAAGAAGCCTAGTGGTTTGTTGCAACCATTAGAAATTCCCGAATTGAAATGGGAGCAAGTCTCGATGGATTTCATTGATGGTTTACCAAGGACTAGATCGGGATATGATAGCATTTGGGTAATTGTGGATCGATTGACTAAGAGCGCAAGATTTATACCAGTCAAATCGACCAGAACGGCAGCCAAGTTGGCAGAATTGTATATGAGGTGGGTAGCGAGATTTCATGGAGTACCCAAAAGCATTGTGAGTGACCGAGACCCGTTGTTCACTAGTGGGTTTTGGAAGAGCTTACAAGAGGCTCTAGGGTCAGGATTACATCTCAGTACCACATATCATCCTCAGACCGACGGTCAGACGGAGAGGGTGAATCGTATATTGGAAGATCTCTTAAGAGCTTGTATATTGGATTTTGGTGGATCATGGGATGACCATTTGCATCTAGTAGAGTTTGCATATAAAGCTTTATATAAAGCTACCAATCCAGTATCGGTATGGCTCCATATAAAGCTTTATACGGAAGACCATGCAACTCACCATCATGTTGGATAGAAACTGGCGAGAAGTTTGTGCTTGGACCAGATGTGGCGAGAGAAACTTCCGATAAGATCAAGATCATTCAACAACGAATGAAAGCTGCTCAAGATAGGCAGAAGAGCTATGCTGATAAGAGGAGAAGAGACTTAAAATTCTCCGTTGGTGACTTGGTGTTTGTCAAGATTTCTCCGTTGAAAAGCGTGATACGATTTGGCAGGAGAGGCAAATTAGCACCAAGGTTTGTTGGCCCATTCCCTGTCCTTGAAATAGTCGGGAATTTGGCATATAGAGTTGGCTTACCAGAGAAAATGGCGGGAGTTCACAATGTATTTCATGTTTCCCAACTAAGGAAGTTCGTTCACGACTCAGATATGACTATTTCACCTGATCAGTTAGAGGACTTCGAAGTAGAACCCGAGGCGGTTGGGAACCGCAAGCCGATTTGTATTGTGGGGCACGATACGAAGCAACTTCGAAGGAAGGCGGTGAAGCTAGTCAAGTTTAAGTGGGGCGAGGACGAGAATGATTGTACATGGGAGACAGAGGAGAGCATTAGGAAGGCATATCCAGAACTCTTTGCCTGGTAAGACTTACTTCATAATTTAGATTTTCCGCATGCTAGGGTAGACTTGTTTTGCTTGTTGCATGTTTGATTGTTGTTTTATGATTGATAGGCATGGGAGACCTTTGTGTATGTTTTGATTAGGGAATTTCGGGGGCGAAATTTCTTAAGGGGGGGGGGGGGGGGGGAGAGTGTAACGACCCGTATTCTTCACATCATAGGATTGTAGAATATTTATTTCTTTCCCGTATGAAGTCGTATGGTCATGTAACTTTGGGAAACATCCATTAGAGTCATTTCCCATGTTCATGATTTTTGTCGATTTTTAAATGACCATTTTGCCCTTAGTTAGTACTGTTTTGGCCATAACTTTTGATTGGAAAGGAATTTTGACCTGAAACCACTTCCATTAGATTCATTTGATAGTTTACCTTTCCGTAGAGTGGTCATAATAGCCAAACGGACTTACCGTTTGGGAGATATGGCTGAAATAACGTTTGGAGGGTGAAAAACTGCTTAACCGGGCCAAATCGGGTGATTAGTGAGTAGGCCCATAACCCATTTCGGGATTAGGGTTATGGGAAGGCTGAAATGAGATAGAGGATCATTCCATTTCAGTTTTCTAGCCTCCACTTATCACCAAGGAACCCTAAAAATGGCCTCCAACCTCTAAATCACCTCCAAATCACCTTTTGGTCAAGGATTTGGCTTAGCAACCCCTAATCAAGGAAGATCAACATCAAAGCAACATTGGAGCTGCTGTTTAGCACAGGGATTCACATCAAATCAGAGATTTTTTTCAGATCTTAGTTTATTTTGTGGCTAAGGTGAGTGATTTGCATAGTTTTGCACTAATTATGGTTAATTAGGGATGATTAGTGTTAATTAGCGAATTTAAACATAATAAAATTTTGGAAAAATGTTTATAAAATTCGGAATGATGATTTAGACCTTTGATATGAATTTGGGTTAATTTGGTTAAGTTTTGCTAATCCTATCATTAATTTCACCTAAACATGCTTAAGGGGAAATATGGGATTTTGGGGTATGTTTGATCCATTTTATCCTATTATATTGATGTTTTGATGTTTGTGGTTGACTATATATGTTCCTATGAATGTATGGTATGCTTTGTGACTGATTAGAATAGTCGGAATGGTCGAAAACGCCGTTGAGGGGTGTAAACAACTCGCTGGACAAGGTGCAGGAGTTCGGATCGGATGGGGATTGAGGGTCGATCGGATCGCCCTATGGGATCGTGGGACATCACCACGAGTCGAGTCATCTCCTCCGAGCCGAACCATCTGCGCAAGGCCCACGAGCACCAACCGTGAACTGCTACCCGATCCGATCCACTCGTGCTTCGTATCACGATCCGACTAGAGGAAAGCAGCATCCACGATCCGATGCACTACGAGACGCCGATCCGAACCGGGGAATCCACGAGCTGGAGGAGCGCGACCCGACCCGTATGGGGTATTCCGATCTGAACCGAGGAGAGGAGCACAATCTGAAGCAAAGAGAAAGAGGACCGCGATGACGATCCGAACCGTGGCGTGCTGAAGAGAAAATCTGATCCAAATGGGGTATGGAAGGCCGAACCGAACCAATGAAGACTGATAACCCGAGATGCAAAGGTGATCCAAATGAAGGGTATTGACTTAGGATCCAGATAGGAACCAATGAGTGGACTTCATGAGTTGGACTTTGCTGCGGGACGTGTGCTAAGGAGTTGTCGACGTTCATAACTTCGATTCACCACTAAAAAGGAATGATGGGCTACTTATCAGTGCAGTAGGGTCATTATGACCTGAGGGGCAAGGTGATGGTAGCAAGACTACGTTATCAGTGCAGTAGGGTCATTATGACCTAAGGGGCAAGGTGATGCGTAGTAAGACTATGAGCCAGCGCAGATGGGGTGAACAACTCCATGGGGCAAGTGGACATAGTAAGGATTGGTAAGGCTATGAGCCAGCGCAGATGGGGTGAATAACTCCATAGGGCAAGTGGACATAGCGAGGAATCCGTGGCTATGTTATCAGTGCAGTGAAGCCATTTATGACTTCATGGGGCAGAGTGATCGTAGCAAGGCATGTTGGGTGATCGAAGTGGTGAATATCGTATGCTTTACGCACTGAGTGAGGGATGTGAGGATGGATGTTATGTTTGATTGTTTGCCACCTCTATGACATGCACACCTCCCCCACCTCCGTATCTTTGCACCGTTTGATATGATACCTTAGAGTGTTGTACAGTATGTAGTGCTAACTCTTTGGTTGCAGGTACAGGTTAAGGTATGTTTTAGTCTACCTGTTATTGTTCACTTTAGATGCTTATCGCTCATACCAGGCTTTATGTCTGACCCAGAGTTTTATGTCTCCTCTTATTACTCTGGGTGCTCACACGAGCAGACTAGAGACAGGTCAGCTGGTGATGCGCGAGTAGCTGATTCGGAGGCGGGCAGGAGGCTTCCACGTATGATATATATATACACATTCTCCCTGTGTTGTTGGTGGTCGCTACTTGGGCATTAGTAGTGTACCTCCTTTATCTTACTTTTGCTTTGAGACAGTTTGAAAGTTGTAATAAGCTGTATTTTGGATTTCTGCTGCTATGATGTTTAGTTCTAGTTTTCAGCTTATGCACTGTCTCTCCTGTTTTATGTCAAGTATGTTATTATTATATTTTATTCTATGCGCTGTGAGACATTCTACAGGTTCTTTGTATGTTCATTTCCTTCTTCCCTTTCCTTCTCACGACCCGTTCCGTGCTAACTGGACATGTGTACAGCGCACTTTTGGAGTAAATGTCGGTTGGTGCGGGGCGGGCCGTCACAGGAATCCAACTGGATTCCTCAACATTTATTTTACTGTGATTCATATATTGTGATATATGATGTGATATATAATCTGTTGTTGATTATATGTGTTTGGATGATATTTATCGTTGTTATATGGTATGTTAAATACCATAAGAAATACTGGATATGGGAAAGGGGATTTTCAAAGTGTATTTTGGAAATGAATTATTTATATAAAATCGATGGATTTTATATAGAAAAGGAAAAGGATTTTTATAAAAGAAATATTTATAAAATCAAAGGATAAGTTAGAATAAAAGGAAATCATTTGTAAAGTGAAGAACCGTTACTAAAAGTAAATCTTTATAAATGAATAGTTTATACGAAAAGGTGTTAATCGAATTAGTTATTCGAATAGAAAAAAGGAAGTTATCGAATAAAGTTAAAAGGAGGTATTCGAATATAGTTTAGCCAAAAGGAGTTATTCGTTCAGAATTCATCGAATAGAATTAAGTGATTAGAGTTAATCAAACAGAGTTAATCAAAAATAGTTAATCAGGTAGGGTTAACCAGTTAGAGTTAATTGGTTAGAGTAAATCGGTTAGGTTAAACCATTAGGGTAAACTAGTTAGAGTTAAATAGTTAGTGTTAATCAGTTAAAGTAAATCGATAGAGTTATATCGAACTAGAATTTATTGAATAGAGTTAAATCGGACTAGAGTTAAGCAAATGAGTTAATCGAATATAGTTTATTCGAATGAAATAAAGGAGTTAATCGATGTTAGTTTAATCGATTAGAGTTAAAGTAAGTGAGTTAATCGAATATAGTTTATTCGAATATAATAAAGGAGTTAATCGAATATATAGTTTATTCAAATAGAATTAAAAGAGTTATCGAATATAGTTTATTCGATAGGAGTTAAGTGGATAGAATAAATTGAATAGAGTTATCGAATATACCTTATCGAAGGAAAGAATTATAGAATAGAAAAGATTTGAAAGAGAGTTACGTAAGGAAGTTTGTTAAAGAATTAGAAGGGTGAACTTTGTCTATTTCAAGGTTAGAAACGTTGTTCAGTTAAGGTCTGAGAGGTAGTATTACCCCATCTTGATTAACTTCATTTTTAACCAAGGAATGGCTAAGGTTCGATAGTAAAGGATGGTTAAGTGAATTTAGTAATTAAAGGAAATGGTTTGAGTTGGCATCGCGATGGTTTGTTTAAACATCTGTCTAAGTCCAATGTAGAAGCTTTGGAAATGTTTTCCAAATAAGAAACCAGAAATGTTTTATAATAAAGAAAACAAGAAATGGAAATGTTTTCCATTATTAATAACGTATATTTTCCAAATTTAGAAAATAAGAAATATTGATTATAGGGAAACAGGAGATAAGTAAATTAATGAAATAAAGAGATAAAAGTTGAATGATGTTTGATCGATATAAATTTCCATTTAGAAATAATATCGTTGTTTGCACACCTGTTTTTCTTCGATAGTTAAATCACAGACTATCAAAGTTTTGACCATTTTAACGTTGTTAATATGGAGAGACCAATTGGATTATTATCCAAAGAACCACTCTGTATTGGCATAAGCGTTGCGAATCATATATGCCAAAGGAAAATGAAGACGGAGTTATGCAAAGGCTATCATGTTTATAGAATAGTGCCTTCGGTTCATCCTGTTCCTGGATGACTTGTATGGACGGATGTCTGACAGAGTATTTCCAGACGATCACGTATACTGATTTCTCCAACCATACCAAGAGTGGAAGCGGAGAAGGAAACTTCTTTTAGCTAACACATAATGTATTGTTGAGGACGTCAATCGGTGATTTGATGGATTTGATGATGTGGCATTCAAAGTGAATCTGGTGTGATGATAAAGTGTAGCTTCTAGCCTCATCAACCGGTAAATGACAGAAATCGGGCAGGCAGCATGGCTAAGTTGGTCGCACCGAAGTAGGGTGTATAATCACCTGATCTAGAGTTTCATTTACTTCTAAAAATCTATTGTTGATGCTGTCCCATTCGGGAAACGGTTGCTGATCCCAACCGTTGGTGATATACACTCGATACACTCAAGCGAAATGAGTGGTCGGTCATGTGTGGCCAGGTTGCAAGATGTTCTTATTGAACCAAGTGTATTCCTCTCTAGAGGTACACTAGCGAAAGGTGGTTCCATACCTTGTCATAGCTAGAAATCCATTACCCAATACGTGCTTGCGGTTTTGATTGTATACTATATATGTAGAACGTGAGATGAAAGCGTTTCTGCTAGATGATTATTATATTGTGTTGATAGACATTATTATAATATCAAAAGGTTGTTGATATAAAGATATTTTGGATTCTCATAAGGGAAAAAACCCGTTCCGTTATACGGCGTGGTCTATGAGATATCGATTACCTGCTTGAACTGTTTTAAACTGTTTTACTCATACCAGTCCCATGACTGACCCGGAGTTTATTTGTTTGTTTCCCTAAACTCTTGGGTGCCTAAATTTGTACGGGCAGTCAAGTTGTCGGGATTTACAGATATACTGGAAGAGCTTGGAGCAGGAGGCTTCAGAATCATATAGCTATAGTTTATTTCCGCTGTGTTTGTAAGTGTTGTACCTTGATAATGATGTATATTCAAGTACAGATATTATATTTCAAGATTATGTTATATAATATATTTATTCTTTCCGATGTGAGATCCGTGTTACTCTGATGTTATTTTCTTCTTCTTCTTCTATTCTAAGTTTCTATCTTATCTTTCGTCACCCTCTAATTTCTTTCACTAATGACTGGTATTTTTTGACGCTTGGTTAGTCATCATTGAGTTTATGGTGATAACCAAAGTCATCAAAATCCCGGGTCGTTACAGTTGGTATCAGATCTTAAGTTAAGAATTACCTTGGCTCTGTGGTGTGACTCAGTAGAGATGGGGTTAGTAATACACTAGATTGAGTTTAAGTGTATATATACGAGTGAACGTATTTGTAGATGATATAAAAATAATTTTATATTGTGGAGATTTATTGGTTGAGTCGTTTATGAGTTCTGGTCAATCAGTTTGATCCACTGTATCGGTAGGAGTTTATAAACACTCGAATACGATGGGTCGACACGATATGTTTTGAAAAGAGGGTAAATTAAAATAAGTTTACCCAAGGTATATCTTGGTATAGAGAAGATATATATATCAAAATTATAATATATTGGATATATTGGTTGTTATTATAATCGAGTAAGATTATAAAAGTAAAATGGTTATATATATAACCAAGTAGAATTCGTATGAGTGTTACGAAGCGAATCAAATCTGAAATGTAAACCAGAAATTGAATTAAAATTCTAGAAAATTGGATAAGTGTTTGTAAATGGATTTGGATTAAAAATAAGGAAAATTTAAGATCATGGTCGATTTTAAATTGTTTTACAAGCAGTGTGAATTATATTTTGAAATGAATTTCAAAGTGGAAATGTTTAGAAATGGTTTAATAGTATTGAACTCACTTCGATCACTGGAAAATAGATTCCGATGATGACAGCTGCATCATCAGTATTCATTTTCGAGTTATAAGTGACGAATTACTACCAGAGATATTGTTTTGAATTTGTTTTGGGAAAGACAAGTTGTGTTGAATTTCAAATGGGATTTATAATATAGAATTTGATATATAGATTTGAATAATAGAAGTGATATAAAATTTGAATAGAAATTGAATATAATTAACTAAGTCGAAGAGGAATTAGTTAATCGAGTTTCGAATTTGAAGTTGAACTTTGAAAGGTGAATTGGATTTGTAAATGTATATTCGAAATCAAATATAGAACTTAAGTTTGAAATTTGGATTCAAATTAGTTAATAAGCAAGTTAAATATATATTTGAACATGTCATGTTCAAATATAAAAGTGAAATAGACTAAAAATTTAATTAACAAACTAATTAGCGAATTGAGTTAAAACAATCAGGTATAGTTAAAATAGATTAGGCAGGTATAAATATACATGAGATAGGTATGGATAAGGTATGAAGGTATATAAATAGAATGCTCAACGAAAAGGTATGTATTTAATTCATATATGAGATTTTATGCGCCGTATCGGCTAGCCTCTTGGCTTTTTCTTTTTCTTTTGGATTGGTAAGGGCCATGGGAGGCTATTTGAAATATCCCGATGCTCCTGGTACAAAGGAGGTTATGGCGAATTTTTCCGGGAATTTAAGGAGTTAGAATATTTTTAAGATAATTTGATAGTTAGAAATCAACGTACCGATATATATATATATATATATATATATATATATAAGTCGATAAGGAAATGAACTTAGAAATAGAATAGTAAAATAAAAAAGGAAGACTAGGAATAAAACCCGTAAGAATAGAAAGAGAAAGTGTATACGTGTTTAAAAGTGAATAAGTAATTGTATGGTATTGATTATTCGAGTAAGTAGTCATATCTGTTTTGACGTTATAAATGTTATTCAGTCAAGGTCTGAGAGGTAGTTATACCCCAACTTGATTGATTTCATTATTAACAAATAAATAGTAAGATTTCAGGTTCGAAGATCAATGTTGAATAAGAGTTAGTTGAATATAGTATTTGGGTTGTCGTAACGATGTTTTACACAACAACCGTTTTAACCCAAATAAGTGTAAGCTTGGAAATATAATAAAGAATATTTCCTAAGTATAGAAATAAACGAGATCAGAAAAGAGATAAGTAATTGGAATATTTTCCAATTATAAATAGCATATATTTTCTAAGATTTAGAAAATAAAGGAAGGCGATATTCGGAAATGTTTTCCAAATAATGTAAAAGGCCAATATGGTTATTGAAAATATTTGGCTAACAAATATTGATAAAGAAATAGAGTAGTGATTTAACTAATGGAATATTAAGTGCTCAGTGACATGTTCAAAAAGGAAAATTTGATTTTTTGAAAAGAGTAAACTATTTGAAATTTCCCAGGGAAAGACTGTTTGAATTAAAAACAAATTTAACAGAAATTTGTGAAAACAAAATTGTATTAAAGTAAAGCCAGTAAAGTGGGAACGGAGATTGAATTAGAATGATATCAAGACAAATTAGATTGTGAGATTCAAATTTGAAGTGAAATGTGATAATCAAGTTAAGGATTCGGGATCAAGAACAAAACTTGCGTTTGAAATGATAATTGGCTCGGATATAAGCGAATGGTTGTGTTGTGGGTAAAAGAAGATTAGAATTTGATTGGGATGACCCTTGTATCCGCTGAATTGATAACAGGTGGAAAGGATATAATGATATGCCGACAAAAGGTACAAGTTTATATTTCTATTGGATATAAGATTTATGAGCCGAATTGGCAAGCCGCTTGGTTGTTTGATTTTCTTTTGGGATGGAGATGGCCTAGAGAGGCGAGTTAGAGTTTGACCGATTAACCACTACAAAGGAGGTGCTGGCGAAATTTTTCGAAAAGTTAAGGAGTTAGAAAAATTTCAGGATTTTTGAAAATTTTCGTTGATAAGAATTAATAATTTAAACTGAAATTAAATTGGTTCAGTTGAAACTGGAGTTAAGAAGTGAACAAATATGTTCTAACCAGTCGATAGGGTCGTTCTCTAACTTTTAGCAATTTCGAGGACGAAATTATTTTAAGTGGGAAAGATTGTAATGACCCGCATTGGCAGAGGTATTATAATTAATTTATTCAATTATATAAATAGTGATATAGTGAATTTAATGGTCATGGAATTAAATAATGGTGAACATTTAATTTAAATAATAAATTAAATAATATATTTAATTTTGAAATAATCAGAATTGGCTGAAATGGCGATATGGTGTGAGCTAGATCATCTGTGATATTTAATTCAGTTTAGAATTTGAATAAAAAATATGTTATTTGAACGTCGATTTGAACGTATAATTATATTATAAATATAATCGAGCTTGAAATGACGCTACAGTTCGTAATTTGGCGATTCGAACTTCAACTGAATGTACAGGATTCGTTTTAAGCCGGATTTCTGTGAAACAAGAAACGTTGGGAGCTGGTGAAGTATATTTTTCTAATGGAAGAGAAAAATCGGGATTTCGTCCTGTAGATTGTGAGTTGTGTCCAAATCAAATTATAAAATAGTCGCTATAGAATCATTTATCGACCATAACAGTTTATTCGATATAACTAGATACTGGTTTCGAATTTAGACAAGGTTCTTTTGAGACATAGTGATAATTTAATTTTTAAAATTGTACTGTAATTTTTAATTAATTAAATAAGCACCTTTTTATTTGGAGTATTTTGCACCCTTAACCAGCATTTTGGGGTTTCACAGAGTAATTTAACGGACCGATATTATTATATTTTTGGGATCGTGACACCTTGCTCATCACAACGGTATGTTTATTTCTGTCTATAGCCGTTCGTAAGAACTTCACTTTGAAATAATAGATATCCATGCCACAACAACCTTCAAATATACATGTATTTACATATTATAATATGATAGTAACGTGGAGACAAAAGTTGGTGAAGTAACGTGTGGAAAAGAAAGGCTCCGTAACATACACTACTGTTTAACAGTAACGTGCCGTAAGTTTCTACCTTTCAACAAATCGTATTTAAAGTGGAAAACGAGATCTAAAAACCCGAAAGCTTTAGAGACTTCCACAAATTTAAATCTCCACCGAATCATAGAATTTCGGATCAATGAAAATCCTGAATTGGAAGGCTTTGAGCTAGTAGGTTTTACGGGTATGAACAGTGCCGGGTGCAGGGTCGGTTACTGGCTCGAGCTAAGTACTACCATGACCTGGGTATATTTCAACAAGCAGGACGTTATGGTTGAGGAGGACCTGCGTGAAGGGTGGAAGAGCGAAAGAAGAGAAGCGATTTGGTGACGGAGCAGTTGGAAGCAGCGATGAAACTGGGATGTGCGGTTTTCCAGTACCACACCCGTTTTGATTTAAGGGGATGAATGTATCATCGTGGTTAGGCATTGCAAGAGAATTGGATGAATTGACTTTTGCTGTGTTTTAAATGAATTAGTATAAGTAGAAGAGGAGAGATGAGTGGAGGATGAAGGCGCCGATGTTTGTAAGGAACGGGAGAGTGATGTAGGAGAAGGAACTGTTTACATGGGTGCGCAAAGATTAAATGGTCCGGGCTATGAGGGTGAGGTCCAACAAAAATTCTAATTTAAGTATTTAATTAAATTTTATAATGCGAATAAACTTGTAACTTTACCATACTTTATCTGAATTCCACGAAAAAAGATCCATTGGGATCGTATGGACGGTGGCTACACAGTGGGACCGACTGGGACTGGAATGGGGCTCGTTACAATTTATAGCAAATTAAATTGTCTGTCTGAAACAAGCAATAGTTATCGTTATTAACGATGATCGTCCAATGTGAGTAAATCTCACTAACTCTGAAAAGTTTATAATTTCATGTTGTATTTTTAGAACTGTTAAATATTGGCTGATTGACTGTGTGTTGACTGTTTGATTGAACTGCTAATCAGTTAGTTGAATTTCTATATTGATTCTGTTTAACAGAATATATCATATGGAACTGAAAGTGGTGTTATATATATTGTTTAACTTCTGTGATGCAGGGAGACAGGTTGGAGGAATCCAACTGGATTCCTCAACATTTATTTTACTGTGATTCATATATTGTGATATATAATCTGTTGTTGATTATATGTGTTTGGATGATATTTATCGTTGTTATATGGTATGTTAAATACCATAAGAAATACTGGATATGGGAAAGGGGATTTTCAAAGTGTATTTTGAAAATGAATTATTTATATAAAATCGATGGATTTTATATAGAAAAGGATAAGGATTTTTATAAAAGAAATATTTATAAAATCAAAGGATAAGTTAGAATAAAAGGAAATCATTTGTAAAGTTAAGAACCGTTACTAAAAGTAAATATTTATAAATGAATAGTTTATTCGAAAAGGAGTTAATCGAATTAGTTATTCGAATAGAATAAAGGAAGTTATCGAATAAAGTTAAAAGGAGGTATTCGAATATAGTTTAGCCAAAAGGAGTTATTCGATCAAAATTTATCGAATAGAATTAAGTGATTAGATTTAATCAAACAGAGTTAATCAGGTAGGGTTAACCAGTTAGAGTTAATTGGTTAGAGTAAATCAGTTAGCTTAAACCATTAGGGTAAACCAGTTAGAGTTAAACAGTTAGTGTTAATCAGTTAAAGTAAATCGATAGAGTTATATCGAACTAGAATTTATTGAATAGAGTTAAATCGGACTAGATTTAAGCAAATGAGTTAATCGAATATAGTTTATTCGAATAGAATAAAGGAGTTAATCGATGTTAGTTTAATCGATTAGAGTTAAAGCAAATGAGTTAATCGAATATAGTTTATTCGAATAGAATAAAGGAGTTAATCGAATAAATAGTTTATTCAAATAGAATTAAAAGAGTTATCGAATATAGTTTATTCGATAGGAGTTAAGTGAATAGAATAAATTGAATAGAGTTATCGAGTATACCTTATCGAAGGAAAGAATTGTCGAATAGAAAAGATTTGAAAGAGAGTTACGTAAGGAAGTTTGTTAAAGAATTAGAAGGGTGAACTTTGTCTATTTCAAGGTTAGAAACGTTGTTCAGTTAAGGTCTGAGAGGTAGTATTACCCCAACTTGATTGACTTCATTTTTAACTAAGGAATGGCTAAGGTTCGATAGTAAAGGATGGTTAAGTGAATTTAGTAATTAAAGGAAATGGTTTGAGTTGGCATCGCGATGGTTTGTTTAAACATCTGTCTAAGTCCAATGAAGAAGCTTTGGAAATGTTTTCCAAATAAGAAACCAGAAACGTTTTCTAATAAAGAAAACAAGATATGGAAATGTTTTCCATTGTTAATAACGTATATTTTCCAAATTTAGAAAATAAGAAATATTGAATATAGGTAAACAGGAGATAAGTAAATTAATGAAATAAAGAGATAAAAGTTGAATGATGTTTGATCGATATGAATTTCCATTTGGAAATAATATCGTTGTTTGCACACCTGTTTTTCTTCGATAGTTAAATCACAGACTATCGAAGTTTTGACCATTTTAACGTTGTTAATATGGAGAGACCGGTTGGATTATTATCCAAAGAACCACTCTGTATTGGCATAAGCGTTGCGAATCATATATGCCAAAGGAAAATGAAGACGGAGTTATGCAAGGGCTATCCTGTTTACAGAATAGTGCCTTCGGTTCATCCTGTTCCTGGATGACTTGTATGGACGGATGTCTGACAGAGTATTTCCAGACGATCACGTATATTGATTTCTCCAACCATACCAAGAGTGGAAGCGGGGAAGGAAACTTCTTTTAGCTAACACATAATGTATTGTTGAGGACGTCAATCGGTGATTTGATGGATTTGATGATGTGGCATTCAAAGTGAATCTGGTGTGATGATAAAGCGTAGCTTCTAGCCTCATCAATCGGTAAATGACAGAAATCGGGCAGGCACCATGGCTAAGTTGGTCGCACCGAAGTAGGGTGTATAATCACCTGATCTAGAGTTTCATTTACTTCTAAAAATCTATTGTTGATGCTGTCCCATTCGGGAAACGGTTGCTGATCCCAACCGTTGGTGTTATACACTCGATACACTCAAGCGAAATGAGTGGTTGGTCATGCGTGGCCAGGTTGCAAGATATTCTTGTTGAACCCAGTGTATTCCTCTCTAGAGGTACACTAGCGAAAGGTGGTTCCATACCTTGTCATAGCTGGAAATCCATTACCCAATACGTGCTTGCGGTTTTGATGGTATACTATATATGTAGAACGTGAGATGAAAGCGTTTCTGCTAGATGATTATTATATTGTGTTGATAGACATTATTATAATATCAAAAGGTTGTTGATATAAAGATATTTTGGATTCTCATAAGGGAAAAAAACCCATTCCGTTATACGGCGTGGTCTTATGAGATATCGATTACCTGCTTGAACTGTTTTAAACTGTTTTACTCATACCAGTCCCATGACTGACCCGGAGTTTATTAGTTTGTTTCCCTAAACTCTTAGGTGCCTAAATTTGTACGCCAGTCAAGTTGTCGGGATTTACAGATATACTGGAAGAGCTTGGAGCAGGAGGCTTTAGAATCATATAGTTATAGTTTATTTCCGATGTGTTTGTAAGTGTTGTACCATGATAATGATGTATATTCAAGTACAGATATTATATTTCAAAATTATGTTATATAATATATTTATTCGTTCCGCTGTGAGATCCGTGTTACTCTGATGTTATTTTCTTCTTCTTCTTCTATTCTAAGTTTCTATCTTATCTTTCCTCACCCTCTAATTTCTTTCACTAAAGACTGGTATTTTTTGACGTTTGGTTAGTCATCATTGAGTTTATGGTGATAACCAAAGTCGTCAAAATCCCGGGTCGTTACAGTTGGTATCAGATCTTAAGTTAAGAATTACCTTGGCTCTGTGGTGTGACTCAGTAGAGATGGGGTTAGTAATACACTAGATTGAGTTTGAGTGTATATATACGAGTGAACGTATTTATAGATGATATAAAAATAATTTTATATTGTGGAGATTTATTGGTTTAGTCGTTTATGAGTTCTGGTCAATCAGTTTGATCCACTGTATCTGTAGGAGTTTATAAACACTCGAATACGATGGGTCGACACGATATGTTTTGAAAAGAGGGTAAATTAAAATAAGTTTACCCAAGGTATATCTTGGTATAGAGAAGATATATATATCAAAATTATAATATATTGGATATATTGGTTGTTATTATAATCGAGTAAGATTATAAAAGTAAAATGGTTATATATATAACCAAGTAGAATTTGTATAAGTGTTAAGAAGCGAATCAAATCTGAAATGTAAACTAGAAATTGAATTAAAATTCTGGAAAATTGGATAAGTGTTTGTAAATGGATTTGGATTAAAAATAAGGAAAATTTAAGACCTTGGTCGATTTTAAATTGTTTTACAAGCAGTGTGAATTATATTTTGAAATGAATTTCAAAGTGGAAATGTTTAGAAATGGTTTAATAGTATTGAACTCACTTCGATCGCTCGAAAATAGATTCCGATGATGATAGCTGCATCATCAGTATTCATTTTCGAGTTATAAGTGACGAATTACTACCAGAGATACTGTTTTGAATTTGTTTTGGGAAAGACAAGTTGTGTTGAATTTCAAATGGGATTTATAATATAGAATTCGATATATAGATTTGAATAATAGAAGTGATATAAAATTTGAATAGAAATTGGATATAATTAACTAAGTCGAAGAGGAATTAGTTAATCGAGTTTCGAATTTGAAGTTGAACTTTGAAAGGTGAATAGGATTTGTAAATGTATATTCGAAATCGAATATAGAACTTAAGTTTGAAATTTGGATTCAAATTAGTTAATAAGCAAGTTAAAATATATTTGAACATGTCATGTTCAAATATAAAATTGAAATAGACTAAAGAGTTAATTAACAAACTAATTAGCGAATTGAGTTAAAACGATCAGGTATAGTTAAAATAGATTGGGCAGGTATAAATATACATGAGATAGGTATGGATAAGGTATGGAGGTATATAAATAGAATGCTCAACGAAAAGGTATGTATTTAATTCATATATGATATTTTATGCGCCGTATCGGCTAGCCTCTTGGCTTTTTCTTTTTCTTTTGGATTGGTAAGGGCCATGGGAGGCTATTTGAAATATCCCCATGCTCCTGGTACAAAGGAGTTTATGGCGAATTTTTCCGGGAATTTAAGGAGTTAGAATATTTTTAAGATAATTTGATAGTTAGAAATCAACGTATCGATATATATATATATATATATATATATAAGTCGATAAGGAAATGAACTTAGAAATAGAATAGTAAAATAAAAAAGGAAGACTAGGAATAAAACCAATAAGAATAGAAAGAGAAAGTGTATACGTGTTTAAAAGTGAATAAGTAATTGTATGGTATTGATTATTCGAGTAAGTAGTCTTATCTGTTTTGACGTTATAAATGTTATTCAGTCAAGGTCTGAGAGGTAGTTATACCCCCAACTTGCTTGATTTCATTATTAACAAATAAATAATAAGATTTCAGGCTCGAAGATCAATGTTGAATAAGAGTTAGTTGAATATAGTATTTTGGTTGTCGTAACGATGTTTTACACAACATCCGTTTTAACCCAAATAAGTGTAAGCTTGGAAATATATTAAAGAATATTTCCTAAGTATAGAAATAAACGAGATCGGAAAAGAGATAAGTAATTGGAATATTTTCCAATTATAAATAGCATATATTTTCTAAGGTTTAGAAAATAAAGGAAGGCGATATTCGCAAATGTTTTCCAAATAATGTAAAAGGCCAATATGGTTATTGAAAATATTTGGTTAACAAATATTGATAAAGAAATAAAGTAGTGATTTAACTAATGGAATATTAAGGGCTCAGTGACATGATCGAAAAGGAAAATTTGATTTTTTGAAAAGAGTAAACTATTTGAAAACTCCCAGGGAAAGACTGTTTGAAATAAAAACAAATTTAACAGAAATTTGTGAAAACAAAATTGTATTAAAGTAAAGCCAGTAAAGTGGTAACTGAGATTGAATTAGAATGATATCAAGACAAATTGGATTGTGAGATTCAAATTTGAAGTGTAATGTGATAATCAAGTTAAGGATTCGGGATCAAGAACAAAACTTGAGTTTGAAATGATAATTGGCTCGGATATAAGCGAATAGTTGTGTTGTGGGTAAAAGCAGATTGTAATTTGATTGGGATGACCCTTGTATCCGCTGAATTGATAACAGGTGGAAAGGATATAATGATATGCCAACAAAAGGTACAATTTTATATTTCTATTGGATATAAGATTTAGGAGCCGAATTGGCAAGCCGCTTGGCTGTTTGATTTTCTTTTGGGATGGAGATGGCCTAGAGAGGCGAGTTAGAGTTTGACCGATTAACCGGTACAAAGGAGGTGCTGGCGAAATTTTTCGAAAAGTTAAGGAGTTAGAAAATTTTTAGGATTTTTGAAAATTTTCGTTGATAAGAATAAATAATATAAATTGAAATTAAATTGGTTCAGTTGAAACTGGAGTTAAAAAGTGAACAAATATGTTCTAACCAGTCGATAGGGTCGTTCTCTAACTTTTAGCAATTTCGAGGACGAAATAATTTTAAGTGGGGAAGATTGTAATGACCCGCATTGGCAGAGGTATTATAATTAATTTATTTAATTATATAAATAGTGATATAGTGAATTTAATGGTCGTGGAATTAAATAATGGTGAACATATAATTTAAATAATAAATTGAATAATATATTTAATTTTGAAATAATCAGAATTGGCTGAAATGGCGATATGGTGTGAGCTGGATCATCTGTGATATTTAATTCAGTTTATAATTTGAATTAGAATAACGAATATATTATTTGAACGTCAGTTTGAACGTATAATTATATTATAAATATAATCGAGATTGGAATGGCGCTGCAGTTCGTAATTTGGCGATTCGAACTTCAACTAAATGTACATGATTCGTTTTAAGCTGGATTTCTGTGAAACAAGAAACGTTGGGAGCTGGTGAAGTATATTTTTCTAATGGAAGAGAAAAATCGGGATTTCGTCGTGTAGATTGTGAGTTGTGTCCAAATCAAATTTTAAAATAGTCGCTATAGAATCGTTTATCGACCATAACAGTTTATTCGATATAACTAGATACTAGTTTCGAATTTAAACAAGGTTCTTTTGAGACATAGTGATAATTTGATTTTTAAAATTTTACTGTAATTTTTAATTAATTAAATAAGCAACCTTTTATTTGGAGTATTTTGCACCCTTAACCAGCATTTTGGGGTTTCAAAGAGTAAGTTAACGGACCGATATTATTATATTTTTGGGATCGTGACACCTTGCTCATCACAACGGTATGTTTATTTCTGTCTATAGCAATTCGTAAGAACTTCACTTTGAAATAATGGATATCCATGCCACAACAACCTTTAAATATACATGTATTTACATATTATAATATGATAATAAGGTGGAGACAAAAGTTGGTGAAGTAACGTGTGGAAAAGAAAGGCTCCGTAACATACACTACTGTTTAACAGTAACGTGCCCTAAATTTCTACCTTTCAGCAAATCGTATTTAAAGTGGAAAACGAGATCTAAAAACCCGAAAGCTTCAGAGACTTCCACAAATTTAAATCTTCACTGAATCATAGAATTTCGAATCAATGAAACTCCTGAATTGGAAGGCTTTGAGCTAGTAGGTTTTACGGGTATGAACAGTGTCGGGTGCAGGGTCGGTTATTGGCTCGAGCTAAGTACTACCGTGACCTGGGTATATTTCAACAAGCAGGACGTTGTGGATGAGGAGGACCTGCGTGAAGGGTGGAAGAGCGAAAGAAGAGAAGCGATTTGGTGACGGAGCAGTTGGAAGCAGCGATGAAACTGGGATGTGCGGTTTTCCAGTACCACACCCGTTTTGATTTAAGGGGATGAATGTATCATCGTGGTTAGGCATTGCAAGAGAATTGGATGAATTGATTTTTGCTGTGTTTTAAATGAATTAGTATAAGTAGAAGAGGAGAGATGAGTGGAGGGTGAAGGCGCCGATGTTTGTGAGGAACGGGAGGGTGATGTAGGAGAAGGAACTGTTTACATGGGTGCGCAAAGATTAAATGGTCCGGGCTTTGAGGGTGAGGTCCAACAAAAATTCTAATTTAAGTATTTGATTAAATTTTATAATGCGAATAAACTTGTATAACTTGTAACTTTACCATACATTATCAGTATTCCATGAAACAAGATCCGTTGGGATCGTATGGATGGTGGCTACACAGTGGGACCGACTGGGAGTAAAATGGGGCTCGTTACAATTTATAGCAAAATAAATTGTCCGTCCGAAACAAGCAATGGTTATCGTTATTAACGATGATCGTCCAATGTGAGTAAATCTCACTAACTCTGAACAGTTTATAATTTCATGTTGTATTTTTAGAACTGTTAAATATTGGCTGATTGACTGTGTGTTGATTGTTTGATTGAACTACTAGTCAGTTAGTTGAATTTCTATATTTATTCTGTTTAATAGAATATATCATATGGAACTGAAAGTGATGTTATCTATATTGTTTAACATCTGTGATGTAGGGAGACAGGTTGGAGGAATCCAACTGGATTCCTCAACATTTATTTTATTGTGATTCATATATTGTGATATATGATGTGATATATAATCTGTTGTTGATTATATGTGTTTGGATGATATTTATCGTTGTTATATGGTATGTTAAATACCATAAGAAATACTAGATATGGGAAAGGGGATTTTCAAAGTGTATTTTGAAAATGAATTATTTATATAAAATCGATGGATTTTATATAGGAAAGGAAAAGGATTTTTATAAAAGAAATATTTATATAATCATAGGATAAGTTAGAATAAAAGGAAATCATTTGTAAAGTGAAGAACAGTTACTAAAAGTAAATCTTTATAAATGAATAGTTTATTCGAAAAGGAGTTAATCGAATTAGTTATTCGAATAGAATAATGGAAGTTATCGAATAAAGTTAAAAGGAGGTATTCGAATATAGTTTATCCAAAAGGAGTTATTTGATCAGAATTCATCGAATAAAATTAAGTGATTAGATTTAATCAAACAGAGATAATCAGGTAGGGTTAACCAGTTAGAGTTAATTGGGTAGAGTAAATCAGTTAGCTTAAACCATTAGGGTAAACCAGTTAGAGTTAAACAGTTAGTGTTAATCAGTTAAAGTAAATCGATAGAGTTATATCGAACTAGAATTTATTGAATAGAGTTAAATCGGACTAGAGTTAAGCAAATGAATTAATCGAAAATAGTTTATTCGAATAGAATAAAGGAGTTAATCGATGTTAGTTTAATCGATTAGAGTTAAAGCAAATGAGTTAATCGAATATCGTTTATTCGAATAGAATAAAGGAGTTAATCGAATATATAGTTTATTCGAATAGAATTAAAAGAGTTATCGAATATAGTTTATTCGATAGGAGTTAAGTGAATAGAATAAATTGAATAGAGTTATCGAGTATACCTTATCGAAGGAAAGAATTGTCGAATAGAAAAGATTTGAAAGAGAGTTACGTAAGGAAGTTTGTTAAAGAATTAGAAGGGTAAACTTTGTCTATTTCAGGGTTAGAAACGTTGTTCAGTTAAGGTCTAAGAGGTAGTATTACCCCAACTTGATTGACTTCATTTTTAACTAAGGAATGGCTAAGGTTCGATAGTAAAGGATGGTTAAGTGAATTTAGTAATTAAAGGAAATGGTTTGAGTTGGCATCGCGATGGTTTGTTTAAACATATGTCTAAGTCCAATGAAGAAGCTTTGGAAATGTTTTCCAAATAAGAAACCAGAAATGTTTTCTAATAAAGAAAACAAGAAATGGAAATGTTTTCCATTGTTAGTAACGTATATTTTCCAAATTTAGAAAATAAGAAATATTGAATATAGGGAAACAGGAGATAAGTAAATTAATGAAATAAAGAGATAAAAGTTGAATGATGTTTGGTCGATATAAATTTCCATTTGGAAATAATATCGTTGTTTGCACACCTGTTTTTCTTCGATAGTTAAATCACAGACTATCGAAGTTTTGACCATTTTAACGTTGTTAATATGGAGAGACCGGTTGGATTATTATCCAAAGAACCACTCTGTATTGGCATAAGCATTGCGAATCATATATGCCAAAGGAAAATGAAGACAGGGTTATGCAAGGGCTATCCTGTTTACAGAATAGTGCCTTCGGTTCATCCTGTTCCTGGATGACTTGTATGGACGGATGTCTGACAGAGTATTTCCAGACGATCACGTATATTGATTTCTCCAACCATACCAAGAGTGGAAGCGGAGAAGGAAACTTCTTTTAGCTAACACATAAGGTATTGTTGATGACGTCAATCGGTGATTTGATGGATTTGATGATGTGGAATTCAAAGTGAATCTGGTGTGATGATAAAGCGTAGCTTCTAGCCTCATCAACCGGTAAATGACAGAAATCGGGCAGGCAGCATGGCTAAGTTGGTCGCACCGAAGTAGGGTGTATAATCACCTGATCTAGAGTTTCATTTACTTCTAAAAATCTATTGTTGATGCTGTCCCATTTGGGAAACGGTTGCTGATCCCAACCGTTGGTGATATACATTCTATATACTCAAGCGAAATGAGTGGTCGGTCATGTGTGGCCAGGTTGCAAGATGTTCTTGTTGAACCCAGTGTATTCCTCTCTAGAGGTACACTAGCGAAAGGTGGTTCCATACCTTGTCATAGTTGGAAATCCATTACCCAATACGTGCTTGCGGTTTTGATTGTATACTATATATGTAGAACGTGAGATGAAAGCGTTTCTGCTAGATGATTATTATATTGTGTTGATAGACATTATTATAATATCAAAAGGTTGTTGATATAAAGATATTTTGGATTCTCATAAGGGAAAAAAAACCCGTTCCGTTATACGGCGTGGTCTTATGAGATATCAATTACCTGCTTGAACTGTTTTAAACTGTTTTACTCATACCAGTCCCATGACTGACCCGGAGTTTATTTGTTTGTTTCCCTTAACTCTTGGGTGCCTAAATTTGTACGGGCAGTCAAGTAGTTGGGATTTATAGATATAATGGAAGAGCTTGGAGCAGGAGGCTTCAGAATCATATAGCTATAGTTTATTTCCGCTGTGTTTGTAAGTGTTGTACCTTGATAATGATGTATATTCAAGTACAGATATTATATTTCAAAATTATGTTATATAACATATTTATTCGTTCCGCTGTGAGATCCGTGTTACTCTGATGTAATGTTCTTCTTCTTCTTCTATTCTAAGTTTCTATCTTATCTTTCCTCACCCTCTAATTTCTTTCACTAATGACTGGTATTTTTTGACGTTTGGTTAGTCATCATTAAGTTTATGGCGGTAACCAAAGTCGTCAAAATCCCGGGTCGTTACACTTATGATAACCAAAAACCTTTTGGAAATCAATACTTCTCTGATATTATAGTAATGTCTAATCACAAGTAATTTACAATCTAGCAGAACGCTTGCATCTCATGTTCCACATATATAGTATACAAATCAAAATCGCGGGCTCTTATTGGGGACTGGATTCCGACTATGACAAGGTATGGGGCTACCTGCCGATAGTGTATCTCTAGAGGCGAATACACTGGGTTCAACAAGAACGTCTTGCAACTCGGCCCACACATGACCGACCATTCATTTCGCTTCAGTGTATTGAATGTATACTACCAACGGTTGGGAGCTACCCACCGTTTCCCAAAAGGGAACAACATCGAAAATAGATAAAAGAGTGAAATGGATTTTCTCTAGATAGGTGATATACACCCTAATGGGAGCGACCCACCTAGCCCTGCTGCATTCCCGATTTCTGTCATTTCCCTGTTGATGAGGCTTGAGGGCATAACGTATCTGTTGGAACACCTGACCACCATTCACTTTGAATGCCACATCGTCATACCCGCCAAATCACAAATTGATTTCCCTAAAAATACCATGGGTATAAAGCTAAGAGAAACGAATTCCTCCGCCACCAAATGTAAGTACGTTTGAAGGTATCAACTTACGCGATCCATTAGATATACTCTGTAAGACATTCGTCCATTCACGTTGTCCTCGGACCAGACAAACAGAAGGCACTATTCTGTAAACAGGATAGCCCTTGCATAACTCCGTCTTCACTTAATTTCATCATATTTGATCGCAAAGGTAATGTCCATACAGAGTGGTTTTCAGATAATGAATCTGATTGTGGTCTCTCCGTATTAACGACGGAAAAATGGTCAAAACTTTCGATAGTCGGTGATTTAACTCTCAAAGAAAATAGGTGTACAACCAACTATCTTATTTCCAGATAGAAATTCGATCGATCAATCATCAACCAACACTGATCTCCTTTAATTTAATTTATCATTAATTTATTCATTTCCCATATCTATATATTTGTAAATTCTTATTTTCTAAATTTAGAAAATATACTTTATTAGTCATTGGAAAACATTCCCATATTTGCTCCATTCCTTATTTCCTATATTAGAAAACATTTCTGATTCTTATTTGGAAAACATTTCCAAAACTCCTTCATTTGATTTAAACAGATGTTTAAATAAAACATCTCTAAGCCAATTCAAACCATTACGCTCATTAACTAAATTCACTTAGCAAACCTTCACTATCGAACCTTAACCATTCCTTAGTTAAAAACGAAGTCAATCACGTTAGGGTATAATTACCTGTCAGACCTTAACTGAACAACAATTCTAAGCTTGAAATAGACAAAGTTCACCTTTTAAATCCTTAATAACTTCCTTACGTAGCTCTCAGATTCTATTTACGAATCTACTTCTTTTACAGAAATCATTTTGATTACAACAATAGTGTTAAAAACCCATACCTTCGAAATATAATAAATTAAATATAACTTCTATTTCTTAATTTGAATAAACAAACAAACAACTAATTTGTAAATAAATAAATCTTGATTTAAAAAAGGAAATAGAATAGCACTTTCCCTAATTCGATATAATCGAATTTCAACTTAAAACTCTCTCTTTCGAATAATCTCTATTCGATAACTACCTTTCGAATAACCATATTCGATTATCTCTTTCTTTCGAATAACCTATATTCGAATATCCTTTTCTTCGAATAATTTATATTCGATTAACTCTCTTCTTCAAATAACTTATATTCGATCAACTCTCTTCTTTGAATAACTTATATTCGATCAACTCTCTTCTTCGAATAAGTTATATTCGATCATCAAATATCGGTTTCCAACCGAATACTCATTATCTAGTTAAATCCTGATTTTTATTCAATATATACTTCTTTAAATAAATTATTTCGTAACATCTGGCCCAGTTGAATTCTAATTACCAGTCTTTATATATTTTATTTAATTTTATTCATATTTCGATCATTAAAATACATTCCATCATTTCCTTTTTTAAGACAACTCAACCTTCCCATTTTACACTCACTTTTGGATTTGAAATCTCAATTATCCACTAATAATAATATTTTTAATTCATTTATAAACATTTTTTTATACATCACAACACTTGTCTTCATTTTTAAACAAGTTATTTATTTCTAACCATTTTAAATTCCATTTCTATTTAACTTCTATTTCAAAACCCCAATTTGATTTATTTCTAAAATCTTAACTCAATTCCATTTTTCACGTTGAATGTGAAGAATATCCCTTTATGAAATCACTTTAGTTTGATTTCGTATTTTAAAACAATATCCTAATTCCAACTTCTATTTATAGATTTATCTATACGAAATCTTCTTTTAATTTCTAACACTTAAATCTCATTTAAAATTCCCTTTATAAATGTTGAGTTCACATTCTATTTAAAATATTAGTGCTAAAAACCGATCTCTACTTATCTATTGAAGTTCAGATTTATATATTCCATTTATCAAAAAAAATATTCTTTTTAATTTATAAACATCATTTATAAATTTATTTGCTCAATTTATCTGTTAAAACAGGTTTTATATTTAAAATCTACTTTGTAACCATCTTCTCGTTGTTCTTTTATATCTTCTCAATTCTCTTTTATAATTCTATTTATTTCCCTAAATAATTTCTTTTATAATTCAATTTGATTTCCGAATTAATTCCTTTCAATTCTATTTGTTTTCCTAAATATTATATTTACTCCATAAAGTTCATTATTTATTTCTTATTAATTCCATTTAGTATTTTAACCAAATCTGTCTTTCAAACTTCCATATAACTGTTTTTAACTTCATACAGAAGTTGTTTTATTTAATTTTCAAATATCTCCTTTTAATAAGTCCGTTTGATTTTTTTTAAATTCCGAAATCCCTATTCACTTCATACATTTCTTGTTATAAAATACTTTGATTTTTGTACGAATATTTTTATTTCAATATACAGTTTGAAATTTTCCTTTTTATATAAAATCCTTTGATTTTATATAAATATTTTATTTCAAATTATAGTTTTGAAATTTCCCTTTTTACACTCCAGTATTTCCTTTGGTATTTAAAAGTATCAAATAACAATGATCAAACACACATAATCAACAACAAATTATAAATCACATCATATATCACAATATATGAAAAATAGTAAAATAATTGTTGAGGAATCCTGTTGGATCCCTCTGACCTGTTTCCTTTCATCCGCATATGTTAATCAACATAAAAAACACGAATATGAAATATTGTGATAACAGAATCAATATTCAATTAACGATTTATATCAATATCGTTATCTATATTTTCAACCAATTAACTAGCAGTTCAACCAAACAGCCAACACACTGCAAACAACCATCATTTATCAGTTATAAAAATACGTTATAGAAATATAACTGAGAAGAGTTGTGATTTTTACTCACATTGGACGGTTATCGTTAAATAACGATAATTGGTCATTGAATTGATTCAGGCGTTTAATTCCACCATAAATCCAAACGAGCTCCAATTCACTCCCGGTCTGTTCCATGGTGAAGCCTCCGTCCATACGATCCTAACGGATCTTGTTTCACTGAATTCTGGTAACGTATGAGAAATTGTCAATTTAATAGGTTTACATACTATTATAAATTGAATTTAACTAACTTATTATTTAATCGGGCCTCACTGTTTGAATTTGGCCCTACTCCTCCCACCCAAACATACAACACTCCCTCTTCCTCTTTGCAGGAATCCCGTCCTCCAGAAAACGCTTCCACGCCATTGCCTCTCGTTGCTTTGCCTCCACCACCAATTTCACTCCACTATAAAATCAACTAAAATATCCATTATTCCTCTTTTTCAAAGCTCTTCATCATCATTCCAAAATTAGCGAGCTCATCATAAAAAAATGCGATGGAACCCTTCTTCCCTCTCGACAGTACAGGTCACGACATTTCCAGATGTCGAAATACCCCAAAATCTACGCACCAGTGCTCCTCCTCACCTCAAACGTGAATCCAAACCCAGAAATCCAAATCGATGATCCCAACCCAAGATTTCCGCAAACCCTAGAAAAAGCTGTATACCCAAAACCGCATCGCACGCAACAAAACGAGCATAGAATTGAAGAGAAGCTCTTGGTGATTCGAAGTATACTTGTATGATGATTTCTAGTATTGTATTTTGCTTTCTATGAATTTTTGAAAAAGGAAAATATCATGTTTTTCCTTTAAGATAAGTAATGTGCAATTTTTTCTTTGTTGACCAAAGAAAGATAGAATTTAGGGTTAGGAGGAAGGTAAGGGTATTTATAGGATTTTTTTTATAATTTCATATTCGAATATTTTCAATATAATAAGTTATCGCTAGTTATATCCGTCCTTTAAAATTCCTATGATCACACACAATACCCAAAAATCATGAAAATGTGCACACAACAAGAGTTTGACATTACGGACCCAGCGAAACTGGTTTCATCGAATTCCAACTTTGTTTGCTCACACAGCGTATTTTTAACCGTCAAAATACTGACTGTTTTTCACATTAAAAATCCGTACGGCCACACACTGGCCCCAAAAATCACGGAAATTGAAATCTAATAATAATTTAATATTACGGATCCAACAAAATTAGTTTCATTGAAAACGGAGTTTGTTTGAAAAACTGCCTATTTTTAAAGCTTTAATAACTATATCCGATGTAAACGTCTTCCCTAAAAAGTTGAGAGAGCTCTCCTCCAAGAAACTCCTACAGCCATGGCTGCCCCTTTTTTCAAGAATCCGATTTTCAAGGACAATCCTACCTCTAAGGAGGGTCCTTCTTTCTCTTCTAATCCTCCTAACCTCCCTCCCAAACATTCTCATTCATCTCCTGATTTTTTAGTGGATGATGAAGGCTTTACTAGAGTTGTCAATCACAAAAAAGGAGCGAAAGACACGAGACCCATCTTCTTTCCTAAGAATACTGTCCATTCGAGAAAGGCAGCGGGTTCCAATAATGAAGTGCTTACAAAACCCAAGCAAAAGCCTTACCCCTCCTCTAATGGAATGCGATACCAACCAAGAAACCCAACTAAGATGGCACAAGATCCAGTTCAGACACCAAAAGCACTTGCCAAAGATCTTAAGGCATCTTCATGGGTAGATCTTGTCAAGAAAAGCAATCAAGATTCGAACTTTGACTTAACTTTTATTGAGCCAGTAGAAACGATGGCTGAAAGAATAGTTGTGGCTTCCGAAGAAATATGCAATCACACAGTAAGTAAATGGGAACGTTCTATTGTCGCTTATGTTTTTGGAAAGAGACCAACATACCATTATTTCAGGAATTTTGTTGTAAGAACATGGAACCCGAGCGGTTCATTTGAAATTTTTACTAGAGAGAATGGGTTCTTCATACTTAGATTCACAAATGCTGAAGATAGCGAACAACTTTTGAACGGGGGCCCCTATTTTATAAATGGAAAGCTGATTATTTTAAAAAAATGGTCAAAGAAAGTAGTTCGTGATCGAGATGTGTTGAGTACCATGCCTATATGGATTCGATTACCAGAGCTGAATCTTCGTTTTTGGGATAAAGAGATTTTTAGCGCGATTGGGAGTCTAGTTGGAATTCCATTAAAGATGGATGAACAAACAACTAAGGAAACGAGGCTGAGTTATGCGAGACTACTTGTTGAAATTAAAGCGGACGTTGATCTACCTAATGAAGCTTCTATCTACACGCATGACGAAGAGTTTATCTCTCAACCAATCACATAC
Organism: Allium sativum; assembly: GCA_030737875.1. Taxonomy (NCBI): domain Eukaryota; kingdom Viridiplantae; phylum Streptophyta; class Magnoliopsida; order Asparagales; family Amaryllidaceae; genus Allium; species Allium sativum. Next base: position 544,419,559 of record CM060918.1, read on the forward strand.
AAAACTATACCAGATAGATGTATATTCTGCAAGTGTTTCGGGCACACTATTGATCTTTGTCCGATCAATAAGGATCAGCAAAATCAGCCAAAAGACGCTGAAATAAACGAAGTAATTCTAATGGTAAAGAATCTGAAATCATTTCAGATTTCGTTAACACAGAAATGAATGCAACTGGATCTAATTCAGCATCTATGGTCAACAACCCTGATCATGCAGTTGTTAACAAGATAATAGGCCAGGATGAGATGAATATTGATGCACCATCTCTGCATTCGATACAAGGACATAGCAGCCACAAACATATGGCTGAAACTCCTCCATATTCTGCAATCTCCTCTGGAAAAATGCAGAACCCGTATGTGTCTGTCCCCACAGTGGGAATAAACTCTGAAATTCTCATATGTGCAATGGAAAAAACAATATCAGAAAATACAAAGGAAAAAGTATCAGAGGGATCCTACGCTATTCAGACTCTAGAGACCCCTCCACTCTCAAAAGTCGCAAGAATTATTACAGATACAACAAATAGCTCAAAAAATGATTATATGGAAAATTGCAGCGAGCTTCTTGATGCAGATCCTATATATACTGACGTCTCATTGTTGGCTGATGGTCTAGCTCCATCCAAATTTAACATCACCATTGAAAACATCCAGGAAGCTGTAAACCAATCTATTGCTTTAGCTAAGCCGTCAAAGCCTGCTCCCCCTATAAGCAAAAAGAAAAAAGGCAGATCCAAGAGCCTAACAGACATAGCTATTGCAGAAGACACTGAAGATGACAAAGATCATGACTTCAGAAACAAATACATTAGTAGAAATGTTAAATGGGACAAACAACTAAAGCCTAAGGACAAAAGCAGCTACAAAAAAAGTGGCAAACAGGTGGGAGTTAAAGTGGATAACAAAAGGAACAGCGGTCCTCTTTAGGTACTATGTTCTTTTTCCTTTACATTCTTTTTAAATAGTTTTTTATATGGATATAATTGCATGGAATTTAAGGGGTCTCAATTCCACTGAAAGACAGTTAGATTTAGTTAATTTTTTAGGCAAGCACAAGCCCCGCATTATTGGTTTAATTGAACACAAACTCAATGATCTAAAGATCAATGATTTGTAGTTTAAAATCTTTTCAAATTGGAGCATTATCAACAATAACCTGATGGGTGGTAATGGCAGGATCATGGTACTTTACAATCCTACCATTTGGTCACTCATCAATTATTTCATTGATAAGCAATACATTCATTGCACTTTTCAAAATAAGGGAAGTTTTTCACTTAAAATCACCTTTATTTATGCTTCCAACTTTGAAAATGATAGACATATGCTTTGGAATTATATTGAGCAGTTCAGTAATGTTATTAAAAGTCCTTGGATGCTTATAGGGGATTTCAACACTGTTTTTCACAATAGTGAGAAAAAAGGAGGCAATCCTATTCCTTTTGCTAAATTAAGTAAGATTGCCTGTTTTATGTTGAAAACTGGATTAATAGAACCACAAATTGCTGGCAATAAATTCACTTAGAAGTCGGGGGAGTTTAGAAATATTCATTGCAAGCTAGACAGAGTTCTATTTAATCAGCATTTCATTGACTTTTTGCCTAACATCTACTGTAGTACTTTACCACAAAATACTAATGACCATACTCATATCCTGGTCACTCTTAGTACTAATAAGGGTAAAGTAAGTTTCTCTCCTTTCAGATTTGTCAATGGATGGGTGTATGATAAAGACTACAAAGATACTGTTTCCAATTGCTTTAATAACAACTACTATGGAACTGCTCAATTTAATTTCAACAAAACCTTACAACTGGTTAAGAACAACTTGAAAAATTGGAACTATTCTAGAAAAAGAGATGACATCAATTCTATTAGGAATGATTGTGCTAAATTACAGGACGAATTAGATAACAATTACTCAGACTTGAATAAGGCTGAGGAATTTTTCAATGCTCAAGCCAAGTTAATTAATGCTCTTTATATTAGCTCGGTCAATCTCAAGCAAAAAGCTAAAGTTGATTGGCTTACAGTTGGGGATGAAGCTAGTAAATTCTTTTATGCTAAGATGTCCAGTAGGAAAAATAGGAATAGTATTGGTAAGATTATTGACAGTACAGGAAAGATAGTTAATGAAGCTACCATCATTGAGAAGGAAGCCATTAACTGCTTTTCCTCTTTATATAACACTGATAAGCCTACCAATAATTTTCCTGATATAGAGTTTAAATATTTAGCTAATAACAATAGCACTGATATTCTGCTTTCCCCTATTAGACAAGAGGAGATTAAAAATATTATTTTTAATGCTAATAATGATAAAAGTCCAGGGCCTGATGGGTTTGGAGCAAAGTTTTACAAAACACATTGGGATAAGATGCAAAATACTCTTAGTGATTCTATTAAGGAATTTTTCATTTTTGGAAATTTTTTGAAGAACACTAACCACACTTATATCACTTTAATCCCAAAAGTTGAAAACCCATCAGGACTGGATGAGTACATGCCAATTGCCTGTTGCAATTTTATTTATAAAATTATTTCTTCCCTATTGTGTAATAGGTTGAATTATTTTTTAAAGTTTATTATTTCAGAAAACCAGAGTGCTTTCATACCTGGTAGATTAATCTCTGAAAACAGCTTATTAGCCCATGAGCTAATCAGGGATTTTAATATGAAAAACAGAAATCTCATGTGCATAAAGATTGATCTTCACAAAGCTTTTGATAAAATTAATAGAAATTTTATCATTTATGTTATGCAAAAAATGGGCTTTGAGGAAAGATTTTGTGATTTGATCAAAGAGTGTATATGTAATGTGTCTTACTCTATTATGATAAATGGTTCCCCTAAGGGATTCATTCATAGCAATAGAGGAATAAGGCAAGGTGACCTATTGTCACCTTACTTATTCTCTATTGTTATGGAATATTTCTCCATGCAAATGGAAATAGAAGTTCTTAAGGGAAACATCAAACCAATTAATAGGGTAAAGCCACACATTACACACCTCCTATATGCAGATGATATGCTTCTGTTTTTAAAAGCAGATAAAAGCAGTGCTATTGATATTCACAAAATTTTAAATAATATGGAAAAATATGCTGGATTATCTGTTAATCTTAATAAAAGCAAGGTGTACTTCAGCAAAGATGTCCTCATTAAAGATGAGATTTTAAATCTCCTGAAGCTTAAAGAGGGTAATCTTCCTGTAAAATACTTAGGGCTGCCTTTAAGTATTAATCAGGTTAATGATAGGGATTGCCTTAGATTATTAGACATGATTCAGAACAAACTTGAAGGGTGGTCTGGCAAATTACTTTCTTTAGCCGGCAGGATGGAGTTAACTCAAACAGTCATCACTGCAATGGTTATCTACTGGGTCCAGTCTCACAACATTCCTAATAGTGTTATTACCAAAATTGATAAAATGTGCTCCAATTTTATATGGAGAGGTAAGTATCATAAAGTTGCATGGGACATAGTGTGCAAGCCTAAAAAATTTGGAGGGCTTGGGCTTAGAAAAATTAAGGATATTGCTGAAGTTAGCGAATTTAAGCTTTTCTGGAAATTTTTAGATGGTACATCACTTTGGTCCAGATGGATGAGAGAAAAATACTTAAAAAACAATAAAAACTTCTGGACTGCTAGAAAAGAGATGCACCATTCCTATGTTGGAAAAACATTTTGGACTGCAGAGAAACAGGTAGGAAATTTCTGCTCAGAAAGTTTAAGGATGGAAGTCAAACCAGTTTATGGTTTGACCCATGGATTAGTGGCAAATCATTAATCAATCTTCTGGGCTAGAACAACCTATACATACTAGGGGGGTTAATGACAGAGTGCAGAATATTATATCAAATAACTGTTGGAGCTTTTCTAATAACCCTGCTGCTAGTATTTTTAAAAATGCTATATTGGACATTCATATTGATCAGGGCAGTTATAGGGATCATTTGTCATGGATTTTGTGTTCCAAGGATAAATTCTCTTTTAAAAAAGTGTGGGAGTTTTTACAAGGAGAGGAAGTAGAGGTGAACTGGCACAATATTATTTGGTGCAAAGCAAATAGTCCTAAAATGGCTCACTGTTCTTCTTTTGCTATTTTAAACAAGCTTCCAACTATGGATAGATGTAGCAAATGGTTTAAAAATTCTGAAAACATTTGTTTTTTATGTAAAAAAGAGGTTGAAAGCTCCAATCACTTATTTTTTGACTGCATTTTCTCCCATTACATCTGGATTAAAGCCAAATGCACTTTGGGTCTCAGTCATTCATCTGATACTATGAGCATTAGGGACAGCATAGAGTTAATTCTAAAAAAATTTAAGCCCAAGTCCTACAATTTTATTAGAGCCTGTGTTTTACTCACTGCTTCTGTTTATTATATTTGGAGAGAAAGAAATCAGAGACTACACACTGGTAAGGAAACTAATTGCATTCAAGTCTGGAAAACTATTTATCATGACAGTGACATTATCATGAAAAAAGCCAATAGATTTGGCAATGAGAACAAGCATATATTTATGTCACATAAAGATATTGCAGATGTAGATAAACAGGTTGAAGATTTTTTACTTAATGGCAAGCAACTCCCCAATAATAAGCTCTCAAGCCTCGAATTTGGTGATAGAAATCTTTGCCATGCCAATAGTCATCAACACTGCAAAGGGAAGAACCACAACTTTATTGACAGTCATCCTCTTAATACATATAATAGGAACAATAATTCTGTGACTTTACCTATTGCAGGAAACAAAGACTATATTCACACCAGTACAGATGCTTTATTCAGATCTGACGTCCTTACTGGGGCTTCCACAAACCCTGCATTCAATTTGAATGTCAGAAAGGGAAGTGGACTTAATTCTGATAATAAAGTGCGTGATTTTGTGAGTAATTCATATAGTAATCACAAGTTTTTACCTATGGCAGAGCGTGGTTCCTCTAGCAGTGATCCAGATCTCACAAAGCACCTGGATAAGAAGAAATCAAAAGAAAAGATCAGATTTTTACACGGAATCGGGGATAGTCACTACAAAAGCAAGCTGAACAATCAGATCTATCACTTATCTGTTTGGTCCGAAGGAGAGAGTAGCTCTAACAACTCTGAGAACATCAACAGAGACTCATTTGGTCTGAAGAGAAGCTTTGAAAGCATGGAAAATTCTGATTTAAAAGATGTAAACTCAATAACTCACATCGAGCCTCTAGATCCCCCTTCGAGAAAGGATCGTATGCCTTTGAGACACTATGAAGTCAATCGTATGATGGTTTCGAGCAAGCAAAGAAAGGATACTAACGAAGAGAAGGTGTGGAAGCCGCCATGAAGAACAACGGAATTTTTTCGACAGAGATACAGCCATTTTTGAGTTTTCTCGAGTGATTAGGACAGATTGGTTGTGTCGGCTAGGGTTTCTAACCCTTAGCTTTTTGTTGCTTGATGGGTTATGTACCCAGTTTATTGGGCCTGGGCCTTTCACTGTTTTTTTATCATGTTTCAAAAAAATGCTTTGAATAAACCATTTAAATATTTAAATATATTTAAAAATAATTAAATTAAATATAAATATATATATATTATCGTATATATATTCATACACAATATCATATAGTTCAAATTGGATTTATAACTCGATATTCAAATCCCTATTGAATCGATATTCAATTTATATTGAAAAATCCTTTTATAATATAAATAAATCGCTATAATTTATAAAGGAATTCCACAACGACTTTTCTAAAATTTGGTTTGGACATAAATCAAAATCTACACGACGAAATCCTGATTTTTCTCTTCCATTAGAAAGATATATTTCACCAGCTCCTAACATTTCTTGTTTCACAGAAATCCGATTTAAAACGGACCCTGTATATTCAGTTGAAGTTCAAATCGCCAAATAGCGAACTGCCATGCCATTTTAAGCTCGATTTTAATTATATTATAATTCTACGTTCAAACTTCGTTTAAATAATATATTCATTATTCAAATTCAATTCCAAACTGAATTATATATATTAAATTGCCCAATTCCCACAGTACTGTGAATTCTGTTATTTCTGATTATTTCAGAAATTAAATATATTAGTCTATTATTTAATTTAATTAAATATTCACTATTATTTAATTAAACAATGATTTAATTCCCTAAATCGCTATTTAAATAATTAAATGAATTAATTATTGTATCGCTGAAAATACGGGTCGTTACATTCTTCCTCACTTAAAATAATTTCGTCCTCGCAATTGCTACGGTAGTAAACAACCATATTAACTAGTTTAAAAATTATTTACTTGTTTACTTTTAATTTTAGTTTCAATTGAATCAATTTATTCCAATTAAATATTAATTCATTTCGATTAACAAAAATATTCAAAAATTCTGAAAATTTTCTAGCACTCTAAATTTCCGGAAAATTTCGCCAGCACCTCTTCTGTACCGGTCGATACTTCAAACCCCAATTCGCCTCTTTAGGCCTTTTCCTTTCAAAAAGAAATTCAAAAAGCCAAGTGGCTTGACGATTCGGCGCATAAAACATCATATGGACATTTAAACATGTAACTTTGTCGGGTATATCATTATATTCTTGCACTTACTTCTACTCAATACCAGTTGATCATATATCCATCTATACCAATTGATTTCCAATCAATTTCAATCAATCAAATCTCAACACAATTCTTTGCTTATCCAAAGCGAAATTCCATTTCAAACTCGAGTTCTGTTCTCGATTCCAAAATCCTAACTCACCAATCCAATACCATTTCAGAGATTCTTATCTCATAATTCAAAATCTGATTCTACTTAATATGTTATATTCTAATTCAATTTCCAGTTAATTGGTTTTAATTCAATTCGTATTTGCTTTCACAAATTTCTATTAAAATTTATTTTTGTTCAAACAATCCCTCCTGGGAGTTTTTAAACAGTTTAGCTCTTTCAAAAAAAATCCAATATTCCTTTTCAGGATTCAAAATGACTTGTTTTCTCAAAACAATCCAACACAATTTCTTTGGTAGTAATTCGTCACTTACAACTCGAAAACGAACACTGATGATGTGGCCAGCATTATCAGAGTTATTTCCCAGCGATCGAAGTGAGTTCAATACTATATCACTTTTCGAAACCCATATTTAAACATTTCCATTTTGAAATACATTTCAAAATATCTTTATAATGTTTGGAAACCAATTTAAAATCTCCCAAGATTTTAAAATTCTCATTTACTTAATCCAAATCCACTTACAAACACTCTTTCAACTTTTAGGAATTTTAATTCCAATTCTGATTTTAAATTCAGATTTAATCCTTCTAATTCCATATACTACACTTATATGAATTCGAATTGGTTATTTACATAACCCTTTTAATTTATAATCTTACTCGATTATAATAACAACCAATATACCAAATATATTATTATTCCAATATATATATTTCCTCTATATCACAATATACTTTGGGAAAATTATTTCCATTTACTGTCTTTTCAACACATATCGTGTCGACCCATCGTATTCGTGTGTTTAGTAACTCCTACCGATTCAGTGGATCAAACTGATCGATCAGAACCCATAAACAACTCAATCAATAAATCTTCGCAATATATACCACTTTATATCAAATAACAAATACGTTCACTCGTACATATACACTCAACTCAATCTAGGGTATTACTAACCCTATCTCTACTGAGTCACGCCACAGAGCCATGGTAATCACTTAACCTTAAGCTCTGATACCACTGTAATGAACTGGGATTTTCGACTCAGAAAATCAACACAAAACTTCCATGTTGACTATTCAGACATAAGAAATACCTGATCATTAATAGAAAGAAGTTAGAGGGTGAGAACAGATAAGATAGAAAATTAGAATAGAAGAAGAAGAAGATCACCAAAGAACAGAAGCAGAGTAATACGAATATCACAGCGGAATGAATAAAATATAATATATAACATAACTTTGCAATAAAATAGTATATACATATAATAACATTATCAGAGTACAACGCTTACACACATCGGAAATAACAATAGCTATATAACCCTGAAGCCTCCCGCTTCAAGCTCCTCCAAGTATATCTGTAAAGACCTGAACTACTTGACTGCCCGTACAAATTTGGGCACCCAAGAGTTTAGGGAAAACAAAACAAAATAAACTCTGGGTTAGTCATATGACTTGTGACGGCCTGCCCGCACCAGTCGGCATTTCCTCCGTTAGTGCGCTGTACACATGCCCGACTAGCACGGAACGGTCGCCAAAGAAAGGAAAGAAGGGAATGAACTAATCAAGGAACCTGTAGAATGTCTCACAGCGCACGGAATAAAATATAATAATAATAACATACTTGACATAAAACAGGTGAGACAGTGCGTGCATAAGCTGATAACTAAAATCAACATCAACATCAGAGCAGCGGAAATCAATATACAGCTTATTACAACTTTTCAAATTTTCTGTCTCTAAACAAAAGAAAGCTAAAGTAGAAGATGCACCACCAATGCCCAAGCAGTGATCTTCAACAACACAGGGAGAATACTATATATATTACGTGGAAGCCTCCTGCTCGTATCCGGATCATCTACCCGTGCATCACCAGCTAACCTGTCTCTAGTCTGCTCGTGTTAGCACCCAGAGTAATAAGAGGAGACATAAAACTCTGTGTCAGACATAAAGCCTGGTATGAGCGATAAGCATCTAAACAGAACAATAACAGGTATAATAAACCTGGACCTGCAACCAAAGAGTTAGTACCACATACCGTACAGTACTCTAAGGTGCCATAATAAATAGTGTAAGAATACGGGGGTGGGGTGTGCATGTCATAATGATAGCAAACAAATCATCCATAGCAACCATCCTCACATCTCTCGCTCAGTGCATAAAGCATAGGATGTCCACCACTATCAATCCCTAGACCCATTGAAGTAGTGACGGAGTTCGACCTGTACAACTACTGCTACTACCAAGCTTACCACATGGAGTCATGACCAAATCTTTACAAGTGATCCCACTTCATTGGTTTATAGCCCTCTAGTCATACCTAGGCCAATGTGGCCCTAAATCCGTTTCACGTACCTCCCATACATTGTGATCCAAAGTCATAGACATCGACTGCCCCTTGGCACACGTCCCGCAGCAAAGCCCAATCATGAAGTGAACTCATCGTTTCCCAATTGGATCCTGAGCTCTAACTTCCCACATTGGACTACCTTAGCATCTCGGGTTATTGGTCAATACTGGGTCGGGTCGGGTTCTCCTTCTGTAGCGGTTCGGTTCGGGTTCTTAGCGTTGCGTTGGGTCGGGTGTTCCACTTCAGGTCGGGTCGGGTGTCCTCCTCCGGGTCGGGTGTCCTCCTCTGGGTCGGGTCGGGTGTCCTCCCCCCTTCCAGTTCGTGCTTCCGCTCCGATCCGCTCCCTCGTTTCTTCATTTGCTCCGATCCAATTCCTTCGTCTTACTTCAGTCCGTGCCCTTCCTCCTTCAGTCGATCCGATCTGAGTCCTTCGTCCTTAAGTCGATCCGATCTCTCCTCCTTTATCCGATCCGATCCCAGTTCAATTAGCGTGGCCTTCCTTTTTGCCAATTGTCTCAAGTGTCAAGTTCCGATCCAGTCAGATCCCTTGCCCAGTTTAACTCATCCGATCCGAGCCTCCATATCCGATCCGATCCGGTCCAGAACCTGCACTTTTCTACAACTCTTCCACCAAGTAATTTACGCCATTCTACGGCGTTTTTGGCAAATCTAACACTTCTAATCAGTCATAAAACACACCATAGAGTCACAGCAACATGTAATAGCAACCACAAACAGCAAAACAACAATTCAGATGAATCAAAATGGATCAAAGTGACCAATACCTCACATTTTCCCATAATCCCTCTTAATCATGTTTAAGCACATACATAGTAAAACTTAATCAAATCATCCAAATTTTCTAACAGAGGCATAAAATATTATTTTCAAATTTCTAAACATTTTTCCAGAATTTATTAGTGTGTAAATTCGCTAATCTTCACTAATTACCCTTAATTACCGTATTTAGTGCAAAAACTATGCAAATCACTCACCTTTGCCACAAAATAAAGCACAAAATCTGAAATACTCTCTGTTTGGGTCGAATTCCTATGTATAGCAGCAGCTCCAATCTTGCTTTGTTGCTATTTGGCCGTGTTTTGATGTAGTTTAGGCTTAATCTTCAATAAAAATGTGTTTTGGAGTGGTTTTAGAGGATGGAAGCCATTACTAGGGTCTCAAGAAGGTTTGTCGCGGCTCAAAACTGAAATGAAAGTGATTTCCTAACCCTAATCAGCCCTCCTATGCCTCTAAACCCAAAATTCCCCTCTGGGCCTAGCTGCTAATCACCCGGTTAAGCCCAATTAAGCTGTTTTTCACCATCTGAAACTTGTTTCAGCGATATATCCCAAACGGTGAGTCCGTTTGGCTAATGTGACCACTCTACGGAATTGTAAACCATCATCCGGAGCCAATGGAAGTGGTTTCAGATCAAGATTCCTTTCCAGTCAAAAGTTATGGCCAAAACAGTGCCAACTAGGGGTAAAATGGTCATTTAAAAATCGGGAAAAATCATGAACATGGGAAATGACCCCAATAGTCATCTCCCAAAGTTACATGACCATACGACTTCGTATGTGAAAGAAATAAATATTCTATGATCCTATGATGCGTAGAATACGGGTCGTTACTCTCTCCCCCCCTTAAGAAATTTCGTCCCCGAAATTCCTTAACCCAAAACATACAAAGGATCCCGCATGCCTAACAACCACATACAACAATCAAACATGCAAAACAAGCAAACAAGCCTATCCTAGCATGCGGAAAACTAAATCAAAGTCAAAATCTTACCAGGCAAAGAGTTCTGGGTGTGTCTTCCTAATGTTCTCCTCTGTCTCCCAAGTACAATCATTCTCGTCCTCGCCCCACTGAACCTTGACCAACTTCATCGCCTTCCTTCGAAGTTGCTTCATGTCGTGCTCGACAATACGGGTCGGCTTGCGGTTCCCAACCGCCTCGGGTTCTACTTCGAAGTCCTCTAACTGATCAGGTGAAATAGTCATATCTGAGTCGTGGACGAACTTCCTTAGTTGGGAAACATGAAATACGTTGTGAACTCCCGCCACCTTCTCTGGTAAGTCAATTCTATATGACAAATTCCCGACTAGTTCAAGAACAAGGAATGGGCCAACAAATCTTGGTTCCAACTTGCCTCTCCTGCCAAATCGTAATACGCTCTTCAACGGAGAAATCTTGATAAACACCAAGTCACCAACGAAGAATTTTAAGTCTCTTCTCCTCTTATCAGCATAACTCTTCTGCCTATCTTGGGCAGCGTTCATTCGTTGTTGAATGATCTTAATCTTATCTAAAGTTTCCCTCACCACATCTGGTCCAAGCATAAACTTCTCGCCAGTCTCTATCCAACATGATGGTGAATTGCACGGTCTTCCGTACAAAGCTTCAAAAGGAGCCATACCGATACTGGATTGGTAGCTATTATTATATGCAAACTCTACTAGATGCAGATGGTCATCCCATGATCCACCAAAATCCAATATACATGCTCTCAAGAGATCTTCCAAAATACGATTCACCCTCTCCGTCTGACCGTCGGTCTGAGGATGATATGCGGTACTGAGATGTAATTCTGACCCTAGAGCCTCTTGTAAGCTCTTCCAAAACCCACTAGTGAACAACGGGTCTCGGTCGCTCACAATGCTTTTAGGTACTCCATGAAATCTCACTACCCACTTCATATACAATTCTGCTAACTTAGCCGCCGTTCTGGTCGATTTGACTGGTATGAATCTTGCACTCTTAGTCAATCGATCCACGATTACCCAAATGCTATCATGTCCCAATCTAGTCCTTGGTAAACCATCGATGAAATCCATCGAGACTTGCTCCCATTTCCATTCGGGAATTTCTAAGGGCTGTAACAACCCACTAGGCTTCTTTTGCTCGGCTTTAACTAGCTGGCAATTCATGCACTTGGATATAAACTTCCCAATGTCTCTTTTCATCCCTTCCCAGTAGTAGGTCTGCTTCATGTCTCGATACATCTTATTACCACCGGGGTGTATAGTCAGTTTTGAGTGATGACACTCTCTAAGCACTTCATCCCTCAATCCATCGACATTGGGTACAACAAGCTTTCCATTCTTTCTAAGCCATCCATCTCAATCAAGCCCATACTTGTTCATCTCCTCATCGATATCCATCTCTAACTTGGAGATGATTTCTAATAGGTTAGGATCGTCCCTCTGACTAGAGCCGATCCGCTCAATCAAAGTGGGTCTGATCGTCAAACTTGCTAACATTTCTGGATTCAATTCGCACTTTGGTCTGAAATCAAACCCCGCGATATACTCCAGTTGCTTCCATTCAAGGAACATAGCCCCTAAACTGGCATGTCTTTTATCAATGCATCAGCCACCGCATTGCCCTTTCCCGGTGTATATGCGATGTCAAAATCATAGGAAGCCAAGAATTCTAACCATCTTTGTTGCCGTAGATTTAGATCCTTCTGGGAGAAGAGATACTTCAACGACTTATGATCTGTAAACAGCTCAAATCTTTCTCCCAATAGGTAGTGTCTCCACATCTTCAATGCGAACACGATCGCTGCCAATTCCAAATCATGGGTAGGGTATCTTCTCTCGTGCAGTTTCAATTGCCGACTTGCATAAGCTACAACCCTACCGCCTTGCATCAATACAGCACCCAGTCCGGTACCACAGGCATCCGTGTATATCGTCATCTCTTCATTCCCCTTAGGAATGACTAACACTGGTGTGCTTGTCAACTTGTCCTTTAGACTCTTGAATGCATTCTCGCACCTTTCATCCCAGACAATAGCTTGATTCTTCTTGGTCAACTGGGTCAATGGTGCTGCTATCTTGGAGAAACCTTGGATAAACTTACGATAATATCCAGCTAACCCCAAGAAACTTCTTACATCTGTTGCATTCTTGGGCGTAGGCCAATCCTGTACCGTAGCCACCTTCGCCGGGTCTAAGGCAATACCATTCTCTGATACAACATGGCCCAAGAACCTCACTTCCCTCTTCCAGAAGTGACACTTAGAAAACTTTGCTTTCAATTGGTGTTTTCTCAACACGTCCATCACTATTTTTAAATGTTCCTTGTGTTCTTCCTCTGTCCTCGAATAGACCAAAATATCATCCACGAACACAAGGACAAACTTATTCAACTGATCTCTGAATACCCTATTCATAAGATCCACAAAATATGCGGGGGCATTGGTCAGCCCGAAGGCATGACCAACCACTCATAAAATCCAGACGGCGTTCGAAATGCCGTCTTAGCTATACTCTCAGCTTCCACTCTAAGCTGATGAAAACCTGTCGCGAGATCCAACTGAGAAAATACTCTTGCGCCACTGAACTGATCGAACAAATCATCTATCAGCGGTAGAGGATACTTGTTCTTCCTCGTCACTTTATTCAACTCGCGGTAGTCTACACACAAATGAAGGGAACCATCTGCCTTGGTAGCAAACACAACTGGTGCTCCCCATTCAGAAACACTCCTTCTGATAAATCCCTTCTTCAAAAGATCGCTGACTTACACCTCGAGCTCTCGCTGCTCTCTTGGTGCCATATGACGAAGTGGCATCACTATAGGTCTGGCATCTTTTACCAAATCAATACGGAACTCAATCTCTCGGTGTGGTGAAAGCCCGGTCACTTCTTCGAGAACATCTGGATACTGGCCAACCACGGGCAAACCTGACAACTCACTATGCGGAATGTCGAGGGAGTTTAGAAAACTAGCCAATACCCCCTCACTGGGTAGACCACCAAACACTATCCTCCGCCCATCATCCGCTCTAGCTGTCACCAAAAAGCCCTCACAGTCTACCACCACCCCGTATCTTCGGAGCCAATCTACTCCCAAAATAATGCCAAACCCAGTAAAGCCCAAAACAAAGCAATCACAAATAAACATGCATCCATGACTCGATAAGGCCACATTACAACAAATCATGCTAAGGCTAGTCGAACCACTAATCGGGTTTGTCACTACTAAAGGTCTATCGACAATCTCGGGCTACAATCCCAACCTATCTACCAGGTTACTAGATTTGAAAGAACTGGAAGCTCCGGTATCAAACAAAACTCTAACAGGAACATCATAAATAGAAAGCATACCTTGAATGACGACATTCTTTCCCTTCTCCGCCGCGGTTGGGGCATTCGACGAAGAAGGAATAGCATTAAGGGTATAGGCTTTCACCATTTGCTTTTCTTTGGGGGGTTGCAGACACTTGTCCTTGTGATGTCCCATTTGGCCACAGTTGAAGCACTTCCTATCCGCTGGCTTGGCCCGACAATTACTAGCATAATGGCCCTTCTTACCACAGCTGAAGCACTCAACATCTTGCTTATTCTTTTTCTTCTGGCCATCCTTAGTCTGATTTTGCTTTCTCTTATTCTGGGAACCACCCTTGCCTCCACCACTAGCTTGTGGCTTTGGCTCATCTGCAGATGCAACCTCAGTCTTCGGCTTAGGGTAGAGACTTTCTGATCTCAGTGCTTTCCCAACAATCGATTCAAACATCTCATCGATGTGGTTAATAAGCCTTTCCCCCAAGCACTGATCCAAACCAGTTATGAATTTCTCATTCTTCTTCTCAGCGGTATCAATAAGAGATAACCCATACTTCGACAAAGTGTCGAATTCAGCAATGTACTCCGAGACAGCTCTGCCATTCTGCTTGAGCTCCAAGAATTTCTTAAACAGCACTGACTTCTGAGCAGCTGGAATGAACTTCTCGCTAAAGCGAGCTTTAAACTGCTCCCAAGTAATCTGATCTTCGGGAGTAGCTGCCTTTATAGCATTCCACCAATTCATTGCCCGCCCTTGCAGCTGACGGGACGTTAGCTTTCTCTTCATTGCATCCTCGATACCCAAATCCTCGAAGATACATTCGCAACTATCCAACCAATCCTGAACATCCGTAGCGGACTCCGTTCCGTGGAACGGCTTCCCACCAAGGCTAGTATAATCCTTATTCAGCTTGGCGAAGTCGACTCTCGGCGCCTGCACTATTGGACCACCACCATTTCCACCATTAGGAGCTGCCCTTTGTACATCTCCAAGCATCTCTCTCATGAGGTCGGTAAACATCGTCCTCATGTCAGCAGCATTCCCATTATTGGCTCCCTTACCAGCACCTCTAGTATATCAGCTCATCGTCAATCTGAAAAAGGAAACGATTAACGACTCCATAGTGGTGCTAGTGCAGTACGACTTACTCCTTATACTAGTAATAGTATATATATATAGCTTTTAAAAACCAAAGTAATCACAAATACGCTCTCTCGTATACGTATATTATCTCTCCCTGATAACTTCCCTAGGTTAACTACGCAACATAGAGCTCTGATACCAAGTGTGACGGCCCGCCCGCACCAGTCGGTATTTCCTCCGATAGTGCACTGTACACATGCCCGACTAGCACGGAACGGTCGCCAAAGAAAGGAAAGAAGGGAATGAACTAATCAAGGAACCTGTAGAATGTCTCACAGCACATGGAATAAAATATAATAATAATAACATACTTGACATAAAACAGGTGAGACAGTGCATAAGCTGATAACTAAAATCAACATCAGAGCAGCGGAAATCAATATACAGCTTATTACAACTTTTCAAATTTTCTGTCTCTAAACAAAAGAAAGCTAAAGTAGAAGATGCACCACCAATGCCCAAGCAGTGATCTTCAACAACACAGGGAGAATACTATATATATTACGTGGAAGCTTCTTGCTCGTCTCCGGATCATCTACACGTGCATCACCAGCTAACCTGTCTCTAGTCTGCTCGTGTGAGCACCCAGAGTAATAAGAGGAGACATAAAACTCTGGGTCAGACATAAAGCCTGGTATGAGCGATAAGCATCTAAACAGAACAATAACAGGTATACTAAACCATACCTGAACCTGGACCTGCAACCAAAGAGTTAATACCACATACCATACAGTACTCTAAGGTGCCATAATAAATAGTGTAAGAATACGGGGGTGGGGTGTGCATATCATAATGATAGCAAACAAATCATCCATAACAACCATCCTCACATCTCTCGCTCAGTGCGTAAAGCATACGATGTCCACCACTGTCAATCACTAGACCCATTGAAGTAGTGACGGAGTTCGATCTGTACAACTACTGCAACTACCAAGCTTACCACATGGAGTCATGACCAAATCTTTACAAATGACCCCACTTCATTGGTTTATAGCCCTCTATTCATACCTAGGACACTGTGGCCCTGAATCCGTTTCACGTACCTCCCATACATAGTGATCCAAAGTCATAGACATCGACTGCCCCTTGGCACACGTCCCGCAGAAAAGCCCAATCATGAAGCGAACTCATCGGTTCCCAACTGGATCCTGAGCTCTAACTTCCCACATTGGACTACCTTAGCATCTCGGGTTATTGGTCAATACTGGGTCGGGTCGGGTTCTCCTTCTGTAGCTGTTCGGTTCGGGTTCTTAGCATTGCATCGGGTCGGGTGTTCCACTTCGGGTCGGGTCGGGTGTCCTCCTCCTGGTTGGGTCGGGTGTCCTCCTCCAGGTCGGGTCGGGTGTCCTCCTCCCTTCCAGTTCGTGCTTCCGCTCCGATCCGCTCTGTAACAACCCATATTTTGAATAACAAGTTATAACATAAATCAAGGCAGAATTAAATGATTAAATCTGAATCAGGGGAAACGGGCTGTGTCATTGCGTTCGTGTCGGAAAAATACGCGAAATAGAGTCCGAGTTTTCGAAAATCGGAGTCCGTATGACCCAGTTAAGACCCATGGAAGTTTTCAGAAAATTCAAATTTAAAAACAGATTTCAAATTCAGCTGGGCAGGATAGGCGGGAAAAGATCCCGCCACTCCCCAAGTCGACTGGGGAGTCGACTTGGGAGTCGACACACCCCAAGCTGTGTCAACTGCCCAGTCGACACCCCTGTCGACTTGGGTGGTCGGCCAGTCTGGCCTGGGTGCACCTAACTTGTTTCTCAAGACATGTTTGGAGGCTAGTGACGTGAATTGATGGCCCAGATCTGAATTAGGGTTAATCCTATGGTCTAAACTAACCTAATCTTCTATAAAAGGACCCTAATACCTAGCCTAAATCATCATAAATCAATCCTACAACTAAACTATGCCAAAATGTTTAATCATGGCCTCCACCCTCTTGTCATAGCCTCCATCTTCATTCATATGAGAATTCCTAAGCTTGTTTGAGAGTTTCTAAGGCCAAAGTTCAATCTTTCTTCATCAAAGCAAGGATCTTCTTCTTATTTCTCAAGGGTTTTCATTGAAGCTTGCTATTTGGTGGTCTTTAGAGTAGCTAGTGGCTTCGTCTCAATCTTATTTATATTTTATAAGTCTTCATAGCATTGTAAGCCCTATACTACTCTTAGATTCTAACTATGAAGTTAAATATGACATGTTGCAAGTTTGAGTTTGGGCCTAAGTATGATATGTGCTATGATCCTATCATGTTATGCATAGATTTATTCTATGCATGTTTGTAAAGCTATCACCTTTAACTTATGCATAGAAAGCTATGAGCTTTGATTGGAAATGTTGCATAAAGCAACATAGAAACTCTCATAAACCTTGTGTTATCTTGCATATGATGTTATATGTGAATCACTTGCTATCATCCTATGTCATTTATGACCATGTTTCATCTATTTTGCTAAAGTTGATATCATGCATGTTTTGAGGCCTATAATGTAATATGCAAGTTTATGAACACATTTGCCTCATATGCCACCATGTTTAACTTGTGGCCCAAACCTTATTAATTATGTCATGCTTCTAAGTTTCCCCTTTGAGATCTATTTGCGTTTATGCGAACTTACATGCGATGGGGTTACGTTATGGGTAAACTAAAATGACATAAAAACATGACTTGAAAAGATGACATGAAATATGACATGTGATTATGCTTGAAACATAAACTTGGACATGACTTCTAGAAAACATGAGAATGGCCAACTCGAGGTTGGGTTGAGTTTGTAGCATAAATCTACCCGGAACCGACCGGCTTAACTAGTGGCTACAAGCAATAGGACCCAATGTGAGTAGTTGGTCATGTCGCACTTGAAACCCGAGGTTAGACCAAGTTGTGGTGTAAAGTTACCCGGACCCGCCCGGCTTAACCAGTAACCACAACAAGGTCTAATGTGAGAGGTTGGGTGCATTAAATTAATTAATGCCACATGATAGGGTTAAGTCATGGACCACTTGAATACTTAACCGATTAAACACGATGGGTTGATAGGGTTAAGTCATGAACCTTGGGTACACTTAACCAACTTGATCGGGTAGGGTTAACCACATTTAACCAGTTAGAAACCCTAGTTACGTGGTCCTTTTCACCAGTAACCCTCTTGATTGTATCATGATACCCTAGGGACTAGGCTTGGGTGGGGCACGATTACTGGGCTGACATGTAAGCGACCAAAACGACGGCTGAGTAGGTGCGCCGGTGTAGTTTCAGGCGAACTATGGTCGTGCACATAGTCCGGAGTTGAAAAAGCAGACACGGGCACCCGTAGGTTTAGACTGTGCGTGCTTGATTTGTGTCCGTGGTTGGCACCCTAGGGCTTGATACACCCTAGGGTGGACCTAGCAGAGTTTGACTACACTTCGTGATTAGGCCGTATGACACCGACACTTGACGAGTTAGGCTATTAGGGAGCCGATCGACTAGACCGTGTTGTTGGACCTTGGACTAGGTCATCTCGGGATATTGGGCCAAGATTGGGCCAAGGGATCTTTTCTTGTTGGTACTTGACATAGATTACTAGTACACACTTGGTGCAACCTAACCTTGTATATGCGATGCCACACTTGATCTATCTTTTCACCATGCCAGTTATCACCCTATGTTTCATCTCTGCTTTACATGTCCAGTTAACTTTATTAGTTTTTATACTAATAGTAGATAGGACTTACCAGTCTTTTTGACTGACCCGTTTTCTTTCGCCTCTTTTCTTCCGTTCCCCCCCCCCCCAGGTTTGCAGGGTGGGAACACTGGTACCTAGCTAGATCTTTAGCTGCTTTTCTGGATAGCTCATGTACGGTTTGGACTTGAGCATGCTATGGCTTTATTCTACTTTGGGGATAGTTACTTTATGTTTTTTTTCCAGTTTTCATTTTATGTTCTAGACTTTGTTTTGTGGGAAAATAATGACCAAGTACTTTGACGTAACTTGACTATGGTTTTGAAATGTTAGTTTTATCCGCTGCTTTACTACTCCGTTTTACTTATATGTTCTATCTTGTGATATCTGCATGCATGTTTACCTTGTTTAACGCCCCTCCAAAGCCAGTGTGCTTGCTAGAGTGGCATTGGCTGAGGTGCGGTGTTACACGCTCCCTCGTTTCTTCATTTTCTCCGATCCAATTCCTTCGTCTTACTTCAGTCCGAGCCCTTCCTCCTTCAGTCGATCCGATCCGAGTCCTTCGTCCTTAAGTCGATCCGATCTCTCCTCCTTTATCCGATCCGATCCCAGTTCAATTAGCATGGCCTTCCTTTTTGCCAATTGTCTCAAGTGTCAAGTTCCGATCCGGTCAGATCCCTTGCCCAGTTCAACTCATCCGATCCGAGCCTCCATATCCGATCCGGTCCAGAACCTGCACTTTTATGCAACTCTTCCAGCAAGTAATTTACGCCATTCGACGGCGTTTTTGGCAAATCTAACACTTCTAATCAATCATAAAACACACCATAGAGTCATAGCAACATGTAATAGCAACCACAAACAGCAAAACAACAATTCAGATGAATCAAAATGGATCAAAGTGACTAAAACCTCACATTTTCCAATAATCCCTCTTAATCATGTTTAAGCACATACTTAGTAAAACTTAATCAAATCGTCCAAATTTTCTAACAGAGGCATAAAATATTATTTTCAAATTTCTAAACATTTTTCCAGAATTTATTAGTGTGTAAATTTGCTAATCTTCACTAATTACCCTTAATTACCGTAATTAGTGCAAAAACTATGCAAATCACTCACCTTTGCCACAAAATAAAGCACCAAATCTGAAATACTCTCTGTTTGGGTCGAATTCCTATGTATAGTAGTAGCTCCAACCTTGCTCTGTTGCTATTTGGCCTTGTTTTGATGTAGTTTAGGCTTAATCTTCAGTAAAAATGTGTTTTGGAGTGGTTTTAGATGATGGAAGCCATTACTAGGGTCTCAAGAAGGTTTGTGGCGGCTCAAAACTGAAATGAAAGTGATTTTCTAACCCTAATCAGCCCTCCTATGCCTCTAAACCCGAAATTCCCCTCTGGGCCTAGCTGCTAATCACCCGGTTAAGCCCAATTAAGTTGTTTTTCACCATCTGAAACTTGTTTCAGCCATATCTCCCAAACTGTGAGTCCGTTTGGCTAATGTGACTACTCTACGGAATTGTAAACCATCATCCGAAGCCAATGGAAGTGGTTTTAGGTCAGGATTCCTTTCCAGTCAAAAGTTATGGCCAAAACAGTGCCAACTAGGGGTAAAATGGTCATTTAAAAATCGGGAAAAATCATGAACATGGGAAATGACCCCATAGTCGTCTCCTAAAGTTACATGACCATACGACTTCGTATGTGAAAGAAATAAATATTCTACGATCCTATGATGCGTAGAATACGGGTCGTTACATGACTGGTGTGAGTAAACTCAAATCATTTGGTTTAACTTTCCAAAATCCTTTTCAAAAGAAAAGGTAATCGTAAGGCCGATCCACACATAAACACGGACGGTTTTTACCTTACGATTACCAAAACACTTTTGGAAATCAATACTTCTATGATATTATAATAATGTCTAATCACAAGTAATTTACAATCTAGCAGAACGCTTGCATCTCACGTTCCACATATATAGTATATAAATCAAAATCCTGGGGATTGGATTCCGACTATGACAAGGTATGGGACCACTGCCGATAGTGTATCTCTAGAGGCGAATAAACTAGGTTCAACAAGAACGTCTTGCGACCCGGCCCACACATGGCCGACCACTCATTTCACTTGAGTGTATCGAATGTATACCACCAACGGTTGGGAGCTACCCACCGTTTCCCGAAAAGGGACAGCATCTAAAATAGATAAAAGAATGAAATGGATTTTCTCTAGATAGGTGATATACACCCTAATGGGAGCGACCAACCTAGCCATGTTGCCTGCCCGATTTCTGTCATTTCCCGGATGATGAGGCTTGAGTTCATAACGAAACTTTTGGAACACCTGACCACCATTCACTTTGAATGCCACATCGTCATACCCGCCAAATCACAAATTGATTTCCCCAAAAATACCACGGGTACAAAGCTAAGAGAAATGGATTCCTCCGCCACCAAACATAAGTATGTTTGAAGAGGTCAACTTACGTGATCTGTTAGATATACTCTGTCAGACATTCGTCCATTCACGTTGTCCTGGGACTGGACAAACCGAAGGCACTATTCTATAAATAGGATAGCCCTTGCATAACACTGTCTTCACTTATTTTCATCATATTTGATCGCAATGCTAACGCCTATACAGAGTGGTTTTCAGATAATGAATCTGATCCCGGTCTCTCCGTATTGATGATGGAAAAATGGTCAAAAATTTCGATAGTCGGTGATTTAACTATCAAAGAAAAATAGGTGTACAACCAACGATCTTATTTCCAGATAGAAATTTGATCGATCAATCATCAACCAACACTGATCTCCTTTAATTTAATTTATCATTAATTTATTCATTTCCCATTTCTATATATTTGTAAATTCTTATTTTCTAAATTTAGAAGATATATTTTATTAATCATTGGAAAACATTCCCATATTTGCTCCATTCCTTATTTCCTATATTAGAAAACATTTCTGATTCTTATTTGGAAAACATTTCCAAAACTCCTTCATTTGATTTAAACAGATGTTTAAATAAAACATCTCTAAGCTAATTCAAACCATTACACTCATTAACTAAATTCACTAAACCAACCTTCACTATTGAACCTTAACCATTCCTTAGTTAAAAACGAAGTCAACTGAAGCAACCCGAACTTCCCCTGTGAGGAAAGCCCGGATTGAGTCGAGGGCAAGCCACAAAAGAACGCAGACAGAAGAACATTTCATTGTATATTACAACAATTCCATCAGAATACAAGAATATACAAAGTATAAACAAATAAAATACATTCGATAAATATCAGAGATTACAATAAATTACATAGCATTGGAAAATAATACAATACACAACTAGAAGTAATACATGGATACAGAGCTTTCCGAGTATCGTTCCAGCTGTAAATCAGGATCCTGTGAATATAAATCTGGAAAACCAAAACTACTAGCTGCCCGTGTTAAAATAAGGGCACCCAGAGTTTAGGTTAAAACTATAAACTCCAGGTCAGTCATGTGACTGGTGTGAGAACTAAAACAGTTATTAATTCAATTTTTAAAGTTAGGTAAATCAAGGGACCACGCCGTATAACATGGAACGGGTTTCCTCCCAAGAATACCAGTGCATAAAACAACAGCGCAATGCTAAATAAAGACAAATGAAGCTACTATAAGACCCAGGTCCCATCACACAATGCAACACAAAACAGAGGATAGGGTTTTCCCTTATAATAGCCAAAACATGCTTGATACGTTTAAAACAAATCATTTGATACTATAATCGGTGTATATTGTCAAAATAACATAAAAATAAATGTATCAATCCTAGACAGCATGGGTACCATATATCATGCCGCCATACTAGGCTCTACAATCAAAACCGCAAAGTCACGTATTTGGAAATTGGATTTCCGTCTGTGAACCGAGGCCAGGGATCGTCTTCTACCGATTCGAGACAATCTAGCCTACCATGTCTCAAGACCCAGACTTAGGTGGGCCCTTGGATCGTCAGGGCCGGTCCACCGATGTGGATTAAAATGCCTGAACACTACGTCTCCCTACCATATGGGGGCGTAAATGAGCCAAATTACTCCATCGACTCCACACAGTCACCGATATATCCGAGGCGCCTCGCAACAGCAACAACCACATAAGTCAAACTCGTCAGGGCGTGTAAAACCACTGACGCCACTTCTAGCTAGAAAGAACCGCATGTCCTCCCTGATGTCCTCTCCCGTTTTTGGTTCACAACCGGGGTGTGAGGCTCGCGAATTCACGTTACACAAAGCTATGCAACACAGGCGGTGCTTTGATCATCCACCACAAGACTTTACTTTTCGACAAAGCCTTGATCATTTACCACTTAGGCATGCCACACAGGCAATTCACTCTATGCATTTGATATCCATCAGTATATAACCCCTAAGCTCGTACGTCTCAGAGAAGGGCGTTAAGCAAGAGAATAAATTCTCCGCCACCAAACAGATATATATTTAATAGAAATCAATCACACAGAATAAAATCCGATGTCAGACACACAGTCCATTTACAAGTTCATTCTGGGTCTGAACGAAACCGGAGGCACCTAGTACCCCGCATATCCATCGATCTCCAAGTACGTCTGGACGACCACTAACTGATTCCCTCCTCTTGAGTGTATGGCCCAATCAAGATCATTAGTAATCACCCAAATGACGTGAAGACCTCTGGTCTTCGACCACCGCCTTCATCCTTGACACCACGTCGAATTAGTTATTCAGAATGGGATAGACCCGGTCTTTCTGAATAACTCGCGTATATAATAAACAAGTGTTACACAAACACAACATACGCCTCATTCCAATTAAGAATATTCTTTTATTTAAATATTCTTATACTTTGGGAAAGGTTCCAATTAATTTTATCAAAGATAAATTCTTTAAATTTATTCTTTAATCTTCTTTGAATATCAATTCAAACTAGACGGGATTAGCGAACCACACCGAAGTAATCATTTATTTCCTAATCCCAACCTATTCATCCCATGAAGTAAAACTGGTAATACTTCATATCTAACACCACGGTGTTATCGGTAAATTCAATTACCATTTCACGTTCAAATCTAATTAAAGATTTAACTATCGTCTGGAATAAAACTGGTGATACTCCATTCTCGATCTTTTCAATCTAATTAAAGATTCATTAAAACTCCACTTAGTTTTAATCTTTAACTGGGTTAAAGAATCAGTGTCATTTAAAACACGGTTCACGATAAACCCAAAAATCAATACCAATTCAATTCCAATTAAATATTATTTAATTGGTACACTTCATTAAATCTAAATAAAAAGATTTAATCTTTTTCTCAACTAGGCTTAAGAACAGTGTTAATGAAGACACCATTCACGACAAGCCCAAATCACATTTGATATTAAATACAAGGCTCTGAACAGAAAATATATCGGCTTATATTCAATATCAAATTCTATGACCAACAAATATTGTATTGGAAATAACGATATAAATATATCTTTCAAATTTCCATAACAATATCTGTATAATCACGAAATCCAACATCGAAATATTCCAAAGATAATTTCGATTCCAATCCATTCCAATTCAATTATTGGGAATTCTATTTATTTTCAAAACCCTTTTCAAATTCAATTTATTTATTTAAAAATAAATAGAATTATAATTCTAGTTCAAATTTAGTTCATTTCGATAAAAATTATTTTTATCTTTTCAAATATGGAGTTTTCATCCCAATTCTTCACAAATCAATTCTTATGATTTTACACGAATTATTATTATTTTTAATAATTTTATCAAGGCCCGTACAGTCGATTTCCATCAACGACCATCGAACTGCACTTATAGCGACATTTTCCAAATTTGATTTGGACATAATTACAAATCCAACCGTTAGATTTCAAATCTCTAATATTCGTTTGAAAGCTCTTTTCGATACGAACCCAATGGTTCCGGTTTTGGGAGAATTATGGTCGGATCTCCCGTAATGTCTGTTTGAAGTCAATGGTCGAAATTCACGAACTACCGCAGCGCGGCGTGTTCTATTTAGGCCATTATATTATATATATAATATATACTTCGTCGATTTCCTTTCAAAATGTATTATATAAATCGTTCTAAATTCGTTTTCAAAACGATTTCAACTTCCTTTTCCAATTCAAATCAAAATCGATTTTTTTCCACTATAAATTCATTTTAATTTCATTTCAAATCGATTTCAGTTCAATTTCAATTTAATTCGAATTTCACTTCATTTCAATTTAATTCGAATTTCAAACCCATTCAATTTAATTCGAATTTCCAATCTATTCAATTTTATTCGAATTTCAATTCATTTCAATTTAATTCGAATTTCAAAATCACTTCAATATTTATTGAAAAATGAATAAAATCGATATAAATATCGTTCACGTTAAAATGGCGTAAATCTAATCAACACGGCTTCATATATTTCTATTTTCAAATATTCCATTTCAAAATATTTCTTTTTCACATATTTCTATTTCAAATATTCTGTTTCAAATATTCTATTTCAAATATTCTATTCCAAATATTCTATTTCAAATATTCTATTTCAAATATTTCTATTCAAAACTGGAATGAGGCACAATCAATTACCATATGGTGTTAATTATATGGATTTTCTACAACACATGTATATCCCAACAATGACAAATAATCAACCATCATCCAAAGTGCATTCTACACTATATAAGCATCAAATATAAATATTCAACGCTTATAACAGTCTGTCAATCGATCGATCGACATACAACTAACCAATCGGGATTAGTGTACGTCAAATATCATCCCAATACCTGTGTGGGGTTTCAAACAATCAAACACATATTTTATTTGTGCAGCTGGGCGATGTATAAAATTTGTCGTCCCAATCAATATCAGTCAAATCAGTGTATATAAACAAATCGCCCGATTTGTTTATTTTCATTTCATTTTAAATACACGTTAAAAATTCTATTTTCAACTATAAAATATCTTAACTATATAAATATTTTATTTCATTTCACATCACACAATCAACTACACAACAAAATCAAACAAACAAGCATACAAGCCGTCCATGGTCTGTGGACGACGGGTGTCGGGTGCTACTAAACACTGTCTGCATCCTAGTATATATTTCAACTTGAAAAAAAATTAAATGAAAGGTGAGGAGTTCTCACAAACTATATAAACCGAACGCCACGACTCTTCAAATGTAGAAGTCTTCGCCGTTCCTTCTTTCATCACTTTCATCATCCGTAATCACTACATATATAAAAATCGAATTTTTACTTCGTTATTCAATATATAAAAATTGAATTTTTACTTTGCTAGTCAATATATAAAAATCGAATTTTTACTTTGCTATTCAATATATAAAAATCGAATTTTTACTTTGCTATTCAATATATAAAAATCGAATTTTTACTTTGCTATTCAATATATAAAAATCGAATTTTTACTTTATAAAAATTCATTCTTCCACTATATAAAAATTCGATCTTTCACTATATAAAAATTCGATCTTTCTTTATTTAAAAATGAAATCTTTCTTAACAATAATCATACCTTTACCATACAAAGATCATAACTTTATATGTGATTCATATAAATAAAAATCACTACTAAATTTCTGATTTAACTAGAAGAATAATAAAATAAATAAATAAATAGAACAAGAAAAACACATGGTTGAAGAAAGAAAGGGGGAAGGTCGTCATCTCGCGAGGTGGAGGCTGGCGGGGGGGGGGGGGGTCGCTGGTGGCAACAGCAGCAGGGGCTGCGGCTATTGCAGGTGGGGGTTGTTTAGGGTATTGGGTTCGAGATTGAAGAGGGTGGAGGGAGGAAGGTCGGAGACGAGGAGGGGGGAACCGAAGGAGGATGCGCGGAGGGTGCGGGCTCGATGGCGACGGCGATCGCCAGGGAGGGTAGAGGCGGCAGGAGGAATCGAACGGTTTTTTTTTAATTTGGGGATCGGGTTTTTGAAGGGGAAGGAGACAAAAAAGAGGGTTTTATAAATTATTTAATTATTATTTTATTTTCTCTAAAAGTAACTTTTTATTTCGAACTCGAAATCGAACCCACTGACTATCGCCTCTAGCTAATTACCCTTATTCCGAACACAATGGGATATGTATCGTAAGCTGATTCGACTGTTTCGATCAATTTCTGTTGAATTTAAAATATAAATCATTATATATTCAATTTAAACGCACATTTCAATTTACCGAGGCCACATACGAACTCTAAAAATTACAAAAAAAATTATTTCTAGCTTTGTATTGACGATACGGTCCTAAAAAAAACTAATTTCGTCAAATTCTGAGACTGTTTGAAAAATGGTCATTTTCAGGTCGATCAAAATTGACTGAAACTGTCAAAACACGTTTTCTTTCGCCACGCTTACATATTGATTCAGAAAATTACGAATTTTGGAATCTAGCAATAACTTGACATCGCAGATCCAACAAAAGTGGTTCCGTCGAAAACCGAGGTCGTTTGCAAAATTCCCATTTTTAAGGGCCAGAATTCCATAGCGACTATTTTGAATTTTCAACTGGGCATATCTTTTGATTCCCGCTATGAAATTTTGATTTTTCGGATTCGTTGGAAAGATATTATCAATTAGATTCTAATATTTTTTGTTTCACTAAAATCCGGTATATTTTGCACCCGGTACATTCATTTGAATTTTGAAATCGAATTATCGAACTACCGCGCCATTTTCAATTCCTTTTATATGTATAAATAAATATTTATATTCTATCGATGATTCAAATAAATTTATACATTCGAATTCTATTCAAAATAAATTTCTCGTCGTTATTATTTAAAATAATTCATTTTAAATATTCAAAATTCATTAAAATTGCCAAAATAAAAAATTTAAATTGGCTTAGATTTTCGAGTTGTTACAATCTCCCCCACTTAAAACTTTTCGTCCCCGAAAAGGAACGAAGCCGAAAGTTGTTTAACAAATCAACTCAACTTCCATTATTTTCATTACGGCTTAAGTTCTTCAACTTTTCAGTTTCTAAGAACTTTTCAAATTTTTCAAAAATTTGGCTAACACCCTAAATTTTCGAAAAATTTCGCCATAACCTCCCCTGCACCGGGGACTTCGGGATATTTCATATAGCCTCCCATGGCCTTCTTCAACTCAAAAGAAAAAGAAAAAGCCAAGCGGCTAGCAAATCGGCTCATAAAATCATCATCACCCAAACGAAACAGTAAATTATGGTAAACATGTACCTGTTTGTCGGGCAAACAAATTTTATTCTCTGCTCTAGCCTCCTTGTAATGACCTTTTCAATGTAAGTACATGTATATGCAAGCAAATGCGACAGTTTTCAATCCAATTCACTATTTGATCAATTTGGCTATATGGTTCAAATTTAATTAATTAGACTATAATCAAACAACACAATCAACAATCAATTAGTTGGTTATCATTTCAAACTCATAATTTTGATATATAGTCAAAAAATCATATTTTTGATGCCAAATCTCAACAATAAGCCCTATCTAATTTTGGTTCTCACACCAGTCAATTGGAAATATATAGAAATCTCACTTTCGAAACTCGAACATGAATACTGATGATGCGTTCGCTTTAGCGGTCATTAGAACCATCTTCGGGCGACTAGAGTGTGATTCTATATCTATCCAGTATATTAAAACTTCGAATACACGCGGATCAGACGTATATGCAAAATCTTTATATACTGCATTGTCCAAATTCAAGATAATATAAAATAAATAATTAAATACGAATAGTTGATTTAAATTTTCAAAAAAAAATTGTTTTCACTTTTATTTCAAAAACACTACCCTTCACACTCGTTCTAGGATACTACTGATCCCATCTCTAATGAGTCATTCCCATTGGATATTACTAATCCAATATCTGATGAATTCTTTCGTTTGGTTCTAAAGTGTCTTGTTCTCTAAGCTTTGTAAACCAAAGCTCTGATACAACTGAAGCGACCCGACGAAATCCGGTAGGCTTTGCAACCATCCCTTCATCCCCCAAAGCAGCAGGTAAAACCCACCGTGGCTTCCAAGTGGTCCCCCAGTATGCTTGTTTTACGGCGACCCTCTCGAGCCTCCCGGCCACTGGCTAACCAACCCCCGCAAGGGACATGTGGGGGTAAAAGTCTCCCGTTCGCCATCAAACCGCGAAGCGAAACCCCCATCATGACTGCAACAAGAACTGGTGATACTCCATTCTCGATCTTTTCAATCTAATTAAAGATTCATTAAAACTCCACTTAGTTTTAATCTTTAACTGGGTTAAAGAATCAGTGTCATTTAAAATACGGTTCACAATAAACCCAAAAATCAATACTAATTCAATTCCAATTAAATATTATTTAATTGGTACACTTCATTAAATCTAAATAAAAAGATTTAATCTTTTTCTCAACTGGGCTTAAGAACAGTGTTAATGAAGACACCATTCACGACAAGCCCAAATCACATTTGATATTAAATACAAGGCTCTGAATAGAAAATATATCGGCTTATATTCAATATCAAATTCTGTGACCAACAAATATTGTATTGGAAATAACGATATAAATATATCTTTCAAATTTCCATAACAATATCTGTATAATCACGAAATCCAACATCGAAATATTCCAAAGATAATTTCGATTCCAATCCATTCCAATTCAATTATTGGGAATTCTGTTTACTTTCAAAACCCTTTTCAAATTCAATTTATTTATTTAAAAATAAATAGAATTATAACTCTAGTTCAAAACTAGTTCATTTCGATAAAAATCTATTTTTATCTTTTCAAATATGGAGTTTTTCATCCCAATTATTCACAAATCATTTCTTATGATTTTACACAAATTATTACTATTTTTAATAATTTATCAAGGCCCGTACAGTCGATTTCCATCAACGGCCATCGAACTGCACTTATAGCGACCTTTTCCAAATTTGATTTGGACATAATTCCAAATCCAGCCATTAGATTTCAAATCTCTAATGTTCATTAGAAAGCTCTTTTCGATACGATCCCAACGGTTCCGGTTTTAGGAGAATCCGACGGTCGGATCTCCCGTAATGTCTGTTCGAAGTCAATGGTCGAAATTCACGAACTACCGCAGCGTGGCGCGTTCTATTCAGGCCATTATATTATATACATAATATATATAATACATACTTCGTCGATTTCCTTTCAAAACGTATTATATAAATCATTTTAAATTCGTTTTCAAAACGATTTCAACTTCCTTTTCCAATTCAAATCAAAATCGATTTTTTTTCACTATAAATTCATTTTAATTTCTTTTCAAATCGATTTCAATTCAATTCCAATTTAATTCAAATTTCACTTCATTTCAATTTAATTCGAATTTCAAACCCATTCAATTTAATTCGAATTTCCAATCTATTCAATTTTATTCGAATTTCAATTCATTTCAATTTAATTCGAATTTCAAAATCACTACAATATTCATTGAAAAATGAATAAAATCGATATAAATATCGTTCACGTTAAAATGGCGTAAATCTAATCAACACGGCTTCATATATTTCTATTTTCAAATACTCTATTTCAAATATTTCTTTTTCAAATATTTCTATTTCAAATATTATATTTCAAATATTCTATTTCAAATATTCTATTTCAAATACTCTATTTCAAATATTTCTATTCAAAACTGGAATGAGGCCCAATCAATTACCATATGGTGTTAATTATATGGATTTTCTACAACACATGTATATCCCAACAATGACAAATAATCAACCATCATCCAAAGTACATTCTACACTGTATAAGCATCAAATATAAATATTCAACGCTTATAACAGTCTGTCAATCAATCGATCGACATACAACTAACCAATCGGGATTAGTGTACGTCAAATATCATCCCAATACCCGTGTGGGGTTTCAAACAATCAAACATAAATTTTATTTGTGCAGTTGGGTGATGTGTAAAATTTATCGTCCCAATCAATATCAGTCAAATCAGTGTATATAAACAAATCGCCCGATTTGTTTATTTTCATTTCATTTTAAATACACGTTAAAAATTCTATTTTCAACTATAAAATATCTTAACTATATAAATATTTTATTTCATTTCACATCACATCACACAATCAACTACACAGCAAAATCAAACAAACAAGCATACAAGCCGTCCATGGTCTGTGGATGACGGGTGTCGGGTGCTACTAAACACCGTCTGCATCCTAGTATATATTTCAACTAGAAAAAAATAAATAAAAGGTGAGGAGTTCTCACCAACTAGCTAAACTGAACGCCACGACTCTTCAAATGTAGAAGTCTTCGCCGTTCCTTCTTTCATCACTTTCATCATCCGTAATCACTACATATATAAAAATCGAATTTTTACTTTGCTATTCAATATATAAAAATCGAATTATTTACTTTGCTATTCAATATATAAAAATCAAATTTTTACTTTGCTATTCAATAGATAAAAATCGAATTTTTACTTTGCTAATCAATATATAAAAATCGAATTTTTACTTTATAAAAATTCGTTCTTTCACTGTATAAAAATTCGATCTTTCACTATATAAAAATTCGATCTTTCTTTATTTAGAAACGAAATCTTTCTTAACAATACTCATACCTTTACCATACAAAGATCATAACTTTATATGTGATTCATATAAATAAAAATCACTGCTAAATTTCTGATTTAACTAGAGGAATAATAAAATAAATAAATAAATAGAACAAGAAAAACTCACGGTTGAAGAAAGAAAGGGGGGAAGGTCATCGTCTCGTGAGGTGGAGGCGGGGGGGGGGGGGGTGGGGGGTCGCTGGTGGCAACAGCAACAGGGGCTGCGGCTATTGTAGGTGGGGGCTGTTTAGGGTATTGGGTTCGAGATTGAAGAGGGTGGAGGGAGGAAGGTCGGAGACGAGGAGGGGGGAACCGGAGGAGGATGCGCGGTGGGCGCGGTGTCGATGGCGACGGCGATCGCCAGGGAGGGTAGAGGCGGCGGGAGGAATCGAATGGTTTTTTTTTATTTGGGGTTCGGGTTTCTGAAGGGGGAAGGAGACAAAAAAGAGGGTTTTATAAATTATTTAATTATTATTTTATTTTCTCTAAAAGTAACTTTTTATTTCGAACTCGAAATCGAACCCACTGACTGTCGCCCCTAGCTAATTACCCTTATCCCGAACACAATGGGATAGGTATCGT
Source organism: Allium sativum (assembly GCA_030737875.1). Taxonomy (NCBI): domain Eukaryota; kingdom Viridiplantae; phylum Streptophyta; class Magnoliopsida; order Asparagales; family Amaryllidaceae; genus Allium; species Allium sativum. The sequence continues at coordinate 544,451,735 of CM060918.1, forward strand.
AAGCTGATTTGACTGTTTCGATCAGTTTCCGTTGAATTTAAAATATAAATCATTATATATTCAATTTAAACGCACATTTCAATTTACCGGGGCCACATACGAACTCTAAAAATTACAGAAATTTTTCTAGCTTCGTATTGACGATACGGTCCTACAAAAAACTAATTTAGTCAAAATCTGAGAGCGTTTGAAAAATGGTCATTTTCAGGTCGATCAAAATTGACTGAAACTGTCAAAACACGTTTTCTTTCGCCACGCTCACATATTGATTCAGAAAATTATGAATTTTGGAATCTAGCAAAAACTTGACATCGCGGATCCAACAAAAGTGGTTCCGTCGAAAACCGAAGTCGTTTGCAAAATTCCCATTTTTAAGGGCCAGAATTCCATAGCAACTATTTTGAATTTTCAACAGGGCATATCTTTTGATTCCCGCTATGAAATTTTGATTTTTCGGATTCATTGGAAAGATATTATCAATTAGATTCTAATATTTTCGGTTTCGCTAAAATCCGTTTTATTTTGCACCCGGTACATTCATTTGAATTTTGAAATCGAATTATCGAGCTACCGCGCCATTTTCAATTCCTTTTATATATAAAAATAAATATTTATATTCTAACGACGATTCGAATAAATATATACGTTCAAATTCTATTCAAAATAAATTTCTCGTCGTTATTATTTAAAATAATTCATTTTAAATATTCAAAATTCATTAAAATTGCCAAAATAAAAAATTTAAATTGTCTCAGATTTCCGGGTTATTACATCAATCAAGTTGGGGTATAATTACCTCTCAGACCTTAACTAAACAACAATTCTAACCTTGGAATAGACAAAGTTCACCTTTTAAATCCTTAACAACTTCCTTTCATAGCTCTCAGATTCTGTTTATGGATCTACTTCTTTTACATAAATCATTTGGATTATATCAATAGTGTTAAAAACCCATACCTTCGAAATATAATAACTTAAATATAACTTTTATTGCTTAATTTGAATAAACAAACAAACAACTAATTTATAAATAAATAAGTCTTGATTTAAAAACGGAAATAGAATAGCACTTTCCCTAATTCGATATAATCGAATTTCAACTTAAACTCTCTCTCTCTCTCTCGAATAATCTCTATTCGATTACTCCCTTTCGAATAACCATATTTGATTATCTCTTTCTTTCGAATAACCTATATTCAAATATCCTTTTCTTCGAATAACTTATATTCGATTAACTTTCTTCTTCGAATAACTTATATTTGATTAACACTCTTCTTCGAATAACTTATAATCGAACTACTCTCTTCTTCGAATAACTTATATTCGATCATCAAATATCGGTTTCCAACCGAATACTCATTATCTAGTTAAATCCTGATTTTTATTCAATATATACTTCCTTAAATAAATTCTTTCATAACATATGGCCCAGTTGAATTCTAATTACCAATCTTTATATATTTTATTTAATTTTATTCATATTTCGATCATTGAAATACATTCCATCCTTTCCTTTTTTAAGACAACTCAACCTTCCCATTTTACACTCACTTTTGGATTTGAAATCTCAATTATCCACTGATTTTTACATTTTTAATTCATAAACATTGTTTATAAATCAAAACACTTGCCTTCATTTTTAAACAAGTTATTTATTTCTAACCATTTTAAATTCCATTTCTGTTTAACTTCTATTTCAAAAACCCAATTTCCTTTACAAATATTTTTATTTCTAAAATCTTTACTCAATTCCATTTTTTACATTGAATGTGAAGAATATCCCTTTATACAATCCCTTTTGTTTGATTTCGTATTTTAAAACAATATCCCAATTCTAACTTCTATTTATAGATTTGTCTATACGAAATCTTCTTTTTATTTCTAACACTTAAATCTCATTTAAAATTCCCTTTATAAATGCTGAGTTCACATTCTATTTAAAATATCAGTGTTAAAAACCGATCTCTACTTCTCTATAGAAGTTCAGACTTATATATTCCATTTATCAAAAGATAAATATTCTTTTTAATTTATAAACATCGTTTATAAATTTATTTGCTCAATTTATCTGTTAAAACAGTTTTTCTATTTAAAATCTACTTTGTAACCATCTTCTCGTTGTTCTTTTATATCTTCTCAATTCTCTTTTATAATTCTATTTATTTCCCCAAATAATTTCTTTTATAATTCAATTTGATTTCCGAAATAATTCCTTTCAATTCTATTTGTTTTCCTAAATATTATATTTACTCCATAAAGTTCTTTGTTTACTTCTTATTACGTTCATTTAGTATTTTAACCAAATCGGTCTTTCAAACTTCCATATAACTGTTGTTAACTTCATACAGAAGTTTTTTATTTAATTGTCAAATATCTCCTTTTAATAAATCTATTTGATTTTATAAAATTCCAAAATCCCATATTCACTTCATACATTTCTTGTTATAAAATACTTAGATTTTTATACGAATATTTTTATTTCAATATACACTTTGAAATTTTCCTTTTTATATAAAATCCTTTGATTTTATATAAATATTTTTATTTCAAATTATAGTTTTGAAATTTCCCTTTTTACACTCTAGTATTTCCTTTGGTATTTAAAAGTACCAAATAACAATGATCAAACATACATAATCAACAGCAGATTATAAATCACATCATATAACACAATATATGAAAAACAATAAAATAATTATTGAGGAATCCAGTTAGATCCCTCCGAGCTGTTTCCTGCATCCACAGATGTTAATCAACATATATAACACGAATATGAAATATTCTGATAACAGAATCAATATTCGATTAACGATTTCTATCTATATCATTATCAATATTTTCAACCAATTAACTAGTGGTTCAACCAAACATCCAACATACCGCAGAAAACCATCATTTGTCAGTTATAAAAATACGTCATAAAAATATAACTAAGAAGAGTTAGTGAGTTTTACTCACATTGGATGGTTATCGTTAAATAACGATAATTGGTCATTGATTTGATTCAGGCGTTTAATTTTACCAAAAATCCAAATGAGCTCCAATTCACTCCTGGTCAGTTCCATGGTGTAGCCATTGTCCATACGACCCCAACGGATCTTGTTTCACTGAATTCTAGTAACGTATGAGAAAGTTGTCATTTTAATAGATTTACGTACTATTATAAATTGATTTTAACTAAATTATTATTTAATCGGGCCTCACTGTTTGAATTCGGCCCAACTCCTCCCACCAAAACAAACAGTGCTCCCTCTTCCTCTTCGCTGGAATCTCGTCCTCCAGAAAATACTTCCACGCCATTGTCGCTCTTGCTTTGCCTCCACCACCAATTTCACTCCACTATAAAATCAACTAAAATATCCGTTATTCCTCTTTTTCAAAGCTCTTCATCATCATACCAAAATTAGCAAACTCGAGCTCATCACAAAAAAATGCGACGCAACCCTTCTTCCCTCTCGACTGTACATGTCATGACATTTCCAGATGTCGAAATACCCTAAAACCTGCGCACCAGTGCGCCTCCTCACCTCGAATGTGAATCCAAACCCAGAAATCCAAATTGATGATCCCAACCCAAGATTTTCGCAAACACTAGAAAACACATTATACCCAAAACCGCTTCACACACAACAAAACGAGCATAGAATTGAAGAGAAGCTCTTGGTGATTCGAAGCATACTTGTATTATGATTTCTAGTATTTTATTTACTTTCTATGAATTTTTGAAGGAGGAAAATATCACATTTTTCCTTTAGGAGAAGTAACAGCGCAATTTTTCTCTGTTGACAAAAGAAAGACAGAATTTAGGGTTAGGAGGAATGTAAGGGTATTTATAGGAATTTTTTTTAAAATTTTATATTCGAATATTTTCAATATAATAAGCTATCGCTAGTAATATCCATCCTTTAAAATTCCTACGATCACACACAATACCCAAAAATCATGAAAATGGGCATACAGCTAGAGTTTGACATTATGGACCCAGCGAAACTGGTTTCGTCATATTTCGACTCCATTTGCTCACACAGCGTATTTTTAACCATCAAAATACTGAATGTTTTCACATTAAAAATCCATACGGCCACACACTGGCCCCAAAATTCATGGAAATTGAAATCTAATAATAATTTAATATTATGGATCCAATAAAATTAGTTTCACCGAAAACGGAGTTCGTTTGCAAAACTGGCTATTTTTAAAGCTCTAAATAACCCATTCTAATATATATATATATATATATTTAAAAATAATTAAATTAAATATAAATAAATATATATTATCGTATATATATATTCACATAGAATACCGTATAGTTCCAATTGGATTTATAACTCGATAATCAAATCCCGGTTGAATCGATATTCAATTTATATTGAAAAATCCTTTTATAATATAAATAAATCGCTATAATTTATGAAGGAATTCCATAGCGACTTTTCTAAAATTTGATTTGGACATAAATCGAATTCTACATGATGAAATCCTGATTTTTCTCTTCCATTAGAAAGATATACTTCACCAGCTCCTAACGTTTCTTGTTTCATAGAAATCCGATTTAAAACAGACCCTGTATATTTAGTTGAAGTTCAAATCGCCAAATAGCGAACTGCCGCGCCATTTCAAGCTCGATTTTAATTATATTATAATTCTACGTTCAAACTTCGCTTAAATAATATATTTGTTATTCAAATTCAATTCCAAACTGAATTATATATTTTAAATTGCCCAATTCACATAATACTGTGAATTCTGTTATTTCTGATTATTTCAGAAATTAAATATATTACTCTATTAATTTATTTAATTAAATATTAACTATTATTTAATTAAACAATGATTTAATTCCATAAATCACTATTAAAATAATTAAATGAATTAATTATTATATCGCTAAAAATACGCGTCGTTACATTCTTCTCCCCTTAAAATAATTTCGTCCTCGAAATTGCTGAGGTAGAAAACAACCATATTAACTAGTTTAAAAATTATTCATTTGTTTACTTTTAATTTTAGCTTCAACTGAAACAATTTATTCCAATTAAATATTAATTCATTTCGATTAACGAAAATTTTCAAAAATTCTGTAAATTTTTGAACACTCCAAATTTCCGGAAAATTTCGCCAGCACCTCCTCTGTACCGGTCAATAGTTCAAACACCAATTCGCCTCTCTAGGCCTTTTCCTTTCAAATAGAAAAACAAAAAGCCAAGCAGCTTGCCGATTCAGCGCGTAAAACCTCGTATGGAAATTTAAACATGTACCTTTGTCGGGCATATCATTATATTCTTGCACTTGCTTTTACTCAATACCTGTTGATCATATATCCATCTATACCAATCGATTTCCAATTAATCAAATCTCAACACAATTCTTTGCTTATCCAAAGCCAAATTCCATTTTCAAACTCGAGTTCCATTCTCGATTCCAATCTCCTAACTCACCAATCCAATACCATTTCAGATTCTTATCTCATAATTAAAAATCTGATTCTACTTGATATGTTATATTCCAATTCAATTTCCAGTTAATTGTTTTCAATTCAATTCGTATTTGCTTTCACAAATTTCTATTAAAATTTGTTTTTGTCCAAAGAATCCCTCTTGGGAGTTTTTGAACAGGTTAGCTCTTTCAAAAAATCAAATATTCCTTTTCAGGATTCAAAACAACTTGTTTTCTCAAAATAATCCAACACAATTTCTTTGGTAGTAATCCGTCACTTACAACTCGAAAATGAACGCTGATGATGTGGCCGACATTATTAAAGTTATTTCTTAGCGATCAAAGTGAGTTCAATACTATATCACTTTTCGAAACCCATATTTAAGCATTTCCATTTTGAAATACATTTCAAAATATCTTTATAATGTTTGGAAAACAATTTAAAATCTCCCAAGATTTTAAAATTCTCATTTACTTAATCCAAATCCACTTACAAACACTCTTTCAACTTTTAGGAATTTTAATTCCAATTTTGATTTTAAATTCAGATTTAATCCATCTAATTCCATATACCACACTTATATGAATTCGAATTGGTTATTTACATAACCCTTTTAATTTATAATCTTACTCGATTATAATAACAACTAATATATCCAATATATTATAATTCCATTATATATATTTCCTCTATATCACAATATACTTTGGGTAAAATTATTTTCATTTACCCTCTTTTAAAAACATATCGTGTCGACCCATCGTATTTGAATGTTTAGTAACTCCTATCGATACAGTGGATCAAACTGATCGATCAGAACCCATAAACAACTCAATCAATAAATCTCCATAATATAAACCACTTTATATAAAATAACAAATAGGTTCACTCGTACATATACACTCAACTCAATCTAGGGTATTACTAACCCTATCCCTACCGAGTCACGCCATAGAGCCAAGGTAATCACTTAACCTTAAGCTTTGATACCACTATAACGAACTGGGATTTTCGACTCCGAAAATCAACACAAAACTACCATGTTGACTATTCAAACATCAGAAATACCTGATCATTAATAGAAAGAAGTTAGAGGGTGAGAATAGATAATATAGAAAATTAGAATAGAAGAAGAAGAAGATCACCACAGAATAGAATCAGAGTAATACGAATCTCACAGCGGAACGAATAAAATATAATATATAACATAACTTCGCAATAAAACAGTATATATATAATAACATTATCAGAGTACAACTCTTACACGCAGTGGAAATAACAATAGCTATATAATCATGAAGCCTCCCACTTCAAGCTCCTCCAAGTATATCTGTAAAGATCTGAACTACTTGACTACCCATACAAATTTGGGCACCCAAGAGTTTAGGGAAAACAAAACAAAATAAACTCTGGGTCAGTCATGGGACTGGTGTGAGTAAACTCAAATCATTTGGTTTAACTTTCCAAAATCATTTTCAAAAAAAAAGTAATCGTAAGACCGATCCACACATAAACACGGACGGTTTTTACCTTACGATAACCAAAACACTTTTGGAAATCAATACTTCTATGATATTATAATAATGTCTAATCACAAGTAATTTACAATTTAGCAGAACGTCTGCATCTCATGTTCCACATATATAGTATACAAATCAAAATCACAGGCTCTTATTGGGGATTGGATTCCGACTATGACAAGGTATGGGACCACCTGCCGATAGTGTATCTCCAAAGGCGAATACATTGGGTTCAACAAGAATGTCTTGCAACCCGGCCCACACATGACCGACCACTCATTTCGCTTGAGTGTATCGAATGTATACCACCAACGGTTGGGAGCTACCCACCGTTTCCTGAAAAGGGACAGGATCGAAAATAGATAAAAGAATGAAATGGATTTTCTCTAGATAGGTGTTATACACCCTAATGGGAGTGACCCACATAGCCATGCTGCCTGCTCGATTTCTGTCATTTCCCGGTTGATGAGGCTTGAGGTCATAACGTATCTTTTGGAACACCTGACCACCATTCACTTTGAATGCCACATCGTCATACCCACCAAATCACAAATTGATTTCCCTAAAAATACCATAGGTATAAATCTAAAAGAAACGAATTCCTTCGCCACCAAACGTAAGTACGTTTGAAGAGATCAACTTACGCGATCCGTTAGATATACTCTGTCAAACATTCGTCCATTCATGTTGTCCTAGGACTGGACAAACCGAAGGCACTATTTTGTAAACAGGATAGCCCTTGCATAACTCCATCTTCACTTATTTTCATCATATTTGATCGCAATGCTAATGTCCATACAGAGTGGTTTTCAGATAATGAATCTGATCCCGATCTCTCCGTATTGACGATTGAAAAATGATCAAATTTTTTGATAGTCTGTGATTTAACTATCAAAGAAAAATAGGTGTACAACCAACGATCTTATTTCCAGATAAAAATTCGATCGATCAATCATCAACCAACAATGATCTCCTTTAATTTAATTTATCATTAATTTATTCATTTCCCATTTCTATATATTTATAAATTCTTATTTTCTAAATTTAGAAGATATACTTTATTAATCATTGGAAAACATTCCCATATTTGCTCCATTCCTTATTTCCTATATTAGAAAACATTTCTGATTCTTATTTGGAAAAAAAATTCCAAAACTCCTTCAGTTGATTTAAATAGATGTTTAAATAAAACATCTCTATGCCAATTCAAACCATTACACTCGTTAACTAAATTCACTTAACCAACCTTCACTATCGAACCTTAACCATTCCATAGTTTAAAACGAAGTCAATCAAGCTGGGGTATAATTACCACTCAAACCTTAACTAAACAACAATTCTAAGCTTGAAATAGACAAAGTTCACCTTTTAAATCCTTAACAACTTCCTTACATAGCTCTCAGATTATATTTACGAATCTACTTCTTTTACAGAAATCATTTGTATTATAACAACAATGTTAAAATCCAATACCTTCGAAATATAATAACTTCATTATAACTTCTATTTCTTAATTTGAATAAACAAACAAACAACTAATTTATAAATAAATAAATCTTGATTTAAAAACAGAAATAGAATAGCACTTTCCCTAACTCGATATAATCAAATTTCAACTTAAAACTCTCTCTCTCGAATAATCTCTATTCGATAACTCCCTTTCGAATAACCATATTTGATTATCTCTTTCTTTTGAATAACCTATATTCGAATATCCTTTTCTTCAAATAACTTATATTCGATTAACTCTCTTCTTCGAATAACCTATATTCGATCAACTCTCTTCTTCGAATAACTTATATTCGATCAACTCTCTTCTTCGAATAACTTATATTCAATCATCAAATATCGGTTTCCAACCAAATACTCATTATCTGGTTAAATCCTTATTTTTATTCAATATATACTTCCTTAAATAAATAATTACATAACATCTGTCCCAGTTGAATTCTTATTACCAATCTTTATATATTTTATTTAATTTTATTCATATTTCGAACATCGAAATACATTCCATCCTTTCCTTTTTTAAGACAAATCAAACTTCCCATTTTACACTCACTTTTTTAAGACAAATCAAACATTGTTTATAAATCACAACAATTGTCTTCATTTTTAGACAAGTTATTTATTTCTAACCATTTTAAATTCCATTTCTGTTTAACCTCCATTTCAAAAACCCAATTTCCTTTACAAATATTTTTATTTCTAAAATCTTTAATCAATTCCATTTTTCACGTTGAATGTGAAGAATATCCCTTTATACAATCCCTTTAGTTTGATTTCGTATTTTAAAAAAGTATCCCAATTCCAACTTCTATTTATAGATTTATCTATACGATTTTCTAACACTTAAATCTCATTCAAAATTCCCTTTATAAATGCTGAGTTCACATTCTATTTAAAATATCAGTGTTAAAAACCGATCTCTACTTCTCTATAGAAGTTCAGATTTATATAATCCATTTATCAAATGATAAATACTCTTTTTAATATATAAACATCATTTATAAATTTATTTGCTCAATTTATTTGTTAAAACAGTTTTTTTACTTAAAATCTACTTTGTAACCATCTTCTCGTTGTTCTTTTATATCTTCTCAATTCTCTTTTATAATTCTATTTATTCCACAAATAATTTCTTTTATAATTCAATTTGATTTCCGAAATAATTCCTTTCAATTCTATATGTTTTCCTAAATATTATATTTACTCCCTAAAGTTCTTTATTTACTTCTTATTACTTTCATTTAGTATTTTAACCAAATCGGTCTTTCAAACTTCCATATAACTGTTGTTAACTTCATAAAGAAGTTTTTTTATTTAATTTTCAAATATCTCCTTTTAATAAGTCCATTTGATTTTATAAAATTCCAAAATCCCATATTCACTTCATACATTTCTTGTTATAAAATACTTTGATTTTTATATGAATATTTTTATTTTAATATGCACTTTGAAATTTTCCTTTTTATATAAAATCCTTTGATTTTATATAAATATTTTATTTCAAATTATAGTTTTGAAATTTCCCTTTTTACACTCCGGTATTTCCTTTGGTATTTAAAAGTACCAAATAACAATGATCAAACACACACATAATCAACAATAGATTACAAATCACATCATATATCACAATATATGAAAACAGTAAAATAATTGTTGAGAAATCAAGTTGGATCCCTCTGACCTGTTTCCCTGCATCCACAGATGTTATTCAACATAAATAACACGAATATGAAATATTCTGATAACAGAATCAATATTCGATTAATGATTTATATCTATATCGTTATCTATATTTTCAACCAATTAACTAGCAGTTCAACCAAACAGCCAACACACTGCAAACGACCATCATTTATCAGTTATAGAAATACGTCATAAAAATATAATTGGGATGAGTTAGTGAGTTTTACTCACATTGGACGGTTATCGTTAAATAACGATAATTGGTCATTGATTTGATTCAGGCATTTAATTACACCATAAATCCAAACGTGCTCCAATTCACTCCTGGTCAATTCTGGTAACGTATGAGAAAGTTGTCAATTTAATAGGTTTACGTACTATTATAAATTGAATTTAACTAACTTATTATTTAATCGAGCCTCACTGTTTGAATTCCGCCCAACTCCTCCCACCCAAATAAATAGTACTCCCTCTTCCACTTTGCAGGAATCCCGTCCTCCAGAAAACATTTCCACGCCATTGCCGCTCGTTGCTTTTCCTCCACCACCAATTTCACTCCACTATAAATACAACTAAAATATCCATTATTCCTCTTTTTCAAAGCTCTTCGTCATCATACCAAAATTTGCAAACTCGAGCTCATCACAAAAAAATGTGACGCAACCCTTCTCCTCTCTCGATAGTATAGGTCACAACATTTCCAGATGTCTAAATACCCCAAAATTTGCACACCAATGCGCCTCATCACCTCGAACGTGAATCTAAATCCAGAAATCCAAATCGATGATCCCAACCCAAGATTTCCGCAAACCCTAGAAAATGCTGTATAACCAAAACCGCATAGCACATAATAAAACGAGCATAAAATTGAAGAGAAGCTCTTGGTGATTCGAAGTATACTTGTATGATGATTTCTAGTATTTTATTTTGCTTTCTATGAATTTTTGGAGGAGAAAAATATCACGTTTTTCCTTTAAGAGAAGTAACGGCGCAATTTTTTTCTATTGACCAAAGAAAGATAGAATTTAGGGTTAGGAGGAAGGTAAGGGTATTTATAGGATTTTTTTTGTAATTTTATATTTGAATATTTTCAATATAATAAGCTATCTCTAGTTATATCCGTCCTTTAAAATTCCTATGATCACACACAATACCCAAAAATCATGAAAATGGACACACAACTAGAGTTTGACATTACGGACCCAATGAAACTGGTTTCGTCGAATTCCGACTCTATTCGCTCACACAGCGTATTTTTAACCGTCAAAATACCGATTATTTTTCACATTAAAAATCCGTACGGCCACAAACTGGCCCCAAAAATCACGGAAATTGAAATCTAACAATAATTTAATATTACGGATCCAACAAAATTAGTTTCATTGAAAACGGGGTACATTTGCAAAGCTGGCTATTTTTAAAGCTCTAAATAACCCATTTAAATATATAAATATATTTAAAAATAATTAAATTAAATATAAATAATTACATATTATCGTATATATATTCACACAGAATATCGTGCAGTTCCAATTGGATTTATAGCTCGATATTCAAATCCCGGTTGAATCGATATTCTATTTATATTGAAAAATCCTTTTATAATATAAATAAATCGCTATAATTTATAAAGGAATCCTATAGCGACTTTTCCAAAATTTGATTTGGACATAAATCAAAATCTACACGACGAAATCCTGATTTTTCTTTTCCATTAGAAAGATATACTTCACCAGCTCCTAACGTCTCTTGTTTCATAGAAATCCGATTTAAAACGGACCCTATATATTCAGTTGAAGTTCAAATCGCCAAATAGCAAACTGCCGCGCCATTTCAAGCTCGATTTTAATTATATTATAATTCTACATTCAAACTTCATTTAAATAATATATTCATTATTCAAATTCAATTCCAAACTGAATTATATATTTTAAGTTGCCCAATTCACACAATACCGTGAATTCAGTTATTTCTGACCATTTCAAAAATTAAATATATTACTCTATTATTTAATTTAATTAAATATTCACTATTATTTAATTAAACAACAATTTAATTCCCTAAATCACTATTTAAATAATTAAATGAATTAATTATTATATCGCTGAAAATACGGGTCGTTACACTTCGCCTTTAATGCATCCCAAACATCCTTTGCAGTTGGGTTCTTGTAGTATATATCAAAAAGTTTGTCCGTCATAGCATTATAGGTATGGCCTTTGCAAATATAACCTTTCTTTTCCAATTTGATCCGATCTCGTGTCTGTGCTATAGTTTTATCTTCTGTCTCCGTTGGTTTTGGCATGGTCAAAACATAAACAACTTTCATACCCGCCAATAAGAATTGCATCTTCTTCTGCAAGCGTAGGAAATTGACACCATCGAAGCACTCTAGTTTTGCGAAATCAGAGGAGAACTCTTTGATATTATGAGAAGCCATTGTATAAATACTATTTTAGATTGTTGGATGTCGAATTCTTCGATGGATCTCTTTATACACAAATCTCTGAGGCACGATGTGGTGATTGCTAACCTCAAACAGTATTTGCCCTCTCAATTCTATGCACGAGTAATGGCAAATATGTTCGAAGATACAACAGAGCAGATATTGAATATCTTTTAATCGGCGCGTTTGCACAGACACGTCGATTCACTATCTTGGATTTGATCGCTGTAGTGACAAGATGACTGAGTTATAGCCTGCAGAACTATAACCAGTATAATTCACTCTAAATTTTGGCAGAGTTTCTAGAAGATGTTAATGGAAGAAAATAGTAGAAGGAAGGAGAAGATAAATGAACTCGAGATTATAAAAACTGAATTAGGGTAGCTTATATATAGGCAGTGAAGTGGTACTACTGTTTTCCAACGGTTATGATTGTTTGAATTCAAACAATCACACTTTTCTTTTTGCGACACTTCAAAAGCGTTGCAAATTTGAATGGTGAATGGATGCATCCATTAGTTTGCAACGGCTCTTAAACATTACAAATTCGAAACCCGTGCATGCATAATCTCAACGGATCTGCGCAAGCCCAATAGCTTTTTGTGGCCCATCTGATCACAAGACCCCAATAGCCCCAAGGCCCATCTTTTAACATTTTAAATGTTAATGTCCATGGATATGCTCTTGCCTCATGCCATTGTCTCTTCCCTTTCCATCTCCCATTTCCTTTTGTCATAATACATAATGCCTTTTCATATATAGTGGCAAAGGCATTAGTTTTTCCCGATGTGGGACTAAACGATTTTGTCCCCTTCTTTCTCCCTTTATTTTGCAATTTATTCCAACAATCATCCACCAAATTTTAAATAAATTCCTCTTGTCATTTATATGTAGGAAAATTTGTGCATAATACAGATGTCTTACAGACTTGAATATATACGTAGTGAAAACTAATCAAAATATATCAGGATGGATTGGTTGACTAGCATTGAAACATCGATCCTATATGATCTACCAGATGTTACTATCAGACACTCATTTTCATATTTCCCAGAAAGTATGTTTGACCGACCCATGGATTGGCCTTAGGTGAGTATCTTCTTTCATGAAATGCCCTTAGAGATCAAGCCAAAATCTCGTAGAAGGTGGCACCACCTTCGTTGCATTCATATAGGTAGGTTAATCAGGTATGCCTTAGAACACACACGTCAACAGTATATCTATTATAAACCTATTAAGTTCTAAGCAGAACATCCTCTCTTCGTCATTATAAGCACCAACAACTTTTCCGTGAAATGCATGATAGTACTTAGTTTTTCAGACTAAATATTATAGTGCTTCCAACCGCAAACATATGAAGTACTCTTGCTCTTTGAACTCAAGATAACAAATTTCTTTGTTACGTTGAGTTAAGTTTCCTTCATCGGCGATTGTATTGTATAGGCTTTAAATCCATTCCCTATGATGTTTTATCACTAGGTTCCTTGCAAGTCCTTTAGTAAATGGATCTGCCAAATTCCAGCTAGATCTCAAAAAATCTTTGGTAATTACCCCATTAGTGAGCATTTGCCTAACCAAAATATGCATAGACCAATATGTCTACATTTACAATTATAAACTTGGTTGTAAGCTTGTGATAAGGTTGATTGACTATCACAATGCACAGATATTGGTAGCATAGGTTTTGGCCATACAAGAATTTCTAATAATAGATTCCTTAACCATTCTGCTTGTTTGCTACCAGAAGCCAGTTCTATAAACCCAGCATCCATGGTTGAATCAGCAATACATGTTTGTTTCTTTGAGGCCCAGGATATTGCTCCCCCACCAAGAGTGAATATCCATCCACTAGTAGATTTATTATCTTCACTTCAAGTGTTCCAACTAGCATCTGTATCTCCTTCTATTACACTCGGATAACCGCTATAATGTATACCATAATTTATGATACCATTTAGATACTTTAATATTCTATGTATTGCATTCCAATGGATGTGACTAGGGTTACTAGTATATCTACTCATTTTGCCAATAGCATAGGCAATATCTGGTCGCGTGCATGTCATTGCATACATCAAACTTCCAATAACTCTAGCATATTCCAGTTGCTCTAAGCTCTTCCAGTATTAGTGTATGACTGCATATTTGAGTCGAACGGAGTAGACATAGGGTTACAATCGAATAGATTAAACCTTTTCAAAATTTTCTAAATGTAATGAGATTGGGTAATTGATAACCCATCTTTAGTTTTCATGATTATTATTCCAAGAATCATTTCAGCTACTCCCATATCTTTCATGTCAAAACATGAGGATAGATATCATTTAGTTTCTTCAATACTTGAAGTATCCATTCGAAATATATGCATATCATCCGCGTAAAGGCATATAATTACACCTTTACTTAATGAAACTTGCTATAGACACATATGTTAGATTTGAAAATCCTAAAGCCATTAGAATAATAGTTATATCAAACTTTTCATGCCTTTGCTTTGTTGCTTGTTCAAGACCGTAAAGTGATTTGATAAGTCTATATACTTTACGTTCTTGTCCAGGCATTACAAAACCTTCTGGTTGAGACATATATATCTCTTCGTCAATTTCTCCATTTAGAAACGCAGTCTTGGCGTCCATTTGACGAATTTCAAAATTATAGATAGAAGCTAATGCAATAAAAATCCGAATGGTTGAAATTTTGGTTACTGGGGTATATGTATCCAGGTAATCTATTCCTTCTTTCTGTGTGAATCCTTTGGCAACTAATCTAGCTTTAAATTTTTTGATTGTTCCATCTGCCTTTAACTTTTTCTTAATTATCCATTTACATCCTATTGGTTTAGAACTAGGAGGTAAATCTACTAGTTTCCACGTTATATTTACCATAATAGAATCCATTTCATCATTTATGGCTTCTTGCCAAAATGATGAATCTTGAGATTTCTTTGCCTCAGCATATATTAAAGGGTCAGATTACGTACTTGTAGATATCATTAATTGATGATCTACGTTATTTCTAGATCGTTTAACCAAATATACGATGAAATCTAGTCAAAAGGATTTTTCCATCCTTCTTCGTTTACTTCTCTTAAGAGAATCACCATTTTCATCGATATTTCCAGCAGTGTTTTCTATAGGTTCAACAGTTGTTCCATTAACCTCCACCATTTCATTAATGGGTGTATTGACCTCCACCGTTTCATGAATCGGTTTATTCTGAATAGATGTAAATCTATTCTCATAAAACACTGTGTCCCTTGATTCTATTACTGTATTTACATCAATAAAGCAATTAGGTTCTATTACTAGAAACCTATACCCTTTGCTATGTTGAGCATATCCTAAGAATATGCACTCGATAGCCTTTTGTCCTAATTTCCTGATTTTTGGTTTAGGTAATCGAACAATTGCTCTACAACCCCAGACTCGATAATAATCAAGATTTGGTTTTCGTTTCTTATAAAGTTCATAAGGAGTAACTTTACTTTTCTTATGAGGTAGTCTATTTAGATTATAACACGCGGTAAGTAAAGATTCTCCCTAGAAACTAGTGTTAAGTCCGGATTTACACAATATTGCATTTACCATTTTGGTAAGAGTTCTGTTTTTGCTTTCAACCACTCCATTTTGTTGTGGAGTGTAAGCAATAGATGTTTCATGTATAATTCCTACTAATTCACAATATTCACGAAATTGAAACTCACCACCCCAATCAGACCTAAGTGTTTTTATTTTGGTATCACATTGGTTTTCAACTTCAGTTTTATAAGTAATGAATGAATTTAGCATTTCACTTTTAGCATGCATAAGATAGACATAACAATATTAGAGTAATCATCTATAAATGTGACAAAATATCTTTTTCCTCCTCTAGTAGGAGTATTGTGTATATCACATACATCACTATGAATAAGTTGTAACAATTTTGTTGTGCTTTCTGGTTTATAAGGAAATGGTTTTCTAGTGATCTTAGTTAATGAACATATCCTACACTTATCTAACATATCATTTTGGTGTTTGGGAATTAGATTCAAAGATATCATATCAAGCATGCATTTATGATTAACATGTCCAAATCTATTGTGCCATATTGAAAATGAATCAACAATGTAAGCAGAATTCATACTTTTATTAATATCAACATTCAGTTTAAACATACAATCACACATGTACCCTTTTCCCACAAATACACCACCTTTGGTCAACATATATTTGTCTAACTCAAGGACCTGTTTAAATCCAAACTTATTAAGAAGACTTCCCGATACAAGGTTCTTCCTAATTTTAGGTACATAATATACATCATTTAGTGCCAGAACTTTTACGGATGTAAATTCCAAATCTACAGTCCCCTTCCCTTTGACCACTGCCTTTGTTGAGTTTCCCATATAAAGGTAATCTTCATCTTCAGTTGGTTCTAGTTTCTTGAATTGACTCTTGTCAATGCAGACATGCTTAGTAGCTCCATAATCGATCCACCAGGAATTGTCTTGTACAATCATATTCACCTCTGATATGACTTCGGCAAACTTTTCTTTTTCAGATTGCTGCTTCTTTTTCCAGAAGCGACAATCCCTTTTGAAATGCCTTGGTCTTCCACAAAAGTAGCAACCACCATTTTTGCCTCTCTTGTTCTGATTTTGGGAATTGTTGTTGTTCTGCCCTTTCCTCTTTTTATTAGAAGAGTTATTCAAAGCATTGATTGCTTGCATTTCTTCCAACGTATGGATTTTTTATGTATCAACAAAATTTTCATCTTGGGCATCTTTTTGCCTTAGTTGTTCAACTTGCAAATATTGTGCAAGGCTGTCTAGACTCATATCCTCCTTCTTATGTTTCAGTAATTTCCTCTGATCTTTACAAGAAGGGGGTAATTTGTCTATTACCTAGGAAACCTTAATTTCCTCATCCATATTTAACTTATGTTGACTGAAATGATTAAGTATGTGTATGATATCATTGAATTGTTCTACTACTGAACGATCATCGTTCATTTTGTAATTAAAAAATTTAGTGGATAGAAATTCTTACTTGTTTCCTTTTCCATCAGATACTTCGCCTTTAATGCATCCCAAACATCCTTTATAGTGGCTTGTTGTAGTACATATCAAAAAGTGTGTCCGTCATCACATTACAGATATGGCCTTTGCAAATATAATCATCATGTTCCCATTTGATCCGATCTCGTGTCTGTGCAATAATTTCATCTTCTGTCTCCGTTTGTTTTGTCGTAGTCAAAATATAAACAACTTTCATATCCGCCAATAAAAATGCATCTTCTTCTGCCAGCGTAGGAAATTGACACCATCAAAGCGCTCTAGTTTTGCGAAATCAGCAACGAACTCTTTGAGGTCGTGAGGAGCCATTGTAGAAATACTGTTTTAGATTGTTGGATGTCGAATTCATCGCTGGATCTCTTTACACACAAATCTTCGAGGCACTATGTGATGATCGCTATCCTAAAATAGTATTTGCCCTCTTAATTATATGCACGGGTATTGGCAAATCTATTCGAAGATACAATAAAGCAGATATTGAATATCTTTTAATCCATGTGTTTGCACAAACACGACGATTCACTATGTTGGATTTGATCGTTGTAGTGATGTAACAACCTGTAATGACCCGCATTGGCAGAGGTATTATGATTATTTTATTTTATTATATAAATGGTGGTATAGTGAATTAAATGGTCGTGGAATTAAATAATGATGTATATTTAATTTAAAATAAATAAATTAAATAATATATTTAATTCTGAAATAATCAGAATTGGCGGAAATGGCGATACGGTGTGAACTGGATCATCTGTGATATTTAATTCAGCTTGGAATTGAATTTGAATAACTAATATATTATTTGAACGAAGATTTGAACGTATAATTATATTATAATTATAATCGAGCTCGAAATGGCGCTGTAGTTCATAAATTTGTGATTTGAACTTCAACTGAACATACAGAAGCCGTTTTAAATCGAATTTCTATGAAACAAGAAACGTACGGAGCTGGTGGAGTATATCTTTCTAGTGGATGAGAAAAATCAGGATTTCGTCGTGTAGATTTTGAGATATGTCCAAATTAAATTTTAAAATAGTCGCTATAGAATCGTTTATCGACCGTAATGGTTTATTCGATATAACTAGAGATTGGGTTTGAATTTAGACAAGGTTCTTTTGGGACATAGCGATAATTTAATTTTTAGAATTTTACTGTAAATTTTAATTAATTAAATAAGCAACTTTTTATTTGGAGTGTTTTGCACCCTGTAACAATATTTTTAGGTTTCCCAATATGAGTTGAACTACTGATATTATTATATTTCTGGAGTCGGGACACCTTACTCGTCATGATGGTGTTTTTACATCTGTCGATAGCGGTCCATACATTAATAAAGTTTTACGTATATCGCTGCGGTATAGGGTTTATACAAAATGAGTGGCCAACACTAGTCCAAGTAGTAGAATACAAGCCACGCCTTCATTATCTTCTCAGCCACATATTTCTTCTAAAAACGTGGAATATTAACCTCCCCTTAAATCAAAAGGGAAAATCCCTATATATTACCCTTAAAAATGTATAACCTAATCTAATTTTCATTATCTTCCGTCGGGTTTCCAGCCACCACTTTATCTCAACCCTTATTCAAAAACGCAAGCAGGAAATTAAAATCAATGCAAATCATCAAAAAAAATCCATCTAAGTTGTAAAGCTTTGGTCTCTGAGATGTGTAAGGGTTCGCAGCTGACCTTGGTAGTAGTTCAAAAATCGAACAGCGGATCTGGAGGCTGGAGATCATCGCAACTGGAGGTGACCGAAGATTTGACGAACTTCAATCCCCTAGATGAGCAGTAGCATGGCACTGGCAGCCGCACCAGAGAAATAGGAAGAATATTTGTTCCCTGTAGTTACTGCGTAGGCGTTCCAGAAGAGAAACAGAAGCTCAGGAAGATGATGTTGGGGTGTTAAGCTGGAGCAGGCGGTAGTTTTTAAGGGATGTCGTGATACTGCTGTTCAATGCAGGAGCAGAAAACGGGACCGATTGAAGTTCTTTAAGATGAGAAGAAGGGTGATCGAATTTATGCTGAAAGGAGGAGCGCGAAGTGAAGTTGTCAGGTGTTTTTCATGCAACAGTGTACGTTTAAGGAGTTGAAGGATCATTTCAATTGAGAGTAGCGTGCTGTTGCTTTTTCACAGAAACGAGGAGCAGCTGTTTTCTTTTTGTATATATGATGGAAGAAGGCAAAGGCGGGTGGGCTTTTGTTGGTATGTTGGGCCGGTGAAACAAGGGTAAGCCCAAAAGAATTTAAAAAGGAAATTTCAAGTTTTATTTAGTTATTAATAACGTATAAACTTATATAATGTATAACTTGGTCATACGAGGTCAGATTGACGAACCGTAAGTTGCGTTGGGACCGTATGGATGAGAGCTTCACAATGAAGCTGACTGGAAGTGGATTGGGGCTCATATGAATTTATGGCGAAATAAATTGTTTGATTCAAATCAAACAACAGTTTATCGTTCTTTAACGATGAACTGCAAATGTGAGTAAATCTCACTAACTTTGAACAGTTTATAATTTCATATTGTATTTTTAGAACTGTTAGATATTGGATGATTAACTGTGTGTTGACTGTTTGATTGAACTGCTAGTCAGTTAGTTGAATTTCTATATTGATTCTGTTTAACAGAATATATCATATGGAACTGAAAGTGATGTTATATTATATTGTTTAACATCTGTGGATGCAGGAAGACAGGTTGGAGGAATCCGACTGGATTCCTCAACATTTATTTTACTGTTTTTCATATATTGTGATATATGATGTGTTATATAAACTGTTATGGATTATGTGTGTTGGAATGATGTTGATCATTGTTATCCGATATTTTAAATATCATAAAAGATCCTGGGATGTAAAAAGAATTATTTCAATGTATATTGAAATAAAGGGAGTTTATAAAATCAACAGATTTTATAAAAGGAAATATTTCGAAAGTAAATAAAAGGGAAAAATGTTTTTAAAACGAATAGAGTTTTATAAAAGGGAAATCATTTGTAAAGTGAAGAACTGTTACTAAAAGTAAATCTTTATAAATGAATAGTTTATTCGAATAGAATAAAGGAGTTAATCTATGTTAGTTTAATCGATTAGAGTTAAAATAAAAGGAGTTAATCGATGTCAGTTTAATCGATTAGAGTTAAAATAAAAGGACTTAATCGATGTTAGTTTAATCGATTAGAGTTAAAGTAAAAGGAGTTAATCGATGTTAGTTTAATCGATTAGAGTTAAAGTAAAAGGAGTTAATCGATGTTAGTTTAATCGTTTAGAGTTAAAGTAAAAGGAATTAATCGATGTTAGTTTAATCGATTAGAGTTGAAGTAAAAGGAGTTAATCGATGTTAGTTTAATCGATTAGAGTTAAAATAAAAGGAGTTAATCGATGTTAGTTTAATCGATTAGAGTTAAAGTAAAAGGAATTAATCGATGTTAGTTTAATCGATTAGAGTTAAAGTAAAAGGAGTTAATCGAATATATAGTTCATTCAAATAGAATTAAAAGAGTTATCGAATATAGTTTATTCGATAGGAGTTAAGTGAATAAAGTTAAAGTTAAATCAAAAGAGTTAAGTGAATAGAATAAATTGAATAGAGTTATCGCATATACCTTATCGAAGGAAAGAATTATCGAATAGAAAAGATTTGAAAGAGAGTTAAGTAAGGAAGTTAGTAAAAGGAATATAAAGTGAACTTTGCCTATTTCAAAGTTAGAAATGTTGTTCAGTTAAGGACTGAGAGGTAGTTCTACCCCAACTAGATTGGCTTCGTTTTTAGCTAAGGAATAGTTAAGGTTCGGCAGTAAAGGAAATGGTTTGAGTTGGCATCGCGATGGTTTGTTTAAACATCTGTCTAAGTCCAATGAAGAAGCTTTGGAAATGTTTTCCAAATAAGAAAACAGAAATTTTTCTAATAAAGAAAACAAGAAATGGAAATGTTTTCCATTGTTAATAACGTATATTTTCCAAATTTAGAAATTAAGAAATATTGAATATATGGAAACAGAAGATAAGTAAAATAATGAAATAAAGAGATAAAAGTTGAATGATGTTCGATCGATATAAATTTCCATTTGGAAATAATATCATTGGTTGCACACCTGTTTTTCTTCGATAGTTAAATCACAGACTATCAAAGTTTTGACCATTTTAATGTTGTTAATATGGAGAGACCGGTTGGATTATTATCCAAAGAACCACTCTGTATTGGCATAAGCGTTGCGAATCATATATGCCAAAGGAGATTGAAGACGGAGTTATGCAAGGGATATCCTGTTTACAGAATAGTGCCTTCGGTTCATCCTGTTCCTGGATGACTTGTATGGACGGATGTCTGACAGAGTATTTCCAGACGATCACGTATATTGATTTCTCCAACTGTACCAAGAGTGGAAGCAAAGAAGGAAACTCCTTTTAGCTAACACGTAATGTATGGTTGAGGACGTCAATCGGTGATTTGATGGATTTGACGATGTGACATTCGAAGTAAATCTGATGTGATGATGAAGCGTAACCTCAAGCCTCATCAAATCGGTAAACGACAGAAATCGGGCAGGCAGCATGGCTAAGTCGGTCGCACCGAAGTAGGGTGTATAATCACCTGATCTAGAGTTTCATTTACTTCTAAAATCTATTGTTGATGCTGTCCCATTCGGGAAACGGTTGCTGATCCGAACTGTTGGTGATATACATTCGATACGCTCAAGCGAAATGAGTGGTCGGTCATGTGTGGCCGGGTTGCAAGATGTTCTTGTTGAACCCAGTGTATTCCTCTCTAGAGGTACACTAGCGAAAGGTGGTTCCATACCTTGTCATAGTTGGAAATCCATTACCCAATACTTGCTTGCGGTTTGATTGTATACTATATATGTAGAACGTGAGATGAAAGCGTTTCTGCTAGATGATTATTATATTGTGATTGATAGACATTATTATAATATCAAAAGGTTTTTGATATAAAGATAATTTGGATTCTCATAAGGGAAAAACCTGTTCCGTTATACGGCGTGGTCTTATGAGATGTCGATTACCTGCTTGAACTGTTTTAAATTGTTTTACTCACATCAGTCCCATGACTGACCCGGAGTTTACTTTGTTGTTTTCCTAAACTCTTGGGTGCCTAAATTTGTATGGGAAGTCAAGTAGTCGGGATTTACAAATATACTGGAAGAGCTTGGAGTAGGAGGCTTCAGGATCATATAGCTATAGTTATTTCCGCTGTGTTGTAAGTGCTGTACTTTGATAATGATATGTATATTCAAGTACAAATTTGTATTTCAAAGTTATGTTATGAAATATATTTATTCGTTCCGCTGTGAGATTCGTGTTTCTCTGATATTGTGTTCTTCTTCTTCTTCTATTCTAATTTTCTATCTTATCTTTCCTCACCCTCTAATTTCTTTCACTAATGACTCGTATTTGTCGATGTTTGGTTAGACATCATTGAGTTTATGGCGATAACCAAAGTCGACAAAATCCCGAGTCATTACACAACCCGGAAATTCAGGGCCAATTTAATTTTTTTATTTTGGAAACTTTAATGGGTTTCGAATATTTAAAATGAATTATTTTAAATAATAACGATGAGAAATTTATTTTGAATAGAATTAGACGTATATATTTATTTGAGTCGTCATTAGAATATAAATATTTATTTTTAATTATAAAAGGAATTGAAAATGGCGCGGTAGTTTGAAAATTCGATTTCAAATTTCAAATGAATGTACAGGATTCAAAATAAAATGGATTTCGGGAAAACAAAAAATATTTGAATCTATTTGAAAATATCTTTCCAGTGAATCCGAAAAATCAAAATTTCATAGCGGGAATCGAAAGTTATGTCCAGCTGAAAATTCAGAATAGTCGCTTTGGAATTCTGACCCTTAAAAATGGAAATTTTGGAAATAACCTCTGTTTTCGACGAAACAATTTTTGTTGGATCTGGGAGGTCACGTTATTGCAAGGTTTCAAAATTCATAATTTTTTAAATCAATATGTGAGCATGGCGAAGTTAAACGTGTTTTGTCAGTTTCAGTCAATTTTGATCGACCAAAAAATGGCCATTTTTTAAACGATCTCAGAATTTGACGAAATTAGTTTTGTTAGGACTGTATCGTCAATACGAAGCTAGAAAATATTTTTTGGGAATTTTTAGGGTCCGTATGTGGCCCTAGTAAATTGAAATGTAAGTTTGAATTGAATATATATAGATTTTAATTTTAACAGAAACTGATCGAAACATTAGAATTGGGTTACGAAACATATCCCAATGTGTTCGAAATGGGGGTAATTAGCTAAGAACGACAGGCAGTGCGTCTCGTTTTGAGATCGAAATTGTAAGCTACTTTTTGGAGAGATAAAATAATTTAAAATTATTAATTATATATATTATTTAACTTAGTCAAACCCCCCTTTTACCTTCTCCTATCCCATCAGTTCAGGATTGAATTTCAAAATAAAAAAGAAAAAAAGGGGGAGAGAACGGAGCCCTCCATCGCAACCGCCCGCCACTGTCTATGTCGTGCAGCCACCCTGGAGGTGCTCCGCCGCCGTTGCTCCGAAGCCCCATCCTCTTCTCGCGACTGCGACCTTGTTTCACCCCAGCCCTGCCCAAACTGAATTACCGTACCCCCTTTTCTTCCTCCTCCTTCTTTCTCTCGTAAATCTTGAGAACCCTGGCCCCAAAAACAATGGAACCCGCCGCCAGCCCTCTGGCTTACGACCAGACCACCGCCGACGTCGACTGCACCCATCAGCACCCATCTGCCGCGCGCAGACATGGATTGAGGGGACAAGGGTCTTTCTTTGATGGTTTATGAGGATTGGAAGGTAATTATTTTAAATTCAAATTTAATTATGGTATTTATTAGGAATATGAATAATTTAAAATTAGGATTTTTTATATAGATTTCATACAAATAAAATTTTGATCTTTATATAGATTTCATACAAGTAAAAATATGGTTTTTAACATGTAGAAAATAATAGATTTTTCTTATGAAAAGTATGATTTTTATATGTAGAAAAGTTTAGATTGTTTTAAAACTAAAAGGATTAGATTTTTATAAGGAAATAGAAGGATAAAAATGTGATTTTTCTTTATATGAAGTGAAATAAAAATATGAACTTTATTTTATATGAGGCGAAATAAAAATATAATTTTTATCATGAAGCAGTGAGAATAAAGATTCGATCTTTATATGAGTAGCAGATTAAAAGTATGATTTTTATATACTAGAGAATATAAAAACGTGACTTTTATATGAGTGGCGATATAAAAATATAATCTTTATTAGTAGAAGAGCAATATAAAAATAGAATTTTTATCTATATAGTAACGGTATAAAAGTAGAATTTTTATCTATATAGTAGCAGTATAAAAATAGAATTTTTATCTATATAGTAGCAGTATAAAAATATGATTTTTATCCATATAGCGTAATTATAAAAATGTGATTTTTATATACATAGCAACAATATAAAGAAGCAATTTTTATATATGTAGTGGATACGGACAACGAAAGTAACAAAAGTTGAGCACGGCGAAGATTTTCTATATATGAAGAGTCGCAGTGTTTGGTTTAGCTAATTGGTGAGAACTTTTCACTTTTAATTTATTTTCTAGTTAAAATATATACTAGGATGCAGACGGTGCTTAGCAGCACCCGACACCCGTCGTCCACAGACCATGGATGACTTGTTTGTTTGATTGATGTGTTGTGAAAATTGATTGTGTGATGTGGAATGAAACAAAATATTTATATAGTTAAAAATATTATATAGTTAAAAACATAATTTTTAACGAGTATGTGATTAAACTAAATATTCATTTACAAATCAGACGATTTGTTTATGTACACCCATTTGACTGATATTGATTGGGACGATAAATTTTACACATCGGCCAAGTGCACAAATAATAATCAGTGTTTGTTGATTTGAAACCCCACACGAGTGATGGGATGATATTTGGCATACACTAATCCCAATTATTTAGTTGTATGTCGATCGATTGGTTGACAGACTGTGTATGCATTAATTATTTATATTTAACGCTTATGCAGTTGTGTGGTGCACTTTGGATGATGGTTGATTATTTATCATTGCTATTATATACATGAGTTGTATAGATCCATGCAAATAACATTATATGGTAATTGAGTGGGTCTCATTCCAATTTAGAAAATAAATTTTATTCATGTGTTGAATAACAAAATAGTCATATATTGACAATACTCACGTGTTGAGAATATTCATGTGTTGAAAATATTCATGTGTTGAATAAAATATTTGTACACTTAAATTCACATTTTTATTGTAAGTAAGAACTAGAATATTCATGTGTTGAATAAAATATATATTCATGTGTTGAAGAAAATATTTATTTGTTGAATAGAATAATGAAGTTATTGAAATATATAAAGCCGTGTTGATTAGATATGCTCCATTTTGATGCGAACGCTATTTATATCGATTATATTCGTTTTTATAATGAATATAGAAAAGGAAGTGATTTCAAAATATAA
The DNA here is from genome assembly GCA_030737875.1 of Allium sativum. Classification (NCBI taxonomy): domain Eukaryota; kingdom Viridiplantae; phylum Streptophyta; class Magnoliopsida; order Asparagales; family Amaryllidaceae; genus Allium; species Allium sativum. Next base: position 544,477,914 of record CM060918.1, read on the forward strand.
CGTTTTGAAAATATTATCATTTATATATTAATGATATGGAATATTCAATTTTGATCTAAAATTGAATATGAAGTTGAAATCGTTTTTAAAACGAATTTAAACGATTTATAAAATACGTTTAAAATTGTAATCGACGAAATATGTATAATATATATATTAAATGGCATGAATAGAACGCTCCGCGCCGCGGTAGTTCGCGAATTTCGACCATTGACTTCGAATTGACGTTACGGGAGATCCGACCGTCGGATTCTCCTGAAACTAGAACCGTTGGGTTCGTATCGAAAAGAGCTTTCCAATGAATATTATAAATTTGAAATCTAATGGATGGATATGGAATTATGTCCAAATCAAATTTGGAAAAGGTCGTTGTAAGTGCAGTTCAACGACCGTTATTGGAAATCAACTGTATGGGCCTTGATAAAATTATTAAAAATATTAATAATTTGTGTAAAATCATAATAAATGATTTAGAAAGAATTAGGATGAAAAATCTCATATTTTAAAGGATAAAAATATATTTTATCGAAATGAACTAGTTTTGAACTAGAATTATAATCCATTTATTTTTAAAATAAATGGGATTTGAAGTGGTTTTAAAAATAATCAGAATTTCCAATAAACGAATTGGAATGATTTGAATCGAAATTATCTTCGGAGTATTTCGATGTTGGATTTCGTGATTATACAGATATGGTTATGGAAATTTGAAAGATATATTTATATCGTTATTTTCAATACGGTACTTGTTGGTTCCAGAATTTGATATTGAATATAAGCCGATATATTTTCTATTCAGAGCCTTGTATTTAATATCAAAGGGGATTTTGGGTTCGTCGTGAATGGTGTCATAAATAACACTGTTCTTGAACCCAGTTAGAAAAGAATAAATCTTTTAATTAAGATTTAGTGAAATTGTCCAGTTAATTAGTATTTAATTAGAATTGAATATAAATTGGTTGGGGTTTATCGTGAGCGGTGTTTTGAATAACACCTGTTCTTTAACCCGATTAACAATGGAAAGTGATTTTGGATTTATCGTGAACCGTGCTTTAGATGACATTGTTTCTTTAACCCAGTTAAAGACAGGATATTGATTTTTGGGAACATTAAAACTAAATGGAGATTTAATGAATCTTTAATTAGATTAAAGTGATCGAGAATGGAGTATCACCAATTTTGCTCCAAGCGGTAGTTGAATCTTTAATTAGATTTGAACGTGAAATGGTAATTAATATTTACCGATAACATCGTGGTGTTAGATATGGAGTATTACCAGTTTTGCTCCATGGGATGAATAGGTTGGGATTGGGAAATAAAACAAATGATTACTTCGGTAAGGCTCACTAGTCCCGACTATTTTGGAAAACCTTAACACGGTTTGAAATGATATCCAAAGGAAGATTAAAGAATAAATTTAGAAGAATTTATCTTTGATAAAATTAGTGGGAACCTTTCCCTAAGAATGTGAATATTTGAATAAAAGAATATTCTGAATTGGAATGAGGCGTATGTTGCGTTTGTGTAACACTTGTTTATTATATACGCGGGTTATTTGAAAGGCCAGGTTTATACCCATTCTGAATAACCGATTCGACGATAAGTCGAAGATGAAGACGGTGGTTGAGGACTGGAGGTCTTCACATTATTCGGATGATTATTGATGATCTTGATTGGGCTGTACACCCAAGAGGAGGGAATCAGTTGGCAATCGTCCAGACGTACTTGGAGATCGATGGATATGCGAGGAATAAGGTTCCTCCGGTTTCGTTCAGACCCAGAACGAACTTATAAATGGAATGTGTGTCTGATATTGGATTTTATTCTGTGTGATTTATTTCTATTAAATATATATCTGTTTGGCGGTGGAGAATTTATTCTCTTGCTTAACGCCCTTCTCTGAGACGTGCGAGCTCAGAGGTTATATATTGATGGATATCAATCGCATGGCATGAACTGCCTGTGTGGCATGCCTAAGTGGCAAATGATCAAGGCTTTTGTTGAAAAGCAAAGTCTTGTGGTTGATGATCAAAGCACGGCCTGTGTGGCATAGCTTTGTGTATGGCGTTAATTCGCGAGCCTCACACCTCGATATGAGTCAAAAATGGGATCGGACTGCAGGGAGAACATGACGTTTCTTTCTAGCTATAGGTGGTGTTAGTGACCTACCAGCCCTGACATTTACATTATTTTTCACCTGTGTGGTTGTTGGAATGCGAGGCGCCTCGGATACAGGTCTGAAAGGACCGGGAAAGGTGTGTTCAGGAATTGCCAATCCTCAAAAGTAAGAGAGGACCAGCTCTGAAGATCCAGGATCGCTGTGTGTGGTCCTGAGACATTTGCTAGAGTGTCTCGAAGGGAGAGGAGCTTGCCCTTTGCTTCGACTCATGACGGAAATCCAATTTCCAATACGTGACATTTCGGTTTTATTTGTAAAGCCTAGTATTGGCTTCATAGTAGCATGGGATGCTATGTCGTCTATGATTGATACATTTATATTTGAAGTTGTTTTGACACTATACACTTATAATAGTATCAAATGATTTGTTTTAAACGTATCAAGCATTATTTGGCTATTATAAGGGAAAACCCTATCCTCCGACTTGTGTTGCATTGTGTGATGGGACCTGGGTCTTATAATAGCTTCATTTTTCCAAAAGGCATTGCGTTGTTTATTCTATGCACTAGTATTCTTGGGAGGAATCTCGTTCCGTGTTATATGGCATGGTCCCTTGAATTACTCTCTTTTAAAGTAAAGTTTTAAATAACTGTTTTAGTTCTCACACCCGTCACATGACTGTCCTGGAGTTTATTGTTTTAGTCAAAACTTTGGGTGCCCCTATTATCCACACGGGCGGCTAGTAGTTTTGGTTTTGCAAATTTATATTCACAGGATCCTGGTTTACAGCTGGAATGATACTCGGAAAGCTATGTATCCTTGTACTTCTTTCAGTTGTGTATTGTATTATTTTTTCGCTGCTATGTATTTAAATGTAATTTAAATCTCTGATATTTATCAATGTGTAATATTTATTCATACTCTGTATATTCTTGTATTCTAATGGAATTGTTGCAATAAACAATGAAATATTCTTCTGTTTGCGTTCCAATTTGTCGTGATCTCAAAATAATCAGGGGTTTCGAACGGTCTTGGTCTTTTTAGCGATCGATTCGGATCGAGTGAAATTCCCAGTTGTCTCAAGTGACAAGATGATTTAGTTATATCCTCTAGCACTATAATCGGTATAATTCACTCTAAATTTTGGCAGTGTTTCAAGAATTTGTTAATGGCAGAAAAGATTAGAAGGAAGGAGAAGAGAAATGAATTCGAAATTATAAAAACTGAATTCGGGCAGCCTATATATCGGTGGTGAAGAGATACTACTGTTTTCCAACGGTTATGACTGTTTGAATTCAAACAGTCACACCTTTCCGTTTTGCGACAATTTAGAAGTATTGCAAATTTGAATGGTGAATTGATGCATCCATTCGTTTGCAAGGGCTCTGTAGCGTTAAGAATTCGAAACCCGCACGCGCAAAACTCAACAAATCTGCGCAAGCCCAATAGCATTTTGTGGCCCATCTGATCACAAGACCCCAAGAGCCCCAAGGCCCATTTTTTTGACATTTTAAATATTAATGTCCATGGATATGCTCTTGCCTCATGCCATTGTCTCTTCCCTTTCCATCTCCCTGTCCCTTTTGTCAGAACACATAATGCCTTTTCATATATAGTAGCAAAGGCATTAGTTTTCCCCGATGTGAGACTAAACGATTTTGTCCCCTTCTTTCTCCTTTTATTTTAAAATTTCTTCCAACAATCCTCCACCAAATTTTAAATATATTCCTCTTGTCATTTATATGTAGGAAAACTTGTGCATAAGTATAGGTATCTTATAGACATGAATCTATACATAGTGAAAACCCATCAAAGTATATAAAGATGGATTGGTTGACTAAGCATTGAACCATCGTTCCTATATGATATACAAGATGATATTATCAAACACTCATTTTCATATTTCCGAGATAGTATGTTTGCTCGACCCGTGGATTGGCCATGGGTCAGTATCTTCTTTCATGAAATGCCCATAAAGATCAAGCCAAAATCTCGCAGAAGGCGACACCACCTTCGTTGCATTCATATAGGTAGGTTTATCAGAAATGCATTATAACACACACCTTAACAGTATATCTGTTAAAAACCTGTTAAGTTTTGAGCAGAACATCCTCTCTTCATCATTATAAGTACCAAGCACTTTTCCTCGGAATGTATGATAATACTTAGTTTTTCAAACTAAATATTATAGTGCTTCCAAACGCAAACATATGAAGTACTTTGCTCTTTGAACTCAAGACAACAAATTTCTTTATTATGTTGAGTTGAGTTTCCTTCATTAGCGATTGTACTGTATAGGCTTTAAACTCATTCCCGTGATGTTTTATCACTGAGTTCCTTGCAAGTCGTTTAATAAATGGATCTGCCAAATTTTGGCTAGATCTCATAAAATCTATGGTACTTACCCCTTCAGTGAGAATTTGCCTAACAAAACTGCGCCTTAGACCAAAATGTCTAGATTTAACATTACAAACTTGGTTGTAAGCTTGTGATAAGGTTTATTGACTATCACAATGCACAAATATTGGTAGCATAGGTTTTGGCCATATAGGAATTTCTAATAATAGATTCCTTAACCATTCTGCTTCTTTGCTACCAGAAGCCAGTTATATAAACTCAGCAGCTAGAGTTGAATCAGCAATACATGTTTGTTTCTTTGAGGCCCTGGGTATTGCTCCCCCACCAAGAGTGAATTTCAATCCACTAGTTGATTTATTATCTTCACTTCCAGTGTTCCAACTAGCATCTATGTATCCTTCTATTACACTCGGATAATCGTTATAATGTATACTATAATTTAGGGTACCTTTTAAGTACTTTAAAATTCTTTGTATTGCATTCCAACGGATATAACTAGGGTTACTAGTATATCTACTCATTTTGCCAATAGCATGGGCAATATCTGGTCGTGTGTATGTCATTGCATACATCAAACTTCCAATAACCCTAGCATATTCCAATTGCTCTATAGCTCTTCCAGTATTAGTGTATAACTGCATATTTGAGTTAAACGGAGTAGACATAGGTTTATAATCGAATAGATTGAACCTTTTTTAAATGTTCTCAATGTAATGAAATTGAGTAACTGATAACCCATCATTAGTTTTCATGATTCTTATTCGAAGAATTATTTCAGCTACTTTCATATTTTTCATATCAAAACATGAAGAAAGATATCATTTAGTTTCTTCAATACTTGAAATATCCATTCCAAATATAAGCATATCATCCACATAAAGGCATATAATTACACCTTTGGATGAATGAAACTCTCTATAGACACATTTGTCAGATTCAAAAATCCTAAAGCCATTAGAAATAATAGTTTTATCAAACTTTTCATGCCATTGCTTTGGTTCTTGTTTATGACTGTAAAGTGATTTGATAAGTCTACATACTTTACGTTCTTGTCCAGGCATCACAAAACCTTCTAGTTGAGACATATATACATCTCTTCGTCAAGTTCTCCATTTAGAAATGCAGCCTTGACGTCCATTTGATGAATTTAAAAAATTATAGATAGAAGCTAATGCAATTAAAGTCCTAATACGTTAAATTCTAGCTACTGGGGCATACGTATCAAAATAATCTATTCCTTCTTTCTATGTGAATCCTTTGGCAACTAATCTAGCTTTAAAATTTTCGATTGTTCCATCTGCCTTTAACTTTTTCTTAAATATCCATTTACATCCTATTAGTTTAGAACTAGTAGGTAAATTTACTAGTTTCCATGTTTTATTTCCCATAATAGAATCCATTTCATCATTTATGGCTTTTTACCAAAATGATGAATCTTGAGATTTCATTACCTCCGCATATGTTAAAGGGTCAAATTCTATATTTGAAAATATCATTAATTGATGATCTACATTATTTCTAGATCCTTCAGCCAAATATACAACGAAATCTGGTCCAAAGGATTTTTCTATCCTTCTTCGTTTACTTCTCTTAAGAGAATCACCATTTTCATCGATATTTCCATCAGTGTTTTCTACAGGTTCAGTAGTTGGTTCATTAACCTACACCATTTCATTAATAGGTGTATTAACATCCACCGTTTCATGAATTGGTTTATTCTGAATATAAGTAAATCTATTCTCATAAAACACCGCATCCCTTGATTCTATTACTATATTTACATCAATAGAGCTACTAGGTTCTATTACTAGAAACCTATATCCTTTGCTATGTTGAGCATATCCTAAGAATATGCACTCGATAGCCTTTTGTCCTAATTTCCTGATTTTTGGTTCAGGGAATCGAATAATCACTCTACAACCCCAGACTCAATAATAATCAAGATTTTGTTTCATTTCTTCAAAAGTTCATAAGGAGTAACTTTACTTTTCTTATGAGGTATTCTATTTAGAATATAACACGCGGTAAGTAAAGCATCTCCCTAGAAACTAGTGTTAGGTTTGGAATTACACAACATTGCATTTACCATTTCGGTGGAAGTTCTGTTTTTCCTTTCATCCACTCCATTTGTTGTAGTGTGTAAGCAATAGATATTTCATGTATAATTCCTACCGATTCACAATATTTAGGTAATTGATACTCACCACCCCTATCAGACCTAAGTGTTTTTATTATGACATCACATTGGTTTTCTACTTCAGTTAAGCAATGAATGAATTTAACACTTCCTTCTAGCATGCATAAGATAGACATAACAATACTAGAGTAATCATCTATAAATGTGACAAAATATCTTTTTCCACCTCTACTAGGAGCATTGTGTATACAACATACATCACTATGAATAAGTTGTAACAACTTTGTTGTACTTTCTGGTTTATGATGAAATGGTTTTCTAGTGATCTTAGTTAATGAACCTATCCTACACTTGTCTAACATATCATTTTGGTGTTTTGGAATTAGATTCAAAGATATCATATCAAGCATGCATTTATGATTAACATGTCCCAATCTATTGTGCCATAATGAAAATGAATCAACAATATAAGCGGAATTCATATTTTTATTAATATCAACATTCAGTTTAAACATACCATCACACATGTGCCTTATTCCCACAGGTACACCGCCTTTGGTCAACGCATATTTGTCTGACTAAAAAACCTGTTTAATTCCAAACTTATAAAGAAGACTTCCCGATAAAAGGTTCTTCCTAATTTCAAGTACATAATATACATCATTTAGTGTCAGAACTTTTCCAGATGTGAGTTCCAAATCTATAGTCCCCTTCCCTTTGACCGCCGCCTTTGCTGAATTTCCCATATAAAGGTAATCTTTATCTTCATTTGGTTCTGTTTCTTGAATTGATTATTGTTAATGCAGACATGCTTAGTAGCGCCAGAATTAATCCGCCAAGAATTGTCTTGTTTAATCATATTCACTTTTGATATGACTGCTGCACACTTTTCTTTTTCAGATTGCTGCTTCTTTTTCCAGAAGCGGCAATCCCTTTTGAAATGTCCCGGTTTACCACAAAGTAGCAACCACCATTTTTGCCTTTCTTGTTCTGATTTTGGGAATTGTTGTTGTTCTACCCTTTCTTATTTTTATTAGAAGAGTTATTCAAAGAATTGGTTATTTGCTTTTCTTCCACCATATGGACCTTTGATCTGTCAACAACTTTTTCACCTTGGGCACCTTTTTGCCTCAGTTGTTGTTTAACTTACAAATATTGTGCAAGGTTGTCTAGGCTCATATCCTCCTTCTTGTATTACAGTAATTTCCTCTAATCTTTCCAAGAAGGGGGTAATTTGTCTTTCATCGAGGAAACCATAATTTCCTCATCCATATTTGACTTATGTTGACTGCATTGATTAGGTATGTGTATGATATCATTGAATTGCTCTACTACTGAATGATCATCGGTCATTTTGTAATTTAAAAATTTGGTGGCTAGAATTTCTTACTTATTGCATCTTCCATCAGATACTTCACCTTTAATGGATCCTAAACATCTTTTGCAGTTGGCTTGTTGTAGTACATATCAAAAAGTGTGTCCGTCATCGCATTAGAGATATTGCCTTTGCAAATATAATCATCCTGTTCCCGTTTGATCTGATCTCGTGTCTGTGCAATAGTTTCGTCTTCTTTCTTGTTAGTTTTGGCATAGTCAAAACATAAACAACTTTCATACCCGTCGATAAGAAATGCATCTTCTTCTGCCAGCGTAGGTAATTGACACCATCAAAGCGCTCTAGTTTTGCGAAATCGGTTGCGAACTCTTTAAGACTATGAGGAGCCATTGCAGAAATACTGTTTTAGATTGTTGGATGTCGAATTCGTTGCTGGATCTCTTTTCACACAAATCTCCAAGGCACGATGTGGTGATCGCTATCCTAAAACAATATTTGCTCTCTTAATTCTGTGCATGAGTAATGGCAAATCTGTATGAAGATACAACGACGCGGATATTTAATATCTTTTAATCGGCGTGCTTGCACAGACACGGCGACTCACTATCTTGGATTTGATCGCTGTAGTGACAAGATGATTGAGTTATAGCCTTCAGAATTATAACCCATATAATTTACTCTAAATTTTGGCAGAGTTTCAAGAAGATGTTAATGATAGAAAAGGGTAGAAGGAAGGAGAAGAGAAATGAATTCGAGATTATAAAAACTGAATTCGGGCAGCATACATATAGGCAGTGAAGAGATAATGCTGTTTTAATTCAAAGAGTCACACCTTTTCATTTTGCGACACTTTAGAAGCGTTACAGATTTGAATGTGAATGGATGCGTCCATTCGTTTGCAACGGCTCTGGAGCGTTACTTATTCGAAACCCTCGCACGTAAAAACTCAACGGATCTGCGCAAGCCCAATATCATTTCGTGGCCCATCTGATCACCAGACCCCAAGATCCCCAAGGCCCATCTTTTGATATTTTAAATATTAATGTCCATGGATATGCTCTTGCTTCATGCCATTGTCTCTTCCCTTTCCATCCCCTCATTACTTTTGTCATAATACATAATGCCTTTTCATATATAATGGCAAAGGCATTAGTTTTCCCCGATGTGGGACTAAACGATTTTGCCCCCTTCTTTCTCCTTTTATTTTAAAATTTCTTCCAACAATCCTCCACCAAATTTTAAATAAATTCCTCTTGTCATTTATATGTAGGAAAACTTGTGCATAAGTGTAGATTTCTTACAAACTTGAATCTATACTTTGTGAAAACCCATCAAAGTATATCAAGATGGATTGGTTGAATAAGAATTGAACCATCGATACTATATGATCTACCAGATGTTATTATCACACACTCATTTTAATATTTCTCAGATAGTATGTTTGCTCGACCCGGGGATTGGCCTTGGGTCAGTATCTTCTTACATGAAATGCCCTTAGAGATCAAGCCAAAATCTCGCAGAAGGCGACACCATCTTCGTTGCATCCATATAGGTAGGTTTATCACAAATGCCTTATAACATACACCTCAACAGTATATCTGTTATAAACCTATTAAGTTCTAAGCAGAACTTCCTCTCTTCGTCATTATAAGTACCAAGCACTTTTCCTTGGAATGTATGATAATACTTAGTTTTTTAGACTAAATATTATAGTGCTTCCAACCACAAACATATGAAGTACTTTTTCTCTTTGAACTCAAGATAACAAATTTCTTTATTATGTTGAGTTGAGTTTCCTGCATTGGAGATTGTATTGTATAGACTTTAAACCCATTTCCTGTGAAGTTTTATCACTAAGTTCCTTGCAAATCCTTTAGTAAATGGATCTGCAAAATTCTGGCTAGATCTCACAAAATCTATGGTAATTACCCCTTCAGTGAGCATTTGCCAAACTAGACAATGTCTTAGACCAATATGTCTAGATTTACCATTATAAACTTGGTTGTAAGCTTGTGATAAGGTTGATTGACTATCACAATGCACAGTTATTGGCAGCATAGGTTTGGCGATACAAGAATTTCTAATAACAGATTCCTTAACCATTCCGCTTCTTAGCTACTAGAAGCCAGTGCTATAAACTCAGCAGCCATGGTTGAATCAGCAATACATGTTTGTTTCTTTGACACCCAGGATATTGCTCCCCCACCAAGAGTGAATATCCATCCACTAGCTGATTTATTATATCTTTTCTTCCAGTGTTCCAACTAGCATATGTGTATCCTTCTATTACACTCGGATAACCATTATAATGTATACCATAATTTGTGGTTCCTTTTAGACACTTTAAAATTATATGTATTGCATTCCAATGGATGTGACTAGGGTTACTAGTATATCTACTCATTTTGCCAACAGCAAAGGCAATATCTGGTCGTGTGCATGTCATTGCATACATCAAACTTCCAATAACTCTAGCATATTCCAATTTCTCTATAGCTCTTCTAGCATTAGTGTATGTGTAATGACCCGGGTTTTTGGCGATCTTGGTTATCCGATATATAACACATATCGAACATCCAAGGATCGAAAATACCGGTCATTAATGAAAGAAATTAGAGGGTGAGGAAAGATAAGATAGAAACTTAGAATATAAGAAGAAGAAGAACACAACATCAGAGTAACACGAATCTCACTGCGGAACGAATAACATATAATACATATAACATAATTTGAAATATATATTTGTACTTGAATATACATCATTATTAAATACAGCACTTACAACACAGCGGAAATAAACTATAGTTATATGATCCTGAAGCCTCCTGCTCCAGCTCTTCAAGTATATGTAAATCCCGACTACTTGACTGCTCGTACAAAATTGGGCACCCAAGAGTTTAGGGAAAACAAAACAAAATAAACTCCGGGTCAGTCATGGGACTGGTATGAGTAAAACAGTTTAAAACAGTTCAAGCAGGAAAATGATATCTCATAAGACCACGCCGTATAATGGAACGGGTTTTTCCCTTATGAGAATCCAAATTATCTTTATATCAAAAACCTTTTGATATTATAATATTGTCTATCAACCACAATATCATAATCATCTAGCAGAAATGCTTTCATCCCACGTTCTACATACATAGTGTACAGTCAAAACCGCAAGCACGTATTGGGTAATGGATTTCCATCTATGACAAGGTATGGAACCACCTTTCGCTAGTGTACCTCTAGAAAGGAATACACTGGGTTCAATAAGAACATCTTGCAACCCGGCCACACATGACCGACCACTCATTTCGCTTGAGTGTATCGAATGTATATCACCAATGGTTGGGATCAGCAACCATTTCCCGAATGGGACAGCATCAACAATAGATTTTTAGAAGTAAACGAAACTCTAGATCAGGTGATTATACACCCTACTTCGGAGCGACCGACTTAGCCATGCTGCCTGCCCGATTTCTGTCATTTACCGGTTGATGAGGCTTGAGGTTACGCCTTATCATCACATCAGATTCACTTCGAATGCCACATTGTCAGATCCAACGAAAATCACTAATTTGACGTCTACAACCATACATTACGTGTCCACTAAAAGAAGTTTCCTTCTCCTCTTCCACTCTTGGTAGGGTTGAAGAAATCAATGTACATGACCTTTTTGGAAATACTCTGTCAGACATTCATCCATACAAGTCATCCAGGAACAGGATGAACCGAAGGTACTATTCAGTATATCCATCTTAGACACTATTATCTAAGACTTATACAATAGCCCTTGCACTTTACTCCGTCTTCAAATTTCTTTGGCATATATGATTCGCAACGATTATGCCAATACAGAGTGGTTCTTTGGATAATAATCCAACCGGTCACTCCATATTAACAACGTTAAAATGGTCAAAACTTCGATAGTCTGTGATTTAACCATCAAAGAAAAACAGGTGTGCAAACAACGATATTATTTCCAAATGGAAATTCTACCAATCAATCATCAATCATATATATATATATATTCATATTTCTTATTTCAATATTTGATTACGTTTCTGATTCTATTTAGAAAACATTTCCAAATCTTCTTTACTTGGATTTAAATAGATGTTTAAATCAACGTCGCGACGACAACTCAAACCACTATACTTATTTACTAAATCACCTAACCACTTTCACTCTCGAACCTTAACCATTTCAAAATTAAAAACGAAGTCAATCAAGTTGGGGCATAACTACCTCTCAGACCTTAACTGAACAACATTTCAAATCTCGAATTAGGGTAAGTTCATCTTTTAACTCTTTAACACTTCCTTACGTAACTATCTTTCAAATCATCTCTATTCGATAATTCTTTCCTTCGAATAAGGTATATTCGATAACTTTATCCAATTTACTCTATTCGATTAACCCTTATCAATTTACTCTATTGGACTAACGCTATTGGATTAACTCTATTTGATTTAATTCTAGTCGATAACTCCTTTAACTCTATTCGAATAAATTAAATTCAATTAACTCCTTTAATTCCATTCGAATAAACTATATTCGATTTATTCCTTTAACTCTATTTGAATAACTAATATTCGATAACTCTATTCGAAAAACTAATATGCGATAACTCCTTTTACTTTATTCGAATCACTAATATTCGATTAACTCAAATGATTCTATTCGAATAAACTATATTCGATTAACTCCTTTATTTTAACTCTAATCGATTAACTCCATCGAATAACTAAATTCGATAACTCTATTTAACTCTCATTCGAATAACTAATATTCGATAACTCCTTTTACTTTATTCGAATCACTAATATTCGATTAACTCAATTGATTCTATTCGAATAAACTATTTTCGATTAACTCCTTTTCGAATAAACTATTCATTTATATAGATTTACTTTTAGTAACGGTTCTTCACTTTACAAATGATGTAACAACCCGGAAATGCGAGCTAGTTTAAAAATTTTATTTTGGCAATTTTAGCGAAGTTTGAATATTTAAATGAATTATTTTAAATAATATCGACGAGAAATTTATTTTGAATAGAATTAGAACGTATATATATATATAGATCGTCGTTAGAGTATAAATATTTATTTTAAATTATAAAAGGAATTGAAAATGGTGCGGTAGTTCGATAATTCGATTTCAAACTTCAATTGAACATACCGGGTGCAAAATAAACCGGATTTTAGCGAAACTAAAAATATTAGAATCTATTTAAGAATATCTTTCCAACGAATCCGAAAAATTGAAATTTCATAGCGGAAATCAAAAGATATGTCCTGTTGAAAATTCTGAATAGTCGCTATGGAATTCAGGCCCTTGAAAATAGCCATTTTGCAAACGACCTCGGATTTCGACGAAACCACTTTCGTTGGATCCGTGATGTCAAGTTATTGCTATGTTTCAAAATTCGTAATTTTTCGAATCAATATGTGAGTGTGGCAAATGAAAATACGTTTGACCAGTTTTAGTTGATTTTAATCGACTGGAAAATGGCCATTTTTAAAACGGTCTCGGAATTCAACGAAACTAGTTTTGTTAGGACCGTATTGTCAATACAAAGCTACGGATATTTTTTCAGGAATTTTTAGAAGCTGTATGTAGCCCTGGTAATTTGAAATGTGCATTTAAATTGAATATATAAAGATTTATTGTATGAATTTGATAAAAACTGATTCAAACGATCGAATCAGCTGATGAGACATATCCCATTGTGTTCGGAATGGGGGTAATACGCTAGGAACGACAGTCGATGGGTTCGATTTCGAGTTGAAAATGAAAAGTTGCTTTTTAGAAATTTAAAATAATAAAATAATATAATTTCCTTTATATATTCTCTCTCCCATCCATCGTTTCATTCAGAACGAAAATAAAAAAATAGAAAGAGGAGAGCGACGGGGGGGCCGTAGCTGCCATCGCCCCCCCTCAAATCGCCGCCGCCGCCCAAGGCAGGGCCACCGCACCCCCTCCCCCTCGTCCTCCTCTCTTCCCCTCTTCTCAAGGCCACCGCGAACCAAAACCGCCCCCCCTTTCTTCCCTGAGCTGCCACCTGACACGCCCCACCACCGCCGACGAGCAGAGCCGCCACCTGATCCCCCTCTGACCTCCCCTTGCTCCTCCTCCCTCTCTCCGATTCAAACAGCCCCTATCACTCGGAAAATCGCCCAAGACCCCCCAAAAAGAGTCGGAGAAAGCCACCATCGTCGCCTGTGGGAGCCACCACTGCCTGAACGACTGCTGCCACGCCGGAGCACCCCCTGTGAGTTATTACATTTATTTTTATTCATTCCAAGAAGTAAAAATGCGATTTTTCCTATGTATATGTTATAATTAAGATGTGTGTTTATTACATATATGGTATGGGATAAAAATGAAATTTTAACAAGAAAGATTTCATTTTTAACGTTGAAAAGATTATATCTTTGAAAATATAGAAAGATATGATTTTTATTGTATGTGAAGATAAAACTATCATTTTTATATAAATAAAAAGGCGATATCTTTATATTTGAAAAGGCGATATCTTTATATTTGAAAATGCGATATCTTTATATTTGAAAAGGCGAAATCTTTATTTTTGAAAAGGCGAAGTCTTTATTTTTGAAATGGCTAAATATAATTTTCATATGATGTAGAAGATAAAAATATGATTTTTATATTTTAGGAGGAATAAAAATTCGATTTTTAATTTATAGAAAATATAAAAACATGATTTTTATATAGTGGCGATAATAAAAATAGAATTTTTATCTATATAGTAGCGATGTAAAAATAGAATCTTTATCCATATGGAATGATTATAAAAATATAATTTTTATATACATAGCAACAATATAAAAATGTGATTTTTATATATGTAGTGGCTACGGGCAGCGAAAGTGACAAAAGGCGAGAACAGCGATGACTTCTACATAAGAAGAGTCGAGGCGTTTGGATTAGCTAGTCGGTGAGAACTTCTCACTTTAAATTTCTTTTTCTAGTTAAAAATATTTACTAGGATGCAGACGGTGCTTAGCAGCACCCGACACCCATCATCCACAGACCATGGATGGCTTGTATGTTTGATTGTTTGTTGTGATGAAAATTGATTGTGTGACGTGAAATAAAATATTTATATAGTTAAAAATATTAGATCGTTAAAATTATTATTTTTTAATGTGTGTGTGAATAAAAATATGTGTTTATTGATTTGAAACCCCACACGGGTGTTGGGATGATATTTGGCATACACTAATCCCAATTGTTTAGTGATATGTTGATCGTTTGATTGACAAGCTATTATAAGCATTAGATATCTATATTTGATGCTTATACAGAGTAGTGCACTTTTGATGATGGTTGATTGTTTGTCAGTGACATTATATACATGTGTTGGGTGGAATCCATATTATTAACATTATATGGTAATTGATTGGGCCTCATTCCAATTGGGAAAATAAAGAATATAATAGAATATATTCATGTGTTGAATACAATAAATGCTCATGTGTTGAGAATATTTATGTGTTGAAACTATTCATGTGTTGAGTAAAATATTTTAATAATAAAATTTACATCTTTATTATATTTAAGATTAGAACCTACTTTACGGTTGGAGTCTAATTAAAAATCAAACGATAGATACCATAATTTTATAAAATATATTACATAACAAAAATAGTCATGTGTTGAGATTAGTCAGGTATTGAAAGAAATATAGATTCATGTGTTGAATAGAATAAATATTCATTTGTTGAATAGAATAAGGAATTTATTGAAATATATAAAGCCGTGTTGATTAGAGTTGCGCTATTTTGACGTGATCGATATTTATATCAATTATATTCGTTTTATAGTGAATATAGAAAAGGTAGTGATTTCAAAATATAACGTTTTGAAAATATTATCATTTATATAGTAATGATATGAAATATTCAATTTTGATTTGAAATTGAATATAGAGTTGAAATGGTTTTGAAAACGAATTTAAAACGATTTATAAAATTCGTTTTAAAAGGAAATCGACGAAATACATAATATATATATATATATATATATATATTATATATAATGGCCTGAATAGAATGCACCGCGCCACGGCAGTTCGTGAATTTCGACCATTGACTTCGAATTGACGTTGCGGGAGATCCGACCGTCGGATTCTCCTAAAACCGGAACCGTTGGGTTTGTATCAAAAAGAGCTTTCCAATGAATATTTGAAATTTGAAATCTAACGGTTGGATTGGAATTATGTCCAAATCAAATTTGGAAAAGGTCGTTGTAAGTGTAGTTCGATGGCCATTGATGGAAATCGACTGTACGGGCCTTGATAAAATTAATAAAAATACTAATATTTTGTATAAAATCGTAATATATGAATTGGAAAGAACTGGGGTGAAAAAATTCCACATTTAAAAGAATAAAAATATATTTTTATCGAAATGAACTAGTTTTGAACTAGAATTAAAATTAATTTATTTTTGAAATAAATTAATTGAATTTGAATTAGTTTTGAAAGGAACCAGAATTTCCAATATATATAAAGTGGAAGTGGATTTGAATCGAAATTGACTTTGGAATATTTCGATGTTGAATTCCGTGATTATACAGATATTGTTATGGGAATCTGAAAGATATATTTATATCGTTATTTCCAATACGATATTCGTTGGTTTCAGAATTTGATATCGAATATAAACCGGTATATTTTCTATTCAGAGACTTGTATTTAATATCAAATGTGATTTGAGTTTGTCATGAATCGTGTTTTAGATAACATTGGTTCTTTAACCCAGTTAAAGACAGGATATTGATTTTTGAGAAGATTAAAACTAAGTGGAGCTTTAACGAATCTTTAATTAGATTGAAAGTGAATTGATAATTCAAATTATCAAATCTGAAAAGTGATCGAGAATGGAGTATCACCAGTTTTGCTCCAAGGCGATAGTTAAACCTTTGATTAGATTTGAACGTGAAATAGTAATTAATTTTACCGATAACATCGCAGAGTTAGATATGGAGTATTACTAGTTTTGCACCATGGGATGAATAGGTTGGGATTGGGAAATAAAATAAATAATTATTTCGGTGTGGTTCGCTAATCCCGACTAGTTTAGAAAACCATAATATGGTTGGAAATGACATCCAAAGGAAGATTAAAGAATAAATTTAGAAGAATTTATCTTTGATAAAATTAATGGGAACCTTTCCCTAAGAATGTGAAACTTTGAATAAAGGAATATTTTGAATTGGAATGAGGCGTATGTTGTGTTTGTGTAACATTTGTTTATTATATACGTGGGTTATTCAGAAAGGCCGGGTTTATACCCATTCTGAATAACCAATTCGACGACAAGTCGAAGATTAAGACGGTGGTTGAAGACCGGAAGTCTTCACATCGTTTGGGTGATTACTGATGAACTTGATTGGGCTGTACACCCAAGATGAGGGAATCAGTTGGTGATCGTCCAGATATACATGGAGATCGATGGATATGCGAGGAAAGTGCCTCCGGTTTCGTTCAGACCCAGAACGAACTTGTAAATGGACTGTGTGTCTGACATTGGATTTTATTCTGTGTTGATTGATCTCTATTAAATATACATCTGTTTTGCGGTGGAGAATTTATTCTCTTGCTTAACGCCCTTCTCTGAGACATATGAGCTCAGAGGTTGTATATCGATGGACATCAGTCGCATGGAGTGAATTGCCAATGTGGCACGCGTAAGTGGCAATTGATCAAGGCTTCTGTTGAAAAGCAAAGTCTTGTGGTTGATGATCAAAGCATGGCCTGTGTGGCGTAGCTTTGTGTGTAACGTGAATTCGCGAGCCTCAAACCTCGGTATGAGTCAAAAACGGGATAAGGACCCAAGGAGTGCACGACGTTTCTTTCTAGCTAGGGGTGGTGTCAGTGCTTAAACTGGATGACATTTATATACTTTTCACCTATGTGGTTGTTGGAATGCGAGGCACCTCGGATATTGGTCCTATAGGACAGGGAAACGTGTGTTCAGGAATAACTAATCCTCAAAAGTAAGAGAGGACCAGCCTTGGTGGTTCCAAAGGATCATAGTGGGGTCCTGAGACATTTTCTAGAGTGTCTCGAATCGGAGAGGAGCTTGCCCCTTGCCTCGACTCATGATGGAATCCAATTTCCAATACGTGATATTTCGGTTTTATTTGTAGAGCCTAGTATGGCGACATGATAGATGGTACCCATGCCGCCTAGGATTGATATTTATGATTGAAATTGTTTTGACACTATAAACTTATAATAGTATCAAATGATTTGTTTTAAACGTACCAAGCATGTTTGGCTATTATAAGGGAAACCCCTATCCTCCGGCTTGCGTTGCATTGTGTGATGGGACCTGGGTCTTATAATAGCTTCATTTATCGAAAAAGCATTGCGTCGTTTATTCTATGCACTAGTGTTCTTGGGAGGAAACCCGTTCCGTGTTATACGGCGTGGTCCCTTGAATTACTCTCTTTTAAAAGTAAAGTTTTAAATAACTGTTTTAGTCCTCACACCAGTCACATGACTGACCTGGAGTTTATTGTTTTAACCTAAACTCTGGGTGCCCCAATTTTCCACACGGGAAGCTAGTAGTATTGGTTTTGCAGATTTGTATTCACAGGATCCTGATGTACAGCTGGAACGATGCTCGGAAAGCTCTGTATCCGTGTATTACTTTCAGTTGTGTTTTGTATTGTTTTTCCGCTGCTACGTAATTTATTGTAATCTATGGTATTTATCGAATGTATTTTATTCATTTATACTCTGTATATTCTTGTATCTGATGGAATTGTTGTAATAACAATGAAATGTTCTTCCGTCTGCGTTCTATTTTATCGTGTTCTCAAGGTAATCCGGGCTTTCCTTCACGGGGAAGTTCAGGTCACTACAAATGATTTCCTTTTTAGTAACATTTTCCTTTTTAATTCTATTTGTAAATGGTTTTACAAATATCTCCTTTTCGATTTCATTTGTAAAGGTTTTACAAATATTCCCTATTCAATCTCATTTGTAAATGGTTTACAAAACATTTCTCTTTCTAATCTATTTGCAAATGTTTTGCAAATAATTCCTTTAGGGTTTTATTTCTAAGTATTTTCTATTTATAATTAATCCTTTTATAAATAAATTTCTATTTATAAATATTCTATTTATAAATATTCTCTTTTATAAAATCCTGTTAGTTCCATATTTCCTATTTCAATATTCATATTTCCTATTTCAATATTTGATTACGTTTCTGATTCTATTTGGAAAACATTTCCAAATCTTCTTTACTTGGATTTAAATAGATGTTTAAATCAACATCGCGATGACAACTCAAAAGACTATACTTATTTACTAAATCACCTAACCACTTTCACTCTCGAACCTTAACCATTTCTAAATTAAAAACGAAGTCAATCAAGTTGGGGTATAACTACCCCTCAGACCTTAACTGAACAACATTTCAAATCTCGAATTAGGGTAAGTTCATCTTTTAACTCTTTAACACTTCCTTACGTAACTCGCTTTCAAATCATCTCTATTCGATAATTCTTTCCTTCGAATAAGGTATATTCGATAACTCTATCCAATTTACTCTATTCGATTAACCCTTATCAATTTACTCTATTGGACTAACGCTATTGGATTAACTCTATTTGATTTAACTCTAGTCGATAACTCCTTTAACTCTATTTGAATAAACTAAATTCGATTAACTCCTTTAATTCCATTCGAATAAACTATATTCGATTTATTCCTTTAACTCTATTCGAATAACTAATATTCGATAACTCTATTCGAATAAATAATATTCGATAACTCCTTTTACTGTATTCGAATCACTAATATTCGATTAACTCAAATGATTCTATTCGAATAAACTATATTCGATTAACTCCTTTATTTTAACTCTAATAGATTAACTCCATCGAATAACTAAATCCGATAACTCTATTTAACTCTCATTCGAATAATTAATATTCGATAACTCCTTTTACTTTATACGAATCACTAATATTCGATTAACTCAATTGATTCTATTCGAAAAAACTATATTCCATTAACTCCTTTTCGAATAAACTATTCATTTATAAAGATTTACTTTTAGTAACGCTTCTTCACTTTACAAATGATTTCCTTTTTAGTAACATTTTCCTTTTTAATTCTATTTGTAAATGATTTTACAAATATCTCCTTTTCGATTTCATTTGTAAAGGTTTTACAAATATTCCCTATTCAATCTCATTTGTAAATGGTTTACAAAACATTTCTCTTTCTAATCTATTTGCAAATGGTTTGCAAATAATTCATTTAGGGTTTTATTTCTAAGTATTTTCTATTTATAAGTAATCCATTTATAAATAAATTTCTATTTATAAATATTATATTTATAAATATTCGATTTATAAATATTTTCTTTTATAAAATCCTCTGATTTTATAAATATTCTCTTTTCAGTATTCACTTTGACAAATTCCTCTTTTCTCCAAATCCCGGTATGTTATGGTGTTTAACTCAAATTACGATGTCCAATATCGTCCATACACATATAATCAACAACAGATTATAAATCACGTCATATATCACAATATATGAAAACAATAAAATAACTGTTGAGGAATCCTGTCGGATTCCTCCAGCCTGTCTCCCTACATCCACAGATGTTATACAATATAAAATCAACATCACTTTAAGTTCCATATGATATATTCTGTTAAACAGAATCAATATAGAAATTCAACTAATTGACTAGCAGTTCAATCAAATAGTCAACACACAGTCAATCAGCCAATATTTAACAGTTCTAAAAATACAACATGAAATTATAAACTGTTCAGAGTTAGTGAGATTTACTCACAGTTGCGCGTTAACCGTTGAATAACGGTTTGCATTATTTGATTGCGACGGGCAATTTATTTCGCCATAAATTGTAACGAGCTCCGATGGACTTCCAGTCAGTTCCATCGCGTAGTGTCCGTCCATACGATCCCATCGGATTTGACTGTTCAGAATTCTGATAATATATGACCAAGCTATTAATTTAACAAGTTTGATCGAATATTTAAATTAACTAACTTAGTTATTTTATTCAACCATGTTTGGCCATCACCTAATAATCCACCGGCCCATCAACGTAAAAATAGTCAGCCCAACAAAGTGTACACCCTGTTATTCAGCAACTTCCTCCTCCACCAAAAGAGAACGCACTCCAGCTACATCTCAAACCAACTGGCCATTTTCCCCTTCTAAACAAATTATCATTTAAATCAAGATGGCTTTAACCCTTCACTCTTGGCCCAAACCCAAACCCCACTTTAAAACCTTTCTCCCCCAAATGAATTTCGACGATCAGCTCCTTCACAAACCCGCTGCTTTACCACTCCATGGCCGACGCTTCTCCCACCCATCCTCCCTTGTTCTTCCATGATTCAACCAACTGAAAACAGCAACCTAACCCTCATCACTTCCTCTTCATCCTCATAAACACCAAGCCCAACTCGATGCAGCTAATCCCGACGCGTCCTGAGACGTTCAAGAACAGGAACCGAAAACGAGTGATCCTATTTCACATCGGAACCCACCAAACTCCTCGTCCAAATGCTATTCTTTCTGTTAAATCCGAATATACTCATTAACCAACACTCGATGCTTCACATCCACTAGAATTTCGAACCCTAGGAACTACTGCAAATCGTCGAACAACCCAAACATGAATTGCAACCCTTGAAACGAGTACTAAATCGAAGCTGATGACCTCAAGAATCCATAGATACTCACTTTGTATTTTATACAAATTTATTTGAATACTTTTTGAATATAAATCTCACGTTTTTCCCCTTTGTGTTTGGTGGCGGCTCACAATTTGATCGGAGAGGCTGAAGTAATTAGGTTTAGAAAACTTTGAGAGGTATACATAGTGTTAACAAATATCTAGATATTTTTTTAGATATTTTTTTCTTGAGATATTTTAGTTTTATTTGTCTTCTAAAAATCCGTGTGCTCACACACGATACCTAAAAATCACGAAACTGGACATGCAGCTAAAGCTCGACATTACGGTCCTAACGAAACTGGTTTCGTCGAATTCCGACTTCGTATGCTCACACAGCGTATTTTTAACTGTCAAAATACTAACTGTTTCTCACTCTAAAAATCCGTGTGTCCACACAGTGACTCTAAAAATCACCAAACTTGGAATCTAACAATAATTTAATATTGCAGATCTAATAAAATTGGTTTCGTCGAATTTCGACTTCGCTTGCAAAAGTGGCTATTTTTAAAACCCTAAATAGCCTATTTAAATATATAAATATATTCAAATATAATTAAATTTAATATTTAAAATTATATATTAACGTCTATATTCACATGGAATACCGTACAGCTCCAGAATATTCCTGTATGAATTTACAACTCGATATTACATCGTCAGAGTTATATCGATGTATGATTTCCATTTAAATTCTTATATAAAATACAATTAAATCGTTATGGTCAAGGCGCTGCATTTTTGAGAATTTGATTTGGACGTAATTCAAAATCTACACGACGAAATCCCGATATTTCTCTTCCACTAGAAAGACATACTCCACCACCTCCACACGTTTCTTGTTTCACAGAAATCCGATTTAAAACGAACCCTGTATATTCAGTCGAAGTTCAAATCGCCAAATAGCGAACTGCCGCGTCGTTACGCTCTCGAATATAATTATAATATAATTATACATTCAAACTGTCGTTCAAATAATATATTCATTATTCTAATTCAATTCTAAACTAATTAAATATCACAGATGATCCAGTTCACACCGTATTGCCATTTTAGCCAATTCAGATTATTTCAGAATTAAATATATTATTTTAATTATTATTTTAATTAAATATTCACCATTATTTAATTCCACGACCATTAAATTCACTATATCACTATTTATATAATTAAATAAATTAATTATAATACCTCTGCCAATGCGGGTCATTACAGCATGACTGCATATTTGAGTCAAATGGAGTAGACATAGGTTTACAATCGAATATATTGAACCTTTTCAAAATTTTCTCAATGTAAAGAGATTGGGTAATCGATAACCCATCTTTAGTTTTCATGATTCTTATTCCAAGATTCATTTCAGCTACTCCCATATCTTTCATGTCAAAACATGAAGATAAATATCATTTAGTTTCTTCAATACTTGAAGCATCCATTTCAAATATAAGCATATCATCCACGCGAAGGCATATAATTACACCTTTACCTGAATGAAACTTGCTATAGACACGTTTGTCAGATTCAAAAAAACTAAAGCCATTAGAAATAATAGTTTTATCAAAATTTTCATGCCTTTGCTTTGATGCTTGTTTAAGACCGTAAAGTGATTTGATAAGTCTACATACTTTACGTTCTTGTCCAGGCATCACAAAACCTTCTGGTTGAGACACATATATCTCTTCGTCAAGTTCTCCATTTAGAAATGCAGTCATGATGTCCATTTGATGAATTTCAAAATTATAGATAGAAGCTAATGCAATTAAAGTTCTAATATTTGAAATTCTAACTACTGGGGCATACGTATCAAAATAATTTATTCCTTCTTTCTGTGTGAATCCTTTGGCAATTAATCTAGCTTTAAAATTTTCGATTGTTCCATCTACCTTTAACTTTTTCTTAAATATCCATTTACATCCTATTGGTTTAGAACTAGGAGGTAAATCTACTAGTTTCCATGTTTTATTTCCCATAATAGAATCAGTTTCATCATTTATGGCTTCTTGCCAAATGATGAATCTAGAGATTTTATTGCCCCTACATATGTTAAAGGGTTAGATTCTATATCTGTAGATATCATTAATTGATGATGTACATTATTTCTAGATCCTTCTACCAAATATACGACAAAATCTGGTCCAAAGGATTTTTCTATCCTTCTTCGTTTATTTCTTAGAGAATCACCATTTTCGTCGATATTTCCATCAGTGTTTTCTACAGGTTCAATAGTTGGTTCATTAGCCTCCATCATTTCATTAATAGGTGTATTGACCTCCACCGTTTCATGAATTGGTTTATTCTGAATAGATATACATCTATTTTCATAAAGCACTGTGTCCCTTGATTCTATTACTGCATTTACATCAATAGAGATATTAGGTTCTATTACTTGAAACCTTTATCCTTTGCTATGTTGAGCATATCCTAAGAATATGCACTCGATAGCCTTTTGTCCTAATTTCCTAATTTTTGGTTCAGGTAATCGAATAATTGCTTTACAACCCCAGACTCAATAATAATCAAGATTTGGTTTCTGTTTCTTCTAAAGTTTATAAGGAGTAACTTTACTTTTCTTATGAGGTATTCTATTTAAAATATAATACGCGGTAAGTAAAGCTTAGTCCGAAATTACACAACATTGAATTTACAATTTCGCTAAGAGTTTTGTTTTTCCTTCTAGCCACTCCATTCTGTTGTGAAGTGTAAGCAATAGATGTTTCATGTATAATTCCTAAGATTCACAATTGTAACGGCCCGAAAAAAAAATTTCGATGCTTCAATTTTGAACAATAATACATCATCTGTATTATTTGTCAAAAATCCAAGTATCGAACCCTAGACTGTTAATAGAAATAAGTTAGAGGATGAGAAATAGAAAGAAAGAAATATTAGAATAGATGAAAGAAGAAGAAAACATCAGAATCTCACAAAGGAATGAATAAATATCATATGACAAGAAACTGTAAATATATACATACCATTTATCAGAGTACAACATACATCAATCACAGCGGAAATAAACTTTGTATAACTAATGGTGAAGACTCCTGCTTCCAGCTCCTGAAACTCCAAGCGAAACCTAACCTGTAAATATACTCGGTCTGACCCGAGCACATTTGAAGTGAAGCAAATTTCACCCGGATCAGTCTGGAATACTTTCAGTGAGAAATTCACAGCACAAAAAATTTGTTTAACTTAGAAAAATCCTTTTTTAAAGAAAAGATTTTTATTTCATGAATCAAATTCTAACAAAAGTGTTATTTTTTTGTTTCATAAATCATGTTCTAACCAAAATGTTATTTTTATTCACTAATCACAATTTGACCAAAAATGTTATAATTTTATCCAATGTATAAAAATGTATATTTTTAACAAATTCAATTCAATGTATAAAAATGTGTATTTTCAACAAATGCTATTCAAGGTATAAAAATGTGTATTTTCAACAAATGCTATTCAATGTAAACAAATATGAGAATTTTGATTTAATTCTTTAATGTAAACAAATATGCCAATTTTTGATTGATTCTTTTATGTGAACAAAATGTTAGTTTTGATTGGTTCTTTTATGTAAACAAAATGTTAATTTTTTTTATTCATCCTTTAAATTGACCAAAAATGGGGTTTTTATTTCAACACTTATGTTTTAACCAAAATGTTATCTTTTATTTCAATACTAATCAAATTTGACAAAAAACCATGTTTTAATGAAAACAATAAAATGAATGTTTTATTGTTATTCTATTTTTAAACAAAGATTAGCAACTTAATTCATTTCAATAAATAGGATCAAAATAATAATTTAATATTAAATTAACAATTTAATCCAATTTAACAAATTTAATCCAAATAATGTTTTTATGCTGAATTGAAAATCTAATGCAATTCAACACATAACAGAATGATTTATTTTTATTGAAATGGCAATTCTATTCCAGATCAATAATATAACAAGTGACATATCTTTTATTGAACACGTATAGATCTGTGTTTATAGATCATAAACAAATAGATAAATTATTCATAACTCATCACATAACAGATCTAAGTCATACAAAACCAATCGTTCATCACAATCACCGCACAATCAATATTGAGATAAATATATACAGAGAACATGAATTTCATAGCGAATGAATATATATATATATATATACTACACTATAAAATAAATGATTTATTTTAATTTTAAAAAATAGAAATCTCACCAAATAAATTAGTTCTGAAATTTCAAAGTCCTCAGTTTCAGATCCGGTCTGTTCTATGTCGTAGAGTTTTCTAATACGAGTCCAACGCACTTTGATTTGCTGAATTCTGAGCTAAAACGAACAAGATATGTTTTATTAAGGTATAAACATTTTTAGATTAAATTATATTAATAAAATAAGGTTAACAACCTTCTTCTTCCATACCAGAAAATCGGCCGCACCTTTTTTAACTATTCAAAACCAGGGCTTCAAATTTTGACCAGCACAGTCAGCGAGAGGGTGATCGGAGGGCGAGGTCTAGTCGGCCTTGGACGGGCGCGTGTTCGGCCGGAGCTGGGACCCACTCGGCGGCGCACAGGTGGCACGGCGGCGGTTCGTTTGGAGCGACTTTGGGTGGTCGGTTCGAGGTGATGGCGCAGTTGTAGGCGATCTCCACCGTTGGATGTGAAGACCGATCTGCGCTCTCCAAAATTATCCTAAGAAGCTTGGGGGTTCATTGGGAGATGGCGGAGATCAAGTGGGGTTTTGTTTGGAGCTCTCACGCCATTGAAAACGAGGAAGGAGGCGGCTACGAGGAATACAACGTATAGGGTTATGTATGGTATACCATATTTATACATGTATTTAGGTTTTAATTTTATTTATTCGTTTAATTAAAATAAAACCTGTTAATCTATACGGACTCAAAATTAAACCCAATGAGTGTCGCCCCTAGCCAATAACCCCTGTCCCGGACACAATGGAACATGTTTCGTAACCCAGTTCGGCTGTTACGAAATGTTTTTCTTTAAATTAAATTATAAATCATTTAATTATTAAATTCAAACGTACATTTTAAATTACCGGGGCCACATACGGACTCT
Source organism: Allium sativum (assembly GCA_030737875.1). Lineage (NCBI taxonomy): Eukaryota > Viridiplantae > Streptophyta > Magnoliopsida > Asparagales > Amaryllidaceae > Allium > Allium sativum. Next base: position 544,504,689 of record CM060918.1, read on the forward strand.
AAAAACTATAGAAAATTTATTTCTAGTTATGGTTTGACGATACAGTTCTAACAAGACTAATTTCGTCGAATTCTGAGACCGTTTGAAAAATGGCCATTTTCGAGTCGATTAAATTTGACTGAAATAGTCAAAACACGTTTTCCTCTGCCACATTCACATATTAATTCGAAAAATTCTGCAAATTTAAACTTAGCAATAATTTGACATTCCAGTTCCAACAAAAGTGGTTTCGTCGAAAACAGAGGTCGTTTGCAAAATAACTATTTTTAAGGGCTATATTTAATATTAAAAAATATATAAATTCTACAGCGACTTTTCTAAATTTTAAACTGGACATAACTTTCTATTTTCAAAGTGAAATTTCAAATTTTCAAATTCGTTAGAAAGATCTTATTAAACAGATTTAAATATTTCTTGTTTCGCTCAATTCTGATTTATTTGGAATCCTGTGCAGTCAGTCAAAGTTTAAAATCAAATTTTCAAACTGCAGCGCTGTTTTAAACTCCTTCTATAATTAAAGTAAATTTATTCATTTTAAAATAAATTTTTAGTCGTTATTCTTTAAAATAAATTATTTTAAATATTTAAAATCCATTAAAATTTCTAAAATAAAAATTTTAAATTGGCCCTAAAATTCCGGGTTGTTACATCATTAGGGAAGCGTATACACCTTATCCTGTCTACCATGCCACACCTGCCATTTATGTAGTAATCTCTCTTATCCACTTTATATGTCAGCTGTCATGCTACTTTTATTTATTTACTTGCTAAAAGTCACTAGACTCGCCAGACTTTATGTCTGACCCTTTCGTTTTCCTTCTTTCTTTCGTCCCCTCCCTCCCCTCCACCTTAGGTTCTCAAGGAGGAAACACTCAGGCTTGACCGTGATCTTCCATATTTGCTGGAGCTGCTGACATATATGGCTCGAGCTCCTATCCTTGTTGCTATGTCTATATTTTGTTCTTGAGGAATTTTACTTCTTTTATATACTCTGATATTTTTGAAGTACAAGACAGTAACTTTTATGTTGTAATGGGCTTTTATGTTTCAGACATATGATATTTTTGGACCACGGTATCTTATGATAAATAAAGTTTTTATTCTGCTGTTATTCTATATATATGTCTTGTAATATTTTGTATCTGTTTACCTATAACGCTTCACAAAACTTAATGCATTCCCTTTGTGAGTTACATTAGCGAACGTAGGGTGTCACAATAGATGTATGTGGTTGGTAGAGATAAATGTCCTTGTAACAAATTTAATGTCCAAATCATGCTTACCTACAAAAACTGAAATCTTGGTTGAAACATACATTAATTTCTTTCACTTACAACTATGTAGTTGTTTAAGTTTTTAAACTAATAGGACTACCAATTACTCAGGTATTTTAACATTTTTAACTTTGCATGTTTTCCTAACTTACCACTAACATGTTCAGACTTATGAACTTTATGTGGTGTGTTTAAATGGTGGAAACTATAGGAAAAAAATATAGACTGGGCACATTATAAAGTTATAAACCATATTTCATTTTTCCAGCAGTTTAAAATTTATTGAAAAAAGCAAACACATAAATTTACCAGTTTATCGGGTTGTAGAACCTAAAAGCCAATTTGCTGATGTTCATTGGCTAATCGCAGATTAGTCTAGAATGGTAGCAAATTTGTTGTGTTCAAACACATAAATTGCCAAAATTCAAATTTGGCGAGCACAACAAGATCAAACCAGAAAGTCAATAGTTTATTAGCAAATTTGGTGAACATAACAAATTCAAATATGATTTTCCATCAATTTTGAATTTGGTGAGCAGAGCAAATTTGATGATAAACTGTTTCTAGTTATGTCTGCGGATAAACTGGTAGCATAACTAGGTTTATTAAAAAAAAAGTAAGACATTATTTAGTTCTTACTAGAATAACTTGGTTATGAACTAACATATCACAAACATAAACATATTAAAACTGCAGTGTTTCAGTTTCAGGATACATCTATTTAAAACTATTTAAAATTGCTTAAAACTGCAAAAGTTAACTTAAAATAATTTAAATAGTTTAAAATTGATTTATTTCAGGATACACTATTTCTTTAAACTACAGTGAACTGTTTAAAACTAATATACAATTTCAGGATACTTATAGTAAACATATTTCATTGTTAACTCAGATACGTTTAATGATATGTTTAACTTTGCAGATACTTATATGCTTTAATTATGTGTTTCTTTACATAGAAAATAAAATAAAATAAAATAAATAAAGTGACTATAAAAGTTACATAAGCAGAGAAACATAAACACAACAAATGGGTACACATCATGCAATACTACTTAAAATGGTTAACGCGATTGAGTTGTACCATGAATTGATGAAGAAATTGACTAAGTTGGAAATGGTCAGGTTTGGTTGATTGCTTTTATTTATTCAATTTTTTTTAAGGACCAGCTAAAAAAGGCTTCTTTAATTATTTTTATAAAACGTTTTTTGAAACTGCAAGTAAGTTAAAAAAATACAATTAGAATATTGTAGACCGAATACATGCTTTAAACGGAAAAATATGCATTTTTGTTTTTAAAAATGCAGATACTTTTTTGTAGAATTATTACAAGCCCTTTCTATTTCCAAAATTTAAACAACTCTTTGCAAATTTGAATGTATACTACTGCACTTATATCGGATCTATGAACTGTATGAATGTTCAGCAACAGTTGTATCATTTTTGAAAGAATAAAGTCAATATTTATGTATTATCACAAGGCATAACAAAAGCATTCCTTCCAGACCAAATTCTAGTTTTGTCATAAAGTACTTCAAAGGAACCACACCATCAAAGCCTTCATTCATGATTACTCGAATATGGTCATGATATGATTGCACTGTTGCACATATGTCAAATTTGAGTTATCAATATTGTAGCTTGCTATATTTTAAGTATTTTAATTGAGTTTTTGTTAGTACATAAGTATTTCTAGTTTCATTTTATCCTTTTTAATTGTGTTTGGTTTTTTCCACCTACGTTATGTTGAATCGCTTCTTGTGTTAAGCTAATTCTGAAAATTGAGAAGTGCAACGCGGTTATCAGTGTGACTTCGTACAAGATGATGTTGAAATATATGTTTATGAGTTATGATCTGCAATTTACCAAAAAAAAAACTTCAAATGTTATCAATTTTGCTATTGTTGGTTTGGTTTCTTGATCAACTTTAAAACAACCGATACTCTCATGATTTTATCTAGTTAACAAATGTGGTGAATTGCTACTTGCTATTGTTTGAAACAAAAATCATAATACCATGGTACTTATTTATTCAGTGTGAGAAACAAAACCCAGAAGAATTCACTCACTTACAAATACTTTATTATCTTCGGTGCATGAAATCATTCATATTTGTTAATTGTCATTCAACAGTTCTTGGATTGATTTAGTCATTAGATTAATAATTACTTATGTTGGGCGCTTGTAGATCTTATTGACTATTAAGCTTTTTTTATTCCCAGTATCACGATGAGATGAAAATGAAGTCCTAACCCATGGATCTTGTGGAAATAAAGCTTCCAACTACCCAAGAAACCATGCTTGCTAAATAAATTCTATCTAGGGAGCTTGTATATTGACATTCATATCATGCTGAGTGTAATTTCCATAGCCTTAGGTTATGTCCATAGCCTTAGGTTAAAGGTATTATCTTCCTTGTTTGATGTGAAATGGAGTTATCGTTCCAAGTGAAATTGATGTGATAGTGTGAGCATTGTGGGATCACTATTTAAATATTATATGTAAAATGAACACAATATTGTATATGAAATGTTATTGTTTAAATCAATGAATTTTATGTATTTGAGTCAATGAATTTTGTGTGTTTTGTTAATTTTACGATAATATTTGGGATAAAACCATATAGGTTTACTAGCACATTACCTACAATAAATGTTTTGATCAAAAATTAATATTTGCCGCTAATAGTTTGTTGAATTGTAAGAGTTTATCAACATATTACCTATAGAAAATGTTTTGACCAAAAATAGATTTTATCGTTAATCCCTTGCTTATTAACAAGGTTTTAACAATGTTATTTTATAAATAATAAAGTTCTTGGAAAACGTTTATCTATCAGTATCTGATTGATAAATTAATTTAGAATTTAAATTTTATATTTAGTGTAATGACAGAAAAAATCGGAGAACTGATGTAATTTCCATCGCAAAATTAACACTCGATTACCAATTCGAAATTTGCCAACTACCATATTCACTGAAAATCTGTCACAAAACCAAAAATAGCGACTGATTACCAATAGATTTTGCCGCTGTAAAATCAATATTTCCTTGTAGTGTATCATCACCATTATTATAATATATCGTAATTGCTAGCCGGAACAACCTACAATGTTTAGATGCTTGAGACAAATAGATGGGTATTTTTATTTTATTCATACTAAATTTACAATTAAGTAAAAACAATAAGAATATTATCCCCTGAAACTTATTGCAAATGTATCATTGGTTTTTAGCATGCTTGCAAAAGGAAAAAGGGCAAGAATTTGTTCATATGTGGTATAAAAAAATTGCAAGCAAAATTGATAAACAATACTAAACAAATGTTTTAAACTGGATGTCATAAGATTTAGCTCAATTGGATGATAGTCCAGGTTGCAAAATGTATGGTTACAAGTTCATTCTTCATAGTCAATATTTATTGGTATTAATGTACTATACTTAAACAAAATTAGAACATGGATATAATTTGCAACATATTTTATTCTTGATGAGGCATTGAAAGTAGAGAAATTTTCTTTATTGGATTGATAGAGAAAAACTGATAATGAAACCTTGTATACAACACACACAAAAAGTATTAGCCTTAACAGGCCCCAGAAAAATAAAATAGGAAGTGAATTGGGCCCAAGCCCAATATACTTATAGAAGACTTAATGAAGTAATATACAAAAGTGAGTTTCCGCCTCTCATATTATTCATTTTCTCTAAATTTTCCTCTTGGATCTAGGGTCTCAAAACCCTAGATTTGCCTCTCGTGCAACTGCTTGAATCAAATGAAAAAATGAGTAGATCCAAATCGATTATCTATTGAAATATTCTCCTCCTTATAGTAGCTTGAATCTAAAAAAAATCATATGGAGATTATGACGAATTATTTCGATTTGCTGGATTCAAAGGTTTAACGAGATGTTGAAGAGCATTTGGTCTTATTCTTCATCTTTACAACACTACTTGAACAAGATGTAGGCAATGCATGAGGCTGCGATTGATCTTTGTTGGTATCTTCTCTAACATTTAAGTTTTCTTTGAATCTAGTAAAGTTCTTAACTGATAACACTTTTTAATTATAGCATCTGCTCTTTGGTAAGTAGCATGTATGTGATTCACATGCAGATTTCCTTTTTGAACTTGCTCACGTACAATGTATAACTCAATTCCAATGTGATTTTTCACGCTTGTAATGTTGGATCTATAGACATGTACACTACACCCAAATTATCACACCATAAAATTGCTTTATTGTTTTGAGTTATCTTCAATTCCTTTAGTAGAGATTGAATCAAAAGTATTTTAGCAGTTGCACTTGCAACGCTTCTGTATTTAGCTTCTGTGATGGATCTTGAAATGATTGTTTGCTTTTTGGAGCACCAAGATACAATAATATTTCCAAAGTATATGCAATAGCCTGTTACAGAGTCCTATCATCTGGATCAATAGAATAGTCAACATCTAAATAAAATACTTTGATTTTTGCTTGCTTTGACAGATAGACCATAGTTTACTGTCCCACTTAAGTATCGCAATATCCTCTTAACAATCTTCCAATGTTCATCCATAGGATTCTATATAAATTGTGAAACTTTGTTAATACTATAATTAATATTTGGTCGGGTTATATTAGCATACTATAGTGCTCTAATAACACTTCTATATTGTTTAATATTAGGTATGGCTTCTCCCCTATTTTTAAATAGATGGTGCTTGCTTACCATTGAGGTTGGGTAAGGCTTTGATTTGTCCATCTTAGTCCTTACCAGCAACTCTTGATATTTTTTTCTGACATAAGAATATTTATACTTCTGAATCTCTCTTGTTTTCAATGCCCATAAAACATGATAGATCGCCAATATTTCTTTTATTGATTGTTTAGATATTGAATAAGTTAGCTAATTTATACTTTTTCATTACCCGTAATAATCAAATAATCAACATACATTAGTACATAAATTGTTGAATTATTATTCACTTTGGGAATAATGATTTATCAGATTTAGTTGACTGGTAACCTATGTTAACTAAAGTGGTTTTCAAATTTTCAAACCAAACCCTTGGTGTTGTTGGATCTAGATTAACCCTAGAGGGGGGTGAATAGGGTTTATTGAAATTCATCACAGAGTTCAAATATTACAGGATATTAAAAATTATTCATAGATCACAAAATATAGCAGGAAAAAAATACATAAAGTAAATGACACAAGATATACCCAGCTTCCGCAAAATCCTGCCTACTGCTGCATTCCTAAGGTTTCTACTGGGTGATAGAACAAATCCCGCATACAAGACCATGTACACTCGCAATCCCTGCTCCTATTCTAACCCTACGCTTAAAACCCTAGACTGATAAATATCCCCTCGATCAGATTTCCCCTAGTTACGACCCCATAACCAGTAACCTAGATTTTATAGACTCTGTCTACTGTTAGTCATTACCCTGACTGAAACCCCCTAGAATTTTGCAGATTTCTAGAACCTGTTTGTTGAATTAGAACAGAAAAATTAAACAAACAAAATACAACAAAAGGTAAACAATTAAAAAATTAAACCCTAGTTTAATAAATAAACTCTCCTCTTTGTTTTAAAAACATGACTTAGCCCAAAAAGAAATGGCCAGCCTCTTTTCAAAGTGTTGCACCCTTTAGTCTAGTTGTCCGTTCTCTTTAGTTCCTAAAAAAAGAAATGGCGGCCTTGAATTGGGGATTTAGGTTTACCTTTTGAATCCAAATCGATTCTTTGTCGCTTGTATGGCTGAGAAGATGCAATCTCGAATGATGTTGTTCTCTATTACTTCGATTTTTAATTTCCCTCTTTGGCACTCGATCGAAACCCTAAAAGAATTGTGAGTAGTTTTTATCTTGAATTCTTTGAACTGAATTTATTGGATTTCGTTACCAATGCCTGTGATGATTTGCGTGTTAAAATAGGGATGGAATCGAACCCTGATTTCTCTGATTTCATAGAATGATTCGATATGATTTTTTGGCTTGATTTTCAAGTTTCCCCTTTTTGGTTTCCCTTGATATGAATATTATCATGATTCCCCCTTTTGCTATGCTCAATTTCTTCTTTTAATTGCGTGAATTGTTTCCCCTTTTGATTCAATTTACTCGGCTTTGATTTGCACTATAAATTTCCTTAACCAAAAACAGGAAAGTAATATTCGAAACCATTAGTAGGAAGATTCTATTTATTTTATTGTTTTCCTCTTTTGAATTTTATGATTTTCCTTGGATGAATTTCGGCATTAATGGGTTGGTGAATTTCCTCTTTTGAACATATCTGATTGAAATTGTTTGTTGCCGAAATTGATTGATTGAATTTAAAAAAAAATCATTGTGAATTCTGGATATATAATTGTGTGATAACTTGCCAAATTCACCACTGTTGTATATTCCCAAAAAAAAACTGGAAACTCTGATTTCTTGCCTTAATTCTGCATGCCTTAAAAAACTTTGATTCACTGATTTGTAGCATGATTAATTTTGCACATTCATTTGTCCACTATGTGATAGCTAGAAACTTAACCATGAATTCAACTTTGATCTTTGCAAGACCATACATGCACTTATCCAAAAATACTTGCTTATTTCTTGCCAAACATTGTTATGCACCCTTCTTTAATTCCATTCTTCATGCTGCCATACTGTATGAACCATTTCCATGTATTTCATGCTCATTTGATTAGCTGCTCCATCCTGCATCTAAACATAATCCACTTGTGTTTCCATACATGTATATACTGATTACTCTTGCTTGTACACATGTTGCTTCATTAGTTGTTTGCATTTGGCATGTTTGTCTATGTACATTTTCAAAAGTTGCACACTGTATAAGCTGCTCCATTCTGGCCATGCTTGTTTATGAAACTGATTGCATCCATACAGTCTTGTACACTGATGATTCAAGTATATGTCTTACCGTTTGCACTTGCCAAAGATACTATGCCATTTTAACATCATTTTCCATGCATGTATACAATCCTTGTGTTGTACACAACTTGTAAAACTGGAGCATGCCATTTGTACTCACTGTCTTGAAACTGAACCATGTTAAAATGAATTCTCACCACATGCCATGTTGCATGCCATTTGATGTGTGAACCTGTCACCTTGACCATGCTGTTTTGTTTGAACTGCCATGTTTGTGTTGTGTTGATCCATTAACCTGCTTCATGTTTGCTGCACCACCTATATGCAGTCTTGATTCTTGCTTTTGACTTGTTCCTTTTGCGAGCCTATGAATTTTGCCTTGTTTCACCCATGCTTTTTAGCTGCTGCACTTGAGTTGGCTATGTATTTGCTTATTCTTCATGTTACCATGCTGAAGTTTACATGTATACATCCTTGCACCATCCTACTTAGACTTGTTTGCTACTCCAATGATTGTTGCACCTTGTCTTTTACCTTAACCATTTTGCATGTTTGACATTTACACTTTGTACATGGCTTTTCACTTTGAATTTCTTTGCTCGACACATCGGTTGCTACATATATTTGCTGTGCCATTGTGCTCGTCAATTAAACTCCTGTTTGCATTGATATTTGAGTGATGCACTGAGTTGAGATAGTCCTTGTGGTTATTCCTTAGTTGCTCGCTGATTGGCGAGGCAGTGCACACGTGTATATTTATACACGTGTGTATATGCAACCATCAGTGAAGTTTTCCTGTCCTTGCATTGAGATATATATATTGTCTGCCGTGTGGTATTTACAGTGTATCACTATGAATATCACAAGCTATCTAGACACAGTTATTAATCAGATCGAGTCAGAAAAATGATGAGAAACACACCGAAATTCTGAGGCAAATAAAATTTTCAAAACAAAAATTATATCTGCTAGAATTTAGAAATTATTTCTGTTCTAGATATTGTGTGTTTCTATATATGACAGGTATGAAGATGATGACTGGACTAACTGAAGCAGAAGACAAAAGACAAGTATATTGCAATGTCAGCGTGTATAACAGTGAACAAATGTATATATGAATATGAAAATGTACAGTGAGTGATTGTATATATGTATGAGATATATAGACAGAGTGTTATAGTGAGGAGCTGTGTAACAACAAAATTGTACTCTTATTTATAATAAACAAGTTTGATTGAAATAAAATATTATTTTATTATTGTCAAACAAGCTTGTCTATTTTATTCTGTTTATTTATAAGTACAATGTTCTATGATGTGATTAAATAGTGCAGTAACAAACACATTTAAAATAATAAATATTTGGTTGTTATCATCAAACTAAAAATCATATAATTGTGTATATAACACCGTTATATACAACAATCTCCCCCTTTTGATGATGACAAACAAATAAAAGATTTTGAGCATAATAAATGTGTTTGACAGTGAGAATTGAACTCCCCCTATTTATCAGCTCCCCCTACAACAGACAACTCCCCCTATAACTGTGCATGAGTGGAATGAATGATATGAATAATTATTAATTTTCAAAATTAATAATATTTATAAAATATTCACTCATAAATCAAAATCTCAACCCATTCTCCCCCTTTTGTTATCATCAAAAGGATACAGAATTTAAAATATAGATGAAAAAATGACTAAATAATATAATTTCAGCTTAAGAGGAAGAACGGTCATCATAAATTTCAGTCAGTTAAACAAAAATCATAATAAACTGAGAACAGGTGGCATATCTCACATTGTAGAGAATGACGGATTTACGATGAATTTTTTATATAATGGAGAGAGTTAAAAAATCAAATAATTCCAATTATTTTCCAATAAGATTTTCAAAAATAAAGAAAAAATACAGTGATGGATTCGGACTATATTTAATAATTCAATTTAAGTGACAAGGTTGAATAATCTCAAATCCCAATACCTATCAATCAACAAATCATAATACGTCATAAAATATCAACACATTTCACAAATAGAAGATGGATTGATAGGCTTGGTTTTAAACACAAAGGAGAATTTCATATAAAAGTTTATTTAGCATTTTCTTTTTCTTTTTATTTAAGAGCACACTGACCACTCATAACTAGAGCCTGGATTTTTAAATGAGGTCAGTTGCAGCTTAAATCATAAGTTGTCTCTTAACCATCATGACAGAGCTTGGATTTTTAAATGAGGTTAGAGACATACTTATATATTTACTATATATTTATCATTTTTAGTTTCAAAATGAAAAACTCCTCAGTACATAAAACAACAAATGGATGATAGAAATGTGGTAGGTACAGAAATGGTCTGTGAAATAAATTTCTAAATTAATTATAATATGAAATATGCTCGACTGTACCGAGATCATTGAAAATCTTCAATTGACACTAATTCAGAATAATAGTATAACCACAATTCCATCACAAATATTTTCACTATTAATTCAAGATGATTTTTTAGAATCACGATGGATGGTAGAAAGATGAGAGATAAAGAAGATAGTCGTGAAATAATTGTCGATTCAACGATATTATAATAAATGTTCAACCATCATGAAAATCTAAATAAAATCTCCTCTTGTTGTGAAATATACTGCAGTCACAATTCATCACAATTTCAAAATCTGTTAATAATTTTGATGAATTATAGATATAGTTCAATTTGGATATTGATTTCAATTTCTGAATGAATAATCAATAAATAATTTTAAAATTGAAAATCAATTACATGAGCAAAATGAAGAACTATACATGCCAAGAGGGATAAATTTGTATAAGGAAAAAAATGTGTGAACCTATCCATGGTGAAGTTTCGAATCTAAGTACAGATGAGTGAGACAAATATAAGGCACTTCTGATACCACTTGGTGTCCCTATTAATGAGGATTTTAAGGAGACACTGGAGACAAACAAGGATATCTCATTCAACCGATTATTTTTTTATAAACACAAGGTCCAATCAGACAAGATTAACCAATCAAGCAAATTACTTCCATCTATCAGAGCAGCAGACAAAATAATAATTAAAGCAAGTAGTTACCAGAATTTTCAAAAAACGGTATCAAAGTAGCATATAAACCAATAGTACAGTAGGCTTGTCAATAACTATTTCTGATGGTCACAAAATCTATTCCATGATCCAAGATTATAAAATTTAGTTCATTTTAAATCATTCGAAAAAAATGTGAAAATATTAGGATTTAGTTAATCAGCCACACCAGATTATGTTTCAGATTAAGGATGTGTGAGATTCAATAAATCAATAATTTTAAATGATTTTAAACAAACAAATATTCAATCACATCATCATGAAATAACAGTGAGATTTAAGACCAGATAATCAAAGAATTTTCAAAGTTATCTCTGACAAGTATAAAGAATTTTTCAGAATATTTGCATCAAATTTTAAAGAAAATTCATGATCCAAAAATAGTGGTTTACTCAATGAAATAAATGTAATTCTTGAGATATAATGAATCAATCACACTGGATTAATAATTTCAGATCTGAGAGGTGTGTGAAATTCAAAATATCAGAAATTTCAAATGATCTTAAACAAAAAAATTCCAAACTAGATGATCATGAATAACATAGAATTTCAAGATGTAAGTAATGATTCATGAATATCTAAGACGATCTAAAAATCAATGAATTTATCACGACTAATAAGTACAGTGTGCTGTAATGAGTATAATATTTAAAGCTTTTCTAAAAGTAGAAGAAACTCAAAACAGCAGAGGTGTGTGAAACTTCATCAAATTTTCAGATCTTCAAGAATTTAGAATTCTAATTAACAATCTTCAAGATATGACAAGGATATATCAACACCGTTATGAATTCAGAAATCAAACAGATAAACTTCAAAAAAAACAATTATAGATACTTATAAGATTAAATACTAGATCGGGAAATAATTAAAACATCATAGTTTTATGTCAAAGAAGCAAATTTCCAGAAAAATGTGACTTCTGCAATTGCGAGTTAATGAAGCTCAAAAGGAAAAGAGAATAATATGGCAGTGATAAATTAAATCAGACTAAACAGAAGAAAGAGATAGAAGAAAGAAAAAAAACAAAAAACAAAAATAGAGAATATATACAGAGATAAGTTCAGAGATCATGCCTGAAGTTAGTGTAAACCAGAATCTCTGACTTATCAATCCTGGCTGGAGGAACTGTGAATGATACGGAACTATAAAACAGTTTGAATTTGAATCTCCTTTGAATAGCAGTTCCTCAGCCACCTCCAGTACCTAAGTGTTTAGGGGATTGAGTGGTCTAACAAAATTAGTGAAACCACTCACAGTTGTGTGTTGGACTTTCGGTACCGAAACTTGTTTGAATAGCAACCCATCAGAATTTACCAAAGTGCTTTTAGGGACCTAGATCTGTTTGAATTTAGACGAATTCATTTTGTTTCTTTTTGGGGTCAAAACAGAGTTGTTTCTAAATAAGTTTACATTTTGCTTTCGATTCAAAAATCCTTTGAAATTATCAAGGTTCAAATTATCAAGTCGATTCTTTTCAAAGAAGGTTGAAGGATTTTTAAAATCGTTTGAACTTCTCTTTTCAAAAACATCAAATTTTCCAAAGCCTAATCCACTTTTATTTCCTGACGAAAACTGATTTTTCAACAACATATTTAAAGGTTTTTCACCATTAGAAAATTTAGTCAATGTTGTTCCAAGTCGTTGAATTTCAGTTTTAAGATCACCGTTTTCTTTCACTAAGTCTGAACAACAATTTTTAGTGATCTTACATCTTTCAAAATCAGATTTCAAAACCAAATTTTCATCATTAAGCAATTTAATTTTTGTTTGAGACTCTGCAATTTCAAATTCAAAATGTTTTCGACTCTCAGATTTAAATTTCTTGACTTTTTCAATCTCAATATCTATCTCATTCAGAATAGACTCAGTTTTCAACAAGCTTTGATTTTCAGCAAAAATATATTTGGAATTTTCAGTCGTTTTGAAATTTTCAAATTCTTTTTGCAAACAATTATTTGTGCTTTCAAGCACTATCTTGTTCTCTTTTAAGATCAGAACTTCATTTTTAAGTTTTGTATATTTTTATTTTGATGAACAAGATCATTTTTCAAATTTAAACAATTTTTGCATTTAGAATTTGAAGACTTCTTAACGTTTTTAAGCTTTGATTTTTGCATATCTACTCAAGTTTTTCATATTTTAGAATTTTATTTTTAGATTTTAGATTCTCAACAGATTCAGTTAAATCATTTAAACGATGAATTAAATTTTTATAAGAACGATATTTTGTTGAGTCTACATCTGAATTTCCATCTGTACAACCTGTTAAGCCCAATCTGAAACTGTATAGACATTCTGAGGTTTTGAGCGGCTGTATTCTTTTCCATATAGCATGGTGAGAGTTGTCCAGATTTCCTGCGCGGTCAAACAATGGGAGATAAGGCTATATTGGACATTATTAATATAAGAATATGAAGTGTGAATAGCACGAGAATTAAATCCAATGTCATTTCTACTAACAATATCAAATCCATTAATAACAGTATCCCAACATTTAATATCAACAGATTTTAAATATAACTCCATTTCTAATTTCCAATTTAAAAAAATCTATACCATTAAAAATAGATGGAATACGACTGGACAAACTCCCAAAAGACTGACAACTAGGGATCACCGTAACTCTAGAGTTAACAGAATACCTGCTCTAATACCACTTGTTGGATCAAGATTGACCCCAGAGGGGGGTGAATAGGGTTTATTGAAATTTATCGTAGAGTTCAAATATTACAGGATATTAAAAACTATTCACATATCATAAAATATAGCAGAAATAGAAATGCAGAAAGTAAATGACACAAGATATACCCAGCTTCGGCAAAATCCTGCCTACTGCTACATTCCTAAGGTTTCTATTAGGTGATAGAACAAATCCCGCATATAAGACCATGTACACTCAGAATCTCTGCTCCTATTCTAACCCTACGCTTAAAACCGTAGACTGACCGATATCCCCTTGATCATACTTCCCCTAGTTACGACCCCGTAACCAGTAACCTATATTTTACAGACTCTGTCAACTGTCAGTCAATACCCTAACTGAAAGCCCCTAGAATTTTACAGACTTCTAGAAACTATTTGTTGAATTATAACAGAAAAATTAAACAGACAAAATACAACAAAAAGTAAACAAATAAAAACTTAAACCCTAGTTTAATAAATAAACTCTCCCTTTTGTTTTAAAAACATGGCTTAGCCCAAAAAGAAAAGGCCGGCCCCTTTTCAAAGCGTTGCACCCTTTAGTCTACTTGTCCATTCTCTTTAGTTACTGAAAAAAGAAATGGCGGCCTTGAATTTGGGATTTAGGGTTTTCCTTTTGAATCCAAATCGATTCTCTGTCGCTTGTATGGTTGAGAAGATGTAATCTCAAATGAAGTTGTTCTCTGTTGCTTCGATTTGGAATTTCCCTCTTTGGCACTCGATCGAAACCCCAAAAGAATTGTGAGTAGTTTTTATCTTGAATTCTTTGAATTGAATTTATTGGATTTCGTTACCAATGCCTGTGATTATATGCGTGTTAAAATAGGGATGGAATCAAACCTTGATTTCTCTGATTTCATAGAATGGTTCAATATGATTGTTTTGCTTGATTTTCGAGTTTCCCCTTTTTGGTTTCCCTTGATATGAATATAATCATGATTCCCGTTTTTGCTATGCTCGGTTTCTTCTTTTAATTGCGTGACTTGTTTCCACTTTTGATTTAATTTACTCGGCTTTGATTTGCGCTATAAATTTCCTTGACCAAAAATAGGAAAGTAATATTCAAAACCATTACTAGAAAGATTCTATTTGATTTTATTGTTTCCTCTTTTGAATTCTGTGATTTTCCTTGGATGAATTTCGGCATTGATGGGTTGGTGCATTTCCTCTTTTGAACATATTTGATTGAAATTGTTTGTTGCCAAAATTGATTGATTGAATTTAAAAAAAGCTTTATTGTGAATTCTGAAATATAATTGTGTGATAACTTGCCAAATTCATCACTGTTGTATATTCCCAAAAAAAATGGAAACTATGATTTCTTGCCTTAATTCTGCATGCCTTAAAAAACTTTGATTCACTGATTTGTAGCATGATTAATACTGCACATTCATTTGTCCACTGTGTGATAGCTGGAAAGTTAACCATGAATTCAACTTTGATCTTTGCAAAACCATACATGCACTTGTCCAAAAATGCTTGCTTATTTCGTGCCAAACATTGTTATGCACCCTACTTTGATTCCATTCTTCATGCTGCCATACTGTATGTACCATTTCCATGTATTTCATGCTCATTTGATTAGTTGCTCCATCCTGTGTCTAAACATAATCCACTTGTGTTTCCATACATGTATATACTGATTACTCTTGCTTGTACACATGCTGCTTCATTAATTATTTGCATTTGGCATGTTTGTCTTTGTACATTTTCAAAGTTGCACACTGTATAAGATGCTCCATTCTGGCCATGCTTTTTTACGAAACTGAATGCATCCATACAGTCTTGTACACTAATGATTCATGTATATGTCTTACCGTTTGCACTTGCCAAAGATACTATGCCATTTTAACATCATTTTCCATGCATGTATACAATCCTTGTGTTTGTACATAACTTGTAAAACTGGTGCATACCACTTGTACTCACTGTCTTGAAACTGAACCATATTAAAATGAGTTTGCACCACTTGCCATGTTGCATGCCATTTGATGTGTGAACCTGTTACCTTGACCATGCTATTTTGATTGATCTGCCATGTTTGTGTTATGTTGATCCATTAACCGGCTTTATGTTTGCTGCACCACCTATATGCAGTCTTGATTCTTGCATTTGACTTGCTTCTTTGTGAGCCTATGAATTTTGCCTTGTTTCACCCAAGCTTTTTAGCTACTGCACTTGAGTTGGCTATGTATTTGCATGTTCTTCATGTCACCATGCTGAAGTTTGCATGTATACATCCTTTCACCATCCTGCTTAGACTTGTTTGCTACTCCAATGATTGTTGCACCTTGGCTTTTACCTTGACCATTTTGAATGTTTGACATTTACACTTTGTACATGGCTTTTCACTTTGAATTTCTTTGCTCGACACATGGGCTGCTACATATATTTGCTGTGCCATTGTGCTCATCCATTAAACTCCTGTTTGCATTGATATTTGAGTGATGCACTGAGTTGAGATGGTCCTTGTGGCTACTCCTCAGTTGCTCGCTGATTGGCGAGGCAGTGCACACGTGTATATTTATACACATGTGTATATGAAGCCATTAGTGAAGTTTTCCTGCCCCTGCATTGATATATATATATATATATACATATATATTGTCTACCTTGTGGTATTTACAGTGTATCACAGTGAATATCACAAGCTGTCTAGACACAGTTATTAATCAGATTGAGTCAGAAAAATGATGAGAAACACACCGAAATTCTGAGGCAAATGAAATTTTCAAAACAAAAATTATATCTGCTAGAATTTAGAAAATATTTCTGTTCTAGATACTATGTGTGTGTTTCTATATATGACAGGTATGAAGATGATGACTGGACTGACTGAAGCAGAAGACAGAAGACAAGTATATTGCAGTGTCATTGTGTATAACGGTGAACAAATGTATATATGAATATGAAAATGTACAATGAGTGATTGTATATATGTATGAGATATATAGACATAGTGTTATAGTGAGGAGATGTGTAACAACAGAATTGTACTCTTATTTATAATAAACAAGTTTGATTGAAAAAATATATTACTTTATTGTTGTCAAACAAGCTTGTCTATTTTATTCTGTTTATTTATAAGTACAATGTTCTGTGATGTGATTGAATAGTACAGTAACAAACACATTTAAAATAATAAATATTTGGTTGTTATCATCAAATAAAAAATCATATAATTGTGTATACAATACCGTTATATACAACAGGTGCTTCCTTAAGTCCTTAAATGGCTTTATTATGCTTGCATATAAGTTTTGGATTTGGAATATATCCTCGGGGTTGTTTCATATAAATTTCTTCTTTCTGTGTGCCATGTAAGAAGGCATTGTTAACATCTAAGTGTTTTGTTTCCCACTTGGTTATGAATAACAATTATCAGAATTATTCTAATAGTTGTTGGTTTGACATCTAGTGAAAAAGTTTCATTGAAGTCAAATCCATATTCTTATGTGAAACCCTTTGCAACAAGTCTTGCTTTATACTTGCTTATAGTCCCATCTGGATTTTTCTTCAATTTGTAAGTCCATCTATACCCAATAATATTTTAGTTGTTTGGTGGTTTTGAAAAATTCCATATTTTGTACTTAAGTAAAGCTTTGTAATCCTCATTCATAACTGCTCTCCAGTTGTCATTCTTTATGGCCTGATCAAAGCTATCTTGAATGATGTTTGCATCTTGAATGATTGGTCTTTGTGAGATTTTGCATGCGACGACCATGGAGAAAGGTTGGTCACCATTCTATCCCCCCAAAGTACATCGCGTCATAAATGGGATGTACTTTGAAGGAGTTGTACAGCTGCATCCTTTCTGGAATAGACATGACACTTGTAACTTTCCTTTCTGTATAAATAACTAAGTATACTCTTGATTATTGTTGATGGTATTCATCAGACCAGGGCCTTTGATTGAAGGCTCTAGAAGTCACAGGTTATTATTAAAACCCTTTCAAGCAAAAGGTTGAATATACTTGCCATCTAGTCATGCTATATCGAGTTGGCTCATGCGCATGGTTGTACACATGCAGGTCATTGCCAAATATCCTTTTTAGCGCAAGTTGAGCCTGTTGTCGAGTCGAGCCAGCTTCTTCATGTGAGTCAACATGCGAAGCCATTGGTCACACTAGGAAGATGTTTGAATATTTTCACTTCCCCTTCTTTTTTGAAATATCATTTTGTATGCCAAACTGGGTTCAATCCATCTTGGGTCGGCATGGCCGAACCAAAACCTAAGGCAGTCAAATCGAGGGAGGGAAAGATGAGGAGTCTTTTTCCTCGCTCTATATAATCCTTGCCCACCCTTTTTTCTTGTCTTCTTCTCCTTTGCTTTCTAACCAAACCCAAAATCTCATGCTCTCCTAAACTTCTCCCTAAATCCAACCATTTGATTTCACGAGTTAACCCAACCACCATCATCGCTTACCATCCTCGATTTCTTCAATTTAGGTGGGTTTTCCTTGAGACATCGATTTCTCGATGGCCATGTAATGGCGATGTAAAGTTATTGTAAATGTGAATTTGAGCGAGGTGGTAAAGGAGGTGGATAGAGTCATGGCAGTGGGGTGAGTTAAAATTGGAGTTGATGTATAGAGGAGTCCACATTCATGCAAGATTCAAGTCAAGTCATTGGCATGGTTTTCAGTTGGAGATAACGGGGTAAAGGAGAGGAGCATGAAGAAGAGGAAAGGAGAGGAAGTTTCTTAGGCAAGAAAAAAGGATGGTAAGTATCTAGTTTGGCCTTCTAGGCTTGGCATTATAGGAATGCCGAAACGAGTTTCGCCGAATCGGATATAGCCGAGCCAAAACTAGGCTAAATCCCCGGGTCATGGGCATGCGCTAGTCTTGAAGATGTACGAAGGTGATGACGACATGATTCCATGAAACAAAAGACTTGAACTTATCAAATGCACAAATTTGTGGAATGTTAGTATTAGAACATAAGAATATAAAATTTCCCAATTGGAAAAACACCGTCATTCGCAAAAGTCGGGTTTGCAAAAGCTCGCGATCAATACTTGGTTAGATGGTCGGGGACGACGGTCAAGGAAGTCATTATGTACAACAAATCACAAACAATATACTTCTATTGATGCATACACCTTCATATCATACTACACTAGTTCACACACGGGGGAGGGGGAGGGGTATGGATTAATTACTCTAACCAGTAACATTTCTTGAGTAGTATAGCCAATACGAGTCATCAATATTCGACTAGAGCTGTTGATACTGGAGCTAAAAGAGAACACATATTATGGGGATCCAGGGAAGGAGTCCAGTTCTTCTATTGAATCCTAAAGAAAAGACTCTCAGTAAAAATTAAGGTTTGCGGTGAGTCTTCATGAGCTGCACAAACATCAGGCCAAGTAGGATCAAGTAGGGTTGGAGGAGTTCCTACTGCTTCAAACACTCTTCCAGGGGTTGTTTTCATTGAGAATCTCATCGATTCTTAGTGGTCAATTATGGATGAAGCCAAGATAAACGTTAAGCATAGGATCCCATTTGATCAGGTTACAATTCATGTGGTCTTGCAAATAGCTCATAATCCTCTGAAGCGGTACATGGGTTT
Source organism: Allium sativum (assembly GCA_030737875.1). Classification (NCBI taxonomy): domain Eukaryota; kingdom Viridiplantae; phylum Streptophyta; class Magnoliopsida; order Asparagales; family Amaryllidaceae; genus Allium; species Allium sativum. The sequence goes on from CM060918.1 coordinate 544,524,202, forward strand.
ATCCCGTCATATGTTCATGGTTGGTTGTGTGTCTCCATTCAGACCATTTGTGTGGATGATCGTTTCGCACACGGGCTTGGCTCCAATGTAGTTGCATTCAACGACATATGCTTTTCTGCACGCCCTCTATATTCTCTACACCAGCACTTCCATCAAGAACCCACAATCAAATATGTCCAATTTTTCTTTAATTTCAAGCATTATAATGGCTCTCCTTCATTCATGAACTTTGAGGAAACGCTGAATGGTCGAGTGGTCAGAGGTGGATGGAGTAAGGTGAGTGGTGTGAAGACAGATTGGTTTTATGTTCCACACCAGAAGGGCTCCGCCAGTAGATGGCTTGAAGCTCAGCAAGTTTTTATATAATTTTTGTGTTCCTCGTCTGGATTAGACTTCATCTAAGGCTTCTTGTTTTCATTTGACAGGGACAATGGAGAGACCCATTGGTGATATATACATATCAAGGCTAACTACCTTACGACCAGTTCCTGAATATCGTTGGAAAGTGTGGGTATGCATAACTGATGAACTGATGCATCGGTACAACTAGATGAGTGTCAACAGAAGCATCAATTTAGAAGGATCCCTACCTATGGGTGGAGATGCAGCAGCCTCCGAAGTTATTCCCCCATTCAGGGAGCCTGACCCTGATGGGCCCCAGAACCAAGTTCACACTCGGGGAGTCAAGGGTATTTGCGATGGCGCAAGTCGTGCGGCCCATCCTGAAAAAGAAAAAGAGAAATAGCGTTTGCCTATTATTGTTGAGAATGAGGTGATAGAGAAGTCTATGTCAGATATACTCTGCAACCTCAGTCCTCGGCCCTGAGGGTCGAATCAACTGCCATAGATGATACTTGAAGGGGTTAGAAGACCTGGAACTACAGTCCGAGCAATATGACTTTCTCAACTTGGCTTCCTACACTTTTTTCCAACATCCGAGGGAAATAGTGTTTCTATCAGCTTTAGGAAAGATACGCCGACTAGCTAAGTTTCGACAATGGCTCTGTCGAGGGGTTCACTAGGACACACATAACATGCTCATCGCACATCACAACACTTGTTTATTGCATAGTTTTCTAGTTTTGACATTAATTCACTTCAGCTTGTAGGTAAAATCTCTTCGAAGTAGTATGACTATAGTAAGCTCAAGAGTAGTGTGTTATGGTGCGGGGTCCCGCCCAAATATTACATAGATCAGGAGAGGGAGCACTAGGAGCGAGAGAAGGAAGAATGAGGGAGAGAAAAACATTGCCAATATTATAAGTATCATCCTCGCTCTCGCTCTACTTCTCCAGTCCTCCACGACATCAACAAGCAAATGAGCCAAAAAGGTACTCATGAAGGAGAGAAATCTGTCATTAAGGACTTGATCCCTTCGAAGGAAACTCACCACTAGGAATCTAACTCAAAAAGGCATTTGGAGCATAAGGTTAAAGGCAAAGAGAAGCTGATATTGTCCCTATTAAAAACGCCCCCAAGACTATGTCAGTTTCGGATCCTATTGTGCTTGAACCATCAACAGGGAACGAAAAAGATTTTACAAGGCCAATTCCCTCAATATTACTGTGGGCGCATGCACTTCCTTCCTTCACTACATCCTTTACTAGATGATGTTGGAGATAAGTATAAAAAGGAGATTGATGATATTGTTGGGCAATATAATGAGACAATATCACATCGAAGGACTTATTTAAGTGTTTCAGAATCTTCATCAAAAACGATGATCAATCGATTGGTTTGAATCCAAAATTAAGACTTAACAAATCAAACGGCCCAATACAAAATATTTTGGATTTATTAACAAGTACACACTCAATATATAATATATAAACTCTCAGAACTCAATCTAGGGTGGTACTAACGCTAACTCTAATGAGCTATACCCCATTCAAGCCTAGGTGTTCGCTAAACCTAGTTCTGATACCAAATGTAACTACCAAACTTTTCGACTCTTGAAAATCAACACTAATACATCCTTTGTATTCATGTCTCAAATCAAGTGCCAGAAAGACTGATTGTTTGGGTAAAAGAAAGGAGATAGAAGAATAGAAGAAAGAAGATATATAACATAATCTCATAGCAGAACAAATAATCTATAATGTAAAACAATGCTCTTTACAAAAAAAGAAAAATGTAATATACATATATCAATCAGAGTACACAATGAATCAGCATGAACAATTATATTAACATGTCCTTACAATTGCTGATACATACAAAAACACACACAAAGGAATAAATAAAAGAATACGAGTATACATCTCGTCACCAATTCCTCTTCTAAATCTCTAAATCAATCCAAATCTGATCTAGAAAATATACTCGGTCTGACCTGAGCATTATAATAAAATAACATCCACATCAGGCTAGAAAATCGCGTGAGATAACTCAACATTTAAATAACATATATCAATACAATATGAGGCTGTACGAATGTCCATAACAGTTCTCCCCTCAAAAGCATCCAACCATTTATTAGGAGAAGTATAGTTGTATAATACATAACGTCTAGGTTGTAGAATATAAGTGAATCAAATACCTGGAATGGCTACATTAGTTACATTCAAGAACTACTAAGTGTACAAACAAAACCGCTAAGGCACATTCACATATTGGATTTTCCATTTGACGAATGATCAAGGCCTAAGAATTCCTCGTCATAAACTCGACTTGTCCATATCCTCCTCGACTCCTGATACAATGCGATCGAAGTCCGACTGGTAGTCCTCCATCCCGTTTCCTTCAAATCAAAATTTGATGCACTTCACCGGAGATTCCCTAACCACAACCAGATCGCTCCTTGTGCCACACTGAGTTCAATCATATCCCCAAATCGAACTCCGATCTCATAACTTTATTCATGTCCTGTAGCACGAACATCCTCGTGACATGACATCGGTTCGCCATCCAATTGACCAAAGTCCAGTACTTCTGCCTCATTCAAACGCCTTCGCTACCCAAGCTCCACTACACGCCCCTGGTATCTTCACATAGCCTATACCGCCTATGAACTCAAACCTTAGCTCACTGTAACAAAATCACGCTCCAATAAGTACACGTCTCACTTTAATTTGAGAATACAGATGTGAAGCTCAAGCTCATACGAGTTCAACGAATCAAAAAATATTCGATTTCATGGAGTATTGGATTTGATTTAATTGCTTGAAGGATTTGTATGAGGCGGTTATTTTTTATTTGTTATAGAGAATAGACGATGAAGATGAGTGATTATGTTGTAAGAGATAGAAGTTATAATGTTTATAAGGAAGATATTTGTATTAGATATTTTGTTATTTTACTAATTTAATTTTCATCAAGTGTTTTTACCTCCCATGACCACATCGAAGTTCCAATCGCCATGAAACTCCACAATCTGTTATATTTTAATAATCCAGACTTGATGAATCTGGTTTCGTTGAATTCAGTGATTGTTTGCAAAAACACTATTTTCTTGTGTTATTAAAACTGAGTAAATATTTAAATGATTTCCAAACATTCCAATTCTTCAATAATAAATTATTATTATTCACATTCAAATAAAATTTTATATAAGCTTTGAAATCAATTTAACCTCATATTAAATTCCAGATTCACTTATTTGAGTAATTTCAACATTCAGTTATATTAAATAACTCATACATTCTGAATCAAGTTATTCTTCTAAAATATTCACATTCATATTTAAATAAATTAAATATTCAGATATTAAAAATCAAGGTTACTAAATAATTGGCTTGATCAATGTGAATGTTGGTGAAGAGGTTCCGTTGACATCATTTCTTGATGTTGTAGAACTTTTTTCATCGTTGTTTGCTGCCCTAATGATCACTGTAGATAGATTCAGTGATGATTTAGAAATTGGATAAAGAAGTGTTTAGTGACTTTTTTGGTGTAGCTATCTTCTTTCGAATGTAGTAAAAACACGAGCACTTCTTGACAAACAACTTTTACCCAAGTAGGTAGAAGTATGATTTTTGGATGGTAGATCGGTTTTGAGTGTTTTACAACCAAATCAAATGATCAAGTGATGATTGTACATTGGATGATCAAAATTATTGCACCGATTCCATCTCTAGTGAGGTAGTAAATACTCAACAAATAAGCATATGGAGTTGTGCTACACAAAAAGAAAAGTAACCCTCACGTGATGATTGCTTTCGGAAGAAAGTAAGATTTTAATTTCTTTCTAGATGATCCTCTTTTGATGTTGTTCGGCTTATTGATTTTGACGCCGCAAGGCTTTGTGCTTTGAAGATTGCAAAAATATTGATTTTCATGATGATACAAAGTTCAGAAATGTTGCAAGTTGACCTTCAAGATGACACAGATTTCAAAAATGTTGTAAACACTTGATCTGATACAATCTTTTTGTGTGTGTATATATATACACACACACTCACACGAGTGAATAAGTACTGCTAGTGGTCTTTATCTTATGATCTACTTCATAATTGGATTTGATCGATTCATCACCGCACTTAATTAATATCATCTTCATCAGTTTATTCACTTTTTTAACAACATTAGTTTATAGGTTTTCCTACATTTTAACCACTATTTATCGAAAATAAATTTAATTGTATGGCTATGTAAATACCAATTATTTTGAGTCATATTACCTTTTTCCAGTGTCCCCAGTATCACTTGTTTCTTTGTGCATATATGCAGTGCAGTTTGCAGAGTCTAAAATTCTTCGTACTGCAGAACTTGAATTGTCATTAACAACAAACGTGTAGCTGTATTCTCTATTTAATCTTGATGCCTACACTATTCACCATTATCCTTTGTTTATTTTCAAATAATCGTATAAAATTTATTGTGTAAGAGATAAAGTCGAAGAAAAATTTGCCTTTCTGCACTTGATGAATAGTGGAAATAATACTAAAATATAAAGCATATGATGATGTCTATGAATCTAAAATCTTTGGGCCTGTATTATTTATAGTCACAAATGACTTTTCCTGAATCTTAAGGTATATCAAGAGATGGAATGCTACCCTAAATAGATAAATATATAAATTAATCAAAATAATCCTTCCACAAATACCTTAACAAGTCCATCGATGCTACGCCAACCAAAGTAAAAATTTGTTATAAAAGTAGCTTATAAGCGAGGTTCGAAAACTCGGTTTTGGCCTTAAATGAACTACGACTATAACATTGGTATTTTAAATGGATTTATAGTATATAATTTGTTTATTAAAACAATGTTTGAACGTATAATTTATATTTATTTTAAAACGAGCTCGTAACGTCGTGGTAATTCATGATATTGAGTTATGAACTTCAATCGAATATACATAATTTGTTTTAAGTAGGAATTCTTTGAAACAAGAATTGTCCGAATCTGTTTGATTATAGTTTTCTAATAAAAGTAAAAAATCGAGATTTCATCTTATAAATTGTAAGTTATGCCCAAATCAAATTTTGAAATAGTCGCCATGGATTCATTTATAAATGATAACGTTTATTTAGTAATTAAAAAGGATGAATATCGTTTAACTCGAAAACATTAGCGTTGAGTTATAATTCCATATTGGTTGAATTTGAAGTGATATGTATACCATTTGGATATATATGATACCATTTATTTATTTATTTATTATTAAATTGGATTGTTTGGAATTCAATTATATTTTATCGATATGATTTAAGCCTTTGAAATTGCTATTTTCAAAACGACCTCCACTTCTGACAAAACGAATTTTATTGGAATATATATGACTTGTTATTGCTAGATTTTCAGTTTGGAGCCAGTCGGAGTTGTATTTTGGGCGTGTTCAATTTAAATGTGAACCCATAAATATATTGGCATTAAAATAACATCGTTGTGCAAATGAAGTTATATTTGAACGAAATTAATTTCATTGGAATCGGAACGTTAATACGTCATAATGTGTTTATTTTTATCGAATTTGAGTTGGCGTTTGGCGGTATGTATATCTAAAGGTGGCGTAAATAGCGGTATGAATTTGTTAACTGCATATATAACAAATAATGTATACATATATCGTAACAACTAAGTAACTAAATAAAATAGACAGCAGCCTACCTATGCTTAATATTACTTAACCTACCTTAAGTAAGTGTTGTAACCTCCCATCAAAATGAAAACACTGCGATAAGTTTCAGGCACCCTATATTCTTTCAACATGGCTATGGTAATATTCCCCATACCCAAAATAATAGCTACCACCTATCATCTAATACTGAAAAGCCTACCCTATTTTTATTCAACGTGCCTACAAATATCTATATTTCTTCCACCCTAAAACAGCTATACCCTATCATCTGTTTTGGAAACCCAAAATTCCTATCCTATATTTTTCAATGCGCCTTCACCTCAAAATAGCTATCAACCTACCGATTACTACAAAACCGCATACCCACATTGTACATTTCTGCAATCCTAATACCATCTAAGAGCGTGGCTACCGAATGTAGGAAAGACGTGATGCTTATCTTCTTCAAGTGGATATATACTGATGTACACGTAGATGTGTATATTTTATCTGCTTATTTATCTTGTTTTCTCTTTAAAATAATTGGTAATGTGTATTTATAGTTGTGTTTTCCGATTTTTTAAGATGAATAGATTGACGCACTTAATTGTTAAAAAAGCTTGAAGAATTGGTGCAAGAAGAGTGTTGATTTTTAAAGTTGGATTAAAGCATGAAGACCTGAATAAATGTTGTTGTTCAACCACCTTCTGCTGCATATTTTAAAGTCAAGATTCAATGCCTTTTCATAAAGATCGCTTGTCTCAGATGTTATGGAGTTCTTATTCATGTTTAAAACGATTGAAGTTGATGTTGTTTGATACTCGTAAGCTATTTTTCCGTGACATTTGCATGTCCATTAACATGCGTTCATATTGGTTTATTTGTAATTTGGGCAAAGACTTCTTTCCCATATCTTGTAATTGACCACTTAGTCTTGGTCATGGCAGCTATAAATACACTTGTATCTCTTTCATTTAGGTTACATTGGGTATTATTCTGTAACTCTTCTCTTTGAATAAAACTTTCTTCTCATTTCTCTTCTTAGTTTTTGTTTTATTTTATTTATGTTTGTTCTTTTCTTTTTCCCTTCTTCTTGTTTAGCTATGTCTAGCTAATCCCCTTTAAATAAGGGGTGATGACACTTATAGATTAGATTCAATATGAATCACATAGCCAAGAAGATTAGGACTTTATGCATATAGATCTAGATCTGAACCATGACTTAGATCTGAACCTTCATACTCTATGTCGTATAAGAGTTGTGCTCCTTCACATAGTGTATTCGTGTTCGATCTAACACTTTTTAGATTTAGATCTAATTTTTAGGTTTTTAGAAATTAAGTAGTAAATATATCATGATGGCCTATGGTTGTTTAAGAGCTTGGATCCTACATCGGCAATGCTCGTAGTTATTCACATGTTTGTTTCTAAAAACCTAATTATTTTTTATTCATATTTGTGATAGAAACATGAGTTAGATCTATTTTAATCTGTTTGGCTATTGATGATTATTAATCTAGTTTATGTCATTACTCCCTAATTACTTTCATCTATATTAAAAAACTCTTTTTATTTATTTTCTGTTGTTTTCAAAAATCAAACTTTCGGAATAATCTGATTGGATTTATTGGTTAAACTAATTTTGGTCTTAGAGTCTGACACCCTTTACAAAAATCCTTCTTGTTTAGGAAAGCCGAATGAATTAAATAGTTGTTTACAATTGTTCAATTTGTTCGCAAGCAAATTTTGGTGCCGCTGCTGGGATCAAAATAATTTTCATTAGTAAATCCTCCAGGTTATATTTTTTATTTTCTTATTTTTCCATTTAAAAAAATAAAAAAATATTTTTATTTTATTCCTTTTGTTTTCTTTCATATATAGAAGAAAATTCTTGTTTAATTGATTTGGTATTATTCATTGATACCGTAATCTTTCAAACAAGAGAAAGAAAATACTTGCCAAAATTTCCCATTTCTTTTCAATTGTTTTTCTCGATTTCTTTACTTTTTTTCAAATTTCTTTTCAATTTCTCATATTTTTTCTTTTACAATAAAAAAATTCTTGCTATTTTTTGTGCAATTTCTTTTCTTTCTTTATCTATTTCTTTGCCTATTACTATTATTTTTTCCTTTTACATCTCTCTTTCTACTTTCATAACAATAAAAAAAGTGAAAATTATGGAAACATCCCTAAAACCAAACTTAATTAGGCTCACATCCCTCCCTAAATATACATTTAAACCCGCCACCTATTTTCACTTTTCCGCCTTTTTTGTTTTTATGGAAAAAAAAGTGCGGCACTCAATGAATTTTTTTTCTAAATTATGGAAATATTCCCAGAAGACCATGCAAAAAAAAAGTTGCATACATGTTTGCAACTTTTGCCAATAGTTGCATGCATGTATGCAACCGTTGCTGAAGCTGTTTTCTTTGAAAATTTTGTACTGAAACCTACAAACATATGTGCAACAATTTGAAATAATTGCACACATGTATGTAAGTATTGCATGAAGAAACTATACTAAAATTTTGGCCTGTAGATTATTGCATACTTGTATGCAAGAATCTGTATAACTTGATTACATGTATGTAAAAAAAGCCAACGTAGATTCAACGGTGAACTACTTGCACAGATGAATGCAAGAATTTCAAATATGTACATGATTTGACGCAAATTACTGCATTTTTCGTTGTTTTCTGTATATTTTTGATTTTGATGCATTTTTTGATATTTTTTATGAGCTGAATCTTTGGGCGAGTACATATTTAATTTAAATACGAATTTACGTGATTTTTTGATATGTTTTTTTATATTTTTTTGATGAATTTTTGAAAAATTGGGAGTAAATTTACAATAAGTTTATGATAGGTTGTGAGCCTAATTTAAAAACTTAATAGGGACCTTAAAAAACGCACCCAAAAAAAACTCCTTTACAAATACTCCACACTTCATCATCCCTACCAAACTGCCTTCATAGTTCACGTACATCTGATCACCTACCTCACCAAAATCTCCTCTTCCCATCACCTTCTTCAAGTCACAGACGTCGATACCACCCTTCATCATCTACAAACACCATCTTTACCTCAAACAACCATTGACATCCTTACCATAATTCGCAACTCCCTGACCACTAGTTCTACAATCATCTACGGCCATTCAAAAACAATCATCCCTCAGTCTCCAACAGACTCACCAAACGTACCACCACAACTCAATCGACGAACTGATTACACAATGCCAAAACACAATACAAGAATCGAAAATCAATCACCCACAGTTCGAAAACCTACCATGCACAAATCGCTACCACATCAGAACCAAACTCTAGTCAACACACTATTCATCTTTTCGCTGCCAACTTCATCTACAAACAAAGTTCACCAAAACACAGTCACCGTTGGCTTTCCACCTATAGCTCAAATTCAATTCATCACCTCTATACCAAACTATTGCAATTCTCCTGACACAAATTCTCTGATCTGACCAACCATCCTCTTCACAGACCAACCGAAATTTTCCAAACCCGATACCTCAACCTGAATCCACATCTTCTTCATGCCCAAACAAACTCCCCCGAACCAACAGCATATCATGCAGCCACAAATCGATTCTCAGACCACCAATCCAAATCACCTCAAACAAATTCCCAATTTAATTTCGTTTTCTCAAAGGCAAAACCATAATTCCGACCCCAAAACAAGATTTGAAGCCCAAAAAGCGGGGAATAGCGATTGTCTTTTCTTTTTGACTAGTTTTGAGGGGGCGCGTTTTGTTTCTTATGCTTTGATTGAAATTCATAGAAAATTTAGGGGTGCGGTTATTGTAGGGAAAATAAAGGGGGGTGTAATTTGGTTTCTTGGACTTAATTTTTGCAAAGATTAAGTAATATAGGGGCGTGTGTGGCACCAAACTTGGCTTGACCTGCTGAACTCTTGAGGGCATAGTTATTCACTTAGTAGAGTGTTAGTTTCTTTTATTTTTAATTTTCCATCTTAGGTTAGCTTTTGATTTTTAGCTTAGTTAGTTTTTTTTATTTGATTCATTTTTGTTTTTTTATTTGTTATTGCAATTTAGATTTTGTCTCTTTTTTTTTCAATTTCAATTTCTTTACTTTACAAAGAAAAAAGAACAAAAAACCAAATCAATTCAAAGGCCAACAAGAGGTGAAGAGTTCAACCAAGCGATATAAGGATTCAAAGGTCAACAGATATGCAAACAGCTAATTTGAATTGTTGGAGCAGATGCACACCAAGTGGGATGTGAATGCATTAGCGCTACTCAGTTGCACTAAACGGACTGCTGATCTAAGTGAGAATTTTCTAAACTCTACAGGGTCTGCTGCTGCTTGAAAAATATATAAAAAACGCTTGTAAAGATTTCATGCAGGTGCCGCAGCTTGCTTGTGAAAAAATTATTTCTACAATTTATTACTATGTGACTATTCTATGATTGATTAAAATATCCCTGAAAATTGCATTCATACTAGGAAAAAGCTCCATTAATAAATAAAAATTGTAGACTCTAGACTTAAGGTCGTCATGTGCTCAATTAGGGTAAAGTTTATTTTCTTAATAATTAGGACTACACTAGCTAACTCTCCCAGTCTCTAAGAAAGGGTGGAGTTTCAAACTCAATCAAGTTCTTAAAACTTCAGTTGCATTGCTACAGTGATTCGCGGTGCATTGATACATCCTAACCCGATCTGACTAGGACTTGTTACTTATGTACTTTTAAATTACTAGGTTTATAAATTTTTAGTTAGGAGCTATTAAGGATAAAAAAATTATTGTAGCTAATTTCTTTGTGTTTGATTGTTTTGTTAATTACAATAAATAAGACAAAAAGAATTTCATTAAAAACATTTTTTTTTAGAAAATTTTAACTTCTTTTTCTTCTTCTAAAAAAAGGAACCAAACATATTTTCCTCTTTGTAAGAATTTAACTTTTCTTTCTCTTAAAAAAAGAATATGAAAAATTCGCTTCTATTTTCTTCTAAAATTTGTTCTTTCTCCTCTTCTCTTATTCTTTGTGCTAGTGCATGAGTAGTTGGACTCGTGATCCTTAAACTAATCATTTTGTTCGAACAAACATTCGTTTAACCATGGCTGAAGAAATTCCCCTTGAACTCTTATGGATAGAATTTTCTCTGATCGGGTTTCAATTCCTTCTAGCATCATATTGCCCGCTCCAACGGATAACCACTTTAAAATTTATTCGAATCACATAAATAGTTTTCCAAAATTCGGAAATTTTGAACATGGTGATCCTTACATTTTCTTAACCAAATTTGAAAAAGTTTGTGCAACCATGAAATTTCAACAACTATGTGACGATTGAATCAAACTTAGGTTAATTCCATTTCAACTTACCGATTATGCTGAAAAATGGTTGTAAAGCTTGCCTTCAAATACAATTGGAACTTGGGATGAATTTGTGAAAGTTTTTCTAAAGAAAATTTACCCTTTGGAAAAAACGTCCGAAATTCGAAATGAAATCGTCAATTTTCATTAAATTGGGGGTGAATCCTTTGCCAACTATTTTGAAAGATTTAAAGAACTTTGAGTCAAACGTCCACATTACAATTTCGAAAAAATGGACACTTTGTGAAAATTTATATGATGGACTCGAAAATAAATCTCAAACCATGCTCGTATCGATGTGCCAAGTTAATTTTCTGGCCAAAATCACGATGCCGCTTGGCAATTTCTCGAAATTTTGGATGAAAAATCAGCTCAATGGGAAAGATCTAACGAGAAATTGATTTATTCCCAATCAAACGCTTATTCGGTAGGATCTTCAGATGTCTTAGAAGCGAAAATAGACGCGATGTTAACCAAATTCGATAATGTCCTTTCATCAACTTAAATAAATCAAGCTCAAGTGTCTCAGCCCTCATGTTACAGCTGTAATGATCCTAACCACATTGTCGATCAATGCCCACATTTGTTAGAACAACTCAATGCATTTAATAAAGATAGAAATGACCCATTCTCCCCAATGTACAATCCAGGTTGGAGAAACCATCCTAACTTCTCTTAGGACCAAAACGATGGAAATTCGAATTTGGTTCGACCCCCTTTAAAACCATTTTCAAATAATCCTTTGAATCCTCCCTTTTAACAAAATCAATTCAAAATTCTTGCGCCACCTTCTCAAAATCAAGCGCAACAAACTTTTGTTCCCCAAGACGATAAACGATTGACGTCACTTAAGAAAAGTCTCAAAATATTGACTAAAGCAATGACTCAAAATCTCCAATCAAATAGCAATCTGCAAAATTTATTGACTTCATACATGCAAAACACGAGTTAATTGTTCGCTAAACTTGAAATGAAAATGAGTCAGTTAGCCACTTCCATAATCGAATAGGAAAGAGGCACTTTCCCGAGTTAACCCATTCCAAACCCCAAGAGTCAAAATCCTAGTCCAAACCAAGCTCATGTTATCCAGGATAGCAATCTAACTCAATTAAATGCTATCACGACTTTACGATCTGGTAAGAAAATCAATAATCAAGTTGAAAATCAAAATAACTTAACGAATGTTCCTCTCGACTCTTCTAAACCATGAATGATCTTGATCCAAATTCTGAATCTAATTCTTCTCCAACTCTAGCAGACCGACCTACTGAGTTTCGCATTCCATTTCCTCATCGTCTTGGACCAATGAAACATTCCGACCAAATGGAAAAGATGTTGGAAATTTTCAAACAAGTTAAAGTTAACATTCCTCTTCTTGAAATCATTCAACAAATCCCAACTAACACTAAATTCCTCAAGGACTTATGTACTCAAAAATGACACATTCATGTACCGAAGAAAGTTTTCTTAGCCGCCGGACTTAGCGAAGTCTTGTCCTAATCAATGCCAGTGAAATACAAAGATCCTATATGCCCCATAATATCATGTACTATTGAGGACAATAAAATCGATAGATGTCTGCTACACTTAGGTGCTAGTGTTAACTTGCTTCTAAATTCCTTCTACCACTAATTAGGACTAGGAGAACTGAAACCCACAAAGTTTACCCTTCAGCTTGCTGGCCGTTCAATAAAGAAACCTATGGGTGAAATTGAGGATGTATTGATAAAAGTAGGCAAATTCATCTTTCCAGTTGACTACATTGTCCTAGAAACTCAACAGGTTAGCAATCCTGCGAACTGGATCCCTTTGATTTTAGGACAATCCTTCTTAGCAACCTCTAATGTGCTTATCAACTATAGAAATGGGTATATGAAACTTTCTTTCGGTAACATGACCATCGAACTAAACATCTTTAGAACAGAAAACTCTCCAAACTCTTATGTGGACTAGTATTCTAAAATCCATGCGGTCCACGACAATGAACTTGAGCTTGACCATCTGAACAATGAAAATTGAATCAAATTACGAAACTTTATTTCAAGATATCCCTGAAAATGTCTCCGAATCAATTCCTGTCGAGTTGCTCACAACTGAGTCTATCCCTCAACCAGTTTCTTTAGTTGAGTCATCTCCCAAATCCAAACTCAAAGTGCTTCCCAGTCACCTTAAGTATGCTTACTTAGGATACAATGAAACTCTTCCTGTCATTATCGCTTCTGACCAACCTATAGAGCAAGAACAATTGCTCCTTCCCATCCTTAAGAAAAACAAGGAAGCAATTGGTTGATCTATGACTGATATTAAGGGGACTAGTCCTTCGATAGTCCAACATCGAACCCACCTTATAGATGATGCCAGCCCAATCGTGATCCCCAGCGTCGACTAAACTCCATCATGAAAGAATCCTTTTGTGATGAAATCCTTAAATGTCTTGACAATGGAATCATCTACCCGATTTCCGATAGTCAATGGGTTTGTCTGATTCATGTCGTGCCTAAGAAATCGGGGATAACTTTGATCCAAAATGAAGCTAATGATCTTATCCCAACCTGCACCCAGATGGGTTGGCGTGTTTGTATTGATTATAGGAAACTTAATACTGCAACACATAAGGATCATTTCCCTCTGCCATTTATCAATCAAATGTTAGAATGACTAGCCGATCACGAGTACTGTTGTTTCCTTGAAGGGTACTCAGGCTATAATCAAATCCCTATTGCTCTTGAGGATCAAGAGAAGACCACGTTCACTTGTCCATTTGGTATATTTGTGTACCGTCATATGCCTTTTGCTCTCTATAATGCGCCTACAACCTTCCAAAGGTGCATGGTTAGCATTTTTTCTAATATAATTGAGCAATTTTTGGAAGTTTTCATGGATGACTTTTCTATCTTTGGGGACCCTTACACTGATTGTTTACATCACCTTGATCTAGTTATTAACTGTTCCAAAGACAAATACTTAACTCTTAATTGGGAAAAATGTCATTTAATGGTCAAATATGGCATTAATTTGGGACATGTCATCTCTAATAAAGGAATTGAAGCAGACAAAGCCAAAATCAAAATTTTCTCTAGTCTTCCCATTCCCAAATCCATTAAGGACATCCAATCCTTTTTAAGTTATCCTGGCCTTCATCATCTCTGCTTTATAAAGGATTTTAGCAAAATCACTTGACCTTTGACTAATCTTCTTAGTAAGAATGTTCCTTTTGACTTCGACTCTAACTGTATTTCATCTTTCGAGCATCTCAAAAATGAACTTGTCTCTTCCCCTACCATTTACTCTCCCAACTGGAAGCTGCCTTTTGGAATCAAGTGTGATGCCTCGAATTTCGCTGTAAGCACTGTCTTAGGATAACATATCGATAAAATTCTTCATGTCATTTACTACGCAAGTAAGACTTTGAACGACTCTCAAATCAATTATATGACCACTAAAAAAGAACTTTTGGTAGTCATTTTCTCTCTAGAAAAATTCAAACCTTATTTAGTTGTCTCTCACATCACTGTTCATACCGATCACTCCGCACTTAGGTACCTTTTCTCTAAAAAGGACGCTAAGGCTCGTCTCATTCGTTGGATCCTTCTACTTCAAGAATTTGACATCACAATTAAGGATAAAAACAGATCCGACAATGTTATTGCTGACCACGGGTCTCGTCTTCCAAATGCCCCGTCTTCTTCTCTTCCGATCAACGAGAATTTTCCGGATGAACAGCTCTTTTCTTTATCCATTGATCCTTGGTTCGCTGACATTGTCAACTATTAGTCACCAAGTAGATCCTTTCTTTTTGGTTTAAGTAGGATAAACAAAAATTCTTATCCTAAGTGAGACATTTTTAATAGGATGACCCTTATCTTCTCAAGTACTATGCCAACCAAATCATCCGAAGATGTGTTCTTGGCACTGAAAATCACAGTGTTCTATTTTTCTGTCCTGACCAAGCTTGTGGTGGCCACTTCGGTCCCAAAAAGACAACTTAAAAGGTTCTCCAATTAGGTTTCTACTGGCCTAACCTTTTCAAAAAATCTTATGAAATTCGGAAAACTGTGATCAATGTCAATTCTTAGGGAAAATTGGTAAACAAAATATGATTCCCCTAAACCCCATTAAAGAAGTAGAATTTTTTTATATTTGGGGGTATTAACTTCATGGGACCCTTCCCTGGTTCTTTTGGGAACCTTTATATTCTGTTAGCCGTTGATTATGTTTCTAAATGGGTCGAAGTTGTTCCTTGCAAAACAAACAATAACAAGGTTGTTGTGTGCTTTTTAATAGAAAACATCTTTTCTAGGTTTGGCACACCTCGCACAATAATTAGAGACAATAGAGCACACTTCTGTATTCGTTCTTTTGAAGCTCTCATGAGAAAGTGTTTGATAACCCACAAGTTATCCACTCCTTACCATCCTTAAACTTGTAAGCAAGTTGAAGTATCGAATAGGCAGATTTAACAATTCCTTGAGAAAAACATGAATCGAAATTGTAAAGATTGGTCCCTAAGTTAATCGACACTCTTTGGGCTTACCGCACCGCTTTTAAAACAAACTTAAGTATGTCCCCTTGTCGATTGATTTTTGGTAAGCCATGTCACTTGCCAGTTGAACTAGAACATAGAGCGTTATGGGCAATAAAAACTTTATATCTTGACTTGGAGCAAGCAGGTGAACTTAGGAAGCTTCAACATAAATGAACATGATGAAATTCGAAATGATGCCTATGAAAATGAATGAATTTATAAGGACAGAACGAAGTTTTTCATGATAAATCAATTTTACGTAAAACTTTCATGTTTTGTGACAAAGTTCTATTGTATGACTCAAAATTGCATTTATTTCCAGTAAGTTAAAATCTAGATGGACGGGACCTTACACTATACAGACTATTTTTCCGTATGGTGCAGTAGAAATTGAGAATTCAACTGATGTATCATCCTATAAGGTCAATGATCAACACCTTAAACCTTACTTGGAACCATTACCCAACCAAGAGAGCTCATGGTCCTCCATGAGCCACATTACATTCACCAAGACGCACTAACCCTCTTTTGTACATATGTAAATATTCTCTTGTTAAATAATTTCCTTTCACTAAGATATGTCTAATTGATGACTGTGGAGACACAACCTATTTTTAAGTGTGGGGGGAATTTAAATTACATCAGCAGTCAAATTTTATGAACTAGGTCATTCTTTGAACAAGTACTAATTTAAAATTCATAAATGACACCATAGTTCTTTATTGATAAGCTGAATTGTTAGGTGATGGAAATGAACATTATTTATTCATTGAGTCGTAGTGTGTCTTTTTAAGATGCTAGTTTGAGACTATGCAGACGTTAGTCGTGTTCTAGAGTAAGCATGTTAACCCTTATTATATAAATTAGAATGCGCAAGTAAAAAAAAATCATAAAAAAAAGTCAAATAAAAATGATTTTGCACCTGCATTTGTTGGATTTTCTAAGTTCGATTTCATGCATAATATTTTTTCACTTAATTTATTAAACTTGTAAGTTCTAAATTCCACTTGGCCCTCTTAAGGAGAAATGACTCATTGTAGCATTCTTCTTCGATACCCCACATTATTCAAATCCAGGTTTTAGTCAATTTACATTCATGTTTCAATAAGATTTTCTTATAATGGCATACTTAAGAACCTTTTTACTGATATATTTTTAAAGGTTAATGTTAACGATTTTTTCTGCCAACACTGGAGATTGGTCTATGGATGTGGACTAGGGGAAAAATAAGTTGTTTAGCCTTCACAAGTTTGAGTTAGTTCACTGTCTCGTAGATATTAAGGTCTAGAATCCAAAAGAATAGTAACTTTTCCCTCAATAGGGTGAGTATAATGCTTAAGTGATTCAAGAACCAACAGTTATCTGGGGATAAAGGATTCCTAAGCGCAACCCTTGACGGTTGACTTAACGGTTTGTAGAAAGGGAATCTGCACTGTGCTTGCGGAAGGGTCTAAATTTGTAGAAAGGGGGGCATTTCACCTGGCTGGCGGAAAGGTTTGGGTATAGGTTCATTCACATGTGGGAAGCAAATAGTAAATTGCGACAAAAATGACCGAGACATCACATGACAAAGCCACAAAGAAATACTCTAATTATTGATTCACAATTTATTGATCTTTGATTTAGAATACATGAATATAATAGAAGAAATCCCCAAATCGATCTAAGAATGGGTTTATTCTAAAGAAAAAGGAATATAAGAATAAGAATGAGAAAATTGTCCCCAAAATGTGACCGTTGGGGTCTTATTTATAGAAAATTTGGGGGCCCTTCTGCTGTTGGGCAATTGGGCTAGCAGAAGCCTTTATCAATCGCTTTTCTCCTTGGTCTCGGATGTTTAGCTTTTGGCCGTCTTTGTGATGCTGATTATAGTTTCCGGAATGAGGGTCCCAGTCAGTTGAGACTTCTCCGAGATTGACATGAATTTGTCGATGTAAATGGCTTCCGGAAGGCATTTGTGCTCCCGGTTGTGGCTTCCGGGTGTAGGCTTCTGGTTTTCTTATGAATACTTTGAGGAGCTTGTGCTCGTGATGTATGTAAATAGTCAATGGTTCGGAACCCCTGTCAATGTCAGTACCGAGCAAATTATTGTGGATAGTCTGTATCCCCTTTAGGGTTCCGGTTTAGCTTTCAGCGGAGCCTTCGGGTATAGCCTGTTCTTCCAGAAGGTAGCTTCCGGTGATACGTTTGTGATTTATTAATATGGCCTTTCGGTGTTTATGCTATGGTTGTTTGGGAAGCTAGTTCCGGATAATCCCAACGTGCTTTCATCTTGGTATTCTTAATGGCTTTGTCTTCTGATGTTTTTTGTTATACTGGTTGATACTGACAGCCCTTCCGTCTTTTTAGGTTCTGATTAGCGAAGCCTTTATCTTCCTCTTTCGTAGCTTCTAACTCAGAGACCTTTCATTATAGAACCCCCCTCCCGAATACACCCTGTCGGATAGACCATGTCGGATAGACCTCGTCGGGATTTTGTAGCTTTTGAGTTCCCTCTAGTGTTGGGCCTTTGCTTTCGGAGAATTCCTATGTGCTTGTGTTCATCCGATACCCTTTCACCGTCAGCCTATTTCGGAGTTAATTTTGGTAGTAGCATTTTCCCCCCTATTGAAGGGGTGTTTTCGACTTTTCAAGTTAAAACTTTAAGCGGATCTGTTATCTCTCTCCTCTAGTATATAAACTCCCTTCTTATTGAGTACTTTCTTTCATTTATCATTTCCTGAAAAAAATTATCTCAAGGAAGTATCAGCTATTTAAATAATCATATTAGTAAGTCATCCATGTTTTTAGTTTCATTGTTACCAGTTTCAGGTGAACACTCCAAATTTGATAGCTTAAATTAACATTTTTAGTTTACTTTCATCTTTTTGTAGTAGCGTTGAAGATAAAATATCTTGCCATTGATGGGTTTCGCATAGAATAATAAAGTTTGTACCCTTTCGGATATTGATCTCACCTTGTTGCATATAAAATTTAACATATCATACCTTGTATTATAGGAAAGAAGCACATTTGTTTCAAACCTGACATGAATGGCCCTCTGTCAAACGTTCTCTCTACCTCTAGGAAAGTTAGTGCTATAGAGAAGCATTCTTTGATTTCGTCTCAGGAGCAAGTTAATGTTATCCTCCAGGATTTCAGGATTTTGGGTGTTGACGCCATCCTTCCTTTTTAGAAGGACACCATTTCCTCTCCTCCGAAGGGTTATTTTACTTTTTGTGCAATTCATATTTAGCATGGTGGTTTTATTCCTTTTCCGAATTTTCTTCATCGTTATCTACAGCACTTGGGAATTGCTCTTATTTAGTTCTCTTCCAACACCTTCACCTACCTGTTGAGCTTAGAACTTTCGTCTTTAGAATTGGGCAATGGTTCTCTAAGTCCTTCCACTCTTGACTACTTGGTTTGTCCTTCCAAACTTAGTGACGCCAATCCTCAGATTTTTCATGCAAATCCGATGAAGAAACTGTTGTTCGAAGGAACGACTAGGTTCAAAGATAGGGAGAATCAATTTTTCTTCATCCGATGCCCTTCGAGTATCACCGGGGTTTTCACACCCTAAATATGCACACCCGAAAGTTTTTTAATCTTACTTTGGGTATCCTGTCTTCCTCTTCACAGATATTGTTCCCAAATTGCAAAGTTTCGCTTATAAGGAGTTAATTGATGCCATGGGTGTTTCCTCTAGGAAATACGGTAACCGGTCTCTACTGCTCACTTCTTCTATCCTTCAGAGGCATTCTTTATTGCCAGCCGGTCAATTCATCATTGGGAAACCACCTTAGGTCCTACTTAGCTAGGGGATCCTTTTTTGTCATTAGGGACAGATGCCCCTTTCTCTTCTAGTTCTCCTTTATCCCTTGACAACTCAGGTATGCCTTTTCCTATCTTTAAGATGAAAATGTACTTTATCTTTCTCTTCGTTTCTTCCCACTGTGTGTTTTGAACTTGCTTGTACTAAGTCTAGTAAGACTAGTTCCATCTCCTTGGTTCCGAGAGTTGGGGTTTCTTCCCTCAAGGACACATTATCAAAATCTAGAGAAAACGTAAATAGGAAACTTTTGGAGAAAGGTTTAGAAGATTCTCCACCGAAGAGCTCTAAAGGTATGGTGAACCGAACTGCTCATTCTGATGTGATTCTCGATATCTCAGAGATTACTTCTCCAATGAAGGTTTCTGGCTCGAACACTCGATTTGTTGGGTCTTTTGAACTCTCCAATGAGTTGCATCACGTGGTGGGCTTCTCTTCTTCATCTGAGGACATTTCCCCTCGTGATTTTACCAATCCTACAAATGGTGATGAATTCGATGAATTGGTTGGCTAGATTATTTCTTCTTCTGCTTTTTCCGGTGTCGACTCCTCATTTGATTACCCATGAAGTTGTCAAACCTTGGTAGAGCAACTACTTATGGTATTATGTTTCCCACTTTCCTATTTTCTTGTCTCTCTTCAAGTTTTTTGTTCCTTACTGATATGTCCTTTGTAGGCTATCAAGTGATGGTTTGTGACGCAAGACAATACTCCAAATCCTAGTTCTGAGCTGTTGAGGCTCAAGAGAGAACGTGACTTTGAAGAAGGAAAAAGATGCTTTGGTTCTTGAAAAAGTGTGCCTTGCTGTGGAGCAATGAAGTTTAGAGCATTCTTTATCGGAAGCTAGGAGTTCTATTACCTTGGGAAAAGAATCCTACTTGGCCATGGTTGAAGAAAATAAAGCTTTGAAGAGGATCCTAGAGAGATCCAAAGAGAATGTCGGCTTGCTTGATTCTCGTTGTTCTTCCTTCCATGATCAGAATTCCCTTATGGAAAAAGAGAATGGTTCCCTCAAGATCAAACTTGGTAAGAAGAAAGCATTGCTGACCAGGATTTCTAGTGTAGTCAGCGACGCTAAATGGAGAATTTCCTGCTTCCTTCAGACCACTATGGACGAAATCATGGTTAACTCCTTCGAGGATGCTTTCCTTCTTATTTATGCAGATAACATGGTTAAATGTTCGGATTTAAACTTTTCTTCTCTTGACCAGTCCTTTGTGGAAAGGTTTATCTCCAAGATATCATGTATGAGGAAGAAAGAAGAAGTTTCTGAGAGGAGGGAGATTGACGTATTTGAACTTTTGTTTATTGAAGATGTTCCTCTCGAGGAGTTGTGTGCCGATGATGAAGGAGACCATGTGATGGTGTCGCAGGCTGTTCGTGTTAATGATGACATCTCCAAGCGTATCGATGTTACTGTCAGTGAAGAAGAAGAAAGAGGCGATAACTCCATGGGTGTCAGTGGTACTTTTTCGTCTTTTGATACTTTATACAAAACATGCAGCAAAGGTACTAAAGCCATTGAAGAAGACCATACCTCAGTTGGCCTCTCTGACCTTCCGAAAGCACGAAGGATTAGGAAAGGTCCAAATTCCCCGGGTTCCCTTCTTGTTGAAAATTCACAAGTTTCTGTTTCTACTTCTGAGATATGGCATCTTCTTTTATACGTGGATTCTTTTGCTTTTTCTTTGACATTCAGCCAATAATCCTTTTCTTCTGGACGGGAGGAAAATAGTTAAGTTTTAGGAATTCCATTCTTAGAAAGACTCGACTGGAAGCGATTCGTCTCATAGAGAACTAGACAAACAGACGAACGAGTATAACATATTGTTCCATAAATATCATCTCCTTGATAAGAATTCTACGAAGTTACTGCTTTTTAAAGAGAAAGAAGTGGATCTTAAACTGCAAACAACCTAATTGCAATGTGAAAGGCTCTTGAAAAAAATTCTGAGCTTATGATTTTTTTTTGGATGTTAATCGAAGACAGAGATACATTAGTAAACTTTTTGTATCAAATTTATCGTACATATGAAACCATGGATTTCTCATTGTTTGGTGATCATAGTGGAGGCCTGCTTAGATCTCTTCACAGAAGGTGCCAGATGAATATGGCGTGGACCTACACCTGAGCGAATGCTAGTAGTTACTTCCACTCCTAGAAAGTTGCCTTTAGAGAAACTTAAATTTAACAAGCATCGATTTGTAATTGAGACCTTTAAGATATCATTCTTATATGAGAAAGAGGGATATTCGTGATGATTGTACTTGTTTGGTTGATAATATAATGATTTATCTTTCCTCTAATTTCTTTGACATTTTTCTTTAGTACTTGTCTTCTGCATCGCATTTACTCTCTAGGGCCTTCTTCAAGGATTATTTTAAGTTGAAGAGAGACTATCAGGAGAAATTTGCTCTTATTAAGTCTTCTTCCTTAGCATGATATTGCTTCTTAAGGGATCTTGAGAAAGTTTATACTTGTTATCCCCGGATTCGCCTTGATTTCTTGGCGAGAATAAGGATCAATTTTTAAGAGACGTTCAAACATATCAGTCGAGGTTGGTTCGTGGTTATGATTGCCTTCATGCTGGAAAGTGGGACTATCGTAAGTGTCCTCTGGTTCATACACCTAATGGATTCGAAGTTCCCTTTGATCCTTCACTTGACCTTACTGCTGACATCCTAGATAAAGTGAGGAAGGTTGCTTTCTTACCCTGATACTCATGGTAAAACACTTGTAATGGTGCTTTTATTGAGAGCTACGTTATGCTCATACGAAAGTTCTAGTATTGGGGTATGAGTGTTCTCTCTTATAGCGATGCGTTTATTTTACAATCTTTTTGTAAATAATTATGTAAGATGTTAAGTACTTGGTATATCACCTGTCGCATGTAATATTTTATCGTGATGTTGCTTATGAACAAAGGTAGGACCTATAATAGTATTACTTAACATGTGATCACACATTTCAGCATAAACATTTTTCTCTCATTACGGCTTTACCTTGACATGGTGCACATATTTGGATCACTTTGTCAAAAGTTTTCTTATAGGCCTTCGTAAAGCGCCACTCGCTCTTAGTAGGGTTAATAATGCCGAGGTACGGGAGATATGAAATGTCAGTATTGTTTACTTGTGTTTTGTGTGTTAGTGTAAATATTTGACATGCTTGGAATTTACAGTGATAAATGTACAAGTTAAAGACACTTCCCTGAGAAAATGAGAAGGCCATGAGTTTATCCTTAGTAATACTGGATGTGTATTTCCGAGCCATACTCGGACTACCGAGTGGGTTGAACAGCTCCTTCTTGTTTAGATTTAAGATTTTGAATTGGTCCAAACTTGAATATTTGTGATGACACAATAACTCCTCATCCGGTCGTGGTTTGTGCTTGAATCAACCCAGGCTTGGGTATCTAGATGATATACCAGAAACCCGCCTCCGGCCTTGGCTAAAAGTCGAATCAACCTAGATTCAGTATTGAGATAGGACCGAGATTCCACTTTCGGTACTGTGAAGATCTGAACCAACACAGATTCGGGTTATTAAAGTAGGAGACCGAAAATCCACTTCTGGTCTTCGTCAAGAGCTGAATTAACCCAGATTCGAGAAATAATTAAAAAACCCAAACCAACTCTTGTTCAGGCAATTAGAAATTGAGTACCAGAAATCCACTTCTAGCATTAATGTTTTGGTCCCTTGGATTTGATTTATGAAGCAGAGGTTGTACATTCTTCTTGAGCCACTCTCTGGGCTTTTGATGTCAAAGCAGAGGATGTACATGCTTTGTTGGCCACTCTCTAGGCCTGTGCATTCGGTGAACTTGGCTATCTTATCCACAAGCATGGCCCAAGGAGTTACCCGACCTCCCGCCAGGAGGCGCCTTATCCTGACCATCGTAGGCGATGATAAGGTCTTAGAAACTAAAACCAGAAAATTGTAGACACGGAATTAAGTTTTACTCTTTTAATGCTATATACTGACCATCGTAGGTGATAGAGGCTTACACACCACCCCACTCCGAGGGGTGCCCTATCCTGAACATCGTAGGATATGATAGGGGTTGACATTCCCTTCTACGGGTAACGCGGAACATAAGAAGAGGTAGGACGTACTCTTCTGTGAGCAGAGGTAGGACGTGCTTAGTTCATAACAGAGGCAGGGCGTACTCTTCTGTGAGCAGAGGCAGGCAGGGCGTGCTAATTTTAGATGCTTCGCCATGACCATTTCTAGTGTAAAATGGAGGCTTACGCTTTTGATGCTTTAACCTAGCCCCCTCTGATTTGGGCATGGAAAAGGACAAACACACAACCCGCCCTCTAGGGGATGCCTTGCCCTAACCAATTTGGCGATGACAAGGGTTTTGATCCACTCGTGGTTTGACCTATCTTGGGTTTCTTTAAGCTTTGAAAGGAGGGTTCTCCGTACCCTTGGTTATGTTTGATAAACCTTTTTCTAAGGATTTTTATTGAACTTAATCCGATCTTTTCATAAGCTCTTGTAATTGTCCTTGGTTGATGAATTTGATGACTATTTCCTCAAGGATTCTGCAGTGTCTAGTTTTATGTCCATTCATCTGTAGTAATGACAGTAGGGTCCTCCTGACTTCCTTTTGTATTTGGGTTTTTTCTTTGTGAACGGCCTATAGTTGAGATCATGTTGGGTTAGGAAGTAGATATTTTCCATCGAAGTGGTAAAGTAGTATCACTTAGGTAATCCTGGCATAAGGCTCTCTCCTTGCCGCTGAGACTTAACCCTTTTACAATCCAGTTTTGTTGTTTTACCTATATTTTTGTTCCTACTTCCCATGATATACCGAGACTGAGGTGTTATCCTTTCAAACCTTTTTTTTTTGAAGTGGTCAAAATCATCCATTATTTCTTGTTCAAAAACCATTCGCCTGGTTTTCTTATGGAGAGTTCTCCTTATGTGAGAGAAAATGTTAATATCCTTAGAGGAGGTGTTAGGGTTTGTCCTACGTGGGAAAGGCTATTATCCCAAGCGTCGGAAGCACAATATTCTGTATCCCTTTTTCGCTTCATTATCCGCAAGGCTTCCACTCTCAGCCTTTGTTCTTCTGTCACTCTTGGGTCAGTGATCTTTGATTTATCCATTCGAGATTCAGAAGACTCTTGTTGGGACCTATTACCCAAGACTTTGCTTCTTCAAAGCCTTAGTCCAATCCGATATGGAACAGCACAGGTAGACATGTGGTAAGGTTAACCAAAGAATTGGAGGTTCAAGCCATCCTTCTAGCGCTAAAATGTTAACAATATTTTTTGTCAACATCGGAGACAGGTCTATGGAAGTGGACCCAGGGGGAAAGTAGGTTGTTTAGCCTTCACATGTTTGAGTTAGTTCACCATCTCCTAGATATCAAGGTCTAGAATCCAAAAGAAAAGTTACTCTTCCCTCAATGGGGTGAGTATCGCGCTTAAGTGATTCAAGAACTAATAATTATCTTGGGATGAAGGATTCCTAAGCGCAACCCTTAGCGGATGACTTAACGGTTTGTAGAAAGGGAATCTGCACTGTGTTGTGCTTGTGGAAGGGTCTAAATTTGCAGAAAGGGGGTGTTTCACATGGCTTGCGGAAAGGTTTGGGTATAGGTTGATACACATGTAGGAAGCAAACGATAAATTGCGGCAATAATGACGGAGAAATCACATGACAAAGCTATAATGAAATACTCTAAGTATTGATTCACACTTTATTGATCTTTGATTTAGAATACATGAATAGAACGGAAGAAATCCCCAAATCGATCTAAGAATTATGGTTTATTCTAGAGAAAAAAGAATACAAGAATAAGAATGAGAAACTCATCCCCAAAATATGACCCCTGGGGTCTTATTTATAGAGAATTCGGGGGGCCCTCTGTTGTTGGGTCATTGGGTTTGTAGAAGAGTCTATCGGTTGTTTTCCCCTTGGTCTCGGATGTTTAGATTCTGACCAATTTTGTGGTGTTGATTATAGTTTCCAAAGTGAGGGTCCCGGTCAGCTGAGGCTTCTCCGAGATCGATATGAGCTTGCCGATGTAAATAGCTTTTGAAAGCATTTGTGCTCTCGGTAGTGGCTTTTGGGTGTAGGCTTCCAGTTTTCTTATGAATACTTTAAGGTGGTTGCCCTCGTGATGTATATAGATAGTTGTCGGTTCGGAACCCCCGTCGATGTCGGTATTGAGCAGATTATTATGAATAGCCTGTATCCCCTTCAGGGTTCCAGTTAGCCTTCCAGCGGAGCCTTTGGGTATAGCCTGGTCTTCCGAAAGGTGACTTCCGATGATTCGTTTGGGGTTTATCAATGCGGCCTTTCGGTGTATAAGCAATGGTTGTTTCGGAAGCTAGTTCTGAATAATCCCTACGTGCTTTCATCTTGGTATTCTTAACGCCTTTATCTTCTGATGTATTAGTGTTATACCGGTTGATACCGACAGCTCCTTCGCCTTTTTGGGTTCTGGGTGGCGGAGCCCTTACCTTCCTCTTTCTTAGCTCCTGACTTGGATGACTTTTCATTGTAGAACCCCCTGCCGGATAGACCCTGTCGGGTACATCCTACCGGGTAGACCCCGTCGGTATTTTGTAGCTTTTGAGTTCTCTCTAGTGTTGGGCCTTTTCTTTCAGAGAATTCCCTTATGCTTGTGTTCATCCGATACCCCTTCACCGTCAGCCTGTTTCGAAGTTAATTTTGGTAGTAACATTTAAAAGGTGTCAATTTTTATACCAATATTACACTACCCATTATGTACTTGTTTTGAGGTAGCATAATGATATACCACATCTTATTTTATATGGGTTATCTATTTTACGAAACCTTGCTTATCTTTCCTTTCAACTTTTTATACAACATCAATCTAGACTTGTATGTTGAATTAGGGTTATAGAAGTAGAGTAACTTGAGCACAAAATTTTCCTTTCATGAAGTGTTGGTTATGATTCACTTAGTAGAGAATGAATCAAATGAAATAATATACCATATCATTCAATTCCATCTGCACTCATCATTCATCATGCATTAATGAAAAAAAAGAAAAAAAAATGCAATAAAGAGGAAATCTCTAGGAATAAAATAGTCATTCATCATTCTTGACTATAAAGCATTCATTTCCATTCCATCCACATCCATCATACCGTACTTAGAAGCGAGGATTGTAGTAGAGGAGATGAAAGGAAACAAAACGTCAATATGTGCCTTAGTCTTACTTTATCTTTTGTAGCTTGAAGTTCAACTAATACACCTCTTATCTATAATATTTTTTGAACTTACAAAATTTTCCTTAATCTATGCATAACTCACATCCAATACATTATAGTTACACTAGTGCAAAATTATTCAAAAAAAAAAGAATAAATAAATGATTGGGTGCACATTATCGATATAGAACTTTGGTTGACACCATGCTCTTAACCTTCAAGGCAATTATAGTGTTATCAAGGAATTATGATTCAGCTTGATTTTTTTTACTCATTTTTGCTCCAATAATGAGATGGGCAATTTAGGGCTAAATCGTTACGATTGAATTTATGTAAATTACTTGGAATTTGAAAGACTTTAAATATATTATTTAATTAATCCGTGTACATAAGACGCTTTGGATTTTGTGGGTAGTATCCGCTGAAAACCTTCATGAGATAACATTCGTCTTACTTGGGACACCTAGGAGTTTAATGACTTGTCCAATGCTAAATGTAATCATGTTTCCTACGAAAGTGTGACATATCTTAGTTTTGTTTATTTGAGGACGAATAAAAAGATAAGTGTGGGGGTATTTGATATACACGTAAACCTGTATATTTTATCCGCTTATTAATATTGTTTTCTCTTTAAAATAATTGGTACCGTGTATTTATAGTCGTGTTTTCAGATTATTTAAGATGAATGGATT
Organism: Allium sativum; assembly: GCA_030737875.1. NCBI lineage: Eukaryota > Viridiplantae > Streptophyta > Magnoliopsida > Asparagales > Amaryllidaceae > Allium > Allium sativum. The sequence continues at coordinate 544,551,789 of CM060918.1, forward strand.
GACGCAATTAATTGTTAAAAAGGCTTGAAGAATTGGCGCAAGAAGAGTGTTGATTTTTAGAGCTGTATTAAAGCATGAAGACCTGAAGAAAAGTTGTTATTCAACCACCTTCTGCTGCATATTTTAAAGTCGAGATTCAATGCCTTTTCTTAAAGATCACTTGTCTCAGATGTTATGGAGTTCTTATTCATGCTCAAAACGATTGAAGTTGATGTCGTTTGATGCCCACAAGCTATTTTTCCATGACATTTGCATGTCCATTCACATGCGTTCACATTGGTTTATTTGTTATTTAGGCAAAGACTTTTGTCCCACATCTTGTAATTGGCCACTTAGTTTTGGTCATGGCAGCTATAAATACAATTGTATCTCTTTCATTTAGATTACATTAGGTTTTATTCCGTAACTCTTCTCTTTGAATAAAACTATTCTTCCCATTCTCTTCTTAGTTTTTATTTTATTTATGTTTGTTCTTTTCTTTTTCCGTTCTTCTTGTTTAACTATGCCTATCTCATCCCCTTTAATTAGGGGGTGATGAAGCTTATATATTATATTCAATATGAATCACATAGCTAAGAAGATTAGGACTTTATGCATATAGATCTAGATCTGAACCAAGAGTTAGATCTGAACCTTCATACTCTGTGTCATATAAGATTTATGATCCTTCATAGAGTTTATTCATGTTCGATCAAACACTTTTACGATTTAGATCTAATTTTTAGGGTTTTAGAAATTATGTAGTGAATCTATCCCGGTAGCCTATGGTTGTTTAAGAGCTTAGCTCCTACATTGGCTATGCTTGTAGTTATTCACATGTTACTTTCTAAACACCAAATTATTGTTGATTCATATTTGTGACACAAACATGAGTTAGATCTATATTAATCTATTTGGCTATTGATTATTATTATTCTAGTTTATGTCATTACTCCCGAATTTCTTTCATCTATATTAAAAAACTCTCTTTTTATTTATTTTATGTTGTTTCCAAAAATTTAGGAATAATCTGATTGGATTTATTAGTTAAAATAATTTTGGTCCTAGAGTTCGACACCCTTTACAACAACCCTTGTTGTTTAGGAAAGTTGAACGAATTAAATAGTTGTTTACAATTTTTCAAATTGTTCGCAAACATATACACCTCGTGTGATCTCTTTTTTGTTTCTAGAAAACCATTATAACCACATTACATATTCCACCGCAAGTACACAAAATAAAAGCAATTCAAACGAAAACCTATAAGTCAAAATGTACGTATATTCGAGATCACATACAGTCCTGGTTCGACCTCGTGCAAACTGGAAGGGTTCCACCATGTTTTTGGTTTGATTTTTTTTTTTACAGCGGAAATCTCGAACTTGATTAAAAAAAAAAGATAATGGCGTTTTTGTTCTTGGCGTGAATATTTATTTCGAGTTTATGGGCAGAAGAGGAGTTCGTGTGCAAGTTTTTGTGAAAAATGGTGATTTTTGTGATCGCAGCATTCCTGTGGGTGGTGGGAGGATCGCCATTGACACGCTTCCATAGAGTGGAGGAAGGGGTGTACTGTGAGGTAAGCAGTGACGAGCTGGAAGAGAACGGTAGATCGGTGGTTTTCATTTCAAAATTTATGAAGAAATGGGGTGATGGAGGTCGGCTTGCTTTCGCAAGAGTGGAGCAGCAGGTGAGATATTTTGATGGGGAAGAAGCTTTTTACATGGGGAAGAGAAAAATATGGTGGGTGGGATGCTGAGAAATATGCGAGCTTCGGGCCTTCATATATATAAAAAAGAAATGGGATAAGTGAAATTAAAGGGGCTAGGGCCTGTTAGATTTGGAAGAACAAAAGAAATTAAATCTGCAGACATGTGGTGCGGGAAAGATGGCTTGCAGATGGTTTGATCGCGGGTGATGTGAGATGTAACAAACGGGTAAACCAAGTCAGGCCAGTCAATTTTTTAATAAAAGTAATTTGTTTATCTTTGTTAAATTAGGATTATAATTAAGAAAATTAGTTAATGGTTATATTAATTAATATTAACTTAAATTGTTAATAACGTATTCTAATGTTAACAGAATTTGACGAATCAAGTTGCGGCAAGATTGTGGTGACCGGATCTATATTATGAAACCAATTTGGGCCGAAATGTAGACAATAGGAATTTATAGTTAAATTAAAAGACCGCTTAATTTAACTAGAACCGTCTCTACATCAAATGAGAATCAAGGTGAGTTTAACTCACTCAGATGTCCCACTTATATTTTATATAAGCCGGGTTTAATATTCATGTGCTATGTTTTCTAATTGTTGGATGATTTGATGCTTGTTTGATTATATGCTAAATATTTTTATACAATTGATTTGCATTAAACATTTGTTTAATTTTGACCAAACCGCTCATATTTTTAATGATTATTTCCAAATAAGATAACTTACCCTTATTTGTTACGTTTATAATAATATAAGCGCATTAAATTATATTGGGTGCTTGAATTATTATTATTAGTTGACCGTTGTCAGTTGAACTGATTATTTATGTTATTATAACAAGTAATATATTATTTAAATTAGATGCAGGGAAAAACAGGTTGGAGGGATCCAACTAGATTCCTAAAATTTATTGTTTATTTTTATATTATAATTATGTGAACTATTTAACCAGTTTGATTATATGATTGATTTGATCACCGATTGTTGAATATAAATTCAACGTTTGGTTTGTTATTAACCAACAGGCTTGGTTGAGTAATAGATAGTAGATGGCTAGAAATCCATTGTTTTATAAATATTGATTTACCGTCAGGTGAATCAACAGGAATGAAGTTATAAAATTTATTTTATAACTGAAGATAATTTTGGAACTATTATTTTGAATTAAAGTTTATAAAATGGAGATTAATATTTATTATTTCAGTATGTAAGGAATTATTGAATGGTTTTATGAAGTCAATTCTTATGTTCGTAAGATTTAAAAGCAAGAGAGCAGAAATTTACCTAACGATAAATAACTGGAATTAACTGTTTTCAGAAACAATTGAAATTGGGATTATATTGGAATAGATTATCATTTGGTTAATAATAATCAAAATAAATTGGTTGAATTAAATTAATTATATTATTAATTAATTTGAACGGAAGGACTAATTGATATGGATTAACGAATTAACTATTTATGTTGAATAAGTCAACTATTTAAATGGTAATCGATTATTAAATTAGTTATAAATGAATTCAATGGAAGTTTATGAAGTCTTAAAACCCTATTATTCGTCATATGTGTTTTTAGCAAATTTATATTAACAATAATATGTGTTTGTTTAAATTGCATGATCTTTAATTGGATTTCATAAAACCCAAGATTTGACGAAGATATTTAAACAAAGTTAATTTGAAAGTATCGTAAATGATTGCAATTATGGAAACGAGTAACTAAAGTTGTAAGCTTTGGAATAATTTGTGAAATGAATGAAAGGCTAGATGTATAAGATATAAAATGGAAATCAAAATAGAAACCAAAGTAAAATGAAGTTGGTTGGGCAAATTAAGATAAGGAGTTGACCTAAAATCACATATTTTAAATGAGAGATGGAGTTTTATTAAGATATAACCAAAATTGGTTTAAAGTAAGTTTTAATAAAGTTTTTATACAGTATTTGATTTATATTTGAATCAAGGCTTATTTTTAATGTTTCAAAAAGATATACTAAGTATGATAAGGAATATAATGTGGTTTTTAAAGAAATTGGAACCAGTTGTACATTGGTTGAGTTGAGTAACTTTCGAGGTATCAATCTTGTTAATGATATTATTCGTCAACACCGGAGGTAGGTCAATGGGGATGGATCTAAGGGAATGAAGCGAGTTGTTTAGCCTTCGCAAGCTTGGATTGGTTCTCTGTCCCTAGATTTTGAGGCTTTGGAAAGAAGGGTCGCTAATCTGTTGCTCTTGACAAAGTCTTTAATGGTAGATAGTGAGGGACTCCACACCAAGCTCGCAAGGAGATCTAAGCTTGTGGGGGAGGGAAGAAGTTCACAGGAGGGGTTTAAACCTATAGGAAAGGGCAATCCCTTCGATCTACAAGACGGTCCGGACAAGAATCCATGCATTTGCAGGAAATAAATAGTAAACAGCGACAATTAATGATTAAGATAAATAGTATGAAAAACTCACAGTAAGATGATTTGAATATGGATGAACATTTTATTAATCGTTGATTTAGAATACATGACCAGAGTAGAAGAACTTCTTCAATTGATCCGAGTCTTCGGGATTCAAGAGATGAGATACAAAGATTAGAAAAATGAAAAATGAGAGAGCTCTCACTCAGTGTGACTCCTGGGGTCTTTGAAGCCCCTTCTACTTTAGGTTATTGGGTCCGCACGGGCCTTTATCGGTCGCTTTTTCCTTGGTCTCAAATGTTTAGGTTTCGGTTGTCCTTGTGGCGTTAATTATAGTCCTCAAAGTGAGTGTCCCAATCAATCGAGCTCCATTGAGATAGCTATGGGCTTGTTGAAGAGCTGACTTTCGGACATCATTTGAACTCACAGTAGCAACTCATGGATGTAGGCTTTCAAACGTAAGCTTCTGGATATAGGCTTCTTTTGGCTTTCTCGCGGATACTTAGAGGAGCTTGCCCTCATGATGTATGTATAGAGTTGCTGGTTCGAAACCATTGTTGGTTCCTGCACTAGGTAGATTAGTACGAGTATCCTGTATCTCCGCTTGGGTCCTGGTTAGCCTTCCGATGGAGCTTTTAGGTCAGTCTGGTTTTTTGGAAGGTGGATTCCGGTGATGTTTCTGTGCGACAGTAGTTTTCGAAAGCAGGTTTCTGATGATCCTTGCATACTTCTGGTTTGGTGCCTTCGGTGCCTTCTGGCATATCGATGTTAAGCAAGTTTACACTGATAACCCCTCCGGGTTTTGAGGAGTGGATCTCATGTCTTCTTCTTTCTTAGTTTCCGACTTAGATGGCCTTTTGTCACAGGTCTTCCTGCCGGATAGGTCCTGTCGAATGGACCCTATCGGACGTACCTTGTCGATATTCTATAGCCTTTTGGCACCTTACCTCCGGGAGGTTGTCGGTTTCTGCTGCTCTCCGATCACTCTTTCCGGTTTACGGTTCTTCATATTACTCAGCTTCCGGCTTTCAGAAGATTTTCCTGTGCTAATGTTCTTCTGATACCCCTTCACTATCATCTAGTCTCGGAGTTAATTTTGGTAGTAACTTTCCCCCCTAGTGAAGGGGTATTTTCAACTTTTCAAGTCAAGCTTTTTGTCTTTTCCGCAGTGTCATTTCTGTGTCTTTTGATCTCCCTCAATCCGGTGCGTTGATTGGTTTCCCCTTGGGCGATCTAGATTGACCCGGATTTTGAATAGAAATTCTTCTTCTTTCCACTATTTACCTCCGGCAAATATTTTTGTTTTCCCCGCATAAATCCTGTTGGTTAATCTGGTCTTAGATTTACGGCTGAGAGGTAAGGAAAATCTCTTTTTTCGCAAAGAAGGGATTTTCTTTTTCTCACTCCCCCTTTTTCCTGCATAGCATTTTACTAAAGCAACATTGTTGTTCATTGAAATTTGTCAAACTATTCTCTCCAGGATTTCAGATCTAACTAGTTGTAAGTTTTATTGTTCAAACTTCAATCACCGATTTGGATTTTGCTTTGAATCGAGGACAGATGACCCTGGCGTAGATTAAACTCTCACTTATCGTTCGAGATGACGATTAATGGCGACCTTTAATAATTTGTACCCATCCTCGTTCATTATTGGGGATTTGAGAAATAAGAATTGTAAAAAATAAATAATTCGTAATAGAAGGTGATTTAGCATGCTGACATCGATCTTTCTCAGTCAAGATCGTTGTCCAATGGGATAACAAAATTCCATGATGCCTGTTTGTCCGTGTGTCGTTGGGGTGTAATCTTCAAATTGAAATTAGATTAAAATACATGTTTATGTTATAACATCACCTGGAAAGACTATGTTTAAGATTCCACAATCAGGCATCGCCAGGTTGAGCAAATCTTCTAGTCTTGATGAAGAACATTCCCCTTGGGATGGATCATTCTCTTGCCACTAGGTGGTAGAGACAGGTTAAGGCCCACATGATAGGTTTTTACGAAAAAGATGCTTCTGTCTTACAAATTCCCTTGTTATGAAAGATATGAAGTATTCAGCATTTTGTCAGTCAAATATAATATTTCCATAGTGATGGTGTTTATGAAATAGAAGTATTACTTAACACACAGCCGCGTGTTTTAAACATAAATGTTTTCCTTTAGCTATGGTTACGCCATGACAGGGAGCACGTCTCCAGACACCTTATTAAGGATTTGCCCTATAGACTTTAGTAGAGCGTCCTGTGTTCTCAGTAGGGTTAATAGTATTAAAGTGCATTAGATATGTAAAGCCCACAGTGTTTCGTTTGAGCTTCGTGTGTTAGAGCAAAAATTCGATATACTCGACTGATGTATGCATAAATTTAAATTACTTTCCTGAGCAAGCAAGAGGGTCACAGGTTCGCACCTAATGCTGGTGGAAATGTGCACCCAAATCAGATTATAGTTGGGGAGAGGTCTGACTATCTCGTTCAACTCTGAAAACTTGAACCAGTCTAGATCTAGATGTCTTGTGATGAAACCAAAACGGCACATCCGGTTACGATTGGCACCTGGGCTTTGCATTGAGATAAGGCTAGGCGGCTTCTTCCAATACTTGTGAGGAAATAAATTAACCCAGATTCGTGTATTAAAGATTGTAGACCAAAGACTTCCTTTCGGCATTAATAGAAGTCTCGAACCGTCCTTTATTCGGGTGATTTAAGGATTGATGACCAAAACTCCTCTTCCGACATTGGATAGAAATCCCGAGATGAACTTTATTTGGGCGACTAAAAATTGAAGACTAGGAAACCCCTTTTAGCGTTAAACAGAAGTACCGAACAACTTTTTATTTATGTAATTGAAGACTGAAACCGGGAATCTGTTTCCGGTATTAAATAGAAGTCCCGAACAAACTTTTCATTTGGGTAATTGAAGACTGAAAACTGGGAATCCCCTTCCGGTATTATGAGGAGCCGAATTAATCTAGACCTTGGTATTAACATATAGGAGGCCAAAACCCCTTCCGGTATTTGTAGGGAGTCGAATCAACCCAGATTTGGGTATTAATATAGACAGAAGACTGGAAACCTCTTTCGGCATTAATGAAGAGCCGAATCGATCCAGATTCAGGTATTAAGATAGGTAGAAGACTGAAAACCTGTTCTGGCATTTGTGAAGAGCTGAATCAATCCAGATTCAAGTATTAACATAGTTAGAAGACCGGAAACCTCTTTGGTATTTATGAAGAGTCTAATCGACCCAGATTCGGGTACTAATATATAGAAGACCGGAACCCCCTCTGGTATTTGTGAAGAGACGAATCGACCCAGATTCGGGTATTAATATAAATAAAAGATTGGAAACATCTTTTGGCATCTGTGAAAAGCCGAATCGATCCAGATTCGGGTATTAATATATAGAAGACCAGAATCTCCTCCGGTATTTGTGAAGAGCCGAATCGACCTAGATTCGGGTATTAATATTGATAGAAGACCAGAAACCTCTTTCAGCATTTGTGAACAATCCAGATTCGGGTATTAAAAACAGACTAAAATCGTCTTCTGGTATGTGTGAAGAGCCGAATCGACCTATATTCGGGAACTAATATGTTGAAGGTCGGAACCCCTTCCGGTATTCATTATTTTGGCATCCCTTTTGGATTTGATTTGTGAAGCATAGGTTGTACATGCTTCCTGAGCCACTCCTTGGGCTTTTTATGTTAAAGTAGAGGATGCATGTGCTTTATTGGCTACTCTTTGGGCATGTGCTTCCGGTGCGCTTGGCTAGCTTATCCACAAGCAGGGCCCAAGGACTTACCCGACCTCCCTCCAGGAGGAGCCTTATCCTGACCATCATAGGAGATGATAAGGTCTTAGGAACTTAGACAAGGCCATCGTAGGCACAGAACTAAGGTTTACTCTTTTGATGTTCCATACTAACCATCGTAGGTTCTGGTAGAGGCTTATGCACCACCCCTTCCAAGGAGTGCCCTATCCTGACCATCGTAGGTGATTATAGAGGTTTGTGCTCCCTTCTACAGGTAACGCAGAACATAAGCAGATGTAGGATGTGATCTTCTACGAGCAGAGGTAAGACGTGCTTAGTTCTAGCAGAGGCAGGGCGTACTCTTTTGCGAGCAGAGTTTGGGCATGCTAATGTTAGATGCACCGCCACGACCATTTCTGTTGTGAAACGGAGGCTTAAGCTTTTGATGCTTTAACCTTGTCCCTCTGATTTGGGCATGGAGAAAGACTAATACATCATCCCCCTCTGGGGTATGCCTCGTCTTGATGACGAGGTATTTGATCCTTTTTCCAGCTTGACCCCTATTGGGTTTCTTTAAGCTTTGAATGGAGTTTTTTCCATACCCTTAGTCATTTTTATAACCCTTTTCCTAAGGATTCTTACTAAACCAAAACTGGTCTTATTATAAATTGCCGTAATTGGCCTTGATTGGCGAGTTTGATGATCCTTTCCTCAAGGATTCTGCAGCGATTGGTGTCATGTCCATTTCTCATGTTGTAATGACAATAGGTCCTCCCGTCTTCCTTTCGTATTTGGGATAATTCTTCGTGAGTGGCCAATGATTGAGTTCGTATTTGGTAATGAAGTAAATATTTTCCATTGAAGTGGTGAAGTAGTATCCCTTGGGTAACCCTGGCGCCATGCCCTCTTCTTACTGCAGGGGTTTAATCCTTTTATGACCCATCCTAGCCGCTATGCCTGCACCTTCGTTCTTTCCTCCCAAAACATAATGAGGTTGATATGTTATCCCTTCGGACCATTTGTTGGCGAAGTGGTCGAAATCGCTCATTATTTCTCATTCAAGCGTCATTCCCTAACTTGCCTGAGGAGGGTTTTCTTTAGGTGAGAGAAAATCTTAATACCCTTTGATGTAGATTCCTTTGAAGGAGGCACTAGGGCTTGCCTTATGTGGGGAATAGGTAGAATTTTCGATATCGGGAGCATATTGTTCCATTTTCCTTTTTCGCTTTAATATGTGTAAGGCTTCTACTCTCAACCTTAGTTCTTCTGTTGCTCCTGAGTCCATGATTTCCGACTCATCCATTTGAGACTCTGGAGGCTTTTTTCAAAACCTCTTGCCCATAATTTTTCTTTTTCAAGGCCTTAGTTCAAACCAAGGATGGAATAGTATAGTAGATATGTAGCTGTTAATCACAAGGTTGAAGGTTCAAGCCCTCGTTCTAGCACCAAAATGTTAACGATATTATTCGTCAACACCGGGGGTAGGTCAATGGGGATGGATCTAATGGAAAGAAGTGGATTGTTTAGCCTTCGCAAGCTTGCATCGGTTCTCTGTCCTAGATGTCGAGGCTTTGGAAAGAAAAGTCGCTAATTCGTTGCTTTTGACAAAGGACTTTAATGGCAGATAGCGAGGGACACCACACCAAGCTCGCTAGGAGATCTAAGCTTGTGGGGAGGGCAGAAGTTCAGAGAAGGGGTCTAAACCTATAGGAAAGGGCATTCCCTTCGATCTGCAAGAAGGTCTGACAAGAATCCATGCATTTGCAGGAAATAAATAGCAAACCGCGACAATAATGATTAAGAAAAATAGTATGACACATAATAAGATGCTTTGAATATGGGAGCACACTTTATTAATCTTTGATTTAGAATACATGACCGATGCAGAAGAGCTTCTTCAATTAATCCCAGTCTTAGGGTTTCAAGAGAGGAGATACAAAGATTAGCCAAATGAAAAATGAGAGAGCTCCTGCTCATTGTGAAACCTAGGGTCTTATTTATAGAGGATTTGGAGCCATATTTGCTGTTAGGTTACTGGGCCTGCACACACTTTATTAATCTTTGATTTAGACTACATGAACAGAGTAGAAGAACTTCTTTAATTGATCCCAGTCTTAGAGTTTCAAGAGAGGAGATTCAAATATTAGCAAAATGAAAAATGAGAGAGCTCCCGCTCAGTGTGACCCCTAGGGTCTTATTTATAGAGGATTTGGAGCCATACCTATTGTTAGGTTATTGGGCTTGCACGGGTCTTTATCGGCCTCTTTTTGCTTGGTTTTCAAAGTGAGAGTCCTAATCAATCGGGCTCCTTTGATATAGCTATAGGCGTGTTGATGAGGTGGCTTGTGGAAGGCATTTGAACTCCCAGTAGTAGCTCATGGATGTAGGCTTCCAGACGTAAGCTTCTGGACATAGGCTTCCGGCTTTCTCGCGAATACTTAGAGGAGCTTGCCCCAATGATGTATGCGGAGAGCTGCCGGTTCGAAACTGTTGTTGGTTCCTGCACTGGGTAATTTAGTACTGGTAGCCTGTATCTTCGCTTGGGTCCTGGTTAGCCTTTCGATGGAGATTTTAGTTTAGCTTGGTTTTCCGGAAAGTGGCTTACGGTGACGTTCCTATTGTCTCTTAACGCGACCTTTCGATACCTGTGTGAAGTTGTTTTCGAAAGCAGGTTCCGGACGATCCTGACAAACTTCTGGTTTGGTGCCTTCGATGCCTCCTAGCGTGTCAGTGTTGAGCAGGTTAACACTGATAACCCCTCAGGGTTTTGATGAGAGGAGCTCATGTCTTCTTCTTTCTTAGTTCCCGACTCAGATGGCCTTTTGTCACAGATCTTCCGGCCAGGTAGGTCCTGTCGGAGGGACCCTATTGGACGTACCTTGTCAATATTCTATAGACTTTGAGCACGTTCCCTCCGGGAGGGTATCGGTTTCTGCTGCTCTCCGATCACACTTTTCTGTTTGTGATTCTTCATATTACTCAGCTTCCTACTTTTGGAAGAATTTCCTGTGCTAATGTTCTTCCGGTTCCCCTTCACTGTTAGCTAGTCTTGCAGTTAATTTTGGTAGTAACAACTGATGTTGGTTTCAGTCTTCGGGGTTATATACTTAGAGATTTATTCACTCATCAATTTATAATATGAAGCTAATAGAGTAGAAGAGAAGTGATGATTGAATATTCTTATATTAAATAAAAAAGGGAATGTTTTTCCTAATATTGAAGATATTGAAGTTTTAAACATACCGTCATTAAATATTAAAGAGGCCAAGTGATGTTGAATACTGAACCAGTAAATTTATTTTATTTTTGTGGATGAATGGTTGTTTATTTGACAGTGAAATAACCGACTATCAAATCTGGTCAATTATCAATTATTATTACGGAATGACCGGGATCGAATTTATATTCGAAAGCCATTCCGACCAGCAAATATGTAAGCATGGAAGATATCAAATGTTGATCGAGATGGAAATTTGAAGACCGTAGATCATTATAAAATGGGGGGACTACATAAAATCTCTGCATGGCCCCTTAAGACATACTTTGTTCTGTCGTGGTTTGAATCTACCGAATGCAAGGACTACTTGATACTGATCTATAGGGTGATTCCTAGGATGTGGTAGGAGGGTTCCTTCGGTTAATCATGTTCCTGAATGACTTGTATGGACGAATGTCTAATAAAGTATTTCCAAAGGATCGCATACATTAATTTCTACAAACATACTTCTACTGGTGGCAGAGGAATTCGTTCTTACTACTTAGACACCGAGAGACTTTTGTAGACATCAATTAGTGTTTTGATGGATCTGACGATGTGGGATTAAAAAGTGAACGGTGGCCAGACGTTCTAAAAAGAAGATTTAAACCTCAAGCCTCTTCAATCAGGAAATGAAATAAAATCGAGTTGGTCGCATAGCTAAGTGGGTCGCTCTCATTACGATGTATTGTCACCATCTAGAGAATATTCATATTTGTTCTTCTTTTCTCTTTTATCTTCCGAGAACAGTTATGTTGCGAGCAACCGTAGGTGACAATATATGTGGAACAATCAAGCAAAATGAATGACCTGTCATGTTTAGCCAGGGCTGCAAGATGTAATAACCCGGAAATTCTGAGCCAGTTTAAAATTTTTGTTTTGGTAACTTCGACGAATTTTGAATATTTAAAATAGATTATTTTAAATAATATCGACGAGAAATTTATTTTGAATATAATTAGAACGTATATATTATATACGCCGTCGTTAGAATATAAATATTTATATATAATTATAAATAGAATTGAAAATGGCGCGGTAGTTCGATAATTCGATTTCAAACTTCAATTGAGCATACCGGGTGCAAAACAATCCGGATTTTAGTGAAACCAAAAGCATTAGGATCTAATTGATGATATCTTTCCAACGAATCCGAAAAATCAAAATTTCATAGCGGGAATCAAAAGATATGTCCAGTTGAAAATTCTGAATAGTCGCTATGGAATTCAGGCCCTTAAAAATGGGAATTTTGCAAACGACCTCGGATTTCGACGAAACCAGTTTTGTTGGGTCCGTGATGTCAAATTATTGCTAGATTCCAAATTTCATAATTTTTCGAATCTGTATGTGAGTGTGGCAAAGGAAAACGCGTTTGACCGGTTTTAGTTGATTTTAATCGACTGGAAAATGGCCATTTTTCCAACGTTCTCAGAATTCAACGAAACTAGTTTTGTTAGGACCGTATCGTCAATACGAAGCTAGAAAATATTTTTCGGGAATTTTTCGAGTTAGTATGTGACCCCGGTAATTTGAAATGTACGTTTAAAATTCAATATAGTGATTTAAATGTAAATTTAACGGAAACGGATTCAAACGATCTAATCAGCTGGCGATACATATCCCATTGTGTTCGGAATGGGGGTAAAACGCTATGGACGACAGGCGGTGGGTCTCGTTCCAAGGTCGTATGTAAAAGTCAACTTTTTGCAAATTAAATAAAAAAAAACCTCTTCCCTTTATACGCTGGCCCCCCATCTCTTCTTTCAAAAATCGATTTTAACCAGAAATAAAAAAAAGAACGCGTCGATCCTCCACCGCAGCGGCCTCTGGCGCCACCGCGCCTCAGGCGCTGGCCATCCTCCCCTCCCTCTCGCCTCCTCACCTCATCCGCTTCTTCCTCCTCTTCTATTGAACACGCCGAGCCCCTCTTCCACCTCCTTTCCCCTACCGATCCCCTCCACCGAGCCTCGCATCCTCCCTTGCGCCACCATCAGCACCCCCATCCTCCCCTCCGCGGCTACAAATCCGACAGCCCCCCCCCCCCCCGACGTGATAAGCAGTGAAAAGGAAAAAGGTAATTATCAATAATTTATTTATTTATTTGTCTTTGTCTATTTAATGTAATTAGTTTAGTTAATTTACTAATTTAGCATAGTTTTAAAAATGAAAGACATGATTTTTTTTTAAAATGAAAGACATGATTTTTAAAAATAGGGAAGACATGATTTTTAAAAATAGAAAAGACGATATTTTGAGAGGAGTAGTGAGGTAGAAATATGATTTTTATATTTTTAAAGAATTAAAAATATGATTTTTATATTTTTAAAGTATTAAAAATATAATCTTTACTATATAGAAGTGGTAGAAATATGATTTTTGTTTGGATAGAGAATTAAAAATATAATTTTTACATGATAGGAATATTAAAAATATAATCTTTATTTTTGAAAAGGCGAAACCTTTATATAGAGAATAACGATGTAAAAATAGAATTTTTATCTATTTGATGTATATTGAATAGCATAGTAAAAATTCGATTTTTATATATTGAATAGCGAAGTGAAAATTCGATTTTTAAATGTATGAAGCAATTATAAAAATAAGATTTTTAAATTGAAAGTAAACAAATAAAAATGTGATTTTTATTTTAAAGACATCTAAATATAAAAATGTGTGATTTTTATATATGTAGTGGCAACGGGCAACGAAGATGACGAAGATGCAATAACGATGAAGATTTCTATAAAAGAAGAGCCAAGATGATTGGATAGCTATCGGTGAGAATTTCTCACTCTAAAATTTCTTTTCTAGTTATATATATATACTAGGATGCAGACGGTGCTTAGTAGCACCCGACAAAATCGTCCACAGACCATGGACTTGTTTGTTTGATTGCAAAAATTAGTTAGATTATTTGATTGAAATTTGAATTGTTTGGTGAAATGGAATGGATTTGATTGATGTGTGAATGGCGTGGGCCTTCACTAGACCGGGGAAAAGGCTAGGCCTCGTCCCGTTTCTAGTATCGTGCCGTTATGCCGCCGAAATTTCGTAAAATATGTTAGAAAAATAAAAATATCATTTTTATTGTATAAATGAACTGAATAAAAATTCATATGTTGAAATAAAATAGTTTATCGTTAAAAATATAATTTTTAACATTAATGTGAATAAATAAATATTCATTTACAAACCGGACGGTTTGTTTATGTACACCTATTTGAAGGACATTGGTTAGGACGATAAATTTTACACATCGCCCAACTACAAAAATAAAATCTGTGTTTGATTGTTTGAAACCCCACACGGGTATTGGGATAAAATACAACATACACTGATCCCAATAATTAGTTGTATGTCGATCGATTGATTGACAGAATGTTATAAGCGTTAGATATCTATATTTGATGCTTATACAGTGTAGTGCACTTTGGATGATGGTTAATTATTTATCGTTGTTATTATATACATGTGTTGTATGGAATCCATATAATTAACTTTATATGGTAATTGATTGGGCCTCATTCCAATTGGAAAAATAAAGAACATTATAAAATAAAGGTTCATGTGTTGACCGTACTCATCCGTTGAGATTAGTCATGTGTTGAACGAAATATTTTAACAATAAAATTTACATCTTTATCATATAAAATTAGAAACTAACTGGAAAATAGATAAGATGAGTGGTCTCCTGGATATTGATCTGATGTTGGTTTCGGCCTTCGGGGTTAATATTCAGGGAATCCTTCTCTTACTAATTTAGGTTGGAGTCTGATTTGAAATCAAACGATAGATACCATAATTTTTATAAAATATATTAAATAACAAAAATAGTCACACGTGGACAGTACTCATTCGTTGAGATTAGTCGTGTGTTGACAAAAATAAATATTCATTTGTTAAAAAGAATATTTGAAAATAGAGATACATGAAGCCGTGTTGATTAGATTGACGCCATTTTGACGTGAACGATATTTATATCGATTTTATTCATTTTAAAATGAATATTAAAAAGTGATTTCGAAATTGAATATTTTGAAATGAAATTTGAATTGAATCGAATAGAAAACCAATTCGAATTGAATATGAAACGAATTCGAAATGAATTGAATATAAAACGATTTCGATTTGAATTGAATAGAAAGCAAATTTGAATTTGAATCGAATAGAAAACGAAATGAATTTGAATCGAATAGAAAATGAAATGAATTTGAATCGAATAGAAAACGAAATGAATTTGAATTGAATAGAAAACCAATTTGAATTGAATTGAAAACGAATTCGAATTGAATTGAAACCGAATTGAAATGAATTCAAATTGAATTGAAATTTTAATTGAATAGAAATGAATTTTAAAATGAATTTATAAGGAAAAATTCAATTTTGATTTGAATTGAAATGGAAGTTGAAATTGTTTTGAAACGAATTCGAAACTATTTATAAAATTTGTTTTAAATAGAAATCGACGAAATATATATTATATGCATATAATATAATGGCCTGAATAGAACGCGTCGCGGCAGTTCGTGAATTTCGACCATTTATTTCAAATGGACATTACGGGAGATCCGACCGACGGATTCTCCTAAAACCGGAACCATTGGGTTCGTATCGAAATGAGCTTTCTAACGAATATTAGAAATTTGAAATCTAACGGTTGGATTTGGAGTTACGTCCAAATCAAATTTGAAAAAGGTCGCTGTAAGTGCAGTTCGATGGCCATTGTTGGAAATCGACCGTACGGGCCTTGATAAAATTATTAAAAATAGTAATAATTTGTGTAAAATCATAAGAAATTATTTGGGAAAATTTGGGATGAAAAACTCCATATTTGAAAAGATAAAAATAGATTTTTATCGAAATGAACTAGTTTTGAACTGAAATTAAAACCCATTTATTTTTAAATAAATAAATTGGATTTGAAATGGGTTTAAATAGAATTGATTCATGGGTTTATCGTGAATAGTGTTTTAAATAACACTTGTTCTTTAACCCGACAATAAATAGAATGTGATTTGGGTTTACCGTGGACTGTGTTTTAAATGACACTAGTTCTTTAACCCAGTAAAAGGAGTTTTAATGAATCTGCAATTAGATTGAAATGTGAATTGATAATCTAAATTATCAAATTTAGAAAATAAGCGAGAATGGAGTATCACCAATTTTGCTCCAAAGTGATAGTTAAATCTTTAATTAGATTTGAACGTGAAATGGTAATTAATTTTACCGATAACACCGTGGTGTTAGATATGGAGTATTACCAGTTTTGCTTCATGGGATTAATAGGTTGGGATTAGGAAATAAAATAAATAATTACTTCGGTGTGGTTTGCTAATCTCGACTAGTTTAGAAAACCATAATTTGGTTTGAAACGACATCCAAAGGAAGATTAAAGGATAAATTTTAAAGAATTTATCTTGGATAAAATTAATGGGAACCTTTCCGTAAGAATGTGATTTCGTGAATAAAAGAATATTCTGAATTGGAATGAGGCGTATGTTGAGTTTGTGTAACATTTGTTTTTAATATACGCGGTTTGTTTGGAAAGGCCGGGTTTATACCCATTCTGAATAACCAATTCGACGATAAGTCGAAGATGAAGACGGTGGTTGAAGACCGGAAGTCTTCACATCGTTTGGGTAATTACTGACGATCCTGATTGGCCTGTACACCCAAGAGGATGGAAATAGTTGGTGGTCGTCCAGACGTACTTGGAGATGGATGAATATGCAAGGAAAGTGCCTCCGGTTTCGTTCAGACCCAGAACGAACTTGTAAATGGATTGTGTGTCTGACATTGGATTTTATTCTGTGTTGATTGATTTCTATTAAATATATATCTATTTGGCGGAGGAGAATTTATTCTCTTGCTTAACGCCCTTCTCTGAGACATACGAGCTTAGAGGTTATATATCGATAGATATCAATCGCATGGCATGAATTGCCTGTGTGGCACGCTGAGTTGCATAGATCAAGGCTTCTGTTGAAAAGCAAAGTCTTGTGGTTGATGATCAAAGCACGGCCTCTGTGGCGTAGCTTTGAGTATAACGTGAATTCGCGAGCCTCACACCTCGGTATGAGTCAAAAACGGGATACAGACTGCAGGGAGAGCACGACGTTTCTTTCTAGCTTTGGTGGTGTCTATGACTTACCAGCCCTGACATTTATATACTTTTCACCTTTGTGGTTGTTGGATGAGGCGCCTCGATTTTAGGTCTGTAAGGACCGGGAAACGTGTGCTCAGGAATTGCCAATCCTCTAACGTAAGTGAGGACCGGCCCTGAAGCATCTAGGGGTTACCCAGAGTGTGTAGTCCCGAGGCATTTGCTAGAGTGTCTCGAAGCGGAGAGGAGCTTGCCCCTTGCCTCGACTCATGACGGAAATCCAATTTCCAATACGTGTATTGCGTTTTAATTGTAGAGCCTAGTATGGCGACATGATAGATGGTACCCATGCCGCCTAGGATTGATATTTATGATTGAAATTGTTTTGACACTATACACTTATAATAGTATCAAATGATTTGTTTTTAAACGTACCAAGCATGTTTGGCTATTATAAGGGAAAACCCTATCCTCCGGCTTGCGTTGCATTGTGTGATGGGACCTGGGTCTTATAATAGCTTCATTTTTCGAAAAAGCATTGCGCTGTTTATTCTATGCACTGGTATTCTTGGGAGGAAACCCGTTCCGTGTTATACGGCGTGGTCCCTTGAATTACTCTCTTTTAAAGTAAAGTTTTAAATAACTGTTTTAGTTCTCACACCAGTCACATGAATGACCTGGAGTTTATTGTTTTAACCTAAACTCTGGGTGCCCCTATTTTCCACACGGGCAGCTAGTAGTTTTGGTTTTGCAGATATATATTCACAGGATCCTGGTTTACAGCTGGAACGATATCCGGAAAGCTCTCTATCCGTATATCACCTTCAGTTGTGCTTTGTATTATTTTCCGCTGCTATGTAATTTATTGTAATCTCTGATATTTATCGAATGTAATTTATTCATTTATACTCTGTATATTCTTGTATCTGATGGAATTGTTGTAATAGCAATGAAATGTTCTTCTGTTTGTGTTCTGATTTGTCCTGTTCTCAAACGATCAGGGGTTTCGAACGGTCTAGATCGGTTTAACAACTGATTCAGATCGAGCGAAATTCCCGGCCATCACATTTGGTATCAGAGCTTTGGTTTACAGAGCTCGAGAACAAGACACATTAGAACCATACGAAAGAATTCATCAGATATTGGACTAGCAATATCCAATTAGAGTGACTCGTTAGAGATAGGATCAGTAGTATCCTAGAACGAGTGTGAAGAGTATATTTTTCAAATGAAAACAGTTTTGTTTTGAAATTTAAACCGTTTTACACGTATTTGAATATTTATTTATTTTGAATATGGACAATCGAGTATATAAAGATTTTGCATATACGCGTCATGAACGTATATTCGAAGTTTTAATATATTGGATAGATATGGAATCACATTCTAGACGCCCGGAGATGATTCTGATGATTGTAGCTACATCATCAGAATTTATGTTCGTGTTTCAAAGGTGTGATATCTATATATTTCCATTAGACTGGTGTGAGAACCAAAACTTATATAGCTAGAACACATTGTTGTGAATTGGCATCAAAAACATGATTTTCTGTATATATATCAAAATTATGAATTTGAAACGTTAATCCACTAATTGATTGATGTTTGTGTTGTTTGTTTAGTTGTTTGATAATTTTTGAACCATTATGCCTAATTGAATCAAATATTGAACTGTATTGAAAATAGGTCGCATTTGCTTGCATATACATATACTTACATTGAACAGGTCATAGCAAGGAGGCTAGAGCAGAGAATAAAATTAGTTTGCCCGACAAATAGGTACATGTTTACTATAATTTACTGTTTTGTTTGGGTGATGATGATTTTATGAGCCTATTGGCTAGCCGCTTGGCTTTTTCTTTTTGAGATCAGAAAGCCTATATGGCAATTTCGGGATTTTCCCGTGGCTCCCGGTGCAGGGGAGGTTATGGCGAAATTTTTCGAAAATTTAGGGTGTTAGCCAAATTTTTGAAATTTTGAAAATTCTCAGAAACTGAAAAATTGGAGAATGGAAGCCAGATCGAACGTAGGACTAATTAATCAAACCACTTTCGACTTTGTTCCTTTTCGGGGACGAAAAGTTTTAAGTGGGGGAGATTGTAATAACCCGGAAATTCTGAGCCAGTTTAAAATTTTTGTTTTGGCAACTTCGACGAATTTTGAATATTTAAAATAGATTATTTTAAATAATATCGACGAGAAATTTATTTTGAATATAATTAGAACGTATATATTATATACGCCGTCGTTAGAATATAAATATTTATATATAATTATAAATAGAATTGAAAATGGCGCGGTAGTTCGATAATTCGATTTCAAACTTCAATTGAGCATACCGGGTGCAAAACAATCCGGATTTTAGTGAAACCAAAAGCATTAGGATCTAATTGATGATATCTTTCCAACGAATCCGAAAAATCAAAATTTCATAGCGGGAATCAAAAGATATGTCCAGTTGAAAATTCTGAATAGTCGCTATGGAATTCAGGCCCTTAAAAATGGGAATTTTGCAAACGACCTCGGATTTCGACGAAACCAGTTTTGTTGGGTCCGTGATGTCAAATTATTGCTAGATTCCAAATTTCATAATTTTTTGAATCAGTATGTGAGTGTGGCAAAGGAAAACGCGTTTGACCGGTTTTAGTTGATTTTAATCGACTGGAAAATGGCCATTTTTCCAACGGTCTCAGAATTCAACGAAACTAGTTTTGTTAGGACCGTATCGTCAATACGAAGCTAGAAAATATTTTTCGGGAATTTTTCGAGTTAGTATGTGACCCCGGTAATTTGAAATGTACGTTTAAAATTCAATATAGTGATTTAAATGTAAATTTAACGGAAACGGATTCAAATGATCTAATCAGCTGGCGATACATATCCCATTGTGTTCGGAATGGGGGTAAAACGCTATGGACGACATGCGGTGGGTCTCGTTTCGAGGTCGTATGTAAAAGTCAACTTTTTGCAAATTAAATAAAAAAAAATAAAAAAATAAATAAAACCCTCTTCCCTTTATACGCTGCCCCCATCTCTTCTTTCAAAAATCGATTTTAACCAGAAAAAAAAAAAAAAGAACGCGTCGATCCTTGGCGCCACCGCGACTCAGGCGCTGGCCATCCTCCCCTCCCTCTCGCCTCCTCACCTCATCCGCTTCTTCCTCCTCTTCTATTGAACACGGCGAGCCCCTCTTCCACCTCCTTTCCCCTACCGAACCCCTCCACCGAGCCTCGCATCCTCCCTTGTGCCACCATCAGCACCCCCATCCTCCCCTCAGCGGCTACAAATCCGGCAGCCCCCCCCCCCGACGTGATAAGCAGTGAGAAGGAAAAAGCTAATTATCAATAATTTATTTATTTATTTGTCTTTGTCTATTTAATGTAATTAGTTTAGTTAATTTACTAATTTAGCATAGTTTTAAAAATGAAAGACATGATTTTTTTAAAAAATGAAAGACATGATTTTTAAAAATAGGGAAGACATGATTTTTAAAAATAGAAAAGACGATATTTTGAGAGGAGTAGTGAGGTAGAAATATGATTTTTATATTTTTAAAGAATTAAAAATATGATTTTTATATTTTTAAAGTATTAAAAAATATAATCTTTACTATATAGAAGTGGTAGAAATATGATTTTTGTTTAGATAGAGAATTAAAAATATAATTTTTACATGATAGGAATATTAAAAATATAATCTTTATTTTTGAAAAGGCGAAACCTTTATATAGAGAATAACGATGTAAAAATAGAATTTTTATCTATTCGATGTATATTGAATAGCATAGTAAAAATTCGATTTTTATATATTGAATAGCGAAGTGAAAATTCGATTTTTAAATGTATGAAGCAATTATAAAGATATGATTTTTAAATTGAAAGTAAACAAATAAAAATGTGATTTTTATTTTAAAGACATCTAAATATAAAAATGTGTGATTTTTATATATGTAGTGGCTACGGGCAACGAAGATGACGAAGATGCAATAACGATGAAGATTTCTATAAAAGAAGAGCCAAGATGATTGGATAGCTATCGGTGAGAATTTCTCACTCTAAAATTTCTTTTCTAGTTATATATATATACTAGGATGCAGACGGTGCTTAGTAGCACCCGACACAATCGTCCATAGACCATGGACTTGTTTGTTTGATTGCAAAAATTAGTTAGATTATTTGATTGAAATTTGAATTGTTTGGTGAAATGGAATGGATTTGATTGATGTGTGAATGGCGTAGGCCTTCACTAGACCGGGGAAAAGGCTAGGCCTCGTCCCGTTTCTAGTATCGTGCCGTTATGCCGCCGAAATTTCCTAAAATATGTTAGAAAAATAAAAATATCATTTTTATTGTATAAATGAACTGAATAAAAATTCGTATGTTGAAATAAAATAGTTTATCGTTAAAAATATAATTTTTAAAATTAATGTGAATAAATAAATATTCATTTACAAACCGGACGGTTTGTTTATGTACACCTATTTGAAGGACATTGATTGGGACGATAAATTTTACACATCGCCCAACTGCACAAATAAAATCTGTGTTTGATTGTTTGAAACCCCACACGGGTATTGGGATAAAATACAACATACACTGATCCCAATAATTAGTTGTATGTCGATCGATTGATTGACAGACTGTTATAAGCGTTAGATATCTATATTTGATGCTTATACAGTGTAGTGCACTTTGGATGATGGTTAATTATTTATCGTTGTTATTATATACATGTGTTGTATGGAATCCATATAATTAACTTTATATGGTAATTGATTGGGCCTCATTCCAATTGGAAAAATAAAGAACATTATAAAATAAAGGTTCATGTGTTGACCGTACTCATCCGTTGAGATTAGTCATGTGTTGAACGAAATATTTTAACAATAAAATTTACATCTTTATCATATAAAATTAGAAACTAACTGGAAAATAGATAAGATGAGTGGTCTCCTGGATATTGATCTGATGTTGGTTTCGGCCTTCGGGGTTAATATTCAGGGAATCGTTCTCTTACTAATTTAGGTTGGAGTCTGATTTGAAATCAAACGATAGATACCATAATTTTTATAAAATGTATTAAATAACAAAAATAGTCACACGTGGACAGTACTCATTCGTTGAGATTAGTCGTGTGTTGACAAAAATAAATATTCATTTGTTAAAAAGAATATTTGAAAAAAGAGATACATGAAGCCGTGTTGATTAGATTGACGCCATTTTGACGTGAACGATATTTATATCGATTTTATTTATTTTAAAATGAATATTGAAAAGTGATTTCGAAATTGAATATTTTGAAATGAAATTTGAATTGAATCGAATAGAAAACCAATTTGAATTGAATATGAAACGAATTCGAAATGAATTGAATATAAAATGATTTCGATTTGAATTGAATAGAAAGCAAATTTGAATTTGAATCGAATAGAAAACGAAATGAATTTGAATCGAATAGAAAACGAAATGAATTTGAATCGAATAGAAAACGAAATGAATTTGAATTGAATAGAACACCAATTTGAATTGAATTGAAAACGAATTCGAATTGAATTGATACCGAATTGAAATGAATTCAAATTGAATTGAATAGAAATGAATTTTAAAATGAATTTATAAGGAAAAATTCAATTTTGTTTTGAATTGAAATGGAAGTTGAAATTGTTTTGAAACGAATTCAAAACTATTTATAAAATTCGTTTTAAATAGAAATCGACGAAATATATATTATATATATTATATATATATAATATAATGGCCTGAATAGAACGCGCCGCGGCAGTTCGTGAATTTCGACCATTTATTTCAAACGGACATTACGGGAGATCCGACCGACGGATTCTCCTAAAACTAGAACCGTTGGGTTCGTATCGAAAAGAGCTTTCTCACGAATATTAGAAATTTGAAATCTAACGGTTGGATTTGGAGTTACGTCCAAATCAAATTTGAAAAAGGTCGCTGTAAGTGCAGTTCGATGGCCATTGTTGGAAATCGACCGTACGGGCCTTGATAAAATTATTAAAAATAGTAATAATTTGTGTAAAATCATAAGAAATGATTTGGGAAAATTTGGGATGAAAAACTCCATATTTGAAAAGATAAAAATAGATTTTTATCGAAATGAACTAGTTTTGAACTGAAATTAAAACCCATTTATTTTTAAATAAATAAATTGGATTTGAAATGGGTTTAAATAGAATTGATTCATGGGTTTATCATGAATAGTGTTTTAAATAACACTTGTTCTTTAACCCGACAATAAATAGAATGTGATTTGGGTTTACCGTGGACTGTGTTTTAAATGACACTAGTTCTTTAACCCAGTAAAAGGAGTTTTAATGAATCTGCAATTAGATTGAAATGTGAATTGATAATCTAAATTATCAAATTTAGAAAATAAGCGAGAATGGAGTATCACCAATTTTGCTCCAAAGCGATAGTTAAATCTTTAATTAGATTTTAACGTGAAATGGTAATTAATTTTACCGATAACACCGTGGTGTTAGATATGGAGTATTACCAGTTTTGCTTCATGGGATGAATAGGTTGGGATTGGGAAATAAAATAAATAATTACTTCGGTGTGGTTCGCTAATCTCGACTAGTTTAGAAAACCATAATTTGGTTTGAAACGACATCCAAAGGAAGATTAAAGGATAAATTTTAAAGAATTTATCTTAGATAAAATTAATGGGAACCTTTCCCTAAGAATGTGATTTCGTGAATAAAAGAATATTCTGAATTGGAATGAGGCGTATGTTGAGTTTGTGTAACATTTGTTTTTAATATACGCGGTTTGTTCGGAAAGGCCGGGTTTATACCCATTCTGAATAACCAATTCGACGATAAGTCGAAGTTGAAGACGGTAGTTGAAGACCGGAAGTCTTCACATCGTTTGGGTAATTACTGACGATCCTGATTGGGCTGTACACCCAAGAGGATGGAAATAGTTGGTGGTCGTCCAGACGTACTTGGAGATGGATGGATATGCGAGGAAAGTGCCTTCGGTTTCGTTCAGACCCAGAACGAACTTGTAAATGGATTGTGTGTCTGACATTGGATTTTATTCTGTGTTGATTGATTTCTATTAAATATATATCTGTTTGGCGGCGGAGAATTTATTCTCTTGCTTAACGCCCTTCTCTGAGACGTATGAGCTTAGAGGTTATATATCGATAGATATCAATCGCATGGCATGAATTGCCTGTGTGGTACGCTGAGTTGCATAGATCAAGGCTTCTGTTGAAAAGCAAAGTCTTGTGGTTGATGATCAAAGCACGGCCTCTGTGGCGTAGCTTTGAGTATAACGTGAATTCGCGAGCCTCACACCTCGGTATGAGTCAAAAACGGGATACAGACTGCAGGGAGAGCACGACGTTTCTTTCTAGCTTTGGTGGTGTCAGTGACTTACCAGCCCTGACATTTATATACTTTTCACCTTTGTGGTTGTTGGATGAGGCGCCTCGATTTTAGGTCAATAAGGACCGGGAAACGTGTGCTCAGGAATTGCCAATCCTCTAACGTAAGTGAGGACCGGCCCTGAAGCATCCAGGGGTTACCCAGAGTGTGTAGTCCCGAGGCATTTGCTAGAGTGTCTCGAAGCGGAGAGGAGCTTGCCCCTTGCCTCGACTCATGACGGAAATCCAATTTCCAATACGTGTATTGCGGTTTTAATTGTAGAGCCTAGTATGGCGACATGATAGATGGTACCCATGCCGCCTAGGATTGATATTTATGATTGAAATTGTTTTGACACTATACACTTATAATAGTATCAAATGATTTGTTTTTAAATGTACCAAGCATGTTTGACTATTATAAGGGAAAACCCTATCCTCCGGCTTGCGTTGCATTGTGTAATGGGACCTGGGTCTTATAATAGCTTCATTTTTCGAAAAAGCATTGCGCTGTTTATTCTATGCACTGGTATTCTTGGGAGGAAACCCGTTCCGTGTTATACGGCGTGGTCCCTTGAATTACTCTCTTTTAAAGTAAAGTTTTAAATAACTGTTTTAGTTCTCACACCAGTCACATGACTGACCTGGAGTTTATTGTTTTAACCTAAACTCTGGGTGCCCCTATTTTCCACACGGGCAGCTAGTAGTTTTGGTTTTGCAGATATATATTCACAGGATCCTGGTTTACAGCTGGAACGATATCCGGAAAGCTCCTTATCCGTATATCACCTTCAGTTGTGCTTTGTATTATTTTCCGCTGCTATGTAATTTATTGTAATCTCTGATATTTATCGAATGTAATTTATTCATTTGTACTCTGTATATTCTTGTATCTGATGGAATTGTTGTAATAGCAATGAAATGTTCTTCTGTTTGTGTTCTGATTTGTCCTGTTCTCAAACGATCAGGGGTTTCGAACGGTCTAGATCGGTTTAACGACTGATTCAGATCGAGCGAAATTCCAGGTCGTCACACAAGATGTACATGTTGAATCCTAGTGTATTTCCTGTAGAGGTACACTATCGAAAGGTGGTCCCATACCTTGTCATGGTTGGAAACCCATTCTCCAATAAGATCCTGCAGTTTTGATTGTATACTATGTATGGAGAGCATGAAATGCAAGCATTCTTCTAGAATATTATTTACTTGATTTAGACACTATTATAATATCAAAAAGTATTGATTTTAAAAATGTTTTGGGTTATCGCAAGGTAAAAACCGTTTGTATTTACGTTTGCATTTGGTCTTACGATTATCCTTTTCTTTCGAAAATAATTTGGACTTTAAAATTAAGTTGAATGATGCCTATAAACTTAGTGAGTTTTCTCACGCTTGTTCACCAGACTGATTCTGGCATTTGCAATGCTCGGATCAGACTGAGTTTTATAGGTTCAGGATATCGGATGCAGTGAAGTCTGGAGATGAGTTGGAGAAGTCTATACATATGGTTTATATTCTGTATTCCAATGTATGTTTTATATGAGGATATGTTGTTATAACTGTCCAGGTGTATTGATGTACTCTGATGATTGTAAGTATAATTTCAAGCTTTCAATAAAGATTTATTTCTATATTATATTTTATTCCGTTATGATGTGAGACTTTGTGTTCTATTGGTTAGTTGGTTCTTCTTCTTTTCTTCTATTCTAATATTTCTTTCTTATCTTTTCTCACCCTCTAGCTTCTTTCTGTTAACTATCTGGTGTTTTCGATACTTGAGTTTTGGCAAGTAATACGAGTTTTAAGTATTATTGTGTAAATGCGGGCGTCGAATTCTCCCAAAGGTCTTTATAGTGGTATTAGAGCAATGGTTTAGTAATACCCTTGACTCTGTGTAATAACTCGATAGGGATAGGATTAGTTTTACCCTAGATTGAGTTGAATGTATATATTTAAGAGAGCGTATTTGTAGATTTCATAAAAATGTTTTATATTATGTTATTTGATCGGTTAAAATTGAACAGGAAACTGACATGATATAGTTTTGTAAAGATGGTAAATGAAATAATTTTACCCAAATTATATTTTTATATAGTAAAGGAATAGTTTTATCAAATCACTGGGATATTGATAGATTTGAATAGAAATCAAATAGGATTGTTAATGGTTTAATATAACTAGAGGAGTATTTCACATAGAATTTGTTGATTAGACGTTTAATATGGGATTAAATAAACCAGAATTTGACTGAAGATAAGTTAAATAATGGACAGATTGGATTATATTAATTATGCATTGTTTGTTTGTTAAATAATAGATTGGTTGAATAAAAATTGATCAAAAGTTGAACAAATTAGAAACCGAAGAAATGAATTCTAATATAATAAATTTGAAATGAAACGAATGATTAATTTCGTATTTGTTATTGAATTGTAAATTGAGTTAAGTATTGATTGGAAAACGATAGAGCTGATAATTGTTTTTCCTGGTTATTAGAGTTTGCTTGCCCGACAAATAGGTAAACATTAAATTTACTGGTTAGGTGATTTACTTTAGGGTGCGTTTTTTACAGGTCCCTCTTAAGTTTCAAAATATAAAAAAAAACTACTGATAAAAAATATATAAAATACATCCCTATTTTTGAACTTTCGCTCAAAAAATTCCATATCTACCCTTACGCACTTAAAAAACTATCCAAAAACGAATGGTCATCATTTACTCAGTCAGTCATTCCTTTTATCTCACTGAAAACCCGAATACCACAATTCTACAAATCGTTCGATCACTACAACAACGATTTCGCATCATTTCATCAGATCGATCGCTTCTTTTATCTCGACCGAAACCCAAGTCTGACAATTCTTCAAAACCCCCGATCAATAAATCGCGTTTTAGATTCAAAAGTCGATGATTATCAGTTTAGTCAACATCTTCCTGTTTTGCTTGAAATTCAACATACTCATCATCAAATTACAGTAAATAGCGGAAAAAAAGGTATAAATCTGGTGGCTTTTTTTCGCATTCAACTATAGATACTGACTTCCGGTAATATGATTTTTATTCAGTAAATATTTATAATTGTAATCAAGTACGCATAAAAATTAAATGTTTGAATGCATTTATTCGTACTAGATGCACGCTGGAATTTTAGAATTATACAATTCAGCAAAATAACAATAATATCTGCATGTTTATATGCAAAAATACTAGATAAATCCATACATATATTCTATATTCTGTTTTTCTGCATGTTTGATATAAAGTTGCATACAGATATGCATATATTAAGAATAGATGTGTAATAACCCGAAATTCTGGGCCAGTTTGAAAATTTTATTTTGGCAATTTTAGTGAAGTTTGAACATTTAAAATAGATTATTTTAAATAATATCGAAGAGAAATTTATTTTGAATAGAATTCGATGTATATATTATACGCGTCGTCGTTAGAATATAAATAATTATATATAATTATAAATAGAACTGAAAATGGCGCGGTAGTTCGATAATTCAATTTCAAACTTCAATTGAATGTACCGGGTGCAAAACAATCCGGATTTTAGTGAAACAAAAAACATTAGGATCTAATAGAGAATATCTTTCCAACGAATCCGGATAATCAAAATTTCATAGCGGGGATCAAAAGATATGTCCAGTTGAAAATTCTGAATAGTCGCTATGGAATTCAGGCCCTTAAAAATAGACATTTTGCAAACGACCTCGGATTTCGACAAAACCACTTTTGTTGGATCCGCAGTGTCAAATTATTGCTAGGTTTCAAATTTCGTAATTTTTCGAATCAATATGTGAGCGTGGCAAAGGAAAACGCGTTTGACCAGTTTCAGTTGATTTTAATCGACTGGAAAATGGCCATTTTTCAAACGGTCTCGGAATTTGACGAAACTAGTTTTGTTAGGACCGTATCGTCAATACGAAGCTAGAAAATATTTTTCTAGAATTTTTAAAGTTCGTATGCGACCCCGGTAATTTGAAATGTACGTTTAAAATTCAATATAATGAGTTATATTTTAAATTTAACGAAAACTGATCGTAACAGCCGAGTTGGGTTACGCAGCATATCCCATTGTGTTCAGAATGGGGGTAATTAGCTAGGGGCGACACTTGTTGGGTTTAATTTGGGGTTGATATCAATACAAGGGTATTAGTGGAAATAAAAATAATAATTAAATAAATTATAAAAACCCTAAACATAGGTCAAACCTAGGTCAAATTTTCACTCGTGGTCAAATGACTTAAACCCGCGCCTCCACCCTTTAGAACGAACGGAAATTGTTCGAAGCTTCATGATCCAAATCCTTCAAATCCGCTCAACAATTTTAAAAATGCAACCAGGAAAATCAAAGGGCTTCCTCTGGTCTTTCAATTCATACCAGTTGGAGGGGTTCTCGAGAGGTGTGCTGCTCTGGATTCGCGCTCAAAGAGGCGCCGGAGCTTCTCGTTTTCAGGCCGTTGTAGGCCGTCGAGTTGGCCACAACTCCGGCCAGTGGTGAATCTCGCGGCGGCGATTCATGGGGGGCCTCCGATCCCCTTTCAAGCTGGCGATGGCGACAAAAATTCAAGCCCTAGGGCGTGGTAAATGAGTTTGACGGTTTCTTTTTGGCTCCAGGGTATACGAAGGAAGAAGGTGATTCACACTATTTAAATTTTAATTTTTTTTATATGTGATTCACACTATCTAAATTTCAGTTTTTTAAAAAAATATCTTTGTTTTAAAATATGAAAAATATATACTTTGCTTTGAAAAATATATACTTTGCTTTGAAAAATATACACTTTGCTTTGAAAAATATATGACATTGAAATAAAAATCTAATTTGAGTATATGGTTTTTTTTTATATATATAACTTTGTTTTTAAAATATGTTGTTTTAAAAATAGAAATAACTTTGTAAATATAAATAAGGTTTTTGAATATAAAATAGCTTTGAAAATATAAGAAGCAGAAATATAAAAATACAATTTTTATATTGAAATAAGCGTTGTAAAAATATTTGAAGGAGAAATAAAAATAGAATTTTTAATTATTGAAATGAAGCAGTAAAAATATAATTTTTATTTGAACAGCGTGAAAAGGACCGCACTGGAATTTCAAACAAATCCAGATGTTCAGAAATTCAGAAGCAAAGCACGGCGGAGTGGAACCCTCTGTGAGAACTTCTCACTTTAAATTTCTTTTTCTAGTTATATATATATATACTAGGATGCAGACGGTGTTTAGTAGCACCCGACACCCGTCATCCACAGACCATGGATGGCTTGTTTGTAAAATTGTTTGGTTGTGTAGTTGGTTAGATTACTTGGTTTGAATTGAATTGTTTGGTGAAATGAAATGGATTTGATTGATGTGTGAATGGCGTGGGCCTTCACTAGACCGGGGATAAGGCTAGGCCTCGTCCCATTTCTAGTATCGTGCCGTTATGCCGCCGAAATTTTCTAAAATATGTTAGAAAAATAAAAATATCATTTTTATTGTATAAATGAACTGAATAGAAATTCAAGTGTTGAAATAAATATTTTTGTCGTTAAAAATATAATTTTTAACGTGAAAGTGAATAAATAAATATTTATGAACAAATCGGCCGATTTGTTTATTTACACTGATTTGACTGATATTGATTGGGTTGATAAATTTTACACATCACCCAACTGCACAAACAAAAATATGTGTTTGTTGATTTGAAACCCCACACGCGTGTTGGGATGATATTTGGCGTACACTAATCCCAATTATTTAATTATTGTCGATCGATTGGTCGACAGACTGTGTAAGCGTCGATTATTTATATTGATGCTTATGCAGTTGTGTGGTGCACTTTGGATGATGGTTGATTGTTTATCAATGCTATTATATACATGTGTTGTATGGAATCCATATAATTAACGTTATATGGTGATTGATTGGGCCTCATTCCAATCGGGAAAATAATGAATATTATAAAAGAAAATTCATGTGTTGAATATAAAAATAATCATGTGTTGACAATGTCCAGGTGTTGAGTGAAATATTTTAAATAAAATAAATTACATCTTTATCATATTTACAATTAGAACCTACTTCACGGTGGAGTCTAATATTTTAAATCAAACGATAGATACCATAGTTTTATAAAATATTTTACATAACAAAAATAGTGATGTGTTGACAGTACTCATGTGTTGAGATTAGTCGTGTGTTGAAAGCAGTATAGATTCATGTGTTGAATGGGATAAATATTCATTTGTTGAATAGAATAAAGAAGTTGTGAAAAATATAAAGCCGTGTTGATTAGTTTTGCGCCATTTTGACGTGAACGATATTTATATCGATTTTATTCAAATTGAAATGAATATTATAGCAAATTCGAATTGAAAAGAAAACGAATTTGAATTGAATATAAAAGGACTTCGAATGGAATTGAATATAAAACAAATTCAAGTTGTATTGAAATCAAATCGATTTGAAATTGAATATAGTGTTGAAATGGTTTTAAAAACGAATTTAAAACGATTTATAAAATACATTTAAAAAAAAAGGAAATCGACGAAATATATATAATATATATATATATATATTATATATTTAATGGCCTGAAAAGAACGCGCCGCGCCGCGGCAGTTCGTGAATTTCGACCATTTATTTCAAACGGACATTGCGGGAGATCCGACCGTCGGATTCTCCTAAAACCGGAACCGTTGGGTTCGTATCGAAAAGAGCTTTCCAATGAATACTAGAAATTTGAAATCTAACGGTTGGATTTGGAATTATGTCCAAATCAATTTCAGAAAAGGTCGCTGTAAGTGCAGTTCGATGGCCGTTGATGGAAATCGACTGTACGGGCCTTGATAAAATTATTAAAAATATCGATAATTTGTGTAAAATTATAATATGTGAATTGGAAAGAATTGGGCTGGAAAATTCCACATTAGATGATAAAAATAGATTTTTATCGAAATGAACTAGTTTTGAACTAGAATTAAAATCAATTTATTTTTGAAATAAATAAATCGAATTTGAAAGTGATTTTAAAAATAATCAATATTCCCAATACGTGGATGGGACTGGAGTTGAATCGAAATTATCTTCGGAATATTTCGATGTTGGATTTCGTGACTATACAGATATTGTTATGGGAATTTGAAAGATATATTTTATATCGTTATTTCCAATACGATATTTGTTGGTTTCAGAATTTGATATTGAATATAAGCCGGTATATTTTCTATTTAGAGCCTTGTATTTAATATCAAATGTGATTTGGGTTTGTCGTGAATGGTGTCTTCATTAACACTGTTCTTAAGCCCAATAGGGAAAAAGATTAAATCTTTCTATTTAGATTTAATGAAGTGTATCAATTAAATAATATTTAATTGAATTTGAATTTGAATTGGTTTTTAGGTTTATTGTGAGCGGTGTTTTGAACAACACCTGTTCTTTAACCCAATTAACAATAGAATGTGATTTGGGTTTATCGTGAATCGTGTTTTAGATGACATTGGTTCTTTAACCCAGTTAAAGACATAATATTGATTTTTGAGAGGATTAAAACTAAGTGGAGTTTTAATGAATCTTTAATTAGATTAAAAAGTGAATTGATAATTTAAATTATCAAATCTGAAAGGTGATCGAGAATGGAGTACCACCAGTTTTGCTCCAAAGCGATAGTTAAATCTTTAATTAGATTTGAACGTGAAATGGTAATTAATTTTACCGATAACAACGTGGTGTTAGATGTGGAGTGTTGCCAGTTTTCTCCATGGGATATATAGGTTGGGATTGGGAAATAAAATAAATAATTACTTCGGTGTGGTTCGTTAATCCCGACTAGTTTGAAATGATATCCAAAGGAAGATTATAGGATAAATTTGGAAGAATTTATCTTGGATAAAATTAATGGGAACCTTTCCCTAAGAATGTGATTTTGTGAATAAAAGAATATTCTGAATTGGAATGAGGCGTTTGTTGTGTTTGTGTAACATTCGTTTATTATATACGTGGGTTATTCAGAAAGGCCGGGTTTATACCCATTCTGAATAATCGATTCGACGAGATGTCAAAGATGAAGACGGTGGTTGAAGACCGGAAGTCTTCACATCGTTTGGGTGATTACTGATGATCTTGATTGGGCTGTACACCCAGGATGAGGGAATCAGTTGGTGATCGTCCAGACGTACTTGGAGATGGATGGATATGCGAGGAAAGTGCCTCCGGTTTCGTTCAGACCCAGAATGAACTTGTAAATGGATTGTGTGTCTGACATTGGATTTTATTCTGTGTTGATTGATCTCTATTAAATATACATCTGTTTGGCGGCGGAGAATTTGTTCTCTTGCTTAACGCCCTTCTCTGAGACGTACGAGCTCAGAGGTTGTATATCGATGGACATCAGTCGCATGGAGTGAATTGCCAATGTGGCACGCGTAAGTGGCAAATGATCAAGGCTTCTGTTGAAAAGCTAAGTCTTGTGGTTGATGATCAAAGCACGGCCTGTGTGGCGTAGCTTTGTGTATAACGTGAATTCGCGAGCCTCACACCTCGGTATGAGTCAAAAACGGGATACGGACCCAAGGAGTGCACGACGTTTCTTTCTAGCTAGGGTGGTGTCAGTGACCTACCAGCCCTGACATTTATATACTTTTCACCTGTGTGGTTGTTGGATATGAGGCGCCTCGGATATAGGTCTGTAAGGACTAGGAAACGTGTGTTCAGGAATAATTAATCCTCAAAAGTAAGAGAGGACCGGCCTTGGAGGATCCAGGGGATTGCTGTGTGCGGTCCCGAGGCATTTGCTAGAGTGTCTCGAATGGGGAGAGGAGCTTGCCCCTTGCCTCGACTCATGATGGAATCCAATTTCCAATACGTGTATTGCGGTTTTAATTGTAGAACTAGTATGGCGACATGATAGATGGTACCCATGCCGCCTATGATTGATATTTAAGATTTGAAATTGTTTTGACACTATACACCTATAATAGTATCAAATAATGTGATTTAAACGTATCAAGCATGCTTTGGCTGTTATAAGGGAAAACCCTATCCTCCGGCTTGCGTTGCATTGTGTGATGGGACCTGGGTCTTATAACAGCTTCATTTTTCTTTATTTAGCATTGCGCTGTTTGTTCTATGCACTGGTATTCTTGGGAGGAAACCCGTTCCGTGTTAAACGGCGTGGTCCCTTGATTTACCTAACTTTAAAACCAATATTAATAACTGTTTTAGTTCTCACACCAGTCACATGACTGACCTGGAGTTTATTGTTTTAACCTAAACTCTGGGTGCACCTATTTTCCACACGGGCAGCTAGTAGTTTTGGTTTTGCAGATTTATATTCACAGGGTCCTGATTTACAGCTGGAACGATGCTCGAAAAGCTCTGTATCCGTGTATCACTTCTAGTTGTGTTTTGTATATTTTTCCGCTGCTATGTAATTTATCGTAATCTCTGATATTTGTCGAATGTAATTTATTCACTTATACTCTGTACATTCTTGTATCTGATGGAATTGTTGTAATAACAATGAAATGTTCTCCTGTATGCGTTCTATTTTGTCCTGTTCTTAAAGTATTCGTGCTTTCCTTCGCGGGGAAGTTACGGTTTCTCTCAAGATGCATATTTGTAGGTAAATTTTTAACATAAAAGCTAAATACAGATATTTAAAATATATACATATTTGTATGCATATATGTAGAATATATGCACGCTTATACTCAAATTTTCTGACAACATGCAAAACCAAATGTTCTAACAATAGGTGCATACATTTATGCTCATTTTGACAATATATGCATATTTTAACAATAGTTGCATGATTCTGTTGATGAAGTAATAATTGTTACAGTTATCTTCATTCAATTGTGAATACTGCTATGCATTTCTTCATAATTATTCCACACTTTTATGCAGATATTTTAAATAGTTTCTTAACAAAGCTATTATCCAACTGACAATTGGTGGTGCTTTATAAATTTTTGCAGTGTCGAGTATGCAATGTTTGTAATGAACATGAAGAATCAAGGAAGTGAGGAACAAGAATTGGACAAGAAAGATGAACTGTACAACGCTTAGGATGTTGATTTACAAACTGCGGTGCTTGCATACAAAATTATGAACTGCAAACCACAAAGATGGACTACAAGTCAACACCTGACACAGAACTGGTTGCTGTTGAATGCAAACAACGTGAAATAAAACTGGAAAATTTGATATTTAGAATTTTTTTTGTGAATATTTGTACTTATTTTTCAAACTACAGTCTGTTGATTATTATTTACAAAAATGAATTTCAGGGGAATATTACGTAGTGTTTGAAGTTATGTTGGTTATATATGATAACCGGGAATTTTTGCTTAATGTTATGCAGATATTCAATATATTAGCATCGTTGTATGCAAAATATTATGAAAATTTGCAAATTTGAATTGCAGACGTAAAATAATAGCATACTTATATGAAATTATTATTATTAGTTGCATACGAATATGCAAAACAATACAAATACTAATTGTGTGCATATAATTTCCCGAGTTGCATACATTTATGAATTTATGTGGAATAATTGCATACATTACTACATAAACTTGCACAAGTAGTCAAGGAGAAACGACTGCCAAAATTATCTTTAATACTAATTACACGAGCAGAAGTTCAAAACATGTACAGAGCAAAATGCAACATTATAACTGATGCATAGTAAGATGTAATAGGTAAACGAATGTTCAAGTATTTTGCATATATTTATTCAAATATAACAAATATTAGCATACATTTCAGCTTAAAAAAATGTCAATCTAAAACAAATTCACAATAACAAACTGAACAGATTTTATTACATCACATAAATGTTTACAACAAATGGTAAACGTAAACACTAAAACCAAGTGTCTTAAAAAAAAATAACAAAGCATATCTAGTGACCTTTCGAAGAACAAGTTCTTTTGTTAGTACCCAGCTTATTGCACACACCACATCTAGAAGGCTTTATAAAATCATATGCAGATTTTAATCTTTTGGAATAAGATGTACGACCAGGCATTCGTCTGCCTTTTGAAGGAGCGTTGTTATACGAAAAAATCAATATTAATAAGCCTAATGTGCAGTAATCAAATTGCATAAACAACTTCAGATTAATATAAATATATGTGTACAATTCAGCAAAAATAACAACAAAATCTGCATATTTATATGCAAGTATTCTAGATATATGCATACAAATATACAGATATTGTATATTATATTTTTCTGCATGTTTGACAAAAATTTGCATACAGATATTCATATATTAAGAATAGATGCATATTTGTAGGAAATTTTTAAAGATACATGCTGAAAACAGATAATTAAAACTAATGCGTATTAAAATGTAACAAAAAATACAGCATATAAGAAAAGGAGTGATGCATAGTAAGAATTTGTACATCACAAGTCCCTGTAATTGTAAATTGCAAATACAATATACATTCATTCGAATATAACAAATATTTGCATACATTTTAGCTTTAAAAAATGGCAATCACAAACAAATTTACAACAAAATACTGAATTGATTTTGTTACGTGACATAAATTTTACAACCAATGGTAAAAGTAAAGAGCTTCAGATTACATAATAACAATAATCAAATTACATAAACAACTTCAGATTAATATAAATACATGCAGACAATTCAGCAAAATAACAATAATATCTGCGTGTTTATACGCTAGTATACTGCATATCTGCAAGCAAATATGCATATTTTTTAGGTGATTCTTTTTTCCTGCATGTCTGATAAAAATTTGCATAAAGATATGCATATATTGTGAAAAGATGCATATTTGTAAGCAACATTTTAAAAGAAATGATGAAACCAGAGATTTAAAATATATGCATAGTTGTATGCATATATGTAATATATGTGCATACTTATACTCAACTTTTCTTATAACATGCAAACCCAAGTGTTCTTACAATAGTTGGATCTATGAAGAATTTTCCAAGAAACGTGAATTTTATATGTACAGAATAGTTTCATCAACATAAATCGATTGCAAAATTGAAATAAATATGCAAAATTTAAAAATAAATAAACAGTATAAATTACCTTGATAAGGACGGATCTATTTCGTAAATAAAAGCTCGATCAAAAAAAATCTCTAGAAAAATTACCGATTAGACTGAATTTTATATCGCAAGAATCCGAAGTTGAGAAATTTAGAAACTTGTTGTCGCCGCCATTAACATGGAAGAAATAAATAAACCACTAAACTAAAAATGAAAGAAAAAATAATCACCTGACAAAAATATTGATCAATGAAGCTGCCGCCGCCATGGATGTGAAAATTATGTTTCTGGAAAAAATAAAACCCTGATACGTAATCTATAATCGTTAATTACATCGTGAATTTGAATGAGGGCATTTCCATGAAAATAAAAGCCGTGTTTTAAAAATAGGGATGAAATTTATCAAACCCATAAGGGGAGGATGTGAGCCTAATTAACTTTAGTTTTAAGGATGTGAGGCTAATTTTCACTTTATTTTATACCCCTGAATTGGGTAGCCGCTTGGTTTTTGTTTTCTTTTGGTTGATGTGAGGCCTATAGTGGCATTTGTAGTTGTATCGATCGAACCATGTAGAGAAGATGCTGACGAATTTTTCATAAAATTTTAAAGCTTAGAATATTTTTGATAATAATTTTAAATAATTATCTTTGAAAGTAATTGGGATTGGAGCATTCTTCTTACTTAGTAATTCTGGGGACGAAGTTCTTTTAAGGCGGAAGGAATGTAACGTCCCGTATTTTTAGTGGTAAGATATTTAATATATTTTATTATATTGAATATTAGATTGGTATTTTAAATGGATTTATAATATATAATTCATTTATTAAAACGATATTTGAACGTATAATTTATATTTAATTTAAAACGAGCACGTAACGTTGTGGTAGTTCGTAATATTGAGTTTCGAACTTCACTCAAATGTATAGAATCCTTTTTAAGTCGAATTTCTTCGAAACAACAATCATCCGAAACTATTTGATTATAATTTTCTAATCAAAATGAAAAATTGAGATTTCGTCTTATAAATTGTAAGTTATGTCGAAAACAAATTTTAAAATAGTCGTTATGGATTCGTTTATAAACGATAATGTTTATTCAATAATTAAAAGGGAATTTTCATATAATATAAATGTCATTTGACTCGAAAACGTTAACGTATTGAGTTATAATTCCATATTGGTTGAAGCTGAAGTGATATATGTACCATTTGGATATATATGACAACAATAATTTATTTATTATTAAATTGAATTTTTGGAATTTAGTTATATGTCAATATTATTAAAGCCTTCGAAATAGCCATTTTCCAAATGACCTCTGTTTCTGATGAAATGAATTTTATTGGAACACGTATGACTAGTTATTGCCTAATTTTCAGTTTGGAGCCAATTTGTTTTGTGAGCGTGTTCAATTTAAATGTGAACCTACAAATATATTGGCATTAAAATAACATCATTGTGCGAACGAAGTTCAATTTCAATGAAATTAATTTCATTTGAACTGGAATGTCAAGACATAGCAATGAGTTTATTTTCATTAAATTTGGAGTTGGCATTTTGTAGTACGTATATCTAAAGGTAGCGAAGTAGCAGTATGAATTTATCAACCGTACACAAAACAAATAATATGTACATATATCTTAACGCCTAAGTAACTAAATAAAAAAGACAACATCCAACCTATGCCTAATATTACTTAACTTACCCCAAGTAAGTGTTGTAACCTCCCATCGAAATGAAAACATAGCGATAAGTCTAAGCTACCGTATATTCTTTCAACATGGCTATGGTAATATTCCTCATACCCAAAACAATAGATACCACCTACCATCCAATACTGAAAATCTTACACTATTTTTTCAAAGTTCCTACTGATCTATATATTTCTTCCACCCTAAAACAAATGTGCCCTATCATCTATACTGGAAACCCAAAACGCCTATCCTATATTTTTTTCAATGTATCTTCACCTCAAAATAGCTATCATCCTACTGATTACTGCAAAACTGCATACCCAGATTATACCATTTCTATAATCCTAATATCATCTCAGGGCATGGCTACCGAATCAAGGAAAGATGTGATATTTATCTTCTTTATGTGTATATATACGCCTCGCGTGATCTCATTTTTATTTCCAAAAAACCATTAAAACTACAATGACATATTCTACCGCAAGTATACAAAATAAAAACAATTTAAAAGAAAACCTATAAATCAAAATGTATGTATAAGAGATCACATACAGTCCTAGCCCAACCTTGTGCAAACTGGAAGGCTTCCACCTTGTTTTCGGTTGGACTTTTTTTTTGCAGCAGCAATGTTGAGTTTGGTAAAAATAGGAGAATGGTGTTTTTGTTCATGGTGTGAGTATTTGTTTCGAGTTTATGCGTAGAAGAGGAGTTTGTGTGCAATTTTTCATGAAAAATGGTGGTTTTTGTGATCGTAGCATTTCTGTAGGTGGTGGGAGGATCATCATTGTCACGATTCCATGGAGTGGAGGAAGGGGTGCACTGTGAGGTAAGCGGTGACAAGCTGGAAGAGAAAGGTAGATGGGTGGTTTTCATATCGGAATTTATGAGGAAACAAGGTTATGGAGGTCGACTTTCTCTCGCAAGAGTGGAGCAACAGATGAGATATTTCGATAGGGAAGAAGCTTTTTACATGGTGAAGAGAAAAATATGGCGGGTGGGCTGCTGAGAAATATATGAGCTTCGGGCCTTCATATAAAAAAAAGAGAAACATGATACGTGAAATTGAAGGGGGCTAGGCCTGCTAGATTTGGTATAACAAAAGAAATTAAATCTGCAGATGTGTAGTAAAGGAAAGATGGTTTGCTTGCGAGGTGATGTGATAAGTAACAAACGGGGCAATCAAATCAGGCCAGTTAACTGTTTAATACAAGCAATTTCTTATACTGAGTTAAATTAGGATTATAGTTAAGGAAATCAGTTAATGAATATATTAATTAATAGTAACTTAAATTGTCAATAAGTATTCTAATATTAACAAAATTTGACGAATCAAGTTGCGTTACGATCGTGGTGATAGGATCTACATTATGAAACCAATTTGGACAGAAATGGAGACAACAAGAATTTACAATTAAATTATACGATTGTTTAATTTTGTTATAACCGAACCGCTTCTGTGTTAAATGAGAATCAAGCTGAGTTTAACTCACTCAATAGTCTGACTTAAATTTTATATAAGTCGGGTTTAATATTATGTGCTATGTTTGCTAATTGTTAGATGATTTGAAGATTGTTTGAATATATGCTGAATATTTTTATACAACTGATTTAAATTATACGTTGGTTTAATTTAACCACAATCATTATTTTTAACGATTATTTCCAAATGAGGTAACTTACCTCATTGGTTACGTTTATAATAACATAAATGTATTAAATTGAATTGGGTGTTTGATATTATTATTAGTTGACCGTTATCTGTTGAATTGATTATTTATGTTATTATAACAGGTAATATATTATCGTATTGAATGGATTGTTTTAACGTATTTGGAAGCAGGGAAAAACAGGTTGGACGGATCCAACCGAATTCATCAATTTGTTGTATATTTTCATATTACAATTATATGAAGTGTTTAACAAGATTGATTGGATGATTTATTGTTGAATCTAATTTGGTTTGTTATTAGCCAATAAGCAGTATTGGTTGAGTAGTTGACAGCAGATGGCCTAGAAATCCATTGTTTTATAAATATTGATTTATCATTAGGTGAATCAACAGAAATGGAGTTATAAAATTTATTTTATAACTGAAGATAATTTTGAAACCTATTACTTTGTATTAAATTTTATAAAAAAGAGATTAATATTTATTATTTATTATTTAAGTTTATAAGGAATTATTAAATGGTTTTATGAAGTTGATTCTTATGTTAATAAGATTTAAAAGAAAGCGAGCAGAAATTTACCTAACGATAAATAACTGGAATTAATTGTTTATGGAAATAATTAAATTCGGATTATACTGGAAACTGATTATTTTTATTTAATAATAATCAAAGTAAATGGGATGAATTAAATTAATTATATTATTGATTAATTTAAATGAAAGTACCAATTAAAATGGATTAATGAATTAGCTATGTTAAGTTGAATAAGTCAACTATTTAAATAGTAATTGAAAAATAAATTTGTTATTAATGAATTCAATGGAAGTTTATGAAGTATTAAAACCCTGTTATTTGTCAAATGAGTTTTTAGCAAATTTGTATTAACAATAATATATATGTTTGTTTAAATTGAATTCTCTTTAATTGGATTTACAAAATCTAAAATTTGACGAAGATATTTAAACCAAGTTTATTTGAAAGTATCATAAACAATTGCAATTATTGAAACGAGTAATTAAAGTTGTAAAATTTGGAATGATTTCTGAAATGAATGAAAGGTTAGAAGTATAAGATGTGAAATGGAAATAGAAACCTAAGTAAATTGAAGATGGTTGGGCGAATTAAGACAAGGAGTCAACCTAAAATCGTGTATTTTAAACGAGAGATGGAGTTTTATTAAGATATAACCAAAATTGGTTTGAAGGAAGTTTTAATAAAGTTTTTATATAGTATTTGATTTATATTGGAATCAAGGCTTATTTTTAATGTTTTAAAAAGATATACTAGGTACGATAAGGAATATGATGTGGGTTGTAAAGAAATAGGAACCTGCTGTACGTTGGTTGAGTTAAGTAACTTTCGAGGTGCCAATCTGATGTTGGTTTCGGCCTTCGCGGTTGTATACTTAGAGATTTATTCACTCACCAATTTACATTGAGGATCTAATAGAGTAGAAGTGAAGTGATAATCTAATATTTTTATATTAAATAAAAAAAGAGGAACGTTTTTCCTAATTTGAATATACTGAAGTTTTAAATTAACCATTTGTTAATTATTAATGAGGCCAAGTGATGCTGAATACTAAACCGGTTAATTTATTTTATTTTTATAGATGAATGGTTGTTTATTTGATAGTTAAATAACCGACTATCAAATCTGGCCAATTATCGATTTTTGGTACGAAAAGACTGGGATGAATTTATATTCTAAAATCATTTCGACCAGCAAATACCTAAACATGAAAGATATCATATGATGATTGAGATGGAGCATTTGAAGAACATAGATCTTCATAAAATGAGAGGTCTACTTAAAATCTCTGGTTGGGCCCTAGATGTAACAACCCAAATTTTAATAACATGTTGAAACTAGAAATTAGGGTATAAATAAATTTTAAAGTGAGAATCATGGAAAAGGGGTTGCGTCGTTGCGTTCGTCTTAGAATTCTACATGAAATAGAGTCTGAGTTTTCGAAAATCAGAGTCCGGATGAAGAAGTTATGGCCTGTGGAAGATTCAACAAATTTTAGGCAGCAGAGGACCAGGCAGGTCGACCTGGGGGTCGACCTAGGGGCCAGGTCGACCACTCCACCTGGGGGTCGACCTAGGGGCCAGGTCGACCACGTGGTCGACCTACCCCCCAGGTCAACCATGTGGTCGACCTTCCCCCCCCCTACAGGTCGACCCGGTCAGCCTGTTTCGAACCAGAACTCATTTTTGAAGCCTGGGACGTGTTTTGATGGTCCGGATTGATTCTAGGGTTAATCTAAGGGCCTAAACTAGTTGCTACCCCTATAAATACACCCTTAGACCTAACCTAATTCATATCAAATCATTCTTACACCATTATACTGCTAAAATACCTCTTGAACCATGGCCGCCGTCTCCAAATCAAAGTACAAACATTCAAAATCAAATCAATTCAAAGAACAAGGCTTCTACAATGATTCAAGACAATAAATCAACAACGCCCGACATTTTTACAACAAATTCAGTTCTTAATTCATTTGCCATGCTCTATAAGTTCTAGTTGTTTTTAGATTTAAACATTTTAATTACAATATGGCCATGGAATAAAGTGGAATTGGATTTAAGTATGTTTATTGATTCAGATCTATTTCTGTTGCTTCTTGAATCTTGAGTTTTGGGACTTTCCAATGTTCGTTCTCATGTCAAGCTTATGATCTATTCAGCCTGTTGTAAATCAGTTTTTCTTGATTCATATTGATATTATTATCAAGATCTATCTTTTATGCCAGAGATGATGTTTTTATGCCAGTTTTCTCTCTATGCTGATTGTTATACAAATTCTACCTTCCCCTATTTATTTTCTTTCGATGAACCTAGGTCAATTTCGGACCTAGGCCTAAACCGCGATTTGCGTACGATTGAATACGGGGAAATATGGGAATGTTGTCTATATTGGATACATATGTTTGGTAAAATTGATGGAATAACATGAAATTGGAAATTTGGGGTATTGTCAATATAATTGAAATTGCAAGTTTGGCCATTGGCATAATTAAATTGGCATGAAGTGGGCATAATGAATTAGCATGTAAATCAAATCACGAGTTCGGGACTATGTAAATTAAATCAAAAGATTAGGTTTATGATTGGGCATAAGTAGAATTGGGACTTTGAACGTAAAAGCAATTGTAAACTTGATAATTGGCATAAATATGAATTTGGGTAACTGGCGTGCATTGAAATAAAAAGGATTATAGTTTGGGATAACTACATCATGAAACTTGATATATGTCATCTTGGCTAGAACTTGATATGGGTAAAATGGCATAAACCTGGCATACATGTAAATTGGCAAGAATTGGACGTATGTAAACTGACTAGAATTGGGTATATATATATATATATATATAAGTTGGCATGTAATTTTGGAACTTCGGCATATGTTTATTAATATGTAAAGCTGGGAATTTGAAACATGAAAATGACTGTGTATTAGATAATTGACTTGAATACGAACATGAACATTTCTATATGTTAAACACATGAACTGATATTGGGG
Source organism: Allium sativum (assembly GCA_030737875.1). Taxonomy (NCBI): domain Eukaryota; kingdom Viridiplantae; phylum Streptophyta; class Magnoliopsida; order Asparagales; family Amaryllidaceae; genus Allium; species Allium sativum. The sequence continues at coordinate 544,595,325 of CM060918.1, forward strand.
TTTTGGGGGGAATAAGACCATTAATGAACCTTTGACATGAGGTTAGACTCAGTTTGTGGTGTAAATCTGCCCGGAACAGCCCGGCAAATCCAGTAGCCACAAAGTGTCAGTCTAATGTGAGAGGTCAAAGGTTGAATTGTAGGCATAACGATTTATGACACGAGGTTAGACTCAGTTTGTGGTGTAAATCTTCCCGGAACCGCCCGGCAAATCCAGTAGCCACAAAGTGTCAGTCTAATGTGAGAGGTCAAAGGTCGAATTGTAGGCGTAACGATTTATGACACGAGGTTAGATTCAGTTTGTGGTGTAAATCTGCCCGGAACCGCCCGGCAAATCTAGTGGCCACAAAGTGCACGGTCTAATGTGAGAGGTCATGATTCGTTCATCATAATGAACGAATTAAGGAATATTAACCATAATAGGATGTGGGTATGGTTGGAGGGTTAGGTGGGATGACATGGAAATTTGACATGTAAATGTGGACCTAACCAGTATGAGTTACGAACATGTAAAATTTATCAATGTGGGCTTAACCAACATAACTGTTAATCAGACCAATGGGTGGGTTAATTACTATGACTAGACTAATGACACATAACCAATATGATATGAATGGGTAGGTTAAGTAATATGACTAGACTAATGACACTTAACCAATATAACATGACACGTGACATGGTTAAGTCAACTTGAACATATAGATAATACTTAACCAACTTAGCATGATACGTGGGCGTGTTAAGCCATGAATTACTTTAAATACTTAACCAATGCAATCTGACGAATGGGAAGGTTAAATTAAATGGGTTGTTTTAACTTGAATGGGTTGATAACACCCAACCAATATAACCTGATGTGTGGTAGGGTTAAGTAAATACACAAGGGTAATACTTAACCATTATAAAATGGCTTGTGGATGAGGTTGAGTTAACATACACTTAACCAATCTAACGTGAGGTGTGGTAAGGGTTAAGTTAACACAGGGGAGAACGCTTAACCGATATAACAAGACATGCGGTAGGGTTGAGTAACACAAGAGAGAACACTTAACCACAGTATCATGATGGGGGGTGGGGTTAAGTTAAATAGATAACACTTAACCAACCTGTGGGGTATACGAATAGAACCTAGGAAAACCCTAGTAGTGGGACTCGTTTCAGCGGTAACCCACATTAGGTATCAACGGTACCCTGAGCTAGGCAGGTTGGGGCACGATTACTGGGCTGATTGTAAGCGGTCAAAACGACGGCAGGGGATGCAGCGATGCAGGTTCCGATGGATTACGGGCGTGCACGTATTCCGAAGTGGAAAATTTAGCCACTGGGCATCAGTAGATATAAAGTTGTGCATCAAAAATGGTGTTGGGGTTGCCATCCTAGGGATTGATACATCCTAGGGTGGGACCAACATAGGTTTCTACGAGTAGGGGGCCGCAAGAACTAGGTCGAGTAGGAGCCGATCGATTAGGGTAGTAAGGATACATTTAACACATTTATGGCAATTGGGCTGGTTGAGGTGAAAATCCTCATATTAGATGTAGTCCTGAAGGCTACCATAACTACGGGGTTGGGATAACTTTAGTATATAACACATATGAAACATTGTAAGTAAGGACCCATCAATTAAGATAGGTGCGGTGGGGACATGAAACTGTCAATATGAGGTGGGACCCTCATCGTGGGATATGTACCTATAAAACTATCATGTGGGTTATGCATGTGGGTTATAGGGGATCACTTATCTTGTAATTAAAACTTAGTAAACTAATTGAAACGCTAGTTAGGTGGTGCAGAGAATATCGGAAATCAAGGAAAATAGTGAAATGGTGAAGCTTAGAAACATGCGATGTTATACTTAATAGAAACCTTGCAATGTGATACTTGGTAGGAACCTTGTGATGATACTCTTGAAAGGAAGCATGCGATGTTATACTTGATTCATCATGCCTGTAGCTTACCTTGTCATCATGCTTATGTTTACTTTTAGTTTATTCATGCCATATTATCTTCACCTGTTTTTATGCTGAAATCCACTAGGACTTACTCAGTCTTTATGACTGACCCGGTTTGTTTCGCCTCTTTTTCTTCCATTCCCCCCCGGTTCACAGGGTGGAAATACAGCTTAGTTCGGTTCTTACCAAGCTCCAAGGATCTTTCATGTGCTGCTTGGATATCTTTTGGCTATGGCTTGCTTTTCTTTATTGGGTAATACTACAATTTATTATTTTCATGCTTCTTTGTTTTTGAGCAAGACAGATATTTTAGCTATGTAATTGGGTATTTGAAAGTTGATGGGCTTTTATTGTAAACAATTATATATAATAAATGATTTGAAGTACTTCTACTTTACCTTCCGCTATTTTATATATGTCTGTCTTGTAATATTTATGTTCCAGTACCTATAATGCTCCATTGAAGTTAAGGCATTCCCTTTGTGAGTGACCTTAACGGATGTGGGGTGTTACATTTGGTATCAGAGCAGAAGGTTACCAGACTGAGCAAAAGCTTTTAAAAACCTTCTGAAATTATTTTCAAAATGTTGACAAAGAAGCATTTTCTAAGAAAAGTCTTGTTTTATTTGAAAGGCATATTCTCCAAAGCCATATGCACTATCTTTTGATTCTCTCCTTTAGTTTCTTCTCTCTTTCTTTTTCACCATAGTTTTGTAGGTGTACGACACATGTAGGAGGGCAAAGAAGTGCCCAACTTCCATCTGTAGCCGCAATAGTTCCATCTACGTCTAATCTTATTTCAAGCTTTGTAGGGTTGCCATGCGATGGAGGTAGCTTTCGAGAAACTTGTCAAAAGGCTATACAAGGATAGAAAGAACGAGGATAAAGAACACAAGCCTAAGGATGAGAAACTTGTTGATATGGCTTAATCCACGAAGGAGGAAAAGGTGAAAGGAAAGAGGCCAAAGTGAAAGAATAATAAAACCCACGACAAGAGAGAGTATCTTTAGTATGGTAAAAAGGGACATGTAGTTAAGTATTAGAGGACAAGGACCAGGGCAAAGGACAAGATCATCGAGAGGGAAATTGTATGCTCTCACTACTAGCATACCTAAGAAGAGGTGGTAACATTTCTGTTAGAAGTTTAGCTTTTATTTTCTATCATACCATGGGAACTTTGTTTTTGTACATCGCATCATTTTTAATTCTACTTCGATAGTTGAGTCTCTGCACCTTAGTACTAGCGTAATAGAGGGTCCCATTTTTTGTCTCAAATCCTGTTGGGGAATTGGCTCATTTATTCATGACTTGTTTGGATTTGAGAATGTCTATGCTAAGTGTTGAGTTTAGAAGTAATGCTTATGTTTTTGTGCTATGGGTTGTTTCTAGGGATGGAGTGGCTATCCAGAAATGATACCATTCTCGAGTATGAAAAGAGGGTAGTTAAACTCTTGACTTGCCTCGGTAATATCCTCAAAGTCTAGTGTAACCCTTAGGGTTCTGCCATGCTTAGTTACCTAGAATCTCTTGATACATTTATCAATCCGCTCGAGTAGTGTTCGCCACTAAGGCGGATGGTTCATTTCTCTTATGCATGAGTTATAGAAAATCACCTTAGTAAGTACACTTGGCAACATGGTTGGCATTTGTTTATTTTCAAGAGATAAATCATTTATGTGGAATACCTTCTAGTAAGTGAATGAGATCCAAGATTCACTAGTGAATTTTGGAGAGCTTGCATGAAACCATGAGTTCGCATTTATGTTTAAGCTGAGTATACTAGAAAAAGAATAAGTGAAAGTGGAACGAGAGGCGATAGTGAAATGAGTTCCAACTCATATTTTGGAAATAGGAATTAAGAAGCTACGAAATTGTGAAGTTAAAGACGGTCAAAGCACAATGGTGTTAAGCTCAAGGAAATGCGACTTAGAAGATTGAAGACTAGACACGTGCATCATATCTCTTTTTAAGAGTATATCCTCGATCCCTCTTTTCCTGTAGAGCTTACTTGTATGTTATCTTTTAAGTATAACCTCTCGGTCCTATTCTCAATCCTATTTCTGTTGCAAAACCCCATAGAGATCACCTGTTAGTAATACATGTTGGGGCTTGAGGGTATCCGTTGTGTTGATTAATTCTTTGGGCGTCAGCCTGTGGTTGATTTCGGTCTTTGGGCTGGTGCTTAGGGAGTTCTTCTCCTAATCAATATATATGTGACATAGATTTCCAGTTTTGACACTACCTAATGGGCACAAAGTTTTTACTTGCTTCTATCGTTCGACTATATCTTTAGGTAGGAACAATTGGGTGTAAACATGTGTTTGAGACATGTTATGATTGATGGTTGCAATTGGTTGCAAGCGGTTGCTAGTGGTTGCTCGTGGATGCATATACACGCACATTAGACACTAGATCGGCTCTGTCACCTTTCATATTGCATATGCATGAGTGTTTATACTTGTTTATGGATTAATTTGAATATTTTATCATGTGGATGTTGCATATGGATGGATGTTTGTGCACACATATAGTGTTAGTGTGACTAGGACTATTTGCATACATGTTGGACTCATGGCACTAAACATATTTTGCATTAAGAAGATCAGTCAGGCCTGATCATTTGCATTAGATAAGGAACATATACACACACTTTCTGCATATGTTCATACAGCATTAGAAATCTCTTAAGGACAATAGATGCCTGTGATTGATGACTGAGTAGATGGATTATTGGATGGTAGGACACATTCTTCTTAACTTGAAGATTTCGGGGACGAAATCCTTTAAGGAGGGGTGAATGTAACTACCCGAATTTTAATAACATGTTGAAACTAGAAATCAGGGTATAATTAAATTTTAAATTGAGAATCATGGGAAATGGGTTGCGCCATTGCGTTCGTATCGGAATTCTACATGAAATAGAGTCCGAGTTTTCAAAAATCGGAGTCTGGATGAAGAAGTTATGGCCTATGGAAGATTCAGCAAATTTTAGGCAGCAGAGGATCAGGCGGGTCGACCTAGGGGTCGACCTAGGGGCCAGGTCGACCGTGCGATCAACCTTAGGGTCGACCTACCCCCTAGGTCGACTAGGTGGTCAACCTTCCCCCCCTTACAGGTCGACCTGGTCGACCTGTTTTCACCCAGAACTCATTTTTGAAGCCTGAGACGTGTTTTGATGGTCCGAATTGATTCTAGGGTTAATCTAAGGGCCTAAACTAGTTGGTACCCCTATAAATACACACTTAGACCTAACCTAATTCATATCAAATCATTCTTACACCATTATGCTGCTAAAATACCTCTTGAACCCTGGCCGCCGTCTCCAAATCAAAGTACAAACATTCAAACTCAAATCAATTCAATGAACAAGGCTTCTACAATGATTCAAGACAATAAATCAACAACGCCGCGACATTTTTACAACAAATTCAGTTGTTAATTCATTTTCAATGCTCTGTAAGTTCTAGTTTTTTTTTTAGATTTATACATTTTAATTACAATATGACCATGGAATAAAGTGGAATTGGATTTATGTATGTTTATTGATTCAGATCTATTTCATTTGCTTCTTGAATCTTGAGTTTTGGGACTTTTCTATGTTCGTTCTCATCTCAAGCTTATGATCTATTCAGCCTGTTGTAAATCAGTTTTTCTTGATTCATATTGATATTATTATCAAGATCTATCTTTTATGCCAGAGATGATGTTTTTATGCCAGTTTTCTCTCTATGCTGATTGTTATACAAATTCTACCTTCCCATATTTATTTTCTTTTGATGAACCTAGGTCAATTTCGGACCTAGGCCTAAACCGCAATTTGCGTACGATTGAATACGGGGAAATATGGGAATGTTGTCTATATTGGATATATATGTTTGGTAAAATTGATGGCATAACATGAAATTGGAAATTTGGGGTATTGTCAATATAATTGAAATTGCAAGTTTGGCTATTGGCATAATTAAATTGGCATGAAATGGGCATAATGAATTAGCATGTAAATCAAATCACGAGTTCGGGCCTATGTAAATTAAATCAAAAGATTAAGTTTATGATTTGGCATAAGTAGAATTGGGACTTTGAACGTAAAAGCAATTGTAAACTTGATAATTGGCATAAATATGGATTTGGGTAACTGGCGTGTATTGAAATAGAAAGGATTATAGTTTGGGATAACTACATCATGAAACTTGATACATGTAAACCTGGCATACATGTAAATAGGCAAGAATTGGACGTATGTAAACTGACTAGAATTGGATATATATATATATATATAAGTTGGCATGTAATTTTGTAACTTGGGCATATGTTTATTAATATGTAAAGCTGGGAGTTTGAAACATGAAAATGACTGTGTATTGGATAATTGAATTGAGCACGAACATGAACATTTCTATACGTTAAACACATGAACTGATATTGGGGTTTTGGGGAGAATACGACCATTAATGAACCTTTGACACGAGGTTAGATTCAGTTTGTGGTGTAAATCTGCCCGGAACTGCCCGGTAAATCCAGTAGCCACAAAGTGTCAATCTAATGTGAGAGGTCAAAGGTCGAATTGTAGGCGTAACGATTTATGACATGAGGTTAGACTCAGTTTGTGGTGTAAATCTGCCCGGAACCGCCCGGCAAATCCAGTAGCCACAAAGTGTCAGTCTAATGTGAGAGGTCAAAGGTCGAATTGTAGGCGTAACGATTTATGACACGAGGTTAGACTCAGTTTGTGGTGTAATTCTGCTCGGAACCGCCCGGCAAATCCAGTGGCCACAAAGTGCACGGTCTAATGTGAGAGGTCATGATTCGTTCGTCATAATGAATGAATTAAGAAATATTAACCATAATAAGACGTGGGTATGGTTAGAGGGCTAGGTGGGATGACATGGAAATTTGACATGTAAATGTGGACCTAACTAGTATGAGTTAAGAAAATGTAAAACTTATAAATGTGGGCTTAACCAACATAACTGTTAATCAGACCAATGGGTGGGTTAAGTAATATGACTAGACTAATGACACTTAACCAATATGACATGAATGGGTGGGTTAAGTAATATGACTAGACTAATGACACTTAACCAATATAACATGACACGTGACAGGGTTAAGTCAACTTGAACATATAGATAATACTTAACCAACTTAGCATGATACATGGGCGGGTTAAGCCATGAATTACTTGAAATACATAACCAATGCAATCTGACGAATGGGAGGGTTAAGTTAAATGGGTTGGTTTAACTTGAATGGGTTGATAACACCCAACAAATATAACCTAATGTGTGGTAGGGTGAAGTAAATACACGAGGATAACACTTAATCATTATAAAATGGCTAGTGGATGAGGTTGAGTTAACATACACTTAACCAATATAACGTGAGGTGTGGTAAGGGTTAAGTTAACAAAGGGGAGAACGCTTAACCGATATAACAAGACATGCGGTAGGGTTAAGTAACACAAGAGAGAACACTTAACCACGGTATCATGATGGGGGTGGGGTTAAGTTAAATAGATAACACTTAACCAACCTGTGGGGCATACGAACAGACCCTAGGAAAACCCTAATAGCGGGGCCCGTTTCAGCAGTAACCCACATTAGGTATCAACGGTACCCTGAGCTAGGCAGGTTGGGGCACGATTACTGGGCTGATTGTAAGCGGTCAAAACGACGACAGGGGATGTAGCGGTGCAGGTTCCGATGGATTATGGGCGTGCACGTATTTCGAAGTGGAAAATTTAGCTACTGGGCACCAGTAGATATAAAGTTGTGCATCAAAAAGGGTGTAGGGGTTGCCATCCTAGGGATTGATACACCCTAGGGTGGGACCAGCACATGTATCTACGAGTAGGGGGCCGCAAGAACTAGGTCGAGTAGGAGCCGATCGATTAGGGTAGTAAGGATACATCTAACACATTTATGGAAATTGGGATGGTTGAGGTGAAAATCCTCATATTAGATGTAGTCCTCAAGGCTGCAACAACTACGGGGTTGGGATAACCTTAGTATATAACACATATGAAACATTGTAAGTAAGGGCCGATCAATTAAGATAGGTGCGGTGGGGACATGAAACTGTCAATATGAGGAGGGACCCTCATCGTGGGATATGTACCTATAAAACTATCATGTGGGTTATGCATGTGGATTATGGGGGATCACTTATCTTGTAATTAAAACTTAGTAAACTAATTGAAACGCTAGCTAGGTGGTGCAGAGAATATAGGAAATCAAGGAAAATAGTGAAATGGTGAAGACTAGAAATCTTGCAATGTTATACTTAATAGAAACCTTGCAATGTGATACTTGGTAGGAACCTTGTGATGATACTCTTGATAGGAAGCATAAGATGTTATACTTGATCCATCGTGCATGTAGCTTATCTTGTCATCATGCTTATGTTTATTTTCAGTTTATTCATGCCATATTATCTTCACCTGTTTTTATGCTGAAAGCCACTAGGACTTACTCAGTCTTTATGACTGACCCGGTTTGTTTCGCCTCTTTTTCTTCCATCCCCCCGGTTCACAGGGTGGAAATACAGCTTAGTTCGGTTCTTACCAAGCTCCAAGGATCTTTCATGTGTTGCTTGGATCTCTCTTGGCTATGGCTTGCTTTGCTTTATTGGGGAATACTACAATTTATTTTCATGCTTCTTTGTTTTTGAGCAAGACAAATATTTTAGCTATGTAATTGGGTATTTGAAAGTTGATTGGCTTTTATTGTGAACAATTATATTTAATAAATGATTTGAAGTACTTCTACTTTACCTTCCGCTATTTTATATATGTCTGTCTTGTAATATTTCTGTTCTAGTACCCATAATGCTCCGTTGAAGTTATGGCATTCCCTTTGTGAGTGACCTTAACGGATGTGGGGTGTTACACTAGAGATATACTATGTTCTATCGCGGTTGGAATCTACAGATTACAAGGACTACTCACTAGTGATCTATAGGGTGATTCTTATAATGTGGTAGGAGGGTGCCTTCGGTTCATCCTATTCCTGGATGACTTGTACGGGCGAATGCCTGAAAAGTATTTCCAAAGGATCACATACATTGATTTCTAGAAACATACTTCTGTTGGTGGTAAAGTATTTTTGTAGACATCAATTAGTGATTTAATGGATCTGTCGATGTGGTATACAAAAGTGAATGGATGCCAGATGTTCTAAAAAAAGATTTATACCTCAAGCCTATTCAACCAGGAAATGGTATAAAATTGGGTAGATCGCTTGGCTAAGTGGGTTGCTCCCATTGGGGTGTATTGTCACCATCTAGAGAATATTCATATTTGTTCTTCTTTTCGCATCTGTATCTCTGGGGAATGGTTATGTTGATAGCAACCATATATGACAATATATTAGGAACATTAAAGCGAAATGAATGGTCAGACATGTTTACCCAGGGTTGTAAGATGATCTAGTCGAATCCTAGTGTATTTTCTCTAGATGCACACTTTCGGAAGGTTGTACCATACCTTGCCATAGTTGGGAATCCATTGTCCAATAAGAGCCTGCGGTTTTGATTGTATACTATGCATGTAAAGCATGAGATGCAAGTGTTCTTCTAGATTGTTATTTATTTGATTTAGACACTACTATAATATCAGAAAAGTATTGATTTTGAAAATGTTTTCGGTTATTGTAAGTTAAAAACCATCTGTATTTATGTATGGATTTGGTTTTACGATTATCCTTTTCTTTCGAATAGAATTTGGACTTTAAAATCAAGTTGGATGATGCCCATAAACTTAGTGAGTTTTCTCATGTTAGTTCACCAAACTGATCCTGGCGTTTTCAATGCTTGGGTCAGAACGAGTTTTGCGGGTTTAGGATATCGGATGCTGCGAAGTCCAAAGATGAGTTGGAGATGTCCAGACATATGATTTACATTTTGTATTCCGTTGTTTGTTGTATATGATGGCAGGTTGTTAGAACTATCCAGGTGTATTGATGAACTCTGATGATTGCAAGTATTATTTCAAGCTTTCAATAAAGATTATTTCTATATTATATTTTATTCCGCTATGATGTGGGACTCTGTTTTCTGTTCGTTAGTTGGTTCTTCTTCTTTTCTTCTATTCTAATTTTTTTTTCTTATCTTTTTTCACCCTCTAACTTCTTCCTATTAACTATTTGGTGTTTTTGATATTTGATTTTTGGCAAGTAATACAGTTTTATGTGTTATTATCGAAATTCGGGTGTCGAATTCTCCCGAGTCATTACAATGACTATGCAAACTAGGGTTACATCTTGTTTTCTTTTCGGTGGTTGATTTCATATTTTTTGATGTCGTACTTCGATTCTTCTTTTGATTTCACAATTGCATTTTTTTTCTTTGATTTTCTGGGTGGGACGAGATTTTACCCTAATTTTGTCCCGTCACCGATTCGAAACGGTACGAGTTCGCCAGAATCTCTTGATTCCGATCGGAACCTCAAACCATGCTTATAAGGCATAGTTGAATATACATCATGATCTAAAAGGTTTCTTTTCATAAAACATGTTCGTGAATTTTCTATTGCCATATTAAATTACAATGGGAATAATGCTCAATTCAATAAATTGATAGGAAGCAAACAAATGATGAATATCATTAGAGAATGGCAGGCACATTAGTTTGCAAGGCGGGATTTTGAACAAATTGTAGTTTCATAATTGCCATTAATCTGATATATATTTTAGCCTTGTGATAGGAATAGACAGTTGTTTTAAAGCTTACTTAAGTATGTTATTGTTGTGACATTTAGAATGTCACAATAAAGACTCAGATTGCTATTCATTTATGTATGTTTAACAAGCACTAATATTTGAGGTAAAATCAGGGTATGATAGAAAGCATGCTACTTTTTAAAGTCTCTACATCCTAATGTTATACAATCAAATGTGTGTGCGTGTGGTTTTTAGAAAAAAGAAAAAGAAAAAAAAGAATAGTATATCGTTATAGAGACATAGTTGAAACAACATGTTAAGGCCTGTACTCTAAGGTGACGCCACTATGGCAGACAGGGTAAACCTCATGATTTTTTTCTTGGAGGGTGAACAAGATTTTTATTTTTTGGCATCATACTAAATATCAATCAACTTTTCAGTTATTCTGTTTATTGTAGACGCATCTTTATAGTTTTCTCGAGATTTAATTTAAAATTACTCAAGTGGTTTAACATGATCGGGATACTTAGAAATGAAAATGAAATATTTCAACTGGAATAGTTGTTGAATTTGGTGGCACTATATGGTAGGATTAAAATAGTTGGATGCAGCTTCGCAATAGAGAAGACAGTTCATAAATCGGAACTCCTAGGATAAAGTTACAAGTGAAAAGATGGAAAAGTTTTAGTTGAAAGGGGATAAAACATCTAATAGAGGAGGCAGACATCAGATCATGCAGGATATGCAACCGTAGATTTGAGACAGATGTCCGACTCTTTGGTCAGACATTCCAGCTGAAGCTGAAGACGCCTCAGACATCTAGAAAATTGGGGTAGACGTCTAAGGTTACAGTATATCTTTTCCCGTGACTGGAGTCAAATGTCTAGTTCAAACATCAAAAGTTTTAGATGATTTATGGAACTATTTCGAGGTTTAAACTCTGTTGACCTGTCTTTCATCAAGACCGTCAAGATTTATGGCCAAAGCACTCAAGAGATGATCCATGAGCATCGATATATTATGGGATCGAATGAAGCAACCCAAATTAAGCTCCAATTTCAACTCGGCCTAGCCCGACTTGGCTAAGCAGGATAATATGCAAGTTCCGGGTTAACCAACATCCAGATCGGTGAGTATGACTGTTGTAAATCGGGCTCGGCATACCTCTTGATAGGCTATGACGACCCATAAATGGGTCAAACCGGGAATATCTCCTAAAGACTAGTTCTCCTGCATCGTGACCAAGCCAACGATCTCCTTCATCTTCGGATCGGCTGCCAAGTGTCCCTGCTGACTCGGATACCTTAATATCTCTCATTAATACCCCATAAACCTACAAGAAAAAGAATTTTTGTTTCATTAAGTGTTTATGCTGTCTGTAACTATTGTGTACTCGGTATTTCTTAATCTCTTTTCCTTGTAATCATCTTTTAACCAATATTTAAAGAGAAGTTATAAAAAGAGTGAAGGCAACTCATAGGGAAACCACTATAAATCATCTATGAGCGATTTCCTCACATTTTTTTATTTACTGTTTCATCATTATGAGTATTTGTGCCACTTTTTGATGTAAAAATTCTGGTGCTTTTACTGAGAATTAGAATTCTTAAAGATTAGAATTTTTTAATCTACTGTTTGGACCACCATGCCTGAAAAGAAAATCCTCAATTTTAGTACTTCTAGCAAAAATGCTGTCAAAACGTGCTACCGCTTCCTCTAGACCCTCCAACAGTCGTTCACTTGAATTAAGTAAATCAAACTGCTGCTACTCTAAGGTCCGGCTCGACTATGTCAACCTGAACTAGTATCAGCAGTCATCATCGCTCCTGATGATCGATCTTTGACAACTACCCGTGCGACTTGTGAAAACTTCATCAAGCTCATCGCAAGATTGAATGATGCGGCGACAACGTTAAATGAATAAATGTGCGCAAACATTGCCTCGAGGCAGGATATGAACCAGATGGCGGCTCAATGAGAAGAATTCAGGAGTCAGAGAGCTCTTACTCCACCATGCCATCAAACTAAAGCCTCATCTTCTTTTGGAAGGATCACAGAAGTAGCACATCAATGGAGATAATAGTTTTCCAAGCCTCAAAACCTTCAGGAACTCCGGTTCGACAAACACCTGGCTTGTCCTACCGAACCGGCTCGACAATGCCGAACTAGATCGTAACAACCAGGATAATGTCGAACTAGCCCATTCACCGACCCCAGTTCCACCTTGAAATCTCGACACCCTTGGAACCTCTTGTACTCTCCCATGCATCCTCCCTTAAGTCTTGCGATTGACCGGAACAACAATGGACAAGGAAGTACCCCCCAAGCGACGGCCCAGGCGACGTTGCCTACAGTGGAAGCAAATACGGCTAGACGAGCGAGAGTTCCAAATCAGGACTTTTCTTCAATATTTCAAACTTGACTGCCATGGTGAGGATGATAATGAGAGGAAGTCAAGGATATATAACGAAGACTGGGGAATTGACCACAGTTACACACCGTTCATTAATGACATTTTAAAGGCCAAGTTTCCTCGAAGATTCAATTTGCCTCGGATGAATAATTACTCCTACATGACTGATCATCGTCGGTGTCTCATGAGATACACTTGGTACATGAATTCTGCTGCAGCTTCTGATGCCATTAAATGTGAAGTGTTCCCTATCGACCTTGATGGGTTTATGTGCTTTACCAGGTTGTCTCCCAAGTCGGTGCCCAATTTCAAGGATTTGGGTACGAAGTTCTTAAATTAATTCAGCCTCCATGCCTCCAAGTCAAAGCATGTCTTGTCCATTCCCCGTATGAATTGATACTATGGAGAGATGCTTAAAGATTATCTCGACTTTTTCAATATCGTCGTCGCCAAAATCAGCAATGCTAATCCGGAGACGATTCTGATGGCCTTCATTGATGGTGTTGATCCCAAGACTTAATTTGGAAAGTATTTGACAGGGAAGCCCCCATCAACCCTATACCAGTTTTATGAAAAGGCTGATGTATCTTTGTGGATCGAAAAGGCTGACAAAAGCCGAAAAAGAAGAGCGAATGATGTAGTGAATGAAGGTGTTCAAAACAATGTCGCAGTAAAACAATCTGAAGAGACATCAAGGGAAATTGAAATTAATATTGGAAATCGAAATAAATGGAATGGAAATCAACACAGGAACGACAAGGGAGGAGGCCATAACCAGAAGGGGGATGCTAAGAAGCAACTCCGATTCCAAAATTTTGACAAGTACACTCCCTTGAATGATACGTTGGAGAACATGCATATAAACACTTGTAATTCCATGCAATATAAGAAGCCATCTCCGCGAGGGTCTATGAAGAAAGAGATCCAAACTAGAAGTTTTTGTCTATTCCACAAGGTGTACGACCATACGACCAGCTTTTGCTATCATCTATGAGGCATTTTAGCAAAGTTGATTTGCGAAGGAAAGTTGAATGAGTACAAGGTGGCCGCTTAGGACAAGGGTCAGGGGACTTCAAACCCCAAACAACAAGTTCAAGCAGCTCCAAGAGTAGCCGCCCAACCCACGAATAAAGGTATTGTTGGTAATACTATTATCGGAGGATTGCATCCGATGGAGTTTTATCTCTGAACCATGGAACGGTATGCTAATGTTATAAAACATGTCGAGACCAAAGAATATGATACTACATATGACATTGCTCCGATGAAGCAGCGAAGAACAACGATGGATGGTATTGTCTTCCGCAATCGTGAAGTGGAATGGGTTGTAGACCCTACTATTAATTCGCTTGTGATATGGAGGCCATGATTGGTCCAACATTAGTATGGAAAGTCCTTACTGATTGTCCGAGTTCCATGAACAATTTACTTAAAAGAACGAATGACCATATGATGTTGGAGGCAAAAGAAATGAATCCATGTAAAGGATGAATTCACGGCTTCAATGGCACAACAAACATACTGGTAGAAATGTTTGAATTGTCAGTTGAGTTGCATGAGGGAGACCATCGAAGAGTATGGATCCTTGTAGTGGATGTTGACTCTTCATACAATGCCTTTTTGGACCGACCTAGCCTTGTTGAATTTCGAGCATGCATAGCTCCTTCGTGCTTGCTCTTGAAGTTTTTGACCGACAATGGAGTTGGAACAGCACAAGGAGACCAGGTAGCATGGTGAGCATGCTACCTAAATAAATGGAAATATGATCACACCAAAGAGAATAGAAAAGCTAGGGAAAATTAACTCTGAAATACCACATAACAAGTGATGCGACAGCCGCCCCCATACCGTCAGACATTTCCCTCGAAATGCACTGTGCTAATGCGCGACTGGCATGGGATGATCGTAAAAAGGGTTGAAATGATGAATCACCAAAGAATCTATAGTATATCTCACAACGCATGGAATAAAATATAATAATAACATAACTTGATATAAAACAGGCAAGACAATATATAAGCTGAAAACCAAACCATATCCACCAGAGTAGTAGAAATCAAAATACCGCGTCATATCCAATTATTACAACTTTAAAATACTGTCTCTAAAGGAAATAAAAGAGGTACACTACTAATGCCCAAAGTAGTGACCAACAACAACACAGGGAAAATATATATAATGTACTTGGAAGCCTCCTGCTCATCTCCGGATAGCAACTCATGCATAACCACCTAAACTACCTCTAGTCTTCTCATTTAGGAGAACCCAGAGTAATAAGAAGAGACATAAAACTCTGGGTCGGACGAAAGTTTAGTGTGAGCGATAGCAAATCTATATTACTGGATAAAGTAATAACAGGTATAAATAATCATACCTGACCTGGACCTGCAACCAAAGAGTTAGCACAACAAGATGTACAATACTCCAAGTTACACTAACATAGAGTGTAAAATGGGAGTGTGCGTGTCATGGTGATAGCAAACATCAAACATAGCAGTCATCCTCAGACCTCTTACTCAGTGTGTAAAGCATATGATATCAACCATTTGATCACCAAATCTATTGGGACCATGAAAAGTCCAAATCCGTAAAACTTTTGCTATGACCACATTGCCATGGTCTATAGTCAATAACCCTACCCAGTCCATACAGCCTTGGCTCTTGGTTTTGGGCCAACCAGTCCACACAGCCCTGGCTCTGGTTCGCCTACATGCCCTCTCTCTTAATAGTGAATCAAAGTTATAGATAACGATAAGTCCTTTGCACACGTCCCGCAGCAAGGCCCAACTCTTGAAGTTAATTCATTGGTTCCCATTTGGATCCTGAGTAATAACTCTCCATTTGGACTTCCTTTGCATCTCAGGTTTTGGTCCAATTGGAGGTTGTCTTCAAAAGAGTCGCCACGTAGAAGTTGTAGCATACATCCAGTTCGGTTCAGTTCGTCAACTTGGTTTGGCTCAGATCATCATTGGACCCTTACTTCGGTTCAGTTCAGATGATCATTGGACCCTCACTTCGGTTCGGGGTCCTTGGGTTCAGTTGGGTCCTCTAGCCTAGGTTCGATTCGGTACACCTGTCCTTCAGTTGATCTTATCCGATCCCCTGCCAAGCTTCGATCCGATCCCAAATCCAACTCTATCCAAATGGCCATCCTTCTTTCCGTGCTTCCTTGTGCTCAAGATCTAGTTTGGTTTGGCTATTTCCGTTTGGTTTGGTTTCCCATCTGATCTAAACCGAAATACTGGCATTTTTTAGCAAGCTTGTATCGTATATTCTCGCCATATGACGGCGTTTTCATCCATTCTAACTTTACTAAACAATCATGAAACATCCCAAACAACAGTAACAACATATAGGTTCAATCAAAAAGACCAAAACATCAATCACATAGGCTATTTTAGGTCAAAACCCAAACCCATGGTTTTCCCCTTAATCCTATAAATTGCGGGATTAGTAAACTTAATCCAAATTAAATTAAATTCATACCAGTGACGCAAAATATGATTTTAGAATTTATTCATATTTTTCTGAGTCATTAATTCGCTAATTATCACCAATCATCCCCAATTAGCCATAATTAGTGTATAAACATGCTAAACACTCACCTTAGCCAATAATTAATGATAGATCTGAAAATTTTACTGACTTGGCTCGGATTGCAATGTTGTTCAACAACTCTACCTCGAATTTGGTGTTAATCCGGCTTGATTTGACGTAAATTTGATCAATTAGTGATTAGAGAGAGACATAGAAGATGAAAGTCATGATTAGGGTTAGGGGAATGTTTGTGGAAACTAGAAAAATGAAAGGAGATAATTCTCCAACTCCTTTCAGCCCTCCCATAACCTAATCCCGAATATTTATGGGCCCAGCTGCTAATCACCCTATTAAGCCCGATTAGGCTGTTTTTTCATTTTCAAATCTTATTTCAGCCATATCTCCCAAAAGGCAAGTCCGTTTGATTATTGTAACCACTCTACGGAATGGGAAACCATCGAATCCAATGGAAGTGGATTCAGGTCAAAACTCCTTACCAATCAAAAGTTATATGCGAAACAAGATTCGCCAGGAGTAAAATGATCATTTAAAATTCGGCAAAATACGTGAATATGGGAAATGACCCCAATAGTCGTTTCCTAAAGTTACATGACCATATGACTTTGTTTGAAAATAAAACAAATATTCTACAATCCTCTGAGAAATAGAATGTGGGTCGTTACACTCTTCCCCCCTTAAGAAATTTCTCCCTCGAAATTCCTTAACCAAGGAAACATACAATGGTTCCCCCCATGACTATCAACCATTTACAAACAATCAAACATACATAATAACACAACAAGTCTATATTAGCATGCGGTTTACTAACAATAGAATAACTATATCGCGATTAAAATCTTACTGTGTAAAAAGCTCTAGATATGACTTCCTTATGCTCTCCTCGGTTTCCCAAGTATAGTTGTTCTCATTATCACCCCTACTGGACCTTAATCAGTTTCACCATCTTCATTCAAAGTTGCTTCGTATCGTATCCAACAATAGGAATCATTCTGCGTCTTCCAACTGCCTCAAATTCTACCACGATATCAACCAGCTGATCTGGTGAGATAGACATATTCGAATCGTGCACAAACTTCCTAAACTGAGAAACATGAAATATGTTGTGCACTCCCGCCATCTTGTCAGGTAATCCAACTTTATACGCTAAATTCCCAAGTTGATCGAGAATTGGAAATGGACCAACGAACCCTGGTGCTAACTTACCCCTCCTACCAAACCAAATTACATTTTTAACGGAGAAATCATGATGAATACCAAGTTGCAAATGGAGAATTTCAAATCTCTTCATCTTTTATCAGCATAACTCTTCTGCCTATCCTGGGCAGCCCTCATTAATTGTTGAATAACCATGATCTTATCTGAAGTTTCCTTATTACATCTGGTCCAAGCACAAATTTCTCACCTGTTTCCAACTAATATGATGGTGAGTTGCACGGTCTTCCATACAAAGCTTCAAATGGAGCCATACCAATACTGGACTGATAACTATTATTACATGCAAACTCAACCAGATGCAAATGGTCATCCCATGACCCTTTAAAATCTAATATACAATCTCTCAAGAGATCCTCTAATACACGATTTACCCTCTCTGTTTGACCATCGGTTTGAGGATGATATGCGGTACTGAGATGTAATTCTGACCCTAAGGCCTCTTATAAGCTCTTCCAAAACCCGTTAGTAAATAATGGATCTCGGTCACTCACAATACCTTTAGATACTGCATGAAATCTCACTACCAACTTCATATACAGTTCCGCTAACTTAGTTGTCGTTCTATTCGACTTGACTAGTATAAACCTTGCACTTTTGGTCAATCGATCCACTGCCGTTCTATTCTACTTGACTGGTATAAACCTTGCACTTTTGGTCAATCGATCCACAATCACCCAAATACTATCATGACCTGATCTAGTCCTTGGTAAACCATCAATGAAATCCATTGAGACTTGTTCCCATTTCCATTCGGGAATTTCCAACGGTTTTAATAAACCACTAGGCTACTTTTTCTTGGGTTTAACTAACTGGCAGTTCATTAACTTGGATATAAACTTTCCAATGTCTCTCTTTATCCCTTCCCATAGTAGGTCTGCTTCATGTCTCGATACATTTTGTTACCACTGGGATGTATAGTCAGTTTCGAGTGATGACACTCTCTAAGCACTTGGTACAACAAGTCTCCCATTCTTTCAAAGCCATCCTTCTCTATCAAGTCCATAGTTGTTCATTTCCTCACCGTCGATGCCCATCTCTACCTTGGAGAAATTTCCAATAGGTTAGGATCATCCCTCTGACTGGAACTGATCCACTCAATCAAAGTGGGACTGATCGTCAAACTTGCTAACACATCTAGATCTAATTCACACTTAAGTCTGAAATCTTATCCTGCGATATACTCCAGTTGCTTCCATTCTAGAAACATAGCCCCAAATTGGCATGTCTCCTAATTAATGCATCAGCTACCGCATTGCCCTTCCCAGGTGTGTATGCGATATTGAAATCATAAAAGCCGAGAACTCTAACCATTTCTGCTAACAAAGATTTAAATCCTTTTGAGAGAAAAGATACTATAATGACTTGTAATCGATAAACAACTCGAATCTTTCTCCCAAGAGATAATGTCTCCACATCTTCAATGCGAACATGATGGCTGCCAATTCCAAATCATGGGTAGGATATTTTTTCTCATGCGGTTTTAGTTGTCGGCTAGCATAAGCTACAGCCCTACCTCTTTGCATCAGTACAACACCTAATCCGGTACCACAGGCATACATGTGTCATCTCTTCGTTTCCTTTAGGAATAACTAACACTAGTGCGCATGCTAACTTCGCCTTTAGGCTCTTAAATGCATTCTTACACCTTTCGTCCCAAGCAAAAGCTTGATTCTTCTTGGTCAACTGAGTTAACGGTGTCGTTGTCTTGGAGATTTCTCGGATAAACTTACGATAATATCCATCTAACCCGAAGAAACTTCTCATGTCTGTTGCATTCTTGGGCATAGACCAATCTTTCACTATAGCAACCTTCGCAAGATCCATGGCAATACCATTCTCTGAAATACCATGGCCCAAGAATCACACTTCCCTCCTTCAGAAGTGACAATTAGAAAATTTTGCTTTCAATTGGTGTTTCCTCAACACCTCCATCACTATCTACAAATGTTCCTTATGTTCTTCCTCTGTCCTTGAGTGAACCTAGATATCGTCCATGAACACCAGAACAAGCTTATCTAACTGATCCCTGAAAACCCTATTCATAAGATCCACAAAATATGCGGGTACATTAGTCAATCCGAAGACCAACCACTCATAGAATCCAAACAGCGTCCGAAATGTCGTTTTAGGTATACTCTCAGCTGCTACCAGGAGCTGATGAAATCATGTCGCGAGATCCAACTAGGAGAACACTCTTGCTCCATTTAGTTTATCAAACAAATCATCTATCCGTGGAAGAGGATACTTATTCTTCCTAGTCACCTTGTTCAACTCGAGGTGGTCCACACATAAGCAAAGAAAAACATTGGCCTTGATAGAAAATACAACTGGTGTTCCCCACTCGGAAACACTTCTCCGGATAAATCCATTCTTCAAAAGATCGCCTACTTGCACTTCGAGCTCTCTCTGCTCCCTTAGCGCCATACGACGAAGTGGAATCACTATAGGTCTGGCATCTTTCACTAAATCAATTTGAAACTCGATCTCTCGGTGTAGTGGAAGTCCGGTCACTCCCTCAAAGAATTACGGATACGTGCCAGCAATAGGAACATCTGATAACTCATTATGTGGGATGTCGAGGGAATTTAAAAAACTAGTCATCACCCCATTACTAGGTAGGCAACCCAATACTACCCTCCTCCCATCATCCGCTCTAATGGTCACCAAAGACCCCTCACAATCTACCATCACCCCATACCTTTGGAGCCAACCGACTCCCAAAATAATGCCAAACCCAGTAAATCCCAAAACAAAGCAATCACAAGCAAATACACATCCATGACTCGATAAGAACAAATTTCGACAAATCATACAAAGGCTAGTTGAACCACCGATTGGGTTCGTCAAAACTAAAGGTCTATCAACAATCTTGGGTTCCAGTTCCAACTTATCTACTAGGTCACTAAACACGAAGGAATGGGAATCTCCGGTATCAAACAATAATCGAATAAGTATCATAAATAGAAAGCATACCTTGAACAATGACACCCTTTCCCATTTCCGCCGTAGTTGGTGCATTCGACGAAGAAGGAACAGCATTGATAGCATATGCTTTCACGTTTTGCTTCTCTTTAGGGGATTGCGGGCATTCATTCTTAAAATGTACCACTTGGCCATAGTTGAAGCACTTCCTTTCCCCCGGCTTTCTCGATAGTCTCTAGCATAGTGGCCCTTCTTGCCACAGCTAAAGCACTCGATATCTTTCTTAACTTCTTTTTTCGAGCATCCTTGGTTTGGTTCTGCTTTCTCTTATTCTGGGAATTCTCATTTCCATCACTGCTTTCCTACGGTTTCGGCTCCTCTGCAGATGCAATAGCAACTTCGGCCTTCTACTTAGGGTAAAGGCTCTCTGATCTCAATGCCTTTCCCACATTAGATTCGAAAGTCTCATCGATATGGTTTATAAGTCTTCCATCAAGTACCCATCTAGGCCAGTTATGAACTTCTTGTTCTTCTTCTTGGCAGTATCGATAAGAGATAATCCATATTTCGATAAGGTATCGAATTCAACAATATTTTCTAAGGCTGCCCTACCATTCTGCTTAAGTTCCAAAAATTTCCTAAATAATTCTGATTTTTGAGCAATTGGAATAAACTTGTCACTGAAGCGAGTCTTAAACTGATTCCAAGTAATTGTTCCTTGGGAGTAGCCGCTTTAATGGCATTCCACCAATTCAGAGCCTATCCTCGAAGCTGATGCGATGTTTACTATCTCTTCATTGCATCATCGATCCCCAAATCCTCGAAGATGTGCTCACAACTATCAAGCCAATAATGGATCTCCGTAGCCGATTCTGTTCCATGGAACGGCTTCCCACCAAGACTAGTATAATCCTTGTCGAGCTTAGCGAAATCGACTATAGGCACCTGCGCTACTGCACCACCACCGTTAGAAGCATTAGGAATCGCTCCCTTAGCATCCCTAATCATCTCTCATGAAGGCAGTAAACATTGTCCTTATATCAGGGACATTCCCATTATTGGCCCCTGAACCCGCTCCCTCTTCAACTCCCGATGCGGGGTTCCTCATCGTACTCAACATATTTCGGCTCATCGTTCAATCTATAAAGAGAAAACGACAAACCATCTCCTTAATGGTGCCCGTGCAGTGTGACTTCATCCTTAGATATAATAGTAGTATATATATAGTTTTTGAAAACCAAAATATCACAAATACATGCTCTCATATACGTATACTATCTCTCTCTGGTGTCTTCCCCTAGGTTAAACTACGCAACCTGGGCTATGATACCAAGTGTAACGACCGCCCCGTATCGTCAGACATTTCCCCCGAAATGCACTGTGCCATTGCCCGACTAGCACGGGATGATCGTAAAAAAGGTTGAAACAATGAATCACCAAAGAACTTGTAGTATATCTCACAGCGCATGGAATAAAATATAATAATAACATAACTTGATATAAAACAGGCGAGACAGTACATAAGCTAAAAACCAAACCATATCCATCAGAGTAGTGGAAACCAATATACAGCTTCATACCCAGTTATTACAACTTTAAGATATTGCCTCTAAAGGAAATAAAAGAGGTACACTACTAATGCTCGAAGCAGTGACCAACAATAACACAGGGAGAATATATATAAAGTACGTGGAAGCCTCTTGCTCATCTCCGGATAGCTACTCGTGTATAACCACCTAACCTGCCTCTAGTTTGGTCATTTAGGAGCACCTAGAGTAAAAGGAAGAAACATAAAACTCTGGGTCAGACGAAAGTCTGGTGTGAGCGATAGCAAATCTATGTCACTGGATAAAGTAATAGTAGGTATAAATAATCATACCTGACCTGGACTTGCAACCAAAGAGTTAGCACAACAAGATGTACAATACTCTAAGGTTACACTAACAAGAGTGTAAAATGGTAGTTTGTGTGTGTAACAACCCGGAAAATCTGGGCCAGTTTAAAATTTTTATTTTGGCAATTATAGCGAATTTTGATTATTTAAAATGAATTATTTTAAATAATATCGACGTGAAATTTATTTTGAATATAATTCGAACGTATATATTATATACGTCGTCGTTAGAATATATAATAATTATAAAAGGAATAGAAAATGGCGCGGTAGTTCGAAAATTCGATTTCTAATTTCAAATGAATATACAGAATTCAATATAAGTCAGAATTGAACGAAACAAGAAATATTTGAATCTGTATAACTATATCTTTGTAACGAAGTTAACAAATTGAGATTTCATCTTAGGAATCATAAGATATGTCCAGTTTAAAATTAGAAATAGTCGCTGTGGAATTTATATATATTTTTATATATATAAGGCCCTTAAAAATGGACATTTTGCAAATGACCTCGGATTTCGACGAAACCAGTTTTGTTGGGTCCGTGATGTAAAGTTATTGCTAGGTTTCAAATTTCATAATTTTTCGAATCAATATGTGAGCGTGGCAAAGGAAAACGCGTTTGACCAGTTTCAGTTGATTTTAATCGACTGGAAATTGGCCATTTTTCTAACGGTCTCAGAATTCGACGAAACTAGTTTTGTTAGGACCGTATCGTCAATACGAAGCTAGAAAATATTTTTCTGGAATTTTTAGAGTTAGTATGTGACCCCGGTAATTTGAAATGTACGTTTAAAATTCAATATGGTGATTTAAATGTAAATTCAACGGAAACTGATTCAAACGATCAATTCAGCTTGCGGTACATATCCCATTGTGTTCGGAATGGGGGTGAAACGCTATGGGCGACAGGCGGTGGGCCTCGTTTAGAGGTCGTATGTGAAAGTCAACTTTTTAATAATTAAATAAATAAAAAAAAATATAATAATCCTTCTCCCCTTTAACCGCTCTGCCCCCCCCCCCCAAATTCATTTTCGACAGATAAGAAAAAAAAAATAAAAAAAATAAAAGAGAGCGACGGACGATCGTCGAAGCCGCCACATCCTCCCACCGCGACCCACCAGAGCCTCTCCGCCCCTCTCCTCCGTCTTCTCCGCCTCGAGTTGCTGCTCCTCCTCCCCTTCTTGAAAACCGCGACAGCCCCAACGCCCCATACCCCGAATCGATCTCGAGCCCCCCTAAAACCCACCGCGCCCCCTTTTGCTCCGACAGCCCCCCCAGATCGACGTAAGAGCGCCTCCGAGCCCCTCCACTGTTAGCAGTTCCCCTCCCTCCCGCTGGTGAGTTTTTAAATTTTTTTGTTTAATTAATTCTGTAGTTAATATAAACTGATTTTTATTAGGGTTTTAAAACTGATTTTTATTAGGGTTTTAAAACTGATATTTTTAAAAAAGTAATAAAGCTGAAAATGTTTAAAGGTTAAAACTGATATTTTTAAAAAAGTAATAAAGCTAATTTTGTTTTAAAAGTTAAAACTGATTTTAGGAATTTTAAAAACTTTGATTTGAAAAAGGTATTTAAAACTTTAAATGGAGAAAAGATTTAAACTTTAAAGGTGAAAAGATTTAAACTTTAAAGGTGAAAAGATTTAAACTTTAAAGGTGAAAAGATTTAAACTTTAAAGGTGAAAAGATTTAAACTTTAAAAGTGAAAGATTTAGATTTTAAAAAGGAAAGGATTTGAACTTTGAAATAAAAATTCGATTTTTATATATTGAACTTTGAAATAAAAATTCGATTTTTATATATTGAACTTTGAAATAAAAATTCGATTTTTATATATTGAACTTTGAAATAAAAATTCAATTTTTATATATTGTACTTCGATAGAAAAATAGAATTTTTGTATATTGAACTTCGAAATAAAATGTGATTTTTATATATTGAATAACATAGTAAAAATTCGATTTTTATATATATTGAATAGCGAAGTAAAAATGTGATTTTTACGTATGTAGTGAAAGCAGCAACGAAGGTGACAAAAAGGCGAAACGACGAAGACTTCTGCAAAGGAGTGCCGTGGAGCTAGGATAGCTAATCTGTGAGAATTTCTCACCTTTCAATTTATTTTTCTAGTTATATATATATACTAGGATGCAGACGGTGCTTAGTAGCACCCGACACAATCGTCCACAGACCATGGACTTGTTTGTTTGGCTGTTTGGTTATTGTTTGCGAGATTGGTTTGAATGTGGTTTGTGGTGTGAAAAATCGAATCGATAAATTGGTTAGGATTAGACGTGCGCCGTTATAAGGCGAAGGAGTAAGGCTAGGTTAGACTCTTACTCCACATTTTGTGGTTTGCATAACGAAATTGATTTGATTGATGTGTGAATGACGTGGGCCTTCACTAGACCGGGGATAAGGCTAGGCCTTGTCCCGTTTCTAGTATCGTGCCGTTATGCCGCCGAAATTTTCTAAAATGTGTTAGAAAAATAAAAATATCATTTTATTTAAAGAATGAACTTAATTGAAATTCATATGTTGGAATAAAATGTTTTATCGTTAAAAATATAATTTTTAACGTGGATGTGAATAAATAAATATTCATTTACAAACCAGACGGTTTGTTTATGTACAACTATTTGAAGGACAATGATTGGGTCGATAAATTTTACACATCACCCAACTGCACGAATAAAAATCTGTGTTTGATTGTTTGAAACCCCACACGGGTGTTGGGATGAAATTTGAAGTTCACTCATCCTGATTGATTAAATATGTCGATCGATTGATTGACAGGCTGTTATAAGCGTTAGATATCTATATTTGATGCTTATACAGTGTAGTGCACTTTGGTTGATGGTTGATTATTTTTCAATGCTATTATACATGTGTTGTATGAAAATCCATATAATTAACTTTATATGGTAATTGTTTGGGCCTCATTCCAGTTTTAAAATAGAAATATTTGAAATAGAAATATTCGAAATGGAATATTTGAAAATATCAATATATGAAGCCGTGTTGATTAGATTGACGCCATTTTGACGTGAACGATATTTATATCGATTTTATTCATTTTAAAATGAATATTGAAAAGTGATTTCGAAATCGAATATTTTGAAATGAATTGAATTGAAAACGATTTCGAAATGAATTGAATTGAAAACGATTTCGAAATGAATTGAATTGAAAACGATTTCGAAATGAATTGAATTGAAAACGATTTCGAAATGAATTGAATTGAAAACGATTTCGAAATTAATTGAATTGAAAACGATTTCGAAATGAATTGAATTGAAAACGATTTCGAAATGAATTGAATTGAAAACGATTTCGAAATGAATTGAATTGAAAACGATTTCGAAATGAATTGAATTGAAAACGATTTCGAAATGAATTGAATTGAAAACGATTTCGAAATGAATTGAATTGAAAACGATTTCGAAATGAATTGAACTGAAAACGATTTCGAAATGAATTGAATTGAAAACGATTTCGAAATGAATTGAATTGAAAACGAATTCAAATTGAATTGAAAGCGAAGTGAAATGAATTCAAATTGAATTGAAATTTGAATTGAATAGAAATGGATTTTAAAACGAATTTATAAAGAAAAATTCAATTTTGATTTGAATTTAAATGGAAGTTGAAAATGTTTTTGAAACGAATTCAAAACTATTTATATAATTCGTTTTAAATAGAAATCGACGAAGTATATATTATATATATTATATATATAATATAATGGCCTGAATGGAACGCGCCGCGCCGCGGCAGTTCGTGAATTTCGACCATTTATTTCAAACGGACATTGCGGGAGATCCGACCGTCGGATTCTCCTAAAACCGGAACCGTTGGGTTCGTATCGAAAAGAGCTTTCTAATGAATGTTAGAAATTTGAAATCTAACGGTTGGATTTGGAGATACGTCCAAATCAAATTCGAAAAAGGTCGCTGTAAGTGCAGTTCGATGGCCGTTAATGGAAATCGACTGTACGGGCCTTGATAAAATTATTAAAAATAGTAATAATTTGTGTAAAATCATAAGAAATGATTTGTGAAGATTTGGGATGAAAAACTCCATATTCGAAAAGATAAAAATAGATTTTTATCGAAATGAACTAGTTTTGAACTAGAATTATAATTCTATTTATTTTTAAATAAATAAATTGAATTTGAAATGGTTTTGAAAATAACCAAAATTTCCAATGATTGCATTGGAGTGGATTTGAATCGAAATTGTCTTCGGAATATTTCGATGTTGGAATTCGTGATATTACAGGTGTTGTTATGGAAATTTGAAAGATATATATTTGTATCGTTATTTCCAATACGACATTTGTTAGTCGTAGAATTCGATATTGAATATAAGCCGATATATTTTCTATTCAGAGCCTTGTATTGAATATCGAATGTGATTTGGGTTTGTCGTGAATGGTGTCTTCACTAACACTGTTCTTGAACCCAGTTGAGAAAAGATTAAATCTTTTTATTTAGATTTAATGAAGTGTACCAATTAAATGATATTTAATTGGAATTGAATTGATATTGATTTTTGGGTTTATCGTGAACAGTGTTTTAAATAACACTTGTTCTTTAACCCGATAATTGATGAATGTGATTTGGGTTTGTCGTGAATGGTGTCTTCATTAACACTGTTCTTGAACCCAGTTGAGAAAGGATTAAATCTTTTTATTTAGATTTAATGGAGTGTACCAATTAAATAATATTTAATTGGAATTGAATCGATATTGATTTTTGGGTTTATCGTGAACAGTGTTTTAAATAACACTTGTTCTTTAACCCGATAATTAATGAATGTGGTTTTGGGTTTATCGTGAACCGTGTTTTAAATGACACTGATTCTTTAACCCAGCCGAAGATTAAAACTAAGTGGAGTTTTAATGAATCTTTAATTAGATTGAAATGATCGAGAATGGAGTATCACCAGTTTTGCTCCAGGCGATAGTTAAATCTTTAATTAGATTTGAACGTGAAATGGTAATTGAATTTACCGATAACACCGTGGTGTTAGATATGAAGTATAACCAGTTTTACTTCATGGGATGAATAGGTTGGGATTGAAAAATTAAAACAAATGATTACTTCGGTAAGGTTCGTTAATCCCGACTAGTTTGAATTGATATTCAAAAATAGATTATAGAATAAATTCAAGAAATTTATCTTGGATAAAATTAATGGGAACCTTTCCCTATGAATGTGAAATTTAGAAATTGACTGTCGGTTAGCCAAGCAGAATGGTTTTCTGGATATTGATCTGATGTTGGTTTCGGCCTTCGGGGTTAATATTTGGGGAATTATTCTCTTGATAAATTTACAGTTAGTGACTAATGAATTGGAATGAGGCGTATGTTGTGTTTGTGTAACACTTTTATAATATATACGCGAGTTATTCAGAAAGGCCGGGTTTATCCCATTCTGAATAACTGATACGACGATAAGTCGAAGATGAAGACGATGGTCGAAGACCGGAGGTCTTCACGTCGTTTGGGTGATAACTGATGATCTTGATTGGGCTGTACACCCAAGAAGATGGAAACAGTTGGTGATCGTCCAGACGTACTTGGAGATCGATGGATATGCGAGGTACTAGGTGCCTCCGGTTTCGTTCAGACCCAGAACGGACTTGTAAATGGACTGTGTGTCTGACATTGGATTTTAGTCTGTGTGGTTGATCTCTATTAAATATATATCTGTTTGGCGGCGGAGAATTTATTCTCTTGCTTAACGCCCTTCTCTGAGACGTACGAGCTCAGGGGTTATATATTGATGGATATCAAACGCATGGAGTGAATTGCCTGTGTGGCATGCCTAAGTGGCAATTGATCGAGGCTTCTGTTGAAAAGAAAAGTCTTGTGGTGATGATCAAAGCACGGCCTTTGTGGCGTAGCTTTGTGTAACGTTTACCTCGCGTGTTTCACACCCGGTATGAACCAAAAACGGGAGACGGACCTCAGGGAGGACTTGCGTTTCTTTCTAGCTAGAAGTGGCGTCAGTGGTTTTACACGCCCTGACGAGTTTGACTTATGTGGTTGTTGCTGTTGCGAGGCGCCTCGGTTATATCGGTTTCGACCGATGCTTCTGGTCGGCTGACGGACCAGACTTACACCCCATAGGGTGGGGAAACGTAGTGTTCAGGCATTTTAATCCACATCGGTGGACCGACCCTGTCGCTCCAAGGGCTCACCTGAGTCTGGGTCCTGTGGCTCGGGCTAGAGAGTCACGAATCGGTTGAGGACTATCTTTTGCCTCGGTTCATAGACGGAAATCCAATTTCCAAATACGTGACTTTGCGATTTTGATTGTATAACCTATATATGGCGACATAGTGGTATGGGGCATTCATGCCGCCTATGATTGATACTTATGATTTGAAGTTGTTTTATACACTATGCACTTATATAGTATCAAATGATTTGTTTTAAACGTATCAAGCATTCTTTGGCTGTTATAAGGGAAAACCCTATCCTCGACTGCGTTGCATTGTGTGATGGGACCTGGGTCTTATAACAGCTTCATTTTTCTTTATTTAGCATTGCGCTGTTTGTTTTATGCACTGGTATTCTTGGGAGGAAACCCGTTCCGTGTTATACGGCGTGGTCCCTTGATTTACCTAATGATTTAAAATAAAGATTAATAACTGTTTTAGTTCTCACACCAGTCACATGACTGACCTGGAGTTTATTGTTTTAACCTAAACTCTGGGTGCCCCTATTTTGACACGGGCAGCTAGTAGTTTTGGTTTTGCAGATTTATATTCACAGGATCCTGGTTTACAGCTGGAACGATATCCGGAAAGCTTTGTATCCATATATCTCATTCTAGTTGTGTATTGTATTATTTTCCGCTGCGATGTATTTAAATGTAATTTAAATCTCTGATATTTCTGTGTAATATTCATTTATACTCTGTATATTCTTGTAAGCTGATGCATTGTTGTAATATACAATGAAATGTTCTTCTGTATGCGTTCTGTTTTGTCCTGTTCTCAACGATAGGGCGTTTCGAACGGCCTGGATCGGTTTAGCGACTGGTTCGGACTGAGCGAAATTCCTTGCCGTCACAGTTGGTATCAGAGCTTTGGTTTACAAAGCTCGAGAACAAGACACCTTAGAACCATACGAAAGAATTCATCAGATATTGGATTAGTAATATCCAATTAGAATGACTCGTTAGAGATGGGATCAGTATTATCCTAGAACGAGTGTGAAGAGTATATTTTTCAAAATGAAAACAAATTTTTGTTTTGAAAATTTAAATCAATTATTCGTATTTGATTATCTCTTTATATTGAGTTGGACAGTCCAGTATATAAAGATTTTGCGTATACGTCTGATCCACGTGTATTTGAAATTTTAATATACTGGATAGATATAGAGTCACATTCTAGACACTCGGGGATAATTCTGATGATGTGGCCACATCATCAGTATTTATATTCGTGTTTCGAAGGTGTGATATCTATATATTTCCATTAGACTGGTGTGAGAACCAAATCTTATATAGCTAGAACACTTTGTTGTGAATTGGCATCAAAAACAAGATTTTCTGTATATGTATCAAAATTATGAATTTGAAACGTTAAATTCACTAATTGATTGATGTTTGTGTTGTTTGTTCATTTGTTTGCTAATTTTGAACCATTATGCCTAATTGAACCAAATATTGAATTATATTGAAAATTGGTTGCATTTGCTTGCATATACATATATATCTTTGAACAGGTCATAGCAAGGAGGCTAGAGCAGAGAATAAAATTTGTTTGCCCGACAAATAGGTACATGTTTACTACATAATTTCCTGTTTTGTTTGGGTGATGATGATTTTGTGAGCCTATTGGCTAGCCGCTTGGCTTTTTCTTTTTCTTTTTGAGATCTGAAGGACCGGGGAAGCTATTTGAAATTCCCCGATGCTCCCGGTGCAGGGGAGGTTATGGCGAAATTTTTCAAAAATTTAGGGTGTTAGCCAAATTTTTGAGATTTTGAAAATTCTCAGAAACTAAAGAGTTGGAGAATGGAAGCCTGATCGAGCGTAGAGTTGATTAATCAAACCACTTTCGACTTTGTTCCTTTTCGGGGACGAAAAGTTTTAAGTGGGGGAGATTGTAACAACCCGGAAAATCTGGGCCAGTTTAAAATTTTTATTTTGGCAATTATAGCGAATTTTGATTATTTAAAATGAATTATTTTAAATAATATCGACGTGAAATTTATTTTGAATATAATTCGAACGTATATATTATATACGTCGTCGTTAGAATATATAATAATTATAAAAGGAATAGAAAATGGCGCGGTAGTTCGAAAATTCGATTTCTAATTTCAAATGAATATACAGAATTCAATATAAGTCAAAATTGAACGAAACAAGAAATATTTGAATCTGTATAACTATATCTTTGTAACGAAGTTAACAAATTGAGATTTCATCTTAGGAATCATAAGATATGTCCAGTTTAAAATTAGAAATAGTCGCTGTGGAATTTATATATATTTTTATATATATAAGGCCCTTAAAAATGGACATTTTGCAAATGACCTCGGATTTCGACGAAACCAGTTTTGTTGGGTCCGTGATGTAAAGTTATTGCTAGGTTTCAAATTTCATAATTTTTCGAATCAATATGTGAGCGTGGCAAAGGAAAACGCGTTTGACCAGTTTCAGTTGATTTTAATCGACTGGAAATTGGCCATTTTTCTAACGGTCTCAGAATTCGACGAAACTAGTTTTGTTAGGACCGTATCGTCAATACGAAGCTAGAAAATATTTTTCTGAAATTTTTAGAGTTAGTATGTGACCCCGGTAATTTGAAATGTACGTTTAAAATTCAATATGGTGATTTAAATGTAAATTCAACGGAAACTGATTCAAACGATCAATTCAGCTTGCGGTACATATCCCATTGTGTTCGGAATGGGGGTGAAACGCTATGGGCGACAGGCGGTGGGCCTCGTTTAGAGGTCGTATGTGAAAGTCAACTTTTTAATAATTAAATAAATAAAAAAAATATAATAATCCTTCTCCCCTTTAACCGCTCTGCCCCCCCCCCCCCCAAAATTCATTTTCTACAGATAAGAAAAAAAAAATAAAAAAAATAAAAGAGAGCGACGGACGATCGTCGAAGCCGCCACATCCTCCCACCGCGACCCACCAGAGCCTCTCCGCCCCTCTCCTCCGTCTTCTCCGCCTCGAGTTGCTGCTCCTCCTCCCCTTCTTGAAAACCGCGACAGCCCCAACGCCCCATACCCCGAATCGATCTCGAGCCCCCCTAAAACCCACCGCGCCCCCTTTTGCTCCGACAGCCCCCCCAGATCGACGTAAGAGCGCCTCCGAGCCCCTCCACTGTTAGCAGTTCCCCTCCCTCCCGCTGGTGAGTTTTTAAATTTTTTTGTTTAATTAATTCTGTAGTTAATATAAACTGATTTTTATTAGGGTTTTAAAACTGATTTTTATTAGGGTTTTAAAACTGATATTTTTAAAAAAGTAATAAAGCTGAAAATGTTTAAAGGTTAAAACTGATATTTTTAAAAAAGTAATAAAGCTAATTTTGTTTTAAAAGTTAAAACTGATTTTAGGAATTTTAAAAACTTTGATTTGAAAAAGGTATTTAAAACTTTAAATGGAGAAAAGATTTAAACTTTAAAGGTGAAAAGATTTAAACTTTAAAGGTGAAAAGATTTAAACTTTAAAGGTGAAAAGATTTAAACTTTAAAGGTGAAAAGATTTAAACTTTAAAAGTGAAAGATTTAGATTTTAAAAAGGAAAGGATTTGAACTTTGAAATAAAAATTCGATTTTTATATATTGAACTTTGAAATAAAAATTCGATTTTTATATATTGAACTTTGAAATAAAAATTCGATTTTTATATATTGAACTTTGAAATAAAAATTCAATTTTTATATATTGTACTTCGATAGAAAAATAGAATTTTTGTATATTGAACTTCGAAATAAAATGTGATTTTTATATATTGAATAACATAGTAAAAATTCGATTTTTATATATACTGAATAGCGAAGTAAAAATGTGATTTTTACGTATGTAGTGAAAGCAGCAACGAAGGTGACAAAAAGGCGAAACGACGAAGACTTCTGCAAAGGAGTGCCGTGGAGCTAGGATAGCTAATCTGTGAGAATTTCTCACCTTTCAATTTATTTTTCTAGTTATATATATATACTAGGATGCAGACGGTGCTTAGTAGCACCCGACACAATCGTCCACAGACCATGGACTTGTTTGTTTGGCTGTTTGGTTATTGTTTGCGAGATTGGTTTGAATGTGGTTTGTGGTGTGAAAAATCGAATCGATAAATTGGTTAGGATTAGACGTGCGCCGTTATAAGGCGAAGGAGTAAGGCTAGGTTAGACTCTTACTCCACATTTTGTGGTTTGCATAACGAAATTGATTTGATTGATGTGTGAATGGCGTGGGCCTTCACTAGACCGGGGATAAGGCTAGGCCTTGTCCCGTTTCTAGTATCGTGCCGTTATGCCGCCGAAATTTTCTAAAATGTGTTAGAAAAATAAAAATATCATTTTATTTAAAGAATGAACTTAATTGAAATTCATATGTTGGAATAAAATGTTTTATCGTTAAAAATATAATTTTTAACGTGGATGTGAATAAATAAATATTCATTTACAAACCAGACGGTTTGTTTATGTACACCTATTTGAAGGACAATGATTGGGTCGATAAATTTTACACATCACCCAACTGCACGAATAAAAATCTGTGTTTGATTGTTTGAAACCCCACACGGGTGTTGGGATGAAATTTGAAGTTCACTCATCCTGATTGATTAAATATGTCGATCGATTGATTGACAGGCTGTTATAAGCGTTAGATATCTATATTTGATGCTTATACAGTGTAGTGCACTTTGGTTGATGGTTGATTATTTTTCAATGCTATTATACATGTGTTGTATGAAAATCCATATAATTAACTTTATATGGTAATTGTTTGGGCCTCATTCCAGTTTTAAAATAGAAATATTTGAAATAGAAATATTCGAAATGGAATATTTGAAAATATCAATATATGAAGCCGTGTTGATTAGATTGACGCCATTTTGACGTGAACGATATTTATATCGATTTTATTCATTTTAAAATGAATATTGAAAAGTGATTTCGAAATCGAATATTTTGAAATGAATTGAATTGAAAACGATTTCGAAATGAATTGAATTGAAAACGATTTCGAAATGAATTGAATTGAAAACGATTTCGAAATGAATTGAATTGAAAACGATTTCGAAATGAATTGAATTGAAAACGATTTCGAAATGAATTGAATTGAAAACGATTTCGAAATGAATTGAATTGAAAACGATTTCGAAATGAATTGAATTGAAAACGATTTCGAAATGAATTGAATTGAAAACGATTTCGAAATGAATTGAATTGAAAACGATTTCGAAATGAATTGAATTGAAAACGATTTCGAAATGAATTGAATTGAAAACGATTTCGAAATGAATTGAATTGAAAACGATTTCGAAATGAATTGAATTGAAAACGATTTCGAAATGAATTGAATTGAAAACGATTTCGAAATGAATTGAACTGAAAACGATTTCGAAATGAATTGAATTGAAAACGATTTCGAAATGAATTGAATTGAAAACGAATTCAAATTGAATTGAAAGCGAAGTGAAATGAATTCAAATTGAATTGAAATTTGAATTGAATAGAAATGGATTTTAAAACGAATTTATAAAGAAAAATTCAATTTTGATTTGAATTTAAATGGAAGTTGAAAATGTTTTTGAAACGAATTCAAAACTATTTATATAATTCGTTTTAAATAGAAATCGACGAAGTATATATTATATATATTATATATATAATATAATGGCCTGAATGGAACGCGCCGCGCCGCGGCAGTTCGTGAATTTCGACCATTTATTTCAAACGGACATTGCGGGAGATCCGACCGTCGGATTCTCCTAAAACCGGAACCGTTGGGTTCGTATCGAAAAGAGCTTTCTAATGAATGTTAGAAATTTGAAATCTAACGGTTGGATTTGGAGATACGTCCAAATCAAATTCGAAAAAGGTCGCTGTAAGTGCAGTTCGATGGCCGTTAATGGAAATCGACTGTACGGGCCTTGATAAAATTATTAAAAATAGTAATAATTTGTGTAAAATCATAAGAAATGATTTGTGAAGATTTGGGATGAAAAACTCCATATTCGAAAAGATAAAAATAGATTTTTATCGAAATGAACTAGTTTTGAACTAGAATTATAATTCTATTTATTTTTAAATAAATAAATTGAATTTGAAATGGTTTTGAAAATAACCAAAATTTCCAATGATTGCATTGGAGTGGATTTGAATCGAAATTGTCTTCGGAATATTTCGATGTTGGAATTCGTGATATTACAGGTGTTGTTATGGAAATTTGAAAGATATATATTTGTATCGTTATTTCCAATACGACATTTGTTAGTCGTAGAATTCGATATTGAATATAAGCCGATATATTTTCTATTCAGAGCCTTGTATTGAATATCGAATGTGATTTGGGTTTGTCGTGAATGGTGTCTTCACTAACACTGTTCTTGAACCCAGTTGAGAAAAGATTAAATCTTTTTATTTAGATTTAATGAAGTGTACCAATTAAATGATATTTAATTGGAATTGAATTGATATTGATTTTTGGGTTTATCGTGAACAGTGTTTTAAATAACACTTGTTCTTTAACCCGATAATTGATGAATGTGATTTGGGTTTGTCGTGAATGGTGTCTTCATTAACACTGTTCTTGAACCCAGTTGAGAAAGGATTAAATCTTTTTATTTAGATTTAATGGAGTGTACCAATTAAATAATATTTAATTGGAATTGAATCGATATTGATTTTTGGGTTTATCGTGAACAGTGTTTTAAATAACACTTGTTCTTTAACCCGATAATTAATGAATGTGGTTTTGGGTTTATCGTGAACCGTGTTTTAAATGACACTGATTCTTTAACCCAGCCGAAGATTAAAACTAAGTGGAGTTTTAATGAATCTTTAATTAGATTGAAATGATCGAGAATGGAGTATCACCAGTTTTGCTCCAGGCGATAGTTAAATCTTTAATTAGATTTGAACGTGAAATGGTAATTGAATTTACCGATAACACCGTGGTGTTAGATATGAAGTATAACCAGTTTTA
This sequence comes from Allium sativum, assembly GCA_030737875.1. Classification (NCBI taxonomy): domain Eukaryota; kingdom Viridiplantae; phylum Streptophyta; class Magnoliopsida; order Asparagales; family Amaryllidaceae; genus Allium; species Allium sativum. The sequence goes on from CM060918.1 coordinate 544,631,134, forward strand.
CTTCATGGGATGAATAGGTTGGGATTGAAAAATTAAAACAAATGATTACTTCGGTAAGGTTCGTTAATCCCGACTAGTTTGAATTGATATTCAAAAATAGATTATAGAATAAATTCAAGAAATTTATCTTGGATAAAATTAATGGGAACCTTTCCCTATGAATGTGAAATTTAGAAATTGACTGTCGGTTAGCCAAGCAGAATGGTTTTCTGGATATTGATCTGATGTTGGTTTCGGCCTTCGGGGTTAATATTTGGGGAATTATTCTCTTGATAAATTTACAGTTAGTGACTAATGAATTGGAATGAGGCGTATGTTGTGTTTGTGTAACACTTTTATAATATATACGCGAGTTATTCAGAAAGGCCGGGTTTATCCCATTCTGAATAACTGATACGACGATAAGTCGAAGATGAAGACGATGGTCGAAGACCGGAGGTCTTCACGTCGTTTGGGTGATAACTGATGATCTTGATTGGGCTGTACACCCAAGAAGATGGAAACAGTTGGTGATCGTCCAGACGTACTTGGAGATCGATGGATATGCGAGGTACTAGGTGCCTCCGGTTTCGTTCAGACCCAGAACGGACTTGTAAATGGACTGTGTGTCTGACATTGGATTTTAGTCTGTGTGGTTGATCTCTATTAAATATATATCTGTTTGGCGGCGGAGAATTTATTCTCTTGCTTAACGCCCTTCTCTGAGACGTACGAGCTCAGGGGTTATATATTGATGGATATCAAACGCATGGAGTGAATTGCCTGTGTGGCATGCCTAAGTGGCAATTGATCGAGGCTTCTGTTGAAAAGCAAAGTCTGGTGGTGATGATCAAAGCACGGCCTTTGTGGCGTAGCTTTGTGTAACGTTTACCTCGCGTGTTTCACACCCGGTATGAACCAAAAACGGGAGACGGACCTCAGGGAGGACTTGCGTTTCTTTCTAGCTAGAAGTGGCGTCAGTGGTTTTACACGCCCTGACGAGTTTGACTTATGTGGTTGTTGCTGTTGCGAGGCGCCTCGGTTATATCGGTTTCGACCGATGCTTCTGGTCGGCTGACGGACCAGACTTACACCCCATAGGGTGGGGAAACGTAGTGTTCAGGCATTTTAATCCACATCGGTGGACCGACCCTGTCGCTCCAAGGGCTCACCTGAGTCTGGGTACTGTGGCTCGGGCTAGAGAGTCACGAATCGGTTGAGGACTATCTTTTTCCTCGGTTCATAGACGGAAATCCAATTTCCAAATACGTGACTTTGCGATTTTGATTGTATAACCTATATATGGCGACATAGTGGTATGGGGCATTCATGCCGCCTATGATTGATACTTATGATTTGAAGTTGTTTTATACACTATGCACTTATATAGTATCAAATGATTTGTTTTAAACGTATCAAGCATTCTTTGGCTGTTATAAGGGAAAACCCTATCCTCGACTGCGTTGCATTGTGTGATGGGACCTGGGTCTTATAACAGCTTCATTTTTCTTTATTTAGCATTGCGCTGTTTGTTTTATGCACTGGTATTCTTGGGAGGAAACCCGTTCCGTGTTATACGGCGTGGTCCCTTGATTTACCTAATGATTTAAAATAAAGATTAATAACTGTTTTAGTTCTCACACCAGTCACATGACTGACCTGGAGTTTATTGTTTTAACCTAAACTCTGGGTGCCCCTATTTTGACACGGGCAGCTAGTAGTTTTGGTTTTGCAGATTTATATTCACAGGATCCTGGTTTACAGCTGGAACGATATCCGGAAAGCTTTGTATCCGTATATCTCATTCTAGTTGTGTATTGTATTATTTTCCGCTGCGATGTATTTAAATGTAATTTAAATCTCTGATATTTCTGTGTAATATTCATTTATACTCTGTATATTCTTGTAAGCTGATGCATTGTTGTAATATACAATGAAATGTTCTTCTGTATGCGTTCTGTTTTGTCCTGTTCTCAACGATAGGGCGTTTCGAACGGCCTGGATCGGTTTAGCGACTGGTTCGGACTGAGCGAAATTCCTTGCCGTCACAGTGTGTCATTGTGATATAAAACATCAAACATAGCAATCATCCTCACACCACTCACTCAGTGTGTAAAGCATACGATGTCCACCACTTTGATCACCAAATCTATTGGGACCATGACAGAGTCCAACTCCGTAAAACTATTGCTACGACCACACTACCCTAGTCTATAGTCAACAGCCCTACCCTATCCACACAGCGTTGGCTCTAGGTTATAGGGAAACCAGTCCACACGGCCATGGCTCTGGTTCGTCTACACATGCCTTCTCTCAATAGTGAACCAAAGTTATAAATATCGATAACTCCTTTGCACACGTCCCATAGCAAAGCCCAAATCTTGAAGTTTACTCGTTGGTTTCCATCTAGATTCTGAGTAATAACCCCTATTTGGACTTCCTTTGCATCTGGGGTTTTGGTCGAATTGTAGTTGGCCTTCAGAAGAGTTGTCACGTAGAAGTAGTAGCACACACCCGGTTCGGTTCAGTTCGGCACTTCGGCTCGACTCAAATCATCATTAGACCCTCGCTTTGGTTTGGTTCGAATCATCATTGGACCCCCACTTCGGTTCGGTTTGGGGTCCTTGGTTCTGTTCGGCCCACTTGTTTGGGTTCAGTTCGGTCCTCTTGCCTGGGTTTGGTTCGGTACTCCTGTCCTCCAGTTTATCCGATCCGATCCCCTGCCATGCTTCGGTCCGATCCCAACTCCAACTCTATTTTGATGGCCTTCCTTCTTGCCATGCTTCCTTGTGGTCAAGCTCCGGTATGGTTTGGCTATTTCCATTTGGTTCGGAATCCCATCCGATCCGAACCGGAATACTGGCCTTTTTCCAGTAAGCTTGTATCGTCTATTCTCATCATACGACGACATTTTCAGCCATTCTAACTTTACTAAACAGTCATGAAACATACCAAACAACAATAACAACATATAGATTCAATCAAAAAGACCAAAACAACAATCACGTAGGCTATTTTAGATCAAATATACCCAAACCCATTGTTTTCCCCTTAATCCCCTAAATTCCGGGATTAGTAAAATTAATTCGAATTAAACCAAATTCGTATCAGTGACATAAAATATGATTTTAAAATTTATTCATATTTCTCCATATTTTTCTGAGTCATTAATTCGCTAATTATCACTAATCATCCCTAATTAGCCATAATTAGTGTATAAACATGCTAAACACTCACCTTATCTAATAATTAGTGATAGATCTGAAACTTTTACTGATTTGGCTCGGATTCCAATGTTGTTCAACAACTCTACCTCGAATTTGGTAATAATCCAGCTTGATTTGACGTAGATTTGATCAACTAGTGATTAGAAAGTGATTAGAGAGATATTTAGAAGATGGAGGCCATGATTAGCGTTAGAGGAATGTTTGTGGCGGCCAGAAAAATGAAAGGAGATGATTCTCTAACTCCTTTCAGCCCTTCCATAACCCTAATCCTTAAATGGGTTATGAGCCTCACTGCTAATTACTCTATTAAGCTTGATTAGATTGTTTCTCCATCTTCAAATCTTATTTCTGTCATATCTCCCAATAGTAAGTCCGTTTGATTAATGTGACCACTCTACGGAATGGGAGAACATCATCTGAATCCAACGGAAGTGGTTTAAGGTCAAAACTCCTTATCATTAAAAAATTATAGTCAAAACAAGACTTGCTAGGAGTAAAATGGTCATTTAAAATTCGGGAAACATCATGAATGTGGGAAATGACCCCAATAGTCGTTTTCCAAAGTTACACGACCATATGACTTCATACAAAAATAAAAAAATATTCTACGATCCTCTGATATGTAGAATGCAGGTCGTTACAAGTGAAGAAATCCTAGACTGAGCAGTTTAACTGTCAATTCAGTGATATTGATCCAAGAAAAGATGAGGAGATAGGATATCGAAGGGCGGATCCCTTTGAGTCAGTAATGGCGATTCCGATTAAAAACGACGACCCTTCTAAGGTCTTGAAAATCAGATGCCACCTTGGCACCCTCCGGATGAGGGAATTGATTAACTTCGTTCATGCAAACCTTGACGTGTATGCATGGACCCATGCTGACATGTATGGGCTATCATGAGCCTTTCACTCAACATCAACCCAAAGTATGTCCCAGTGAAGCAGAAGAGATGTATGCTTGATGTTGAAAGGTCAGCAGCCATTAAGGAAGAGGTTAAGAGGCTAAAGAGTAACGAGTTCATCTGAGACTCGTTGTACCCCAAATGAATATCAAACCAAGTTCCCGTAAATAAATCAAACAGGAAGTGAACAACTTGCATCGAATTTTCTGACTTCAATAAGGTGTGTCCCAAGGATAGCTTTCCTCTTCCTAGAATGAATATGAACTTCTTTCCTTCACGGATGCTTATTCTAAGTATAGCCAAACCCCAATGCATGAACGACTTTCCTTCATGGATGCTAATTTTAGGTATGACCGAACCCCAACGCATGTGCCAGACCAAGAACACAAGATTTTTATAATAGACCTTAGGGTGTTTTTCTACAAGATCATGCAATTCAGACTTAAGAATGCTAGCGTAAGATATTAGCATTTGGTTAATCGTATATTCCAGAAACAAATAGGAAAGTTGATGGAAGTGTGTGTTGCTGTTACGCTCGTGTAGTCAAGACAGTCGGCTAATCATGTAGATGACTTAGCGGAAATGTTCAGTTTTCTTCATCAATATGTAATGAAGCCCAACCCTTTGAAATGCTCTTTTCGTGTTGCATCAGGAATTTTTTTGGGTTTCATCATCGTCTCTCATTGCATTGAAGATAACACTAATCAGACTGAAGATATATGATACAGTTAAGAGCCTCGGAAAATCAGAGATGTTTAGATCCTGAATGGAAACGTAGCATCTCTAGGAAGATTTATATCCAGAGCTACAGATAAATGCACTCAATAGTTCGACTAAATAAATAGAGGGAAGTGCAACTTTGCTTGGACGACTAACTGTGTCGAAGCCTTTCAAAAGTTATTGAATCATCTGGAGAGACCTCCTATACTGTCGAAGTTGATCGATCATGAGGACTTATGCATGTATCTGGCGGTATTATTGTAAGCTATCAGTTCAACGCTCATTCGCGATGAAAATCGGGTTCAACAACCAGTGTATAACGTAAGTAAGAGGTTTATGAAAAAAATGCAACTACTCAAAAATCAAAATGCTTGCTTACAACCTTTTGATATCCTTGAAAAAGTTGTGGCACTATTTCCAAGCTCATCATATTAAAGTGTATACCAACCAGCTGCTACGTCAGGTCCTTCAATGTAACACCCCATAAAATATACCTAAAAATAAATAATAATAATAATAATAATAATAATAATAAATTAAATAATAAATTACAAGTAGGTTGAAAAATAATATTTTATAGCATTAAGAATTTAGCTACGAAAATCTTTTATTTAGATTCGTGGCGTACTTCTGATTCGTTTTCATATATGATATGTTGAAAACAACGATCATATGAAGAAACTACAGTTAAATGAGATAAGACAGTATATATATATGTATGTATGTGTTCAAATTAATACTATATAAGGGATAATAAATTGGATAAGAATAATATTCTCCTAGATAAATTTGAATTTCAAACGAAGGGATAAAGACAAGGGGACAAGAATAATCTTTATAAGGTAAGAAATAATCTAACTGAATAACGTTAATAAATATTTTTAGCCCTTCATGGCGCTTATTAGGCAAAACAACGACCCATGGGTCGACCGCCCCCTAGAAGGGGTGCCGACTGCAGGTCAATCACACTTCTGGGGGGTAGGTCGACCGCCTGGCGCTATAAATGCCCAATAAGGCTAGGTTTAGCCTGGTTTTTGGGGCTAATTTATATAAAGGAATAGCTAAGATAAGTCTTAATTACCCTACAGTTCTTGCTTTTACAAGCACCTATAAATAACCCTCTAGACTCCATACCTAAACCTAGCCTCTCTCTATATTTGCGCCTCCACTCCGCTGCAATTGATTCCAGGAACAGGTTTTCCTCTTCTCTTAAAAATTTATCCCTCTTTTTCTAATCTTTTTTTCTTATAGGATTAGAATATAGAACTGGAATCACATAATTATGTATATAAGAAATTTAATTATATGATTCTTATATATATATATATATATATATATATATATATATCTAGGGAGTGGAGTTTATATCAAATAGGCGCAACAACGTCAGATCTATGACCTTTTCCATCATTGTGAGTAGAACTAGTATTTACTTAGGCATATTCTACATTTGTAGATTACAATATGGATTTGTATGCCTAAGGAGATTTGGTATAACGACAATATCAAACTTCAAAACCCCAAATCTCCTATTTTTATGTATTTCACAAGAATTATCATTTTATATTGGGTTCGTGGATTTTATTTTAGTAGCAGATAAAGAACAATTGGGTGATGCACTTTTATTTGATTTGATTTATCCTTTTTATCTAAATCTTTGATTTCAATGTAAAAAGGTTTAGGTTTGATTAGATTTATTATTTGAATAAGTTTCGGTTTCTATTCTAATTAGGCAATCTGAATGTATTCATATTTGAAGCCAATCAAATATGAACGTTTTTATGTACAACGTTAGAAGGGGTAAATTAGATAAGTAAATGTCTATGCATATGTATATATATATTTCATATATATATATATATATATATATATATATATTTCATATATATATATATATGTATATACATGGATATGTATGATATAAGAAATTTAATCCCTATTCTTGATTCATTACTAGAATTATCTTTACAAGCCTAGAATGCAAGTTGTAACTGTATGTTGTATTTTTTTCATTACTACTATCTGTAATTATGCAATTATGCCATGAATGTAGCGGTCGAATATGGAAATTAGCTTATATGCCTTAAACTTAGGCCAAGTTGGCAATTTTACCTCGTTAGAACATTCCCTCGTTCATACGAAAACTAGCGTTATTTATATGTACTAAATATTCTATGTATATAGCATAATAAATAAAATTAGTATAATAATGACGTATTAAATGCGATTAGGATGAGATTTGAATTAGAAATGTCCCCATATATTGATTTCTTGTGTGTGCGTGTAGAATAGCTTATATAAATATTAAATAATGATACATAGACACGAGGTTGGTTGTCATTTGGGTAGAAGTCTGCCCAGAACCAACTAGCACATCCAGTAACCACAAGTGTCTCCGACTAATGTGTGGGGTCTGGGTGCCATGGGCCATTCAAATTTAGTACACTATGACACGAGGTTAAATCTACTTATAGTAGAAGTCTGTCCGTAACCGCCTGGCATATCCAGCATCTACAGGTATACGGTTTAATGTGAGAGGTCTAGTGTGTGTTTATATATAAACCTATTGTGTATGAGAATAGACAGGTTTAATGTGAAAGTGGTTAAGCATAGCAGTAATGGAGGAGGGTAGTTCACGGGGATGTCCACTTATGATAGGAGCTTGTATGGGTAAACCTAGGGACATATTTGGTTAACGTGGTACGTAGCATACTATTTAATTCACCAACTTTCTAAGTGAAGTCTTAAGTGGCATAGGTGTTCTGCCGTAATATCAGTTAAGTAGTAACATATGACATCTGCCAGAGGGGTCTTAAATGGCTATATGAGGGCCTACCCTAAACCAGTATTAAGTGAAGAGATACTACTTCTCATATTACTTGTGAGAATATACACTTAAGAATGGTAACGTTTAGGATAGGGTCTTAAGGGGCTAGGGCCCGCGTCAGGGTCATAAGAATCCACCTTTAGTAATAAATATGGGCCATAAGTGACTGAGATGCCCACCTCATTGGGTCTTTACCCTAAATGCACTAATATAGGTCATAAGTGATTGACTCGGATATCTACCTCATTGGTTACATACCTTGTGTTCATGTGAATGTTTGTGTGTTGCGTAGATATATCTTGATATATATATAACCTGTTAAATCTAGTGTATGGTCTTTCAGTGAATACTATATTTCAGTCACGCAGGACTTTATGTTCAAAACCCTCTCCTTAACATCCAATAGGTCAGTAGGTGGGGTAGATTCTATGGACGAAGCAATGATGGAGAGTAAAGACGCAAATGGAGACATTGTGCTATTATTAATTATCATCGTGGTGTTTCTTATGGAAACTTAAATGATGAGTTTATTGATGTAACAATGGAATAATTATATCTTGACAATCTGTGTTTGAATTTTTTTGGTTTTATGAAATGGTTCATCTTATTTGAGTGTTATTCTTTATCGTTCTACTGTGTAAGATTTCCATAACGCTATGTCTACATATATTATTCTGTGAAAATGTAATTCCCTACAGGAACCAACATCCTGTTTAGAGTATCTCTAAGTTTCAATGGGCCTTTTCTGGGTCGAGATTTAGGCCCATTCCATGCAGGTCATTACATTTGGTGTTAGAGCATAAGTTAGCCGATTACAGGGAAATTATATGTATGAGAGACGTATTTTTATTTTTAAAAAGGGTTTTCAATATATACTTACCTCAATAAGAATACGCATCTATACTACGAAGCTTTATCGTTTTCTTCCCTTTTCAGCTTAAGTACTATCCCAGGAGTATCTACTGAAGGATTCTTCCTTTTCTTTTCATATACTAGAATGGCTGATAATCCTTCCGAACAGCGAAACTAGGCAAGGCCTAGGTATTTTCCAGAATGGTTCCTATTGCTAATACCGCACCAGTGGTGCCTGCATCTCTTGCCGCTAAGGTAGCCTTTGATTTTTCTCGATTCTGTAAAAGCTTCCCAAACCTTGGTAGGAAATCATTCTCAGGAATAGAGGGTTTTTCTAGCGCCTAAATTTTGATAATGGACTATAAAAGAATTTTCGAAACTACTGGATGGCCAGACAAAGTAAAAAGGAGATCTACGGCCTAGCACTTGAAAAAGGAATCCTTTGAATGGTGGAACTTATTATTTGGAGAGAACGAGGGTCGAGTATTTATATGGGCCAAATTCAAACCCCATTTTGAAGTAAAGTGTTTCCAAAAGCGGAGATGACGATCGAGTTGGAAATTTATCCATCTAAAGCAAGGAAGTTTAAGTCTGCAAGAGTATGTGGCCAAGTTCATTGAGTTAAGAAAGTTTAGTAGGGGTTTTAGTGGATACCCTAATGAACAAGGCTTTAAGATTTTTAAGGGGTTGAACTTCCCATAGAAGGACACTTTGCTAGCACAAGTAACATTTGGAGCAACCTTCGAAACTTTAATGGAGACGGCTATTACATGCACAGCTGAAGGCTCCAAGGAAAATAAGGATTTTGAGAAAGGAGAAAAATGTTTAACAAAAAATAAGCAGTGATGGAAGAATAAGAAGAGAAGGGGTAAATTCAAAAAGGAAGCTAAGACTTGTACGAGGTGTAACCACAAGGGCCATGAGGCTAAGAATTGCACAGTTTCTTTGGAAAAGAAAGAATTTAAAGGAAAATGTTTCAACTGTCACAAGGAAGGACACATGTCCAAAGACTTCCCAAGCCCAAAGTCATCCGAGGTGACTAGAATTATGCATTAGAGGCAGCACCAATACAAAGCAGACCCCCAAGAGACCAAGGACAACCCGCATTTGAAGTTATAACTTCTGTTTAAGGAATATCTATATAGAACTTGTTTGATTCAGGAGCGACCCATTCTTTTATCTCTAAGAGGCTAGTTAGTCTGTTGAACCTTCCCTTATCTATCTCTAGTAATCAGATAGGGGTGGCCAACCCTATCGGAGGACATAAGTATCTTGAGTTGATGTGCAAAGACCAAGTATTGGGTGTTGACGATGTCGAATTCCTTTGTGAAGTGTTTGCGTTGAATTTTATGGGGTATGACCTTATCTAGGTATGGATTGGCTATTATTTTATGGGGCTGTCCTAGATTGCGATAAGAGAATCGTTCGTCTTAGGAGCCGAGGAGGTCGTAGTCTAAGTATTCCTTGTAATGTTAGAAACAAGGATAAAGCCTTATTATATTACTTATCTCATAGTTCAGGAGGACCATCTTCGGTCTCTATAGTATGTGAATTCTTGGATGTCTTTGATGAAGTCATGGGACTTCCACCTTATAGGGAAATCTCTTTTCGTAATGACCTAGAGAAGGACGCTAGACCAGTAGATTTACCCTTGAGGCATATGACGCCTAAAGAAAGAAGGGAATTGGATAAGCAGATTTCAGAGTTACAACAAAAGGGCTTCATTCGGCGAAGTACCTCTGAATGGGGTGCACTTGTTGTGTTTACCATTAAAGCAGACGGATCTCTAAGACTTTATTTGGATTATAAGGAGCTTAATAAGTTGACCAGGAAGAATAGGTGCCCCTTACCTAGAATTGATGATCTATATGACCACTTGGGAGGAGCCCGAGTATTTTACCAATTAGGCCTTGCCACTGGATTTCACCAGTTAACAATTTCAGAGGATAGTAAAGATAAGACCACGTTTTGGACACCGAATGGATTGTTCCAATGGGAAGTTATGTTTCCTTCGGACTGACGAATGCACCCGCCATCTTTGTTGACCTTATGAGTAGAGTGTTTAGGGGGATTCTAAAGAAAATGGTGGTAGTTTTCTTAGTTGATATCCTTATATTTTCAAAAGACCGTAAAGAGCATGAAAGTCACTTAAGACAGGTTCTAGGGATATTAAGGAAGAATTGACTGAAGGCAAAATTCCTGAAGTGCCATTTCTACAGAGAAGAAGTTAGTTTTTTGAGACTTATTATGCCTAGCAAAGGCTTGGAAATGGACCTCACGAAGATCGAGGCAATTAAGGAATGGGGGATACCTCGAAATGCTACAGAAGTAAGAAGCTTCCTTGGATTGGCGTATATTATCAGAAATTCATTAAAGACTTCGCAAAGATATCTACTTCTTTAAATCACCTAATAAAGAGGAAATTGGTATTTTTCTTGGAGTTATAAGTGTGATATAGCCAATAAGAAATTAAAGAATGTATTAACTGGTGCGCCAATTCTTATTATACCTGATGGTTCGAAATTGTTTACACTTTACACTGATGCATGCAGAACTGGTTTAGGAGCGTTTCTAATGCAAGAAGGAAGGGTTGTTGCTTACGTTAGTAGACAACTCAAGGACCCTGAGAAGAGGTACCCAGTTCATAACCTTGAGTTAGCCACAGTAGTGTTTGCCTTGAAAATGTGGAGGCATTATCTTTTACCGGAGAGATTTGAACTTTTTACTGACCAAAAATCCCTAAAATATTTATTCTCTCAACGCGACCTGAATTTGAGACAGCGACGGTGGATGAAGTACACTGCCTCTTTTAATTTCATGATCCTGTATACCCCAGGAAAGGGTGACATCCTTGAATGCAATATCGAAATGGAAAAAGTTAGAATTTCTCTCTAATTTTAACTTGCAACCCTCGCCGGTAACTTCTAATGGTTTTCCTGGAGCTATGATTGTTAGACCCACTGTAAAAGAGAGGACTTGGATTATGCAAGACCTTGACGAAGAAATAAGGAACTCGAATGGGAGAGTGGGAAATAAGGTGACCTTTCTCCATTCGATTATATATTCGTTATGCGACGATGGAAGTTTACTTAGGGGTGGATGACTTTACGTCCCTAAAGATGAAGGAGTGAGGAAAGAAATTCTAGAGGAGTGTCATAAATCAAAGATAACCATACACCCTAGTGGAGATAAAATATATACAGATATGAAGAGGAATCTCCATTTGGAAGGGACGAAAAGGGATGTAGCCGAGTTCATAGCTAAAATTTTAACATGCCAAAAAATAAAAGTAGAGCAAGTAAAACTTGGAGGATTGTTATTACCTTTAGAGATTCCCATGTCGGAGTGGGAACATATTTCCATCGATTTTGTTGATGGGCTTCCAAAGAGCTAAAAGGGAAATGAGGCTATTTAGGTTGTGGTAGACAGTTTGACCAAGATTTCCCATTTTATACCAATCAAAAAGACTAGGGCTGCAACCTCATTGGCCCAATTGTATGTCAAAGAAATAGTCAGATTACATGGTAGCCTACCCAGTATGATGAGTGATAGAGAACCCTTATTCACAAGTGAATTTTGGAGAAGCTTACAAGCAGCATTGGGGACGACCCACAACTTAAGCACAACTGATCATTTGCAAACCGATGGACATACAGAAAGAGTAAACAGGATCATAGATGACTTACTTAGAGCTTGCATCATTGACTTTGGAGGAGTTTGGGAGCCACACCTACCACTTGTGGAGTTTAAGTACAACAATAGTTTACAAGTGATGATTGGTATCACCCCTTTTGAAGCACTTTACGGGAGGCTAGGCAAATCGCCAACTTGTTGGTGGAAAACTACCGACAATTTCTACTTAGACCAGACTTCGTTCGTGATTATACGGAGAAGAATTCCTTGATTAGGTAGAGGATGAAGGCAGCCCAAGACTGTCAGAAATCATATGCCGATAAGCGAAGGAGGGAAGTTGAGTTCAATATGGGAGAATGGGTATTCGTAAAGGTATCCCCTCTCAAGAAGACTGTTCGGTTTGGAAAGACTGGGAAGTTAGCTCCTAGGTTTATTTGGCCTTTTCACATCATAGAGAAGATAGGATGTTTGGCTTATTGAGTGGATCTCCCAAAACGTCTATCGGTGATCCATAATGTTTTTCATGTATCCCATTTGAGAAAATCCTTCATGATTTTGCTATCAGACTCAAGCTTAATGAAATTGGAGACATAGGGAAACTCGAGTTGGAGTCTAGGGTTCCCTGTGCCACTGAAAAGATTGTAGAGAACGAAATCAAGAGACTCCACAATTAAACCATTCGCCACGTCCGAGTACAGTGGGGAAACGATCCCGCGAAAAGCACATGAGAGACCGAGGATAAGATGAGACGGACTCACCAGGGATTTTCTCATCTAATTTTTCCTTTAATTTACGTTTATGGATGCATTGTGGTTGCTAGATTGGATGTTAAGAAATGGATGCGACGCAATTGAACAACGCACTTATATAAAAATATATGCATATTAAGTAGTTTTGCATACATACCGCATCACTTATTAAACATACATGCAAGCATTGAAGTCACTTTAGAAAGTTTGCAGTACATAATTACTGCGATTCATGGACGTTTATTGAATTAAAAATAATATGGGTATAAAACATGGATGTGTAGAGCGAGTTGTGTCTTTTGCCCCTTCAAACAGATTCCAGGACGAAATCTATTTTAAAGGGGGAGAATGTAACACCTCGTAAAATATACCTAAAAATAAATAATAATAATAATAATAATAATAACTAATTTAATAATAAAATCCAAACAGGCTGAAAAATGAGCTTCTACAGCATTAAGAATTTGGTTATGAAAATCTTTTATTTAGACTCGTAGCGAAATTTTGATTCGTTTTCATATATGATACGTTGAAAACGGTGACCGTATGAAGAAATTAAAGTTAAATGAAATCAGACGGCAAAAGCATATATATATATATGTGGTCTAATTAATAATATATATCTTAGGGATAAATAAATTGGACAAGAATAATAATCTCTTAGATAAATTTGGATTTCAAACGAAGAGATAAAGATAAGGGGACAAGAATAATCTTTATAATGTAAGAAATAATCTAATTGAATAACGTTATATGTAATAAATATTTTCAGCCCTTCATAGCACTTATTGGGTAAAACAGCGACCAAGGGGTCGCCACCTGTAACGACCCGCATTCTACGTATCGAAGGATCGTAGAATAATTATTTCTTTCTCAAACGAAGTCGTATGGTCATGTAACTTTAGGGAACGACTATTGGGGTCATTTCTTATGTTCACCATTTTTGCCAATTTTCAAATGACTATTTTGCCCCTAGCTGATCTTGTTTTGGCCACAACTTTTGATTAGTAAGGAATTTTGACATGAAACCACTTTCATTGGATTCGGATGATGGTTTACAATTTCGTAGAGTGGTCACATTGATCAAACGGACTTACCGTTTGGAAGATATGGCTAAAATAAGGTTTAGAAGGTGAAAAACAGCTTAATTGGGCTTAACCGGGTGATTAGCAGCTAGGCCCATTGGGGGATTTCGGGATTAGAGCTATATGAGGGCTAATTAGGGTTAGAGAAACCTTTTCTTTGTCATTTTCTAGCCGCCACTTACCTCTCTTCAACCCTAACAATGGCCTCTAACTCCTAAAACATCTTCTAATCACTGTTTAATCAAGCATTAGCCAAATCTACCACAAATCAAGGCAGATTAGCATGAAGTTTGGGATAGAGCTACTGGAACACATAAAGGTTCGACCTATATCCGAGATACTTTCAGATCTATAAGTAATTTGTGGCTAAAGTGAGTGATTTGCATTGTTTTTCACTAATTACGGCTAAATAGGAGTGACTAGTGATAATTAGCGAAATTATGGATTAGAAAAATCTGGAAAAATTTGTAAAATTCTAAAATATTATTTTAAGGCTCTATTAGAAATTTGGGCTAATTTGGATAAGTTTTGCTAATCCTATCATTAGTTACTGTTAAACATGATTAAGGGGGGAAACATGGCTTTTGGGTATGTTTGATCCATTTTGACATGTTATATGGTTGTTTTGGTGTTTATGGTTGATTATACATATTGCTATGACTGTTTGGAATGTTTTATGATTGCTTACAACAATTAGAATGGTCGAAAACGTCATCTTATGGCATAAAACAGTCACTAGAAAAGTTGCAGGAAAATAGTGCAGGAACCGGAAAGGATCGCCCCCTCCGAACTGACCCGATCGCGAGTCGAACCCCACGAATCCCAGCCATGTACGTGTATCACGAGCCCTTGCTCGAGTAGAGGAGACGACCTGAATCTTCTAAGATGAAGGCTCATGAACCGACCCGCTCACCTGGAGTGTGCCACGAACCGCCCGAGGAAGCTAATCACGATTCGATGCTTGGAGAGGATCACTCCCAAACCAGAGAACACTACCCGAACTGATGGGATCATCACGACCCGACCCAGGGGAGCATCGCGACTGAACAGAACCCAGTGAGGCACTACGACCCGAACCAATCTGGATAGGGTGCTACGAACTGAATAGCTTGATGGCCATGAACAAGATCTGCTCACGAACCGATGGAGGATCCGAGCCTAGATGATGATCACGAACCGAATGGAGACTGTTCCGGAGAAGACCAAAAACTGAGATGCGAAAGTAGTCCAAATGACATGTTGTAACTCAGGATTCAATTGGGAACCAATGAGTTAACTTCATGAATTGGGCTTTGCTGCAGGACATGTGCAAATGGGTTATCGACGTCCATAACTTTGATTCACCACCAAGACGAATGTTAGGCTATGGATCAATGCAGTGGGGTAGTTATTACTCCATGGGGAAGAGAGATCATATCATGGCTATGAGCCAGTGCAGTGAAGTCGTCATGACTTCATGGGGCAGAGTGGACATAACAAGGACTAGTGGCTATGGATCAGTGCAGTGGAGTCGCCATGACTCCATGGGGCAGAGTGATCATAGCAAGGATTTGGGTGATCAAAGCGGTGGATATTGTATGCTTTACGCACCGAGTGAGAGATGTGAGGATGGTTGTTATGCTTGATTATTTGACATCACAATGACATGCACACCCCCTCCCCCGTATCTTTACACTATATGTTAGTGTCACCTTAGAGTATTGTACATCTTGTTGTGCTAACTCTTTGGTTGCAGGTCCTGGTTTAGGTATGGTTGTGTGTACCTGTTATTGTTCTATTTTGACGCTTATCGCTCATACCAGACTTTTGTCTAACCTAGAGTTTTATGTCTCTTCTTATTACTCTGTGTGCTCTTAAACGGGCAGACTAGAGACAGGTCAGGTGATTATGCACGAGTAGCTATACTGGAGACGAGAAGGAGGCTTCTACGTATGATATATATATATAATCCCCTTGTGTCGCTGCTGGTTACTACTTTGGGCATTAGAAATGTACCTTCCTTATTTTGCTTTGGGGACAGTTTTAAAAGTTGTAATAATGATGATTTGGAACATAAGTTGTATTTTGAATTTTCCACTTCTATGATGGTTTAGTTTTCAGCTTATGCACTATCTCACCTGTTTTATGTCAAGTTATGTTATTATTATATTTTGTTCCATGCGTTGTGAGATATACTACAGGTTCCTTGCTAGTTCAAATTCCTCTCTTTGGCGACCATCCCGTGCTAGTTGGGCACTGGCACAACGCACTTTCATTGGAAATGTTGACTGGTGCGGGGTGGGCCGTCACACTTGGTATCAGAGCTCTAGGTTGCGTAGCTAACCAAGGGGAAGACACCAGGGAGAGATAGTACGTATACGAGAGCGCGTATTTGTGGTATTTTGGTTTTCAAAAGATATATGTATATATAAACTATTAGTATATCTAAGGATGGAGTCGCACTGCACTGGCACCACCGAAGGGATGGTTAATCGTTTTATCCTTACAGATTGAAGGATGAGCCAACATACGAGGGGTACTAGTAGAGGAGCTAATAATGGGAATGCTCCTAATATGAGTTCGATGCTCACTGACTTCATGATAGAGATGCTTAGGGATGTTTAGTGGACAGCTCCTAATGCTACAAATGGTGGTGGCGTAGCGGTACATGAGCCTAGGGCCGATTTCGCCAAGCTTTGCAAGGATTACACTTGTCTTGGTGGGAAGCCATTCCATGGAATGGAATCAGTTACAGAAGTTCAGGATTGGTTGGATAGCTGTGAGCGTATCTTCGAAGATTTGGGTATCGAGGATGCGATGAAGAGAAGGTTAGCATCCCGTCAGCTGCATGGACAGGCAATGAATTAGTGGAACGCTATTATGGCAGCCACCCATGAGGATCAAGTTACTTGGGATCAGTTCAAGGCCCGATTCAGTGATAAGTTTATCCCAGCTGCTTAGAAATCAAAATTGTTTAGGAAGTTCTTGGAGCTTAAGCAGAATGGTAGGGCAGTCTTGGAATATATTGCTGAGTTTGATACTTTATCGAAGTATGGATTATCCCTTATTGACACTCCCAAGAAGAAGAATGAGAAGTTCATAATAGGCTTAGATCAGTACTAGGGGGAAAGACTTATAAACCACATCGATGAGATGTTTTAATCCATTATGGGAAAAGCATTGAGATTGGAGAGTCTTTACACTAAGTCAAAGACCGAAGTTGCTGTGGTATCTACAGGAGAGACAAAACCGCAAGTAGGCAGTGGAGGCAAGAATAATTCTCAAAATAAGAGGAAGCAGAACCAAGCTAAGGATGGTCAGAAAAAGATCAAGAAAGATATTGAGTGCTTTAGCTATGGCAAGAAGGGCCATTATGCTAAAGAATGTCGAGCAAAGCCAGCGAACAAGAAGTGCTTTAACTGCCGCCAAGTGGGACATCATAAGAATAAATGTCCGCAACCCCCTAAAGAGAAGCAAAATGTGAAAGCGTATGCTATTAATGTTGTTCCTTCTTCGTTGAATGCCCCAACTGCGGCGGAGAAAGGAAAGAATGTCGTCATTCAAGGTATGCTTTCTGTTTATGATGTTCCTGTTCGAGTATTGTTTGATACTGGAGCTTCCTGTTCCTTCATATCTAGTGACCTAGTAGATATGTTGGGATTGGAACCCGAGATAGTCGATAGACCTTTAGCAGTGATGAACCTGATTGGTGGTTCGACTAGCCTTAGTATAATTTGTCGTAATGTGGTCTTATCGAGTCATGGATGTATGTTTGCTTGTGATAGCTTTGTTTTGGGCTTTACTGGGTTTGGCTTTATTTTGGGAGTCGATTGGCTCCAAAGGTATGGGGTGGTGGTAGACTGTGAGGGCTTTTTGGTGACAGTTAAGGTGAATGATGGGCGGAGGGTAGTGTTTGGAGGTCTACCTAGTGACGAGATAATGGCTAGTTTTCTAAATTCCCTCGACGTCCCGCACGATGATTTATCAGATGTGCCCGTGGCTGGCCAGTATCCGGACGTCTTCGAGGAAGTGACCGGACTTCCACTACACTGAGAGATTGAGTCCCATATTGATTTAGTGAAAGATGCCAGACCTATAGTGATACCACTTCGTCGTATGGCACCAAGGGAGCAGAAAGAGCTCGGGGTGCAAGTAACCAATCTTTTGAAGAAGGGATTTATCAGAAGAAGTGTCTCCAGGTGGGGAGCACCAGTTGTGTTTGCTACCAAGGCAGATGGTTCTCTTCATTTATGTGTGAACTATCGCGAGTTGAATAAGTTGACTAAGAAGAACAAGTATCCTCTTCCGCGGATAGATGATTTGTTTGATCAACTGGAGGGAGCCAGGGTGTTCTCCCAATTGGACCTCGCGACAGAATTTCATCAGCTCTGAGTAGTAGTTGAGAGTATTCCTAAAACAACATTTCAGATGCCGTCGGGATTCTATGAGTGGTTGGTCATGCCATTCGGGTTGACCAATGCACCAGCATATTTTGTGGATCTTATGACTAGGGTATTCAGAGATCAATTGAATAAGTTCGTTCTTGTGTTCGTAGACAATATCTTGGTTTATTCGAGGACAGAGGAAGAACATAAGGAACATTTGAAAGTAGCGATGGAGGTGTTAAGAAAACACCAATTGAAAGCGAAAATTTCTAAGTGTCCCTTCTGGAGGAGGGAAGTGAGATTCTTGGGCCATATTGTTTCAGAGAATGGTATTGTCATGGACCATGCGAAGATGGCTACGGTACAAGATTGGTCTATGCCCAAGAATGCAACAGACGTAAGAAGTTTCTTAGGATTAGCTAGATATTACCGTAAGTTTATCCAGGACTTCTCCAAGATAGCGGCACCATTGAATCAGTTAATCAAGAAGAATCAAGCTTTTGTTTAGGATGAAAAGTGCGAGGTTGCATTTAAGAGTCTAAAGAAAAAGTTGACGTGCGCGCCAGTGTTAGTCATTCCTAAAGGGAATAAAGAGATGATGGTATACACAGAAGCATATGGTACCGAGCTAGGTGCTGTATTGATGCAAGGAGGTAGGGTTGTAGCTTATGCTAGTCGGCAACTGAAACCGCATGAGAAAAGATATCCTACCCATGATTTGTAATTGGTAGCGATCGTATTTGCGTTGAAGATTTGGAGACATTATCTCTTGGGAGAAAGATTCGAGTTGTTTACCGATCATAAATCGTTAAAGTATCTCTTCTCTCAAAAGGATCTAAATCTCCAACAGCAAAGATGGTTAGAATTCTTGGCTTCCTATGCTTTGGATATCGCATATACACCAGGAGAGGGCAATGCAGTACCTGGTGCATTGAGTAGGAGGCATGCCAATTTAGGGGCTATGTTTCTTGAATGGAAGCAACAAGAGCATGTCGTAGGGTACGATTTTAGACTAAAGTGCGAATTGGATCCAGAGACGCTAGCATGTTTGATGATCAAACCTACTTTGATTGACCGAATTGGTTCCAGTCAGTGAGACGATCCCAATCTATTTGAAATCATCTCCAAGTTAGAGATGTATATCGATGAGATGAACAAGCATGGCCTTGATAGAGAAGGATGGCTTCGAAAGAATGGTAGTCTGGTTGTACCCAATGTCAATGGATTGAGAGATGAAGTGCTTAGAAAATGTCATCACTCAAAATTGACCATACATCCCGGTGGGAACAAAATGTATCGAGGCATGAAGCAGACCTACTACTGGGAAGGGATGAAAAGAGACGTTAGGAAGTTTATATTCAAATGCATGAATTGCCAGCTAGTTAAAGCCGAGCAAAAGAAGCCTAATGGTTCATTGCAACCATTAGAAATTCCAAAATGGAAATGGGAACAAGTCTCAATGGATTTCGTTGATGGGTTACCAAGGACTAGATCGGGTCATGATAGCATTAGGTGATTGTGGACCGATTGACCAAGAGTGCAAGGTTTATACCCGTCAAGTCGAATAGAACGACAGCTAAGTTAACATAACTGTATATGAAGTGGGTAGTGAGATTTCGTGGAGTACCCAAAGGCATTGAGAGTGACTGAGATCCTTTGTTCACTAGTGGATTTTGGAAAAGCTTACAAGAGGCTTTAGGGTCAGAATTACTTCTCAGTACCGCATATCATCCTCAGACCGATGGCCAGACGGAGAGGGTGAACCATATATTAGAAGATCTCTTGAGAACTTGTATACTAGATTTTGGCGGATCATGGCATGACCATTTGCATCTAGTGGTGTTCGCCTATAATAATAGTTATCAATCCAGTATTAGTATAGCTCCATTTAAAGCTTTGTATACAAGACCGTGCAACTCACCATCATGTTGGTTAGAAACTGGTGAGAAATATGTGCTTGGACCAGAAGTAATAAGAGAAACCTCAGACAAGATCAAGATTGTTCAACAACGAATGAAGGCTGCTCAAGATAGGCAGAAAAGTTGTGCTGATAAAAGGACAAGAGATTTTAAATTCTCCATTGGCGACTTGGTGTTTGTCAAGATTTCTCCATTAAAGAGCTTGATAGAATTTGGTAGGAGAGGCAAGTTAACACCAAAATTTGTTGGTCCATTCCCAGTTCTCGAGCAAGTTGGGAATTTAGCATATAAAGTTAAGTTGTCGGAAAAGATGGCAGGAGATCATAATGTATTTCATGTCTCCCAGTTAAGGAAATTCATGCACGACCCCGATCTGGCTATTTCACCTGATCAGTTAGATGATATCGAAGTAGAACCCGAGGCGGTTGGGAAACGCAAGTCGATTTGTATTATCGAGCACGATACGAAGAAATTTCGAAGGAAAGCGGTGAATCTAGTCAAGGTTCAGTGGGGCGGGGATGAGAATGACTGTACTTGGAGACAGAGGAGAGCATTAAGGAGATGTATCCAGAACTCTTTGCCTGGTAAGGTTTTCATTTCGATTTAGTTTTTCTGCATGCTCGGATAGGTTTGTTTTGTTTGTTTTGTATGTTTGATTGCGAGATATGACTGATAGTCATGCGGAACACCTTTGTATGTTTTTGGTTACGGAATTTCGCGGGCGAAATTTCTTAAGGGGGAGAGTGTAACGACCCGGATTCTACGTATCAATGGATCATAGAATATTTATTTCTTTCTCATACGAAGTCGTATGGTCATGTAAATTTGGGGAATGACAATTGGGGTCATTTCCCATGTTCACGATTTTTGCCGATTTTTAAATGACCGATTTGCCTCTAGCTGATCTTGTTTCGGCCATAACTTTTGATTGATAAGGATTTTTGACCTGAAATCACTTCCATTGGATTCAGATGATGCTTTACATTTCCGTAGAAGGTCAAATTGATCAAACGGACTTACCATTTGCGAGATATGGCTGAAATAAGGTTTCGAAGGTGAAAAACAGCTTAATTGGGCTTAACCGGATGATTAGCAGCTAGGTCCATTAGGGGATTTTTGGATTTGAGCTATATGAGGGCTGATTAGGGTTAGAGAAACCTTTTCTTTGTCATTTTCCAGCCGCCACTTACCTCTCTTCAACCCTGACAATGGCCTCCAATTCCTAAAACACCTTCTAATCACTGTTTAATCAAGCATTAGCCAAATCTACATCAAATGAAGGCAAATTAGCATCAAGTTTGGGATAGAGCTGCTGGAACACACAGGGATTCGACCTATATTAGAGATACTTTCAGATCTGTAAGTAATTTGTGGCTAGGTGAGTGATTTGCATTGTTTTTCACTAATTACGGCTAATTAGGGGTGTTTACTTATAATTAGCGAGATTATGGCTTAGAAAAATCTGGAAAAATTTGTAAAATTCTAAAATTTTATTTTAGGGCTCTGTTAGAAATTTGTGCTAATTTGGGTAAGTTTTGCTAGTCCTATCATCAGTTATTGTTAAACATGATTAAAGGGGGAAAACATGGGTTTTGGGTATGTTTGATCCATTTTGACATGTTATATGGTTGTTTTGGTGTTTATGGTTGATTATACATGTTGCTATGACGGTTTGGAATGTTTTATGATTGCTTAGAACAGTTAGAATGGTCGAAAACGTCGTCATATGGCATAAAACAGTCGCTGGAAAAGTTCCAGGAAAACAGTGCAGGAACCGGATCGGATCGCCTCCTCTGAACTGACCCGATCGCGAGTCCAACCCCATGAGTCCCAGCCATGTACGTGTATCATGAGTCGCTTGCTCTAGTGGAGGAGCTGACCCGAATCGTCCAAGATGAAGGCTCACGAAAGGACCTGCTCACTTGGAGTGTTCCACGAACCGCCCGAGGAAGCTAACCATGATCCGATGCTTGGAGAGGATCACTCCTGAGCTCGAGAACACGATCCGATCCGATGGGACCATCACAACCCGACCTAGAGGAGCATCGCGACCGAAACAAAACTAGTGAGGAACCACGACCCGAACAGATCTGGAGAGGGTGCTACGAACTGAACCGCTTAATGGCCACGAACCAGAGCTGCTCACGAACCGATGGAGGATCCGAGCCTAGATGATGATCACGAACCGAATGGAGACCGATCCGGAGAAGACCAAAACCCGAGATGCAAAAGTAGTCCAAATGAGAAGTTGTAACTCAGGAACCAGTTGGGAACCAACGAGTTAACTTCATGAATTGGGCTATGTTGCGGGACGTGTGCAAAGGGGTTATCGACGTCCATAACTTTGATTCATCACCAAGATGAATGTTAGGCTATGGATCAGTGTAGTGGGGTATTTATTACTCCATGGGGCAGAGTGATCGTAGCATTGCTATGAGCTAGTGCAGAGAACTGTATAAGCAAGAAAAGAGTCAAGCTCACAGATTTGATAATTTTCATAAATGATAAAGCAAGGGAATACAAGGAAAGATAATGATGATGTACTGATCAAATTGTTTTGCTAATCTGCTTAGCTCATTCTAGGACATTGCTAATCCTATCTCTAATGAGCTACTCGTATTAGAACACTACTGATTCTATTCTGACGAGGTGTTTAATGTGTTAGATCCCGGAACTAAGGTTAACCAAAGCTCTGATACCAACTGTGACGATCCCAAAATCCGAGGGGCGGTATTAAGGATAATCATTAGGAAATAACACATTAATCATCATAGCAGAGTACAGATAATAGCAGAAACAATAAATAAAACAATTTTACATGGATATGACAGCGGAATCACAACATGTAGGAATATCAGAATAGCACAACGTGGGATATACTTAGTAAAAAGAAAGGGAAGTGATCAGTCATCATCGCCAGAGGCGGAATACATACATGCAGAGAGACATAATAAGAGTATCAGTCTACATCGCCGAAGGCGGAATACATATACATATAGTGAGAAGTACGGAAAGTAAATCAGTCTGCATCGCCAGTGGCGGAATCATAATATAAATACAGTAATGGCGGAAAATATCTAAGTCGTCTCTATGAAGTCAGCCTCGCCATGAGCCAAAAGTGCACGCTATGCAGCTGTGCAGAACCAAAAACCACCTGTCACCTGTGTACTAGGCTGCCCGTGTGAAAATAAGGGCACCCGCGTTTGCAAAGTGAAACAAACAACGAGTCAGTCATGGGGACTGGTATGATGAATCTATTTAACAGTTAAACAACAGTAAATAGCAAATCATAGGACCACGCCACTTTCGCGGAACGGGTTTACTCCAGTGATTGCTAGTGCATTTAAAACAAAGTAAATTCTTTTTAAAACAACGCAATGCTTTTAGAAAGAGTGAAGCCATTATAAGACTCAGGTCCCATCACACAATGCAACGCAAGCCGGAGGATAGAGTTTTACCTTATAATAGCCAAATATGCTTGATACGTGTAAAGCAAAATCATTTGATATTATTACTAGTGCATATATGTTTCAAAAACGAATAGCATCATAAATATCAATCATAGGCGGCATAGCTACCATCTACTATGTCGCCATACTAGCTC
Organism: Allium sativum; assembly: GCA_030737875.1. Lineage (NCBI taxonomy): Eukaryota > Viridiplantae > Streptophyta > Magnoliopsida > Asparagales > Amaryllidaceae > Allium > Allium sativum. The sequence continues at coordinate 544,654,995 of CM060918.1, forward strand.
TACAATCAAGACCGTTATTTCATATTGGAAATTGGATTTCCGTCATGAGTCGAGGCAAGGGGCAAGCTCCTCTCCGCTTCGAGACACTCTAGCAAATGCCTCGGGACTACACACTCTGGGTAACCCCTGGATGCTTCAGGGCCGGTCCTCACTTACGTTAGAGGATTATTTATTCCTGAACACACGTTTCCCGGTCCTTACAGACCTATAATCGAGGCGCCTCGCATTCCAACAACCACAAAGGTGAAAAATAGATATATATGTCAGGGCTGGTAAGTCACTGACACCACCATAGCTAGAAAGAAACGTCGTGCTCTCCCTGCAGTCCGTATCCCGTTTTTAACTCATACCGGGGTGTGAGGCTCGTGAATCTACGAAATACACAAAGCTGGGTCCTGTAGACCTTGCTTTGATCATCATCCACAAGACTTTGCTTTGCAACAGAAGCCTTGATCACAGCATCTTGGCATGCCACATAGGCAGTCCACTCCATACGATTGATTTCCATCGATATATACCCTCTGAGCTCGTACGTCTCAGAGAAGGGCGTTAAGCAAGAGAATAAATTCTCCGCCGCCAAACAGATATATATTTAACAGAGATCAATCAGTATAGAACAAAATCCAATGTCAGACACATAGTCCATTTACAAGTCCGTCCTGGGTCTGAACGAAACCGGAGGCATCAATTCCTCGCAAATCCGTACAATCAACACATACGTTCAGACGGCTACTACTTCCGTCCCCTTCCGGTAGCTACTCCGGTTAGGAACTTCAGTAGCGCCCATCCAACCGATACGAAGATCGTCGGTCTTGAATCGTCTTTGCATTTTCCAATTCGAATCGCTCGCTGAATTATTTGAAATGAGGGTTAGCTCGGCCTTTTCAAATAATTCACGTCATTAGAATTTAAATCGATTCTTTATGTGGTTATATCATTCGACATCCATCTTTAAGTTATTTAGTGTTATTTTCATGTCATACACATACAACCATCAAATATCAAACAATTCAAGCACAATTCGTTTATTTGCAACCTATGTTGCTTACAATATTTTATAGCGATTTTTCACCATTTTTATTTATTTAAAAATGGCCATATTTAATTAAACGACGTTTCAGGTCGTGTCATGGCGCTGTTTTTCTCCTAATTTGTTTTACACATATCGGAAAATCTAACCGTTGGATTTCTACAAAGTCTATATCAGTGGGAAGATATTCCCAAAGCGAACCCAACGGTTCCAGTTTCGTGAGAATCCGACGGTTGGATCTTCCACACAAGTCGTTTGAAATTACGGTTTCAAAATTCGAACTGCAGCGTCGTTATTCGATTAAATTTAATTATATTTATATTTATATATAAATATAAACGATTCTGGCGCTGTTTTTCTTCAGATTTGAATTAAACATTCCGGACAATCCAACCGTTGGATTTTTACAAGGTTGGTGCCGTTGGAAAGATATTTCCAAGGCAAACCCAGCTGTTGCAGTTTCGGGAAAATCCGATGGTCGGATTTCTCGTACTAATCGTTTTAAATTACGATTCCGAAACGCGAACTGCACGGCCTCTATTCCTTTTAGTTATATTTATATTTATATATATAAATATAGTTCATTCCATAGTTTCAACTATAGTTCATTTTATATTTTCCACTTCGTTTTCACTTCAAATATTTCACTAACGCCTTAATATTTCGAAAATTTTCGCCATAGCCTCCTTTGTACGGGGAGGGGTTTGGAAATTTATTGGGCCGTATTAGGTACCCAATAAATCCTAAAAAGAATTCACATATTTTTAGTTATATATTTTGGTGTTTACGGGGGAGCATGTACTGATAATCACTCCAGAGAATAAATTCTCGTCACCCTGTTTCCGTGTGGAAATAAATAGTCCATGTGCCGTATCTAATAACTAGAGCGACGTGATTATTGTCAACTCTAGACCCGTGTGGGGTTTTTATTAATCTGGCAATTTATCGTTATAATTTATATAGTCCATATCAGTCATCAGTTCAACCTGTAGTACTTAGTCATCGCCATACAAGCCTCTTGCTGGTATGGTAAATCTTCTACCTCATCACACAAGCTCCAATTGCTTATGTGGAATATGATGAAGTATGCCTATCGTCAAGAAGTATGCCATGTAGTGTAGTTCAAAATTAATTGTTACTATCCTATGGCGTTGTTTATTATTTCACACAGAAAAACCAGCACTCCGCATCCAATGGCATTCACAGGAGTTGATATATAAATAAAATTGCGCAGCCAACTCATCAAGGTTTACCTATTTGTCGGGCACGCAAATAATTTCTTTACTCAACAGCTAATCCATTTTTCCTGTTCAACACATGTATATATATGCAGAACAAGCTAATAATAATATTTCTAGCAAACTATTATTTATTTCAACACGTGTGTATTTTTAACTAAGCGTATACATGATAAAAGGAATATTTTTATCATCAAAAATATTTATTCGACACATGTGTATTTTTAACTAAGCGTATACATGATAAAAGGAATATTTTTATCATCAAAAATATTTATTCGACACATGTGTATTTTTAACAAAGCGTATACATGATAAAAGGAATATTTTTATCATCAAAAATATTTATTCGACATATGTGTATTTTTAACTAAGCGTATACATGATAAAAGGAATATTTATATCATCAAAAATATTTATTCGACACTAGTGTATTTTTAACACTTCATATTTATCATAAAAATATAGTTTTCAATGTCGATTCATTTTATTTTTAAAAGATGATAACATTCAACACATGAACTTCAACTCAACGAATGAATTGCAACTCAACACATGAATATACTATATAGTTTGTATATATATAAAAATGTGATTTTTATTGCTAAAGCCATTTGTTTAAATTCGAATAATATTCAACACATGAATTTCAACTCAACGAATGAATTGCAACTCAACACATGAATATTCGATATAGTTTGTATATATATAAAAATGTGATTTTTATTGCTAAAGCCATTTGTTTAAATTCGAATAATATTCAACACATGAATTTCAACTCAACGAATGAATTGCAACTCAACACATGAATATTCGATATAGTTTGTATATATATAAAAATGTGATTTTTATTGCTAAAGCCATTTGTTTAAATTCAAATAATATTCAACACATGAATTTCAACTCAACGAATGAATTGCAACTCAACACATGAATATTCGATATAGTTTGTATATATATAAAAATGTGATTTTTATTGCTAAAGCCATTTGTTTAAATTCAAATAATATTCAACACATGAATTTCAACTCAATGAATGAATTGCAACTCAACACATGAATATTCGATATAGCATATGTAAATAATTTCAATGAAGGAAAATTATTCTAACACATAAATATTTCAGAAAATTTCGGCAGCATAACGGCAGGGTAGTTAAAACCGGGACCGTCCCTAGTACGGCTCCTCGCTCTACCTTAAAACCTCGCGGTTTTTGACAATGGGGATCATGCATCTAGTTCGCACGCAGGCGGCATGTTTTATTTTCAATTCCACAATCCTATTCTATTTTGTTTCAACCACAAGAGGGTATTTTTCAACCACAAAGGTATTTCTCAACCACAAAGGTATTTTTCAACCATAATATCAACCACAAACAATTATTTCCAACCATTCGTCAAACCATATGATATCACGTCAATCACAAGCAATAAATATCGTCCATGGTCTGTGGATGAGGGGAGTATATATATATATAAAATACAATAATTCACTTGCATTTCATCACAATTCAAAGCATATATGTTTCAAACAACGCTTGTATAATTTATACATTGCTAATATAACTTATACAACACATGTACATGAGGTATACAATGCGTATATAATTTACACTTCGCTTATATAATTTATACAACGCGATTTCATTCACACAGATAATTTAGATTCCTCACATTGGTTCTTGCGATGCTAAAAATCGTAGGAAGGTCAGAAAAATCCGCGGCTTCTTCTAAAATGTAGAGAGCCTCCTTGTGGTCACGGTGTCTCCTGTTTCATCGAATTTCGTTAACATAGCAAAAAGATGTGATTTTTACAAATTTGCAACGCTTTAAAGTGTAAAAATCAGTTTAGCCGTATACCCCTTTTTGATTTCGAAACTAGGGTTCGGATTTTTCAGAAAATCCGTGAATCGATGCTCCCATCAGAGAGTGGGACTTGAAAGAGGGGAGCGAGGCGGTCCTATCGGTGGTCGGAGGAGCAGGAGCTATCGCCTCTGGCGATCGTGGCGTCGATGTGAAGTCGGCGACTTCCTGGGCGTCGTTCTCGACGCTGGCGAAGGGAGGAAGAGCGGGGGTTGGTCGGATTTGAAGAAGGAGGTGGGCGGCGTCGAGTAAGGGTGGTGGCGTTGGCTGGCGTCGCCTGTGGCGGCGGGATTTTTGTCGGGAAGGAGCGAACGACAGTAGCCGTCGATAGTTCTGGCGGCTAGGGTTTTTAGAGCTTTTTATTATTATTATTTTTTAAAAGAAAATTTCCTATTGGCCAGAATTTATAGGAAATTTTTAAATAGTGTTTTTGCAAACGGACTCCTTTTTAAACCCAACGACTGTCGCCCTAGCTAAATACCCCCATTCCGGACCCAATGGGATATGTTTCGTTGGCCATTTCGACTGTTACAGTCAGTTATTTTTCAAATTAAAATATAAAACATTCGATATTTAATTTAAACGTACATTTCAATTTGCCAAGGCCACAAACTGAATCGAAAAATTCCAGAAAAATAAATCTAGCTTTGTTTTGACGATACGGTCCTAACAAAACCAGTTTCGTCGAATTCTGAGCTCGTTTGAAAAACGGCCATTTTTAGGTCGACCCATTTTAACAGAATTTGGCCAAACACGTTATCTTTTGCCCCGCTCACATACTAGCTTCAAAAATTATGAAATTTGAAACTTAGCAATAATTTGACATCCCGGACCCAACAAAAGTGGTTTCGTCGAATTCCGAGGTCGTATGCAAAATCTCAATTTTCAAGGGCTATATATACTATATAGCGACCTTTCTGAAAATTCAATTGGCCATAACTTTTGATTTCCGTTATGAAATTTCGATTTTTCAGATTCGTTAGAAAGGTATTGATAAACAGATTTAAATATTTTCAGTTTCGTCAAAATCTGTTATATTTCCCACCCGGTACAGTCAGATTAAGTTTGTATTCAAAATTTCAAACGGCCATACCATACCAAATTCTATATTTTATTGAAATATGCTATTTAAATTATTCCAATTTCTTGTTAATAACCAAACTTAAAAATTTTAAGATGGTTCACATTTTCTGGGTTATTACAATCTCCCCCACTTAAAACTTTTCGTCCTCGAAAAGGAAATAACAGTTAAGCAGGAAATAAAATGTAAATGCAAAGTATTGTAAAGGTACCTTGCACCGGAGTTAGTCAGAGATGTCCACTCTGCATTTGGTGTAGGCTTGTTTAATGCTTTCCTCAGTCTCCCAAGTACAGTCTCTAGGATCACTACTCCACTGCACTTTGACTAAATGAATCTTTTTCCTCCTTAGCTCTCTAGTTTCTTTGCCAACTATCTTTAATGGCTCCCTCTTGAGTGCTAATTCTGGAGTTATGTCAATATCCTGTTGTGCTGCTTCTTCTACAACAAGATCTGGATCATGAACATGTTTTCTGAGTTGAGACACGTGGAACACATCATGTACACCAGGCAACCAATCAGGTAATGAAACCATATATGCAAGAGTTCCAATCCGTTCAAGTATAGGAAAGGGACCAATAAATCTCGGTGCCAACTTCCCAGTCTTGCCAAATCTGATTACCCCTCGCATTGGAGAAACTCTTAAATAAACATAATCGCCAACGGCAAACGAAATATCTCTTCGTCTTGCATCAGCATAACTTTTCTGTCGGCTCTGAGCGGTTTTCAATCGCTTCTTAATGAAATCGACTTTATCCGATGCTTCTTGAATCATATCGGGCCCTAACACAAGTCTGTTGCCAGGTTCTACCCAACATGCGGGAGATCTGCACGGTCTACCGTATAATGCTTCAAATGGAGACATTCCCAAACTTGCTTGATAGCTATTGTTGTAAGAGAATTCGGCTAAATGTAAATGATCTTCCCATGAGCCTCCAAAATCGATAACGCAAGCCCGTAGTAGATCTTCTAAAATTCTATTCACCCGCTCAGTTTGGCCATCTGTCTGAGGGTGATAAGCGGTGCTTAGATTTAATTTGGTTCCCAATTCTTCCTGGAATGCTTCCCAGAATTTGCTAGTGAACAGGGGATCTCTATCGCTGACTATATTGAGCGGTACTCCATGAAGTTTAACAATTTCTTTGAAGTAAATCTGTGCCAGACTTTGAGCCGTTCTGTTGGATCGGACAGGTATGAAATGGGCAGTCTTCGTGAAGCGATCTACGATTACCCATATACTGTCGTTTCCTTTTCTAGTTCGAGGCAGGCCATCGATGAAATCCATCGAGATTTGTTCCCACTTCCTACCTGGAATTTCTAATGGTTGTAATAATCCAGCCAATTTCTGCTGATCACTCTTAACTAGCTGACAAGTGGGGCATCTGCTAACATATAATGAGATATCTCTTTTCATTGACCTCCACCAGAATGTGCGTTTGATATCGTTATACATTTTTCTCACACCCGGATGGATACTTAATTTGGATTTGTGGCACTCATCAAGTATTTCTCTTCTGAGCTCGGGAAGGTTTGGGATGCAAATCCTACCCTTTAATCTTAGAACCCCTTTGTCATCGAGTCTAAAACTTGTGGATTCACCACCTTTGATTCTTTGACTGATTCTTTGAATAAACTCATCCTCTTTTTGAAGAGTCGAGATCCTGTCTATTAATGAAGACGTGATGACAAAACTGGCGATGATTTCATTCTTTCTACTGAGCGCATCTGCTACAACATTGGCTTTCCCTGGAGTGTATATAATTTCAAAATCGTATGCTGCAAGGAATTCTAACCAACGCTGTTGCCTCAGGTTTAAATCTTTCTGGGTGAACAGGTATTTCAAGGATTGATGATCGGTGTATAGTTCGAATTTCTCGCCCAGTAAATAATGCCTCCAGATTCTTAAAGCAAACACGATAGCTAATAACTCAAGATCATGAGTAGCATAGTTTCTTTCCTGTGGCTTTAGTTGACGGCTGGCATAAGCGATCACTTGGCCTTTTTGCATTAACACTGCGCCTAGCCCTCTAATAGAAGCATCCGTCCATACTGCCAAGTCTTGGTTACCTTCTATTATTGTCAATACCGGAGCGGCTGTCAACTTCAGTTTCAGCTCTTGGAAAGCTTCTTCACATTCGGGAGTCCATTTGAATTTCTGATGCTTCTTTGTAAGCTTTGTCAATACTCCTGATATCTTTGAAAAATCCTAAACGAATTTCCGATAGTAACTAGCTAACCCAAGGAAACTTCGAACTTCTGTGGGCGTAGTAGGTTGGTTCCAGTTCTGAATCGCTGTAATTTTGCTTGGATCTATAGCAATTCCTTCTTTTGACACCACATGGCCAAGGAATTTAACTTCATTCTGCCAGAAGACACACTTAGAAAATTTAGCTTTCAAGACATTTCTTCTTAGAATTTTCAACACTTGTTCTAAATGTTTTGCATGCTCTTCTTCCGACTTAGAGTAGATTAAAATGTCATCGATGAAGACTAGAACGAATTTATTCAACACACCACGGAACACTCTGTTCATAAGATCAACGAAGTATGCCGGAGCGTTGCACAAACCGAACGGCATTACTAACCATTCGTAAAATAAATCGGGACCCCTGAAGGCTGTCAAAGGAACACAGTCTTCGGCTATACGCAATTGGTGGAAACCTGTAGCTAGGTCCATTCTGGAGAATACTGTTGCTCCATTTAATTGATCTAACAGATCGTCTATTCGGGGCAAAGGATATTTGTTCTTCAGTGTCTGCTTATTGAGATCCCTGTAATCGACGCAAAGTCTTAGAGTACCGTCTGATTTCGGGACAAATACTACTGCGGCTCCCCATGCTGAAAAGCTCGGCCTGATTAGACCTTTCCAAAGTAATTCTCGGGTTTGACTACTTAGCTCTTCCTTTTCTTTCGGGGCCATTCTTCTTATTGGATGTACTACTGGTCGGGCGTTAGGAATTAAATCTATTCTAAATTCAATTTCTCTTTGCGGCGGTAAGTTTTCTACTTCTTCAAACACATCCGCATAGTTTTTCATGACCGGTATCTTTTCTATCGAAGGGGGAATCACTTCTAAAGAAGACCAAAATTCTGTTCTATTAATTTCTGAGCCATGACATGGTATATATATAGGTCTAAGCTTCGTTTCGACTTTAACGATTCTTTCGGCACATCTAACTTCGGCCTTATATTTGGTCAACCAATCGAATCCCAATATAATATCGAAGTCGGAAAGGTCCATGATAATCACTTTAAAAGAGAATTTGTAGCAAGAATAAGAGACAGGCACCCTACAGTACGAACTGAGACTGACAGAACCTCCTATCGGATTTTGAACTTTTATTGGTTCTTTAAGTTTTCCTCTTTTCAATTTTAATTTATGAACAATGTTACCAGAAATGAAGCTACGTGATGCCCCAGTATCAAAAAGTACAGAAACAGGAATATTTTTAATGGTAAGGGTACCTCCCAAGACATCGGGTTTACCTGATCCATCGGTGGTAGCTGGCGGGGTCTTCCCGTCATAGACATGGGCCACCTGTGCATTCTGCTTCAGAGGGCAGTTCCTGCTGTAGTGCCCCTTCTTGTGGCAGTTGTAGCATTCTGCTGAGTTATTTGCCTTTGGCTTCTTTGGGGCCTTGCATACATTAGAGAAATGACCGGGCTTCCCGCAATTGTAGCAGTTTCCTTTCGGGATCTTTGCGGGTTTTTGAGTAGCGGTCGCGGTAATGCTAGATTCGGATTGGTCTGTTGAAGCCTTGCGCTTGTTTCCTGCTTGGCTTTTAGCGCGGTCTTGGCTAGCATGTCTCTCATCCATGTCTTCGTAGTTGCAAGCCATCTCTACTAGTTCTGTAAAAGAGAGTTTGATGTTGCTCATAGCTCTATCGTGATACTTGCGCTTCAGCCCAAATATGAACCTCTTATTCTTCGCTTTGTTGGTCAAAACCAGCTCTGGAGCATAGCGCGATAGCTGAATGAACTTATTCAGATAGTCTTGAATAGAGAGGTCTCCCTGCTGGAGATTAGCAAATTGCTCCCGCATCCTCTCTAGAGCTTGTTCCGGTACAAACTTCTCATCGAACAAAGTCTTGAACTGCTCCCAAGTTCGGATAGTACCAGCTGCATCCCCAGAAGTAATGGCATCCCACCACAGCTCTGCCTCTTCCTGAAGGAGCCAAATGCCAAGTCGGGCTTTATTGTTAGTTCCCATACCCATACCTTCGAAGATTTTCTCACAGGTCTTTAGCCAAGCGATAGCTTCGGTCACTGTGCCAGTGCCAGTAAAAGGTTTCCCTCCAAGATTTCTGTACCTCTTAGCTACTTTGTCGAGCTCAAAGTCTTCTGGTGCTGGTGGCAGAATGATAGGACCTTCCACTACTACGGGGATATTCCCCCGTCCTCCTGCTGCATCTCCTCGGCCTCCACGGCCTCCTCTAGCTGCTGCTCCTCTCGTAGCCATCTAAGAGAACTGTATAAGCAAGAAAAGAGTCAAGCTCACAGATTTGATAATTTTCATAAATGATAAAGCAAGGGAATACAAGGAAAGATAATGATGATGTACTGATCAAATTGTTTTGCTAATCTGCTTAGCTCATTCTAGGACATTGCTAATCCTATCTCTAAAGAGCTACTCGTATTAGAACACTACTGATTCTATTCTGACGAGGTGTTTAATGTGTTAGATCCCGGAACTAAGGTTAACCAAAGCTCTGATACCAACTGTGACGATCCCAAAATCCGAGGGGCGGTATTAAGGATAATCATTAGGAAATAACACATTAATCATCATAGCAGAGTACAGATAATAGCAGAAACAATAAATAAAACAATTTTACATGGATATGACAGCGGAATCACAACATGTAGGAATATCAGAATAGCATAACGTGGGATATACTTAGTAAAAAGAAAGGGAAGTGATCAGTCATCATCGCCAGAGGCGGAATACATACATGCAGTGAGACATAATAAGAGTATCAGTCTACATCGCCGAAGGCGGAATACATATACATATAGTGAGAAGTACGGAAAGTAAATCAGTCTGCATCGCCAGTGGCGGAATCATAAAATAAATACAGTAATGGCGGAAAATATCTAAGTCGTCTCTATGAAGTCAGCCTCGCCATGAGCCAAAAGTGCACGCTATGCAGCTGTGCAGAACCAAAAACCACCTGTCACCTGTGTACTAGGCTACCCGTGTGAAAATAAGGGCACCCGCGTTTGCAAAGTGAAACAAACAACGAGTCAGTCATGGGGACTGGTATGATGAATCTATTTAACAGTTAAACAACAGTAAATAGCAAATCATAGGACCACGCCACTTTCACGGAACGGGTTTACTCCAGTGATTGCTAGTGCATTTAAAACAAAGTAAATTCTTTTTAAAACAACGCAATGCTTTTAGAAAGAGTGAAGCCATTATAAGACTCAGGTCCCATCACACAATGCAACGCAAGCCGGAGGATAGAGTTTTACCTTATAATAGCCAAATATGCTTGATACGTGTAAAGCAAAATCATTTGATATTATTACTATTGCATATATGTTTCAAAAACGAATAGCATCATAAATATCAATCATAGGCGACATAGCTACCATCTACTATGTCGCCATACTAGCTCTATAATCAAGACCGTTATTTCATATTGGAAATTGGATTTCCGTCATGAGTCGAGGCAAGGGGCAAGCTCCTCTCCGCTTCGAGACACTCTAGCAAATGCCTCGGGACTACACACTCTGGGTAACCCCTGGATGCTTCAGGGCCGGTCCTCACTTACGTTAGAGGATTATTTATTCCTGAACACACGTTTCCCGGTCCTTACAGACCTATAATCGAGGCGCCTCGCATTCCAACAACCACAAAGGTGAAAAATAGATATATATGTCAGGGCTGGTAAGTCACTGACACCACCATAGCTAGAAAGAAACGTCGTGCTCTCCCTGCAGTCTGTATCCCGTTTTTAACTCATACCGGGGTGTGAGGCTCGCGAATCTACGAAATACACAAAGTTGGGTCCTGTAGACCTTGCTTTGATCATCATCCACAAGACTTTGCTTTGCAACAGAAGCCTTGATCACAGCATCTTGGCATGCCACATAGGCAGTCCACTCCATACGATTGATTTCCATCGATATATACCCTCTGAGCTCGTACGTCTCAGAGAAGGGCGTTAAGCAAGAGAATAAATTCTCCGCCGCCAAACAGATATATATTTAACAGAGATCAATCAGTATAGAACAAAATCCAATGTCAGACACACAGTCCATTTACAAGTCCGTCCTGGGTCTGAACGAAACCGGAGGCATCAATTCCTCGCAAATCCGTACAATCAACACATACGTTCAGACGGCTACTACTTCCGTCCCCTTCCGGTAGCTACTCCGGTTAGGAACTTCAGTAGCGCCCATCCAACCGATACGAAGATCGTCGGTCTTGAATCGTCTTTGCATTTTCCAATTCGAATCGCTCGCTGAATTATTTGAAATGAGGGTTAGCTCGGCCTTTTCAAATAATTCACGTCATTAGAATTTAAATCGATTCTTTATGTGGTTATATCATTCGACATCCATCTTTAAGTTATTTAGTGTTATTTTCATGTCATACACATACAACCATCAAATATCAATCAATTCAAGCACAATTCGTTTATTTGCAACCTATGTTGCTTACAATATTTTATAGCGATTTTTCGCCATTTTTATTTATTTAAAAATGGCCATATTTAATTAAACGACGTTTCAGGTCGTGTCGTGGCGCTGTTTTTCTCCTAATTTGTTTTACACATATCGGAAAATCTAACCGTTGGATTTCTACAAAGTCTATATCAGTGGGAAGATATTCCCAAAGCGAACCCAACGGTTCCAGTTTCGTGAGAATCCGACGGTTGGATCTTCCACACAAGTCGTTTGAAATTACGGTTTCAAAATTCGAACTGCAGCGTCGTTATTCGATTAAATTTAATTATATTTATATTTATATATAAATATAAAAGATTCTGGCGCTGTTTTTCTTCAGATTTGAATTAAACATTCCGGACAATCCAACCGTTGGATTTTTACAAGGTTGGTGCCGTTGGAAAGATATTTCCAAGGCGAACCCAGCAGTTGCGGTTTCGGGAAAATCCGATGGTCGGATTTCTCGTACTAATCGTTTTAAATTATGATTTCGAAACGCGAACTGCACGGCCTCTATTCCTTTTAATTTTATTTATATTTATATATATAAATATAGTTCATTCCATAGTTTCAACTATAGTTCATTTTATATTTTCCACTTCGTTTTCACTTCAAATATTTCACTAACGCCTTAATATTTCGAAAATTTTCGCCATAGCCTCCTTTGTACGGGGAGGGGTTTGGAAATTTATTGGGCCGTATTAGGTACCCAATAAATCCTAAAAAGCATTCACATATTTTTAGTGATATATTTTGGTGTTTACGGGGGAGCATGTACTGATAATCACTCCAGAGAATAAATTCCCGTCACCCCGTTTCCGTGTGGAAATAAATAGTCCATGTGCCGTATCTAATAACTAGAGCGACGTGATTATTGTCAACTCTAGACCCGTGTGGGTTTTTTATTAATCTGGCAATTTATCGTTATAATTTATATAGTCCATATCAGTCATCAGTTCAACCTGTAGTACTTAGTCATCGCCATACAAGCCTCTTGCTGGTATGGTAAATCTTCCACCTCGTCATACAAGCTCCAATTGCTTATGTGGAATATGATGAAGTATGCCTATCATCAAGAAGTATGCCATGTAGTGTAGTTCAAAATTAATTGTTACTATCCTATGGCGTTGTTTATTATTTCACACAGAAAAACCAGCACTCCGCATCCAATGGCATTCACAGGAGTTGATATATAAATAAAATTGCGTAGCCAACTCATCAAGGTTTACCTATTTGTCGGGCACGCAAATAATTTCTTTACTCAACAGCTAATCCATTTTTCCTGTTCAACACATGTATATATATATGCAGAACAAGCTAATAATAATATTTCTAGCAAACTATTATTTATTTCAACACGTGTGTATTTTTAACTAAGCGTATACATGATAAAAGGAATATTTTTATCATCAAAAATATTTATTCGACACATGTGTATTTTTAACTAAGCGTATACATGATAAAAGGAATATTTTTATCATCAAAAATATTTATTCAACACATGTGTATTTTTAACAAAGCGTATACATGATAAAAGGAATATTTTTATCATCAAAAATATTTATTCGACATATGTGTATTTTTAACTAAGCGTATACATGATAAAAGGAATATTTTTATCATCAAAAATATTTATTCGACATATGTGTATTTTTAACTAAGCGTATACATGATAAAAGGAATATTTTTATCATCAAAAATATTTATTCGACACTAGTGTATTTTTAACACTTCATATTTATCATAAAAATATAGTTTTCAGTGTCGATTCATTTTATTTTTAAAAGATGATAACATTCAACACATGAACTTCAACTCAACGAATGAATTGCAACTCAACACATGAATATACTATATAGTTTGTATATATATAAAAATGTGATTTTTATTGCTAAAGCCATTTATTTAAATTCGAATAATATTCAACACATGAATTTCAACTCAACGAATGAATTGCAACTCAACACATGAATATTCGATATAGTTTGTATATATATAAAAATGTGATTTTTATTGCTAAAGCCATTTGTTTAAATTCGAATAATATTCAACACATGAATTTCAACTCAACGAATGAATTGCAACTCAACACATGAATATTCGATATAGTTTGTATATATATAAAAATGTGATTTTTATTGCTAAAGCCATTTGTTTAAATTCAAATAATATTCAACACATGAATTTCAACTCAACGAATGAATTGCAACTCAACACATGAATATTCGATATAGTTTGTATATATATAAAAATGTGATTTTTATTGCTAAAGCCATTTGTTTAAATTCAAATAATATTCAACACATTAATTTCAACTCAACGAATGAATTGCAACTCAACACATGAATATTCGATATAGCATATGTAAATAATTTCAATGAAGGAAAATTATTCTAACACATAAATATTTCAGAAAATTTCGGCAGCATAACGGCAGGGTAGTTAAAACCGGGACCGTCCCTAGTACGGCTCCTCGCTCTACCTTAAAACCTCGCGGTTTTTGACAATGGGGATCATGCATCTAGTTCGCACGCAGGCGGCATGTTTTATTTTCAATTCCACAATCCTATTCTATTTTGTTTCAACCACAAGAGGGTATTTTTCAACCACAAAGGTATTTTTCAACCACAAAGGTATTTTTCAACCAAAATATCAACCACAAACAATTATTTCCAACCATTCGTCAAACCATATGATATCACGTCAATCACAAGCAATAAATATCGTCCATGGTCTGTGGACGAGGGGAGTATATATATATATAATATAATAATTCACTTGCATTTCATCACAATTCAAAGCATATATGTTTCAAACAACGCTTGTGTAATTTATACATTGCTAATATAACTTATACAACACATGTACATGAGGTATACAATGCGTATATAATTTACACTTCGCTTATATAATTTATACAACGCGATTTCATTCACACAGATAATTTAGATTCCTCACATTGGTTCTTGCGGTGCTAAAAATTGTAGGAAGGTCAGAAAAATCCGCGGCTTCTTCTAAAATGTAGAGAGCCTCCTTGCGGTCGCGGTCACGGTGTCTCCTGTTTCATCAAATTTCGTTAACATAGCAAAAAGATGTGATTTTTACAAATTTGCAACGCTTTAAAGTGTAAAAATCAGTTTAGCCGTATACCCCTTTTTGATTTCGAAACTAGGGTTCGGATTTTTCAGAAAATCCGTGAATCGATGCTCCGATCAGAGAGTGGGACTTGAAAGAGGGGAGCGAGGTGGTCCTATCGGTGGTCGGAGGAGCAGGTGCGATCGCCTCTGGCGATCGTGGCGTCGATGTGAAGTCGGCGACTTCCTGGGCGTCGTTCTCGATGTTGGCGAAGGGAGGAAGAGCGGGGGTTGGTCGGATTTGAAGAAGGAGGTGGGCGGCGTCGAGTAAGGGTGGTGGCGTTGGCTGGCGTCGCCTGTGGCGGCGGGATTTTCGTCGGGAAGGAGCGAACGACAGTAGCCGTCGATAGTTCTGGCGGCTAGGGTTTTTAGAGCTTTTTATTATTATTATTTTTTAAAAGAAAATTTCCTATTGGCCAGAATTTATAGGAAATTTTTAAATAGTGTTTTTGCAAACAGACTCCTTTTTAAACCCAACGACTGTCGCCCCTAGCTAAATACCCCCATTCCGGACCCAATGGGATATGTTTCGTTGGCCATTTCGACTGTTACAGTCAGTTATTTTTCAAATTAAAATATAAAACATTCGATATTTAATTTAAACGTACATTTCAATTTGCCAGGGCCACAAACTGAATCGAAAAATTCCAGAAAAATAAATCTAGCTTTGTTTTGACGATACGGTCCTAACAAAACCAGTTTCGTCGAATTCTGAGCTCGTTTGAAAAACGGCCATTTTTAGGTCGACCCATTTTAACAGAATTTGGCCAAACACGTTATCTTTTGCCCCGCTCACATACTAGCTTCAAAAATTATGAAATTTGAAACTTAGCAATAATTTGACATCCCGGACCCAACAAAAGTGGTTTCGTCGAATTCCGAGGTCGTATGCAAAATCTCAATTTTCAAGGGCTATATATACTATATAGCGACCTTTCTGAAAATTCAATTGGCCATAACTTTTGATTTCCGTTATGAAATTTCGATTTTTCAGATTCTTTAGAAAGGTATTGATAAACAGATTTAAATATTTTCAGTTTCGTCAAAATCTGTTATATTTCCCACCCGGTACAGTCAGACTAAGTTTGTATTCAAAATTTCAAATGGCCATACCATACCAAATTCTATATTTTATTGAAATATGCTATTTAAATTATTCCAATTTCTTGTTAATAACCAAACTTAAAAATTTTAAGCTGGTTCACATTTTCCGGGTTATTACACCCTGCGTCACTGCTGGTCACTATTTTGGGCATTAGTAGTGTACCTTCTTATTTTGCTTTGGGGACAGTTTTAAAAGTTGTAATAATGTTGATATGGAACATAAGCTGTATTTTGAATTTTCCGCTGCTATGAAGGTTTAGTTTTCAGCTTATGCACTGTCTCACCTATTTTATGCCAAAATTATGTTATTATTATATTTTGTTCCGTATACTGTGAGATATACTACAGGTTCCTTGCTAGTTCAAATTCCTTTCTTTTCCTTTCTTTGGCGACCGTCCCGTGCTAGTCGGGCATTGGCACAACGCACTTTCATTGGAAATGTCAGTTGGTGCGGGGCAAGCCATCATACCGCCCCCTATGAGGGTTGTTGACTGCCGGTCGACCGCCCTTCTAGGGGTAGGTCGACTGCCTGGTGTTGTAAATGCCCAATAAGGCTAGGTTTGGTCGGGTTTTTAGGGCTAATTAATATAAACGAACCACTAGGATTAAGTCTTAATAATCCTACGGTTCTTGCTTATACAAGCACCTATAATTAACCCTCTAGACTCCATACCTAAACATAGCCTCTCTCTCTCTGTTTGTGCCTCCACTCTGCTGCCATTGATTCCAGTAATAGGTTTCCTCTTCTCTTACAAATCTGTTCTTCTTTTTCTTATCCTTATATTCTTATAGGATTAGAATATAGATCTGGAATCACATAATTTATGTATATAAGAATTTTAATTAGTTGATTCTTATATATATATATATATATATATATATATATATATATATATAGGTCTCTAGAGATTGGAGTTTGCATCAAAAAGGCATAACAACGTCAGATCTACGGCCTTTCCAGTCACTGTGAGTGGAATTAGTAATTACTTAGGCATATTCTACATTTGTAGATTACTATATGGATTTGTATGCCTAAGGAGATTTGGTATAACAACAATATCAAACTTCAAAACCCCCCAAATCTCCTGTTTTTATGTATTTCGCAAGAATTGTCAATTTATGTTGGGTTTGTGGATTTTGTTTTAGTCGCGGATAAAGAACAATTTGGTGATGCACTTTTATTTTATTTGATTTGTCCTTTTTATCTAAATCTTTGATTGCAATGTAAAATGGTTTAGATTTGATTAAATTTATTATTTGAATAGGTTTGGGTTTCTATTCTAATTAGAAAATCCGAACGTATTCAGATTTGAAGCCAATTAAATTTGAACGTTTTTATGTACAACATAAGAAGGGGAAAAGTAGATAAATAAAGGTTTATGCATATGTGTACATATATTTTCATATATATGTATACACATGGATATGTATGATATAAAAAAAATTACACCCTATTCTTGATTCATTACTAAAATTATCTTTATAAGCCTAGGATGCAAGTTCTAATTATATGTTGTATTTTTTCATTACTGCTATCTGTTATTACGCAATTATGCCATCATGCTATGAATGCAACGGTCAAATATTGAAATTGACTTGTCTGCCTTAAACTTAGACCAAGTTGACAATTTTACCTCGTTAAAACGTTCCTTTGTTCATACGAAAACTAGCGTTATTTATACGTACTAAATATTTTATTTATATAGCATAATTAATGAAATTAGCGTGATAATGACATATTAAATGCAATTTGGATGAGATTTGAATTTTTAAATGTCCCCATATATTGATTTCTTATGTGTGCGTATAAAATGGTTTATATAAATATTAAATAATGACAAATAGACATGAGATTGGTTGTCATTTGTGGTGGAAGTCTGCCCGGAACCAACAGGCAAATCCAACAACCACAAGTGGGTCCAACTAATGTGAGGAGTCTGGGTACCATGGGCCATTCAAGTTTACTGCACTTTGACCTTAGGTTAAACCCACTTGTAACAGAAGTTTGACCGGAACCACCCGACATATCCAACATCTATAGATATATGGTTTAGAGAGGTCTAGTGTCTATATTTATATATAAAAAACCTGTTATGTGTGAGAATAGGCATGTTTAGTACGCCTTGGGAAGGATTTAAGTGGCGGACTCTCTTCTTATCTAGTTTGGGTCTTAAGCGGTTAGGATTAGGATCCTCTCCGAAGGTTTATTCCTTAGATAGGTTCCAAAGTCATAGTACCCGCCCTTACTGGATTCAAAGTAAGTCCATGGGTCCTCCATCTGTAAAAGTGGTTCGGCATAGTGGTAACGAAGCAGGGTTGTTCACATTGGATGTCCACTTCCTATTGGAGCTTGTAAGGATCAACCTAAGGACATATTTGGTTTACGTGGTAAGTAGCATGCTATTTAATTCACCAACTATCTAAGGGAAGTCTTAAGCGGCATAGGTGTTCTGCCATAATATCAGTTAAGTAGTAACATGTGATGTCCATTGAAGGGTCTTAAATGGCTATATGAAGGTCTATAGGAACCAACGACCCGTTTAGAGTGGTTCTAAGTTTCAATGGGACTTTTCTGGGTCGAAATTTAGGCCTGATCCGGGTAGGTTGTTACATTCAACGATCTAAGGCGTCTAGAAGGTTACTCAAATGGAATATAACTAAGTCATCTTGATATTGCGTTCATCCCTCAACGAGAAATGATAGGGAAGTTACTAGTAGACTTAATAGCAGAATATACTGTTCCAAATGGTGGTGAAGTAAAGGTTGATCTGTACATCGTCATATAGAAGCTACAGACAAGCGAAACACATAATGATCGATGTTATGGTGCCAGAGTTGTTTTATTTACTCCTGAGGAACGTTCGATCTATTATGCATTAAGGATGGAGTTCCTGGTAGCCAATAATGAAGCCAAGTTTGAAAGCCTAATTTCTAGGCTAAAACTCGCAAAAAAGCTAGGAGTAAAAGTAGTTGACATTTTCTATGACTCACAGGTTGTTGTGTTTCTGGGCAAGAGGTAATTCAAAACCAAGGGGGCACGACTTGCTGCTTATTTAGTTTGGGTGGAAGAGCTATTAGATTGGTTTGACTACTACAACATCTTTTACATCCCATGAAATCAAAATGAGAAAGATGACTCTTTGGAAAAGCTGGCTAGCTCAGACAACCCAATGCAAACATAGCCGAGCCAGATAGAGACATTGACGATGCCTAGAATATATTAGATGGATAGTGCTGGATGTCAAGCTTGAAAGAGAATCATGGATGACTCCTATCAAAAACTTTCTCCAATATGGAACCTTTCCTGAGCGAAAGAGTAAAAGGTGTGCTCTTATACGTAAAATTTCAAGATACATCATCCAGGGAGGTACTTTAGTATCAAAAAGGTTTCTCAGTTCCTTTTGCTTGGTGTATGGCCGACACCGACGCCAAAAGAGTATTACAAGAAGTACATGAAGGCAAGTGTGGCAATCCTAGCGAGAGGCAAACTTTGTAAACAAGATACTTCGGTGTGGCTACTTCTGGCCTACCATTAAACATGATAGGAATGATTATTCACTACGCTGCGATAAATGCTGGAGATTTGAGGAGGGTTGTAGATCTCTGCCAACTCAACTCACCCAGATGGTTAGTTATTTGTTGTTTGCAGTATGGGGAGTAGAAATAATCAGTAGCCTTCCGATTTCTGAGGGTGGAGCAAAGTACGTGATCGTGGTAGTTGATTATTTTACGAAGTGGGTCGAATCTAAACCACTAACCACAATCTTGGTGAAGAGGTTAATTAACTTCATCATCATAATTATTATATGTCAATCTCAATTCCCAGGACTGTCATAGTTAATAAAAGGACCCAATTTGATAGATCAGAATCTAAAGATTCCTGTCGACATCATCGCATCAAGAAGAGATATACTGCGGTTGCATACCCGCAATCAAATGGACTGGTCGAATCTGTGAACAAGATTATGAAGTACATTCTGAAGAAGCACTGGAGCAATCTAGAGGCAAACAGGTTAATGAAATTCCTTTGGCCCTTTGGGCATATCGGACAACCCAAAAATCATTGACTGGACATACTCCATTCGATCTATCCTATAGCACCGAAGTGGTTATACCAGTGGGGCTTGAAGTCCCCTTTGACAGAATGATGTACTACGTTCCTTTGACTTATAAGGAACTTCTTCTGGGATCACTGGATATGACTGATGAAAAGATAGAGGAGGCTGACTTGCATGCTTTGGAGCATTGACATAGAGTCGTTTGATACTATAATAAGAACGTCTGACCTAGAACCTTTGAACCCAATGACCTCGTTTTGAAGCACGTCTTTCCTGGCCCTGTTCACTTAGGCCCGAAGTGTGAAGAACCATACGTCATTCAACAGAGACTTGATAACGGAGCTTTCAAGCTAATGACCTTTGATGGTGACCGAGTCTTGAGAGCAGGGAATGTCGATCATATATGACATTATTTGACTTAGGATGTTACATCCATAATTTTGTAAGTATCATTTCATTTTTCATGCTATATAATAAGGTGTGACTCACTAATTGTGTTACAAATAGTAGCTCTTTCCATGCTCTATTGTTATGTATGATAATTTGGCTAAGTATTGTGATTCGATCGGCCTACGCCAAAATTTGAACGAAGGAAATGATTGATTCCCAAACAATGTTCAGTTGCTCATGTTTCGACGAGCGTACCAAACTCCATGACTAATTGGATAAAATTTAACAAAATTTGAGCTTTATGCCGACACTCGACCCAGTGATCCTCACTTTAAAGACTAAAGTGTATGAACGACGCCAAGGCGAATGTGACAATGACCATTCGCATGACAAAATTTATTTTCATGACTAGAGAAAGAGTATAAAACAATTGAGTTAGCGTGAACGATGCACCATGGTTGTATCACCCCGAATTTTTAATATAATTAAAAATATGTGTATATGCATAGATAGGTAAATAATGGTGAGGTATAACGAAAAATTTATTAATATATGGAAGAGAAGGAAAAATTAATTCGATAATAGTGTATGTAACAGAGAAGACAATAAAATAAGGATACTTAATTTAAATATCAGAAATCAAGTAAAATGGACATCACCATTGCGTTCATCTCGGAATTCTGCTTGGAATAAAGTTCAAGTTTTCGAAAATCGGACTCTGTATGAAAGAATTATCGCCTTCAGAAGATTCAACAAAAATTCAGAATTTACATAGGAAAATACCCATGCAGGTCGACCTAGGGGTCGACCTACCCAGGGAGGTCGACCTGGGGGTCGACCTTAGTGTCGACCTCCCCGTGATATTTTTTTTAGATCTGGGCAGTGACGATTTTTGGTGTGCTGGACGGACCGGATAGCTTCTAGGGCGATCTAATGGCTCTAAAACACTCTCTACACCTATAAAATAGTGCCTAGACATAACCTAATTCACAAACAATTCCTTCTGATACCTCTACGCCGCCAAACTTCAACCAAACATGGCCGCCGCCTCAAAACTCTAAATTAATTTGCAAGTTCTTCATCAACAATTCATGCTCTTCACAAATAATTAAATAAGAAGATTAAATCAGCGTTCTGCATCAACGACAAATCAATTATTTCTCAATCCAGTCAAAGTGAGTGGATTTGAACTATATTTGTTGCGTAGTATTGTTTCTATTGTTTACCATTACCCATAATGAATATGATGATAATTTAATAAGATCGGTTATTTTATTTATGCCTACGTTTGAGTTCTCTCCTTTTTATTCTTTCCCCTTTTTATTTTTGGATCTAGGTTATCTCGAACCTAGACAAAATCTTATTATATACACGTACGATTGAAATATGGGAATATTGGGGCATAATTTATCTTATGCAATCGAGGAATATAACCTATAATTTGGGGATTGTGGCATAACAATTATTATTGTGAATATTGGGACAATTGGCGAATTGTACATTGGGATTATTCAATGAAATAAAGTCAAATTGGGATTTGGGAGCGTATTTCAATAATGAATCTTTGGGTATGCTTTGGAAACATGAATCTACGATGAATAGTGCGTAACTATGAATTTTGATTTATGATGTTAACATAAAATTGTGTAAAATTAATTGGAACTATTAGATATGGAAGTGGTATAATTCAATATTAACAACATGTAATTGGATAACATGGATTGGTGAAAGTCATTTGTGACTTGAAAAGTAAGCCTAGAGGGTGAATTAGATTATATGTATGAACGTGGGAATGTTGGGATATATGTATTGGTAAAATATTGATTATGTGAAATTGGGTATAATTGGATATTGGAAATTGGCATGTTTGGGTATGAATAACATGGAATTGGTGAATTTGGCTATAATTTGATAATTTGGGTAATATGAAATTTGGCTAACTATTATGTAAATAGTATAGTGAATGACAAATTGGAAATAGGCATAAAATGAAATGTAATTAAGTTGAATTTGGAACATATGACATGAATTTGGGGTTTGGGTGAAAGACGATTGTTAATGAACGCCTATGACACGAGGTTAGGTGCGTTTCTGGTGTAAGATTGTCCGGAACCACCCGACAAATCCAGCAACCACAAGCGGACGTCTAATGTGAGAGGTCAACGACTAGAACTAGTGGCATAACGGTTTATTACACGAGGTTAGGCACATTGTGGTATAAGTCTGCCCGGAACCGCCCGACAAATCCAGCAGCCACGAACGGACGTCTAATGTGAGAGGTCATACATCGTTACGGCATTATAAATAAAATAAGAAATACTAACCATAATAAGACATGTGGGTGAAATAAATGACATGTAAAGCATGACTAATGTGGACTTAACCGTTGTAAGACATGTGATGTAAAACATGATGAAGGTGGACTTAACTGTAGTAAGACATGTGTAAGATATGGAAACTATAATAAAAGGGGTTAAGTGGGACACGGGTGACATGTGAAACGAAATTTAGATATGCTTAACCAAATGGGACCCGTGATAGTATCTTAAATAAATTGAATTGTGTAAAGTTTAAGTAACGGGTTAAGTAAATGGAAGGGTTAAGTCAAATCTAAAATTAATGACAAGTAATGGGGAATGATAAATAACCTATTATGAATAAACTTGAATAAGGCAAGAAAGGATAATAGGTGGAAATTATAACTTATGGGACAAGATAAGTTATAGGAAATGATAAGGAAGATGAGATAACTTATATGTGAAGATATACTTAAATAAAGTGGTTTGGAAAGGACAAATGTGAAATTAAAAATGATATAAGTTATATAAGTGGAAAAGAAGTAAATTAGAATCATATATGTTGGTTGGGTTGAGTAATTCTCTGGGTTCCAGTCTGATCTTGATTTCGGTCTTCGGGGCTGGTGTTTAGAGGGTTATTCTCCTAATCAGTATGTATGTGGGATAAGGCATACTTAACTATGAATTAAGTATAACATGTTGTTGTAACCCAAAAAGGGAAAAATTTATGAAATTGGAAAATAACATGTTGTGTGCTTATTAATGGACTTAAGTGGGTTAGGTATAAATTGAATTAATAAGCAAAGGTAACTTGGTGAATACGAAAAAAGGAAGCTAATGTGAATAACCATGTTAAATGAGAAAGTTGACGAGGTGGCACAAGCGTGAAATAAATGGTTAGACTTAGGGTCTAATGACATATAAAACTAAGGCGATTGAAGCATTTCGTACGTTGTAGGATGAATAACCCAACGAGGTAGATCATGATGGTGTCATAAGGAACAAGGAGAGCGCACGTTCGCTATTTTGGCGGCTCCAACGGACTGAAAAGGGAAGCACGCAGCTTCCTGAGACGTTAAAGGTCCCCCTGGTAGTCCTTTGTAGTGGTTTAGCTTCGGGCTAGGATTACAAAGGTTGGGCCTGCGCGGAATTACAGGTGGATAGGCCTTGACTGCACAAGCAGGGGGCAGTCAGAATGTTGTATGCGGTGGCATTAAGGGTGGTTCGGCGATTGCCTCAGGCGGAGGTGGACGGTCAAGACCAAACGATAGCAAGATCATTGGATGCCTGTCACCAGCAGCCTAAGGAATGCGAAAAGACAAGAGCTAACCCCTAGAGATCGTTAACCTTTGCTATCAAGGGACGGGTGCGGGGAGACCCCACATGGATGTTTAGATTGTTTGCTTGTTAGGGGTGGTCGCTTAGCTCGTATGGTCATTACTAGTTGAGGGAGGGGCTGAGGTGGGGCAATAGCCACTATAGAAAAACCAGACCCGAGGGATATCTGTACATTGGACACTCTTAGAGGCGGGCCCGTACAGATATAGAAAAGCTCCCGACCGAGTTTCGTGTTTCCTAGTGTATCCCTGCCACGGAGCTTGGGTACACAAGTAGAGGTTATGTGCAGTAGAAACATCGAGCACGGTTGATGATACGTATGTGGGAAAGTCTTGGTACAACCATGTCTGCTCTGGGCGGTGCATCGTAGACTATAGGGCATTATTCGGTGATGGAACTAAACTCGATCAAATAGTCTGAGGATAGCGGTCAGTATGCTTACGTAGCACAACGATAGTGGTTCTATATAGATGTAGCGTTGTACGTTACTATGGCATAGGATGAGGGACTGCGCATATTACTGTGGCGATACGGTGTAGACCGTACAATTGGGGTGTCACGGGGTGTACCTTATGTTTGGGGGGAGCTACTTATACACTATATTAGGTTAATCTACTAGGGGGTAGATGGGTGCGACGTGTGTGTAAGCTTTGAGTGCTAATAACATGTATAACCTAATAAATAAGAAAGTGTAATTGAACGGTATATGTAGGATTATTCAAGAAGTGTAGTTTAAATTCATTCACACAGAACTTATGTTCTCACCCCCTACTTATAACATTCGCGGGTTAGACAGAGAATTATAGCTTTGGTAATACCGATTTAGCAGTATTGTGATTAAGGTAAGGCTATGTTTTAAATATATTATATTTTACTCCTTCCGCTGTGAGGTGTTTTCCGAACTCTGACATATCTCTTTTCTCTATCTTTTTCTGCAGGATACCAGAGCAAGCAACTCGGGTTTCGGTGGATTGGATTTTGAAAAAAAATCGGTCCATCAGAATCCGGGTTGTTACATCTGGTATCAGAGCATAGGTATATAATTTCTATATAGATAGCGAGTAAGCGTATTTGTAGTTTGAAAAATATAAATATATATATATATAAACCTAGATCCATATAGTGGCCCACTAGACATGAAAAGAGTTGGGATATCTTGTTTGTACACTCAAGGATTGAACATAGAAATTTTGAGACCCCTAAGAGGATTGGTTGGAAAGTGTACAATATGACTTGGCATTGGAGAAAGAAAGTATCCCACAAAGTGGAAACTAAAATTTTAGAGTAGTGGGTTTAGAAGTGTAACCTTAGAAACTAGAAAAGGTTGAAAAATGAAAAGTGGATTATTAATATATATAATCGAGAGAATTGAATTCGTGAAAGTGCCTAGGAAAGCCTAGTTGAGTTGAAGACCCGCTTTGAGTCTAACCCAATGATAAACTTTTAAGAACTTGAATTTGTAAAGGGATTTGTGGTATTTTCCAAGATTTAATCTCAAAAGTATTTTGATAAATGCATGTTGGGTTTTAAAGTAAAGTGGCGTATATTGTGTAAAACAATGATTTCTTGTTTTAAAAGAATTCTCTCATAAAAAGGTGCATATTATGGAGCATAAATAGCTTGCTAGTTTTCATATATGAAAAGAAGTTTTGAAATTCTATTTTGTTACCAATAAATTTTGATTATTGATTTACGAAGAAATTTTGTTGGGTGAAAAAAATAAATTGTAGGAATAGAATAGATGTCTGCACGTTTAGTGAGTAGTAAAATTAACATTGTAATTAGAAAACAATGTAAGCCTGATAGAAATCCACGTCTACTCCAGTTTTGTGATTTGAAAAAAAATGTTCTGCATTTTTATTTAGTAACATGTATTTATGGATTGGCAAAGGCAAGTTTTTGAGAAAAGGATAAAAGTTTTACCATTTTTGGTTTTTGGATGAAATATGCAATGCAAAGAAGGAGGCCAAACCATACTTTTAAAAGAATGGGGTAGGTAAGGATTAAGACCTAGAAAGATCGAGATAAAGTTAAGGCTATGAATTAAAGAAATAGAACCTAAATGGAGATTGGTAGAGTTGAGTGGTTCTCTGAGTATCAATCTGAAGTTGATTTCGGTCTTCGGGTTTGATACTTAGGGAATTATTTTCTTACCAATTTCCGGTCAAAGATTAGCTTATATTAAAATAATAGAAAATTCATGTAGATTGCATAAACATTGAGAAACCTAGGTTTGTTGCTTGAGAAAAAGAGATAAAGTATAGGCTAGTAATACACAGCAAGAACTAGTAGTGACTACTAGGTAGTGGAAGGGAAAGTAAGTGTACAGAGTTGGTGGTTGGACTTTTCTTTAGGGAAATAGTCTTATGATTCTTGGCCCTTGGTAATAGCTATGTAGGATGTTGTTTGAGTTAAAAACAGAAAAGCTTATTTGGAAAATAAATTTAAGTAATTGGAGTAATTCAAATAAGCTAAGAAAGAGATTAGCCTAACTAAGAAGAAAA
Source organism: Allium sativum (assembly GCA_030737875.1). NCBI lineage: Eukaryota > Viridiplantae > Streptophyta > Magnoliopsida > Asparagales > Amaryllidaceae > Allium > Allium sativum. The sequence continues at coordinate 544,681,703 of CM060918.1, forward strand.
TAACAAATCCAATAAAGCAACAAACTGACGGGAAAAGAAAATGGAAATCTTAAGAAAAAGATGAATAAATATGAAATTTTTCCAAGATAAGTGGAAAAAGAGAAGAAATTTTCTTATGTGGTTGTACTTGGATAGGAAAATAGGAAATCTTTATAGAATAGTTATGTAAAAATCCAAGGGAAATTAGAAAAGAAAAACGGAGGATGTAAAATTTTACGTTTTCATAACATCAGAAATCAAATTTGGAAAATTAAATTTTTCTAAATTTCAATTTTAATGACGGTTGGTAGGGTTTTGGATGTAAAAATTGGATGAACCATGCTCTTACTCTTTAAGGATATAGGCAAATTTGGATGAAAAACGTTTTGATATTGCATTCATATAGAACTGCAAGTATATTTAGGAGGTGAGCATCATGTTTTGAAAGAAGTTTTAAAGTTTGCATACATATAGGTGGATCCAAATTAGGCATACATACTTTACTATGATGTATTGCACATGTGCACAATGTTTGTAACAATTGGATGCACACTTGATGGATGGATATTGCGAGGGGTTATCTATTTTACTCTTATCGAATTTCGGGGACGAAATTCTTTAAGGGTGGGAGAATGTAACACCTCGCATTTTTAATATAATTAAAAATATGTAAAAATATGTGTATATGCATAGATAGGTAAATAATGGTGATGTATAACAAAAAAATTATTAATATATGGAAGAGAAGGAAAAATTAATTCGATAACAGTGTACGTAATAGAGAAGACAATAAAATAAGGATACTTAATTTAAATATCAGGAATTAAGTAAAAAGGACATCACCATTGCGTTCGTCTCGGAATTCTACAACAAATAGAGTCCAAATTTTCGAAAATCGGACTCCGTATGAAATAATTATGGCCTTCGGAAGATTCAACAAAAATTTAGAATTTACATAGGAAAATACCCAGGCAGGTCGACCTGGCGGTCGACCTACCCGGGGAGGTCGACCTGGGGGTCGACCTACTCAGGGACGTCGACCTGGGGGTCGACCTTAGTGTCGACCTCCCCCCTAATTTTTTTTAGATCTAGGCAGTGACGATTTTTGGTGTGTTGGACGGATCGGATGGCTTCTAGGGCGATCTAATGGCTCTAAAACACTCTCTACACCTATAAAATAGTGCCTAGACCTAACCTAATTCATAAACAACTCCTTCTGATACCTCCGTGCCGCCAAACTTCAACCAAACATGGCCCCCGCCTTAAAACCCTAAATTAATTTGCAAGTTCTTCATCAACAATTCATGCTCTTCACCAATAATCAAATAAGAAGATTAAATCAGCGTTCTACATCAACGACCAATCACATATTTCTCCAATCCAGTCAAAGTGAGTGGATTTGAACAATGTTTGTTGTATAATATTGCTTCTATCGTTTACCATTCCCTATAATGAATATGATGATAATTTAATAAGATCAGTTATTTTATTTATGCCTACGTTTGAGTTCTCTCCTTTTTATTCTTTCCCCTTTTTATTTTTGGATCTAGGTTATCTCGAACCTAGACAAAATCTTATTATATACACGTATAATTGAAATATCGGAATATTGGGGCATAATTTATCTTATGCAATCGAGGAATATAACCTGTAATTTGGGGATTGTGGCATAACAATTATTATTGCGAATATTGGGACAATTGGCGAATTGTACATTGGGATTATTCAATGAAATAAAGTCGAATTGGGATTTTGGAGCGTATTTCAATATTGAATCTTTGGGTATGCTTTGGAAACATGAATCTACGTTGAATAGTGCACAACTATGAATTTTGATTTATGATGTTAACATGAAATTGTGTAAATTTAATTGGAACTATTAGATATTGAATTGGTATAATTCAATATTAACAACATGTAATTGGATAACATGGATTGGTGAAAGTTATTTGTGACTTGAAAAGTAAGCCTAGAGGGTGAATTAGATTATATGTATGAACAGGGGAATGTTGGGATATATATTAGTAAAATATTGATTATGTGAAATTGGGTATAATTCGATATTGGAAATTGGCATGTTTGGGTATGAATAACATGGAATTGGCGAATTTGGCAATAAATTGATAGTTTGGGTAATATAAAATTTGGCTAACTATTATGTAATTAGTATAGTGAATGACAAATTGGAAATAGGCATAAAATGAAATGTATTTAAGTTGAATTTGGAACATATGACATGAATTTGGGGTTTGGGTGAAAGACGATTGTTAATGAACGCCTATGACACGAGGTTAGGCGCGTTTTTAGTGTAAGACTGGCTGGAACCGCCCGACAAATCCAGCAACCACAAGCGGACGTCTAATGTGAGAGGTCAACGGCAAGAACTAGAGGTGTAACGGTTTATGACACGAGGTTAGGCACATTGTGGTATAAGTCTGTCCGGAATCGCTCGGCCAATCCAGCAGCCACGAACGGACGTCCAATGTGAGAGGTCATACATCGTTACAGCATTATAAATAAATTAAGAAATACTATCCATAATAAGACATGTGGGTGAAATAAATGACATGTAAAGCATGACTAATGTGGACTTAACCGTTGAAAGACATGTGAAGTAAAACATGACTAAGGTAGACTTAACCGTAGTAAGACATGTGTAAGATATGGAAACTATAATAAAGGGGGGTTAAGTGGGATACGGGTGACATATGAAACAAAATTTAGATATGCTTAACCAAATGGGACCCGTGACGGTATCGTAAATAAATTGAATCAGGTAAAGTTTAAGTAACGGGTTAAGTAAATGGAAGGGTTATGTCAAATCTAAAATTATTGACAAGTAAAGGGGAATGATAAATAACCTATTATGAATAAACTTGAATAAGGCAAGAAAGGATAATAGGTGGAAATTATAACTTATGGGACAAGATAAGTTATAGCAAACGATAAGGAAGATGAGATAACTTATATGCAAAGATATACTTAAATTAAGTGGTTTGGAAAGGACAAATGTGAAATTAAAAATGATATAAGTTATAAGAGTTGAAAAGAAGTAAATTAGAATCATATATGTTGGTTGGGTTGAGTAATTCTCTGGGCGCCAGTCTGATGTTGATTTCGGTCTTCGGGGCTGGTGTTTAGAGGGTTATTCTCCTAATCGGTATGTATGTAGGATAAGGCATACTTAACTATGAATTAAGTATAACATGTTGTTGTAACCCAAAAAGGGAATAATTTATGAAATTGGAAAATAACATGTTGTGGGCTTATTAATGGACTTAAGTAAGTTAAGTATAAATTGAATTAATAAGAAGGGGTAACTTGGTGAATACGAAAAAAAAGGAAGCTAATGTGAATAACCAGGTTAAATGAGAAAGTTGACGAGGTAGCACAAGTGTGAAATTAATGGTTAGACTTAGGGTCTAATGACATATAAAACTAAGGCGCCTGAAGAAGTTCGTACGTTGTAGGATGAATAACCCAACGAGGTAGATCATGATTGTGTCATAAGGAACGAGGAGAGTGCACGTTCGCTATTTTGGCGGCTCCAACGGACTGGAAGGGGAAGCACGCAGCTTCCTGAGATGTTAAAGGTGCTCCTTGTAGTCCTCTGTAGTGGTTTAGCTTCGGGCTAGGATTACAGAGGTTGGGTTTGCGCGGAACTACCAGGTGGATGGGCTTTGACAGCACAAGTAGGGGGCAGTAAGAATGCTATGCACGGTGGCATTAAGGGTGATTCAGCGATTGCCTCAGGAGGAGGTGGAGGGTCAAGACCAAACGATAGCAAGATCGTCTGACGCCTGTCACCAATAACCTAAGGAATGCAAAAAGACAAGAGCTAACCCCTAGATATTGTTAACCTTTGCTATCAAGGGACGGGTGCAGAGCGACCCCACATGGATGTTTAGATTGTTTGCTTCTTAGGGGTGGTCGCTTAGCTCGTGTGGTCTTTACTAGTTGAGAGAGGGGCTGAGGTGGGGCCATAGCCACCATAGAAAAACCAGACCCGAGGGATATTTGTACATTGGACACTCTTAGAGGCGGGCCCGTACAGATATAGAAAAGCTCCCGATCGAGTTCCGTGTTTTCTGGTGTAGCCCTGCCACGGAACTTGGATGCACAAGTAAAGGTTATGTGCAGTAGAAACATCGAGCACGATTGATGATACATACATGGGAAAGTCTAGGTACAACCATGTTTGCTCTGGGTGGTGTATCGTAGACTAGAGGGTATTATTTGGTGATGGAACTAAACTCGATCGAATAGTCCGAGGATAGCAATCAGTATGCTTACGTAACACAGCGATAGTGGTTCTATGTGGATGTAGCATTGTACATTACTATGGCATAGGATGAGGGACTGCGCATATTACTGTGGCGATATGGAGGAGACCATGCAAGTGGTGTATCACAGGATGTACCTCAGTTTGGGTGTAGCTGCTTATACACTATATTAGGTTAGTCTACTAGGGGTAGATGGGTGCGACGTGTGTGTAAGCTTTGAGTGCTAATAACCCGTATAACATAATAAAAGAGAAAGTGTAATTGAATGGTATATGTAGGATTATTCAAGAAGTGTAGTTTAAATTTATTCACACAGAACTTATGTTCTGACCCCCTCCTCGTAACATTCGCAGGTTAGGCACTTATAGCTTTGGGAATACTGATTTAGCAGCATTGTGATTAAGGTAAAGCTATGTTTTAAATATATTATATTTTACTCCTTCCGCTGTGAGGTGTTTTCCGAACTCTAACATATCTCTTTTCTCTGTCTTTTTCTGCAGGATACCATAGCAACCAACTCGGATTTCGGTGGATTGGATTTTGAAGAAAAAAAATTGGTCCATCGGAATTTGGGCTGTTACAATTGTTAAGACCTCTTAGCCCGCAACTCTTACCCGAACTAGTGACGGGAGAGTATAAGGACTTGAGGGCCGGATGACCATTGGACTAAGCTCGAATCCGCCGATGCTAGAGGCACAAGCGCAAACTTGTAAATTAACTTTGAACACACCCCTGACCCATGGCGTGACTTTAAGTTAATTGGTACATATACACTATACATCTGGACTACGGAACTTTCTCATTCTAAGTGAGACAACTTGTGAGTTGAGCATTGCTCATTTCAATTGAGATAGCTTATGATTAAGTTCATAAGCAAGACAACTTTCACTTAACACTTGCTCATTCTAAGTGATACAATTTATGAGTTAAGAACATAGTGAAAATTAAATCGCAAATTCATTGAATGGAAAGTGAGTTAAACTTGCAGAAGAAAGAAGTGTTTATCTAGATCGCAGGTTTATATATATAGAAAAAAGAGAGGGCCACACTCGCACAAAAAACAACAGGCCTACGAAAAGATGGAAAACCAAACAAAGAAGTCTACTTCGCCTTTGTAGGCTAGTCATCAGTCTTCAGTTTCTTTTTGTTCTTTTTCTCCAGCCCTACCTCCGTCAGCAAGCACTTTCGGGACTTCTCACTTAAAGACTGCTCACCCCCCGACGTAGGTTGGTTGTGCTTCTTTTTTATGCTTTTCCTAGACTGTAGACGTAATTTGCCGAGATGACACAGAAGTGCCAGAAGAAGGGATGGTTTGTAGGGGATAAACGGAAATCAGCTTAGGCATTGACACAAATTTAAGTTGAACGAGCTTTCCTTCATGCAACACTTTTATTTCTGTCATACCCAAGTCTCTTGTTTTCCCAAACTCACTAGTGTAGATAACATCTTCATCGCCTTCGGCGGGAGTCTCTTTTCCATCCAAGTTTACAAGGGCATCTATCATCACCTCCTTTTTGGTCACATCATCGCCATGGGGCACCTGAGGCTCCTCCGTTGCTTTGGGGTATTCTTCAGAAGTAGTCTTGTCAGGTGTTGTACCTAAAGCAGGAAGAGTAATAACTGTCAATCTGGGGACTAGGCTGTTTTCTATAACGACTTTCTAAAATTGAGGGGAAAGTAGTGAAATACCTCAGCAGAGGGTACCCAAGGAGTTGTGGGGGTTTTGTTCTCTGTAATAGGAGTTAGAGACTTTCGCGGGCCAAGACCCAGATTGTGATGGTTGTTGTTTTATATTCCTCATGTGCCTTGCACCGGAGGAGGCATAACGACTACTCCTGAGGTGAGTGAATCCGTAACATGGGTAGGCTATCCAGTTGATTGAGCAGATGTCGCATCATCCTTAGCCACATTGGGTTACCCTTTGACTATTGACTTTCCTTTGAGCCATAGTCGCTCTGCATCCTCCTTCTCCTTAAGAAGTCACCGACCTTTAATAAGGACTTCTATCTCATCGCCTTTCAAATATCTGGCCCTCAACTCCTCTTCATTCACCACGCCATCTTCAAAAGCTAGTCTTTCTTCCTCCAAGAATTGATCCTAATTGTCGGCCAATGTTTGTGGGTAAATTTCGACCCATGCCAAAGCCTATATCTGAGAACTCGGGCATAAAAAGTCAACACTTGAGTGCCTAATTCATATTCCATCTTCTCTTCCTCAGCCACTTTAGCCTTGAGCTCATGGATTTCTTTATCATATTTAGCTTGGGAGTTCATGAAAGATTCAAGGACAGCAAGGGCATTTTCTTCGGCCTTCTTCCTAGCTTCTTCAGAGCCAGCCAGTTGGACCTTAATTTGAGCATTCTCAAGGGATAACTTCTCTTTCTTCAGCACCTCGATTTTGGCCTTTAAAGATTTATTTCCATGCTCAACCCGCTTCATCTAGTCCTTAATGGACTTGGCTTTAAGCGACCACACGTTGAGCTCAGAATGAATCTTGCATGAACACTGCTGAGGTCAGCCTGGGTCTTCTCATGAAATTTTTTAGTAGTCGTGAGCTGAGCCATGCAATCGGCCAAATCCATCGTGGTGTGCTCAAGAGTGCTCTTGTCGAGTCCTATTCTTGATTCATGTTACATATGTCCAACTGCAAACCCCTGGTGACCATGGACAATCGGCTTGAGTACTTAGTCATTTCTCGATACTAGGTAAGAATATCATTGGCATCCGCTCTAAACTTTACATCGAAGGACTCTGTAATTGGATGTGGAGTAGGCAGGAAATGGATCCGAGAAAACTAATGTTGAGGGAAGGCGTTTTCTAACTCCTTCCTTTTCTCATTATTCGTTTCTTGCTCTTGGGGAAGCGTAGGTGGGAGTTCTTCATCTTTTAACCCACTAGGAACAACAGGTCCCTGGCCCTTGGAAGTAGCAGACTGGGATTGCTGAGAAGGTTCGAGGTTTATATTGCAACAAGCCTTTGGTCTAGGAGTGCTTGCTAGTTGTCGTATCCTATGCCCGATAAGATTTATCGTGAGAGCGGGGAGAGGATTTGTGATTATGTCTTTATCTTTGATCCTCCCTCTCTCGAGCATGCTCTTATTCTTACCTTTCCCGCTCTCCCTTTCTCACAGTCAGGGTCCTACCTCTTCTGATATTCGTGATCTGAGGAGCTCTAGTATCTACGACCACTCTTGAAGAGACTAGTGTCGAACTGTCTATTGTACTTTTTCCCTTTTGTCATGGAGCCTGGAAATCAAGAAAGGTTTCAAGTTAGAACTTGGCATACATGAAAAGAAAAGAGTGTTGTGAAGTGCAGTGTTCATGTCGTGTGTGTCCAAGTGATTCCCCCAAGGAACTAATCCCGAAATTAGTCTTGTCGACGTTGTCTTCCAAGCTTTGACTGGAGTTATTTCTTCCTCGAAACTTGGGAAGAATGTGGTAAGGTCCAAATTCTATGATGTATATTTGACATCCTGCAATGGAAAATCACTCAAGCCCCTACATGGCGATTCGATGCCCCTGACTGGGTACCTTGAGCTAGAGACTTGGATGGAGATGAAGTTCTAAGATTGGGTTCTTTCGCAGTTGGATCGTTCGGAGGAGTGCTCTTGGACACTTCCTCTACCACTTTCCCGGGAGATTTCCTTTTCTCCTTCCCGGCGCTCCTGATTGGACTCGGGTCACTCTTTCCTTTGGCATCACACTTGGCCCAAACTCAGGGTCGAGCTCATGCAACTATTGCCCCCCTCCCCACTAGGGGAACAACTGCTTGCCCTCTGACTAGGGGTACGACCACTAGCTCCCTGACTAGAGGGCATAACTTATGGTTGCAAGGCCGTAGGAACCCAAGCACCACCCACTTTTAAAGTCCGTTCAACTTTGAGAAAGTGAAAATGGTGAAGAAACTCGTTGGCTATGCATTTCTTAATGCTTTGTATATTCTCCAGCACGTTTCTCAGAGTGGCCATACGAGCGTGATGTACATCGCTAGTTGGTTTGGCTGGACTATCACCTGCAAAGGAGAACAGATGTCAGAATTTCCTTAGTTAAGTAAGTCATTTCTTGACACTTTAGACATTGGATTCATCGCCATATGCCGCCTTCTTGCTGAGGAACATAGAACCAGGCGGTTCTTACATTCCCCAACTTGCTAAATTCAGCGATTATAACTCGTTTACCCGAGGTGGAATCTAAGAAAAGATTGGATGACATATCCCTTTGATGCTCGAAATTGTAGAAGGAAATGACATCATCGAAGGTAGGCTCGTGTTGCAGTTGCTCATTATATATTACATACAGTGTAAAGAGGTAGGTATATGCTGTGGGGTGTAGTTGCATAGGAGCCAGCTTCATATAACAAAGGAAATTGACGATGAATGGACTGAAAGGAGGGATGCACCCCACCATGCACATCTGCCAAGTGATAATTATATAGCCGTCTAGAGGGTTGTGTACAGTCTCGCTCTATATCGACATGCTGATATGATTAAAGGAGAATTCTATTCTTTGCACATAATCTTCTTAGCTTTGTTTCGTCCATCGTTATGGGCTAGGAGTCAGCCGGTTGATTCAGATAAATGGCTCTAGGAAATATGTCTGGAGCTTCTTCACCATTAGGCTCATTTTCCGTCGATGTCGATTCTTCCCTAGACGATGAGATGATTGGTTCTTTGTTATGTGGTTGAAATATGAACTAAGAATCCTTATCTAAATTGGTCTATGAGTTGGACTCTGTCTCAAGATCTCATGGAACGCTTTTCCCCTTTCCAGCTTTAGAGGCTCCCGTGGGATATCCTTCGGAAATTTTAGCTATGCTACCCAAGAAATATCGTTGGTTAGAGCGATTAATCCAAAATCCCTATGTGTACTAGTGCAGTGTATGTAGTGAAAGTTGTGTGAATACAGCAACGAAAACAAAGCAAAATTATGTTGTTCGCGCTATTCAAAATCATGTGCAACGTTAAGTCAAGTTCATATGCAAGTTCGAAAGTCTCAATATGCTCTATACTAACTGTCTAAATGCCTATTTAGAACTGGTTCATTATTTTTACTGTGTTCGACGCTATTGTGATCGTCAAGTTCATTTAAAGTGTCGAAGTTGTAAAATCAAATTCGGTTCGGTCAAGTCCTGGTTGACCTTTCCAACTTGATTAGGTATGTATAGGAAAAGTCAACGACTTTTTGCCTTCTTAAGATGTGGCATGTTTTCCCGGTCTGGATTGGCCATGCCGAACCGGAATTCGACTCGATCATCAAGTCGGACATATAAAAAAGAGAGGAAAAAGGAAAACTATGCGGATAGGTTTGAGAAATTTCTTTGGTCATTCTATGACTTGTCGATGACTACACGTGCTAACTAACGTATGACCGTTAATTTGACTTTGTCTTGCGCTCAACTTGTGCAAAAAGATAACATTGTTTGGTAATGATCTATGCTTTTGCAATCACATGTGGGAGCCAATGACTCGACGAAACCTAGCTATGTGACAAATATGTTCAACTTCTTGACCTGACGAAGTTTGAATGTTGACATATGTCTCCTGATAACTCCAGTCAACGACTTTGGCTCAATAAGTACCATCTGGGGCAGTATAAAGCATGACTAGATATTTTTACAAAAAGGGAGAATCCACATGTCATAAATTCTTTCAAGACATATGACATCCCTGGGAGGTGCAAATCAACATATTCAAAGCACTTCCAGTCTATGACACAATGAATTTTGAGGGACAAAGTGTTGACTTACCTTTCATCAAGGCCATCGAGATTCATGGATGATGATCTCAAGACATGATATGTAACATCTTGCAATTTTTATACTTCTAAAAGAAAAGTAATTATACTAGATGATAAACCATAAGTCATATCCATAACCACTGCGAAGGTCTTTCCGAAACGATCAGTTTGATATATTTAGAATTATTGTTTGAAAGGTACTGATTTTTCTAAGAATGAAAGATACACACATGAAACCATTAATTTTCAATGTTCGAATTTTAAGAACAAAAATAATGCTTGGTGTAGTGGTTAAGTAAGTAGACTTTGATACATGAAGTCATGAGTTCAATTCTCGTCATTGACATATTTTTGAATTTTAAGTAAAACAATCAAATTTATGCATGTTCCAAGTACGAAGCATTGATGTATATATGCACATATAAATGGAAGATATATAGGATCAAAGTTGCATATAAAGAAAGAATTTATTTGTATGTGTGTATATATATACATGTATGTATGTATGTATGCATATATATGGGGTTTATGTTGTTTTAAAATTATAATACATTAATTACATAGGATGTGAACTAATTGCACATTACTTAACAGGTTATTTAAATCCTATGTGTGTGTTTGTGTGTCTGTATATATATATATATATATATATATATATATATATATATATATATATATGCATGTATATAACCTGATTATGCATTAACTTTGTATGTTATGATGAAAGTAGCCAAAAAAAGAATTAACTGATTTCCATTTTTAAAAATAGGTGGGTAATCAATTATGCATTAATTAGCGATATATTTTTATTTATGGATGGTTATAGGGTTTATGGCATATTCTTGCAAATGTTAGGTATTAACTGGTATAAATTTAAATTTCACTATACATGTATAAATGTAAATGTGGTAATTTTATATACTATGGAGCAATAACTAATTAATTTCGCACGTGAAGATTTAGTAGGCATTGATTGACATGTATGTCACTCAATTTGTTTTATTGGAGATTTTTTTCCTAAAGATGGGAATTAGTCCTCTTATGTAAATGGTAATTTCTTAAAATATCTTAAAATATATTAATTTATTAATGGTATATTCAAACCTCTTTTTTTCATGTGTTGTATGAAGATAACAATAGACTTTTGAGATGCGACTAAAGATATTACTTCATAATATTACTTCATTATGAAGTAATTAGAAGAGTGGATGTGATGTAATTTAACAATTTTTAGGGTTAATCTGATGGACTAAATCAATCCCCAACTCCTATATAAGCAAGCTAAATCTAACTGATCGGTGGGTAGCCATCTATTTCTCTCTTTTCTTCTTTATTTAAATAGATTCTTTAAGTGCAATTCTCAACTCTAAAAAAATATGGGAGATAATTTAGTCTTAACCCAGAGAGGAAGAATTACAACTATCGAGATGACAGAATCCATTTGGTTGATTATTCCATTTCAGAGTTTTAACTGTAAGAGATGGAGAAGAGCAGGAAATACAACTACGTAGGCTTGATCCCCCAAAAGTTGTACGTAGGCAGTCTTTTCCCATGACATAGCCATTAGAATGCTTAGATTGGGTTGGGGTATATAGGGTTAGGCGCAGTCCAAATATAGATGAAACTTTTTTCTCTTTGTATAAAACTTGTAAAGTTGGAAGATGTGAGACGGAAAAAAGAGGAAAAAAAGATGTAGAAGAAGGGAACTTAGCCTATATGTTGGATCTACAGGTTGTTTACTTAAATTCACTTCTTATGTATCACTGTTGTTTTGTTTATGGACGTTTAATCTAATAAAATGGATTACGACTATTTAGTTATGTAAATTATTTGTTTTATTCCACCATGAGATCGTCCATATTATTCATTGTTTCTAGCATTTTTGAATCTTATATACTTAAGGTCCACTGCTCTTAATATCTAAAATTAGTTGTAAGCGTATTTGATGATGTTTATAATTGATTTTGGACCATTAAAAATAGTGGGTCTTTAAATTTGGTATCAGAGATTAGGTTAAGTGATTACTAGCCTTGCGTAGGTTTGACCGTTATGTTATAATGATTTGCACCGTAAGATTGGTTCAAATATAGGAGAAAATGTTTTGATTTATAACTTCATGCTTTATGTGTATGTACTGTTTGTTTGATCATTAATACCTCATTCTACAATAACGTTTATTTATGATAAACCTTTTGTGGAGGATAAAGAAAACAAGAGTGAGGCAAGATCAACACATATATGGTGAAATATATGTTTGGTTATAACCTAAATGACATACATACAATAATTAGATTGTAATTGAAACCTAACCTTACTAAAGATAGAATCATTTTAATTTTAACGGAACAACAATGGTTTGGAATTATTGCTTTTAATATACATCTGTTATTTTAAAGGCATCTCATCAGTTAGTTGAAAATGGCCATTTTAAGTGATTTGTTGACCTTTTTATTAAATTTGAAAACAAATTGATCCTTTTCATCATGGTATTTTCAAGAGATAAAGTGAAAAAGAACTAAATTAGGTAAGTTGGTTTATGGTGAAGTACCTAAATTTGATTGTTTTCATTCCTTGATAATGAAGTAATTCCAATAGTAGGCATTTTAAAAGATATAAAGTTAGAATGTAGAAGTATTCATTTTAAAACAATATTGAGAATAATATGAAATTTACGATGTTTTTATAAAGAAGATAACTTGGTTGAGGAAATCTAATGAAAACCCCTATTTTAAAGAAAGAAATGTTTTATTGAAACATTCTTAGATAAGAATATTTAACAAAAAGATTATTCCAATAGAAGAGAGTTCACTTTTAGAACAACTATTTTCTTAAAAGAAGTATGTGAAAATAATACAATAAAAATATGGAAAACTAAGTATGTTTTTACTTAAGAAGCAAGGTGGTATGATAGAAATATTTTTATTTATGAAAAATATTCTTTACCGAAGTATGTGATGAAGTAATCATAAGATGTGATTTTATTAAAAAAGTTAAACATGAAGTTTTTAGTCCAAAAGGGGGGCTAATTTGAAAGATATTTTATTGAGAAAAAGGAGTATTATAAGATATCTAGTTTGTAGTACATTAAGAAAATATATTACTAAAAGCAAGGGCGGTTAGGTTTGGAAATAAATGATTGAAGGGGATAAAATATTTAAAGACCAAACCTTTGATGCATTTCAACTAGATCTTGTATATAAGGTGCAAGATTGTGGGGAAGAACAAGTTTGGGTTTACCTTACACCCTGATAATGATGTTTGCATATGACTGTTATGTGTGACTTTCCCTTTATGGGTTATTGAGATGTCTAGAAGTTTCCTTCATCTGGAATGAATGGATACGATGAGGGAACTAATTATTTTGACATTCAAGCTAATAACCTTTTTACTGTATGATTAGCATTGATTTATTAACTTTTAGGTTAAAAAATTTCCTATGTTGTATTGCTTTGTTTAATTATTTGCAGTATCTATTGCTTGTTTGCTAATGTATGTCTACTATTTTTTGTCATCCTTGTTTAGATTATTAATTTTAGGCTTGTATCATGATTGACTTCAATTGTTTGTTTAATTACTTGCTTGTCTCGTGTTTTCTTATTAATTCATGTCATGATTGTTTGGATTAAATCTTTTAATTGAATTGATTATTGTTTGCTTATTTGATATGATTAGCTTGCTTGTCTGTTATTTGTTTGTTGTTTATGTTAATAGTATGATTAGATAATTAGCTAGTGTTGACTATTGATTGGATTTACATTTGGGAAACAAAAAGGATTGAAGAGGGACATGATTAGTTTGGTCAGATCATGATAACGTAGTTTCCTAAGTTGGGGAAGAATGGTATTCGGAATGACTAAAAGTTTTTAAAGATGCTCCTTGAAGTTGATAATAGTAATTGGAAACCATTTAGTGATTAAAGACTTAAAGTTTGCCACTGAGGAATCAATATGAAAGTTGGAGTGTTTCAAAATAAAAATTAAATTAAGATTATACATTTCTCAAACAATTTTTTCCAGCTTGATTAGAAAGGAAGTAAGTTCTATAAAATGGAAAAGTTTTCCAAAGAAAAGAATTTCATTTTAAACATAGATTGAAGTTTTGATTTGAAAGGAAAAAGATAGATTTTAAAATATATATTAAGCATTCCGTACTAAAGGATCCCTCTTTGGTATTTTTGGTGGTTTATCTTTGTCACCAAATAAAGGAATTTACTATGTATAGATTTTGGATTCGCGGACTATTGGATAGAGGTGAGATCCATTATGGAGGTAAAGGACTTCATCTGGAGTTTACGTGATCTTGTGGTCTATTGTTTTCTTTTATGGAAAGGAAGTTATGGCTAGATAAAATTATAATGCTTCGATTGTGAACTCAAGACGGAGTGGTTGAATTCAAGTTGATGTGATGCAGGTCGCGGGATGATGTACGATTCAGTAAGAAGATAGATTGACTCATGTAGGAGATGATCAAGAATGATAATGGAACTGGTTTGAGAACTCGCTCAAACTAAATATGGGATCACCAAGAAGAAAGGTTAAACAGATTTGAAGTGCCAAGGAGCCATTGGTTATCGAAGTGCTCTGTAACAACCCAAAAAATCTGAGCCAGTTTAAAATTTTTAATTTGGCTATTTTAGTGGATTTTAGATATTTAAAATAAATTATTTTAAATAATAACGACGAAAAGTAGTTTGAATCGATGTTGAAAATAAATATAATTATTTTAAATTATAAACAAGGCCTGAAATGGCGCGACAGTTTCAAAATTTCAATTCAAAATTTGACTGACTGTACCGGGTGCAAAATAAAATGGATTTTAGTGAAACCAAAAATATTTAAATCTGTTAGTGAATATCTTTCTAACAAATCTGAAAATCGAAGTTTCATAGCGGGAGTCAAAAGTTGTGGCCAAATGAATTTTCAGAAAGGTCGCTATAGAGAATATATAGCCCTTGAAAATGGACAATTTGCAAACGACTTCAGATTTTGACGGAACCACTTTTGTTGGATCCAGGATGTCAAATTATGGCTAGATTTCAAATTTCATAATTTTTGAAGTTAGTATGTGAGTGTGGCGAAGAAAAATGTGTTTGGTCAATTACAGCTAAATTGGATCGACCAGAAAATGACCATTTTTCAAACGGTCTCAGAATTTGACGAAACTAGTTTTGTTGGGACCGTATCGTCAAAACATAGCTGGATTTATTTTTCTGGAATTTTTAGAATCAATATGTGGCCCCGGCAAATTGAAATGTACGTTCAAATCAAATATTGAATGTTTTATATTTTATTTTTAAGAGAAACTAACTGAAACAGTCGAATGGCCTATGAAATATAACCCATTGTGTTCAGAATGGGGGTATTTAGCAAGGGATGACAGCTGTTGGGTTTGGATTGGAGTTCGTTTGAGAAAACACTATTTTTCAATTAAATAACCAATTAGAAAATTCCTTCCTAAAATTAAAATATAAAACCAACTGCTTTCTCTCTCCCCATATAGCGATTAATGTCGGCTCCTCTTCAATCCTACCCAATCCAATTCTTCTCAAACTACTCAACGTATTCAAGTGCCACTGCTAAGGATTTTGTAGAGCTTGAGGAGATCTTCAAATCCATACCCGTCGCCCCTCCTCGTCTTGTATTTTGGCCGAATCAACCCTCTGATGAACCGTCGTTCGAAGCCCTACACCTGCTCCCAATCGCCGTCGAGTTCATCAGAGGGGGGACCCTCCGGAGTGCCTCTCGGAGCTGGAGAACGTGGTGCAACCTGATCGGCCTCACATGCTGTGGATCAGAAGAAATTCGAAACCTAATTTTGAGCATTCAAAGCAGGTAACGGACTGTTTAATTTTGAGGGGTTTTGATGTTTAAAAGTGTCGTAAAGTACGATAACCTTATAAAAATCATATCTTTTTGCTATGTTGTCGAAATCCAGTGAAACAAGAGACAGTGGACTCATGCAGACGTCTTCTACATTCTAGAAGAGACCGCATATTTTTCTGAGCCTTCTGCTATTTTTGGTGGAGTGAAACCCAATGTGAGATTTCTAATTTGTAAAAGACATGGAAAACAACGATGTATAAATTATATAGTCGTTGTATGAGTTATATAAGCGTTGTGCACCTTATGTATAAGCGTTGTATAAGTTGTATGTTCGATGTATAAGTTATATATGCGTTGTAAAAATTATTTATGCGTTGAAATGATTGAAATGAAATTGAAATATATTTATATACGAATATATATATATATATATACTCCCCTCGTCCATAGACCATGGACGATATATATTGGTTGTGATATTGTTTGGATTATTGGTTGACGTGAAATTTGGTGAAAGTCATGAATGATTGATTGTGGTTGAAAAATACCTGTTTGTGGTTGAGTATTATTTTGGATGAAACCACATAGGATTAGTTTGTGGAAAAGAAAAATAAACATGCTCGTCTGCGTACGAATTAGATGCATGAAATCCCCATTGTCAAAAACCGCGAGGTTTTAAGGTAAAGCGAGGAGTCGTGCTAGGGACAGTGCCGGTTTTAACTACCCTACCATTATTCTACCGAAATTGTCAATAATATTCATGTGTTAAAATTATTTTCATGTGTTGAAACTATATTCATGTGTTGAATAGAAATTCATGTGTTGAGTAGAAATTCATGTGTTGAATGAAATTTATGTGTTGAATAAATTCTTTGAAATACAAAAATAATATTTTTACCTTATATATGAACTATATAAAATAATCGTGTTTTGAAATAAATTGTTTTACAATAAAAATCACATTTTTATTATATATATAAACTATAGAATATTAATGTGTTCAATAGAAATTCAAGTGTTGAATAGAAATTCATGTTGAATGAAGCTCATGTGTTGAATATATAGATTGAACAATAAAATCTACATTTTTATTGTGAATATGAAGTGCTAAAAATATTCATGTGTTGAATTAATATTTTTAATGATAAAAATATAATTTTTATCAAATATATGAAGTGAATATGGTTTTGAAATCGAAGAATGAATTATATTTATACATATATACATACATACATATATATATATATATAATTAAAATAAATCGAATAATGAAGCTGTAGTTCATATTTTGAAACCGTGATTTCAAACGATTAGTGCGGGGGATCCGACCATCGGATTTTCCCGAAACCGAAACCGTTGGGTTCGCTTTGGAAATATCTTTCCAACGACACCCACTTTGTGAAAATCCAACGGTTGGATTGTTTGGATTGTTTAATTCAAATCTAAAGAAAAACAGCGCCAGAATCAATTATATATATATAATTATAATTAAATTAAATCGAATAACGACGCTGTAGTTCGTATTTTGAAATCGTAACTTCAAATGATTAGTGCGGGAGATCCGACCGTCGGATTTTCCCGAAACTGAAACCGTTGGATTCATTTTGAAAAGATCTTTCTAATGATATAAATTTTTTGAAGATCCAACGGTTTGATTTTAAAATATGTGTAAATCAAATCTGAAGAAAAACAGCGCCACGGCCGCATTATGGCCTGAAGCGTCGTTTGAATGAATTCGTTATTTTTAAATAAATAAAAATAGCGATAAATCATGATAAAATATTATAAACGATATGGAATGCAAAATAAACTAAATTTTCTCAGTTTATGTGATATTTGATGGTTGAATGTGTTTGGCACGAAAATTTCATTAAAGAACAGAATTAGTGATATCGAATAATTTAACCATTGAAATGAATTGATTTGAAATTCTAAATATACGTGAATTATTTGAAAAGGCCGAGTTGATTCTCATTTCAAATAATTGATCGACGATTGAAAGTCGAAGATATGAAGACGATGCAAGACCAATGATCTTCACGTCGAATGGAGGGGTGCTACTGATGCTCATTATAGGAGTAGCTACCTTGGAGGGGCTGAAGTAGTAGCCGTCTGGGCGTAGTTGTTGATTGTACGGATATGCAAGGTATTGAGTGCCTCCGGTTTTGTTCAGACCCAGAACGAACTTGTAAATGGATTGTGTGTCTGACATTGGATTTTGTTCTTTGTTGATTGATCTCTATTAAATATATATCTGTTTGGCGGCAGAAAATTTGTTCTCTTGCTTAACGCCCTTCTTTGAAACGTACGAGCCTAGAGGTTATATATCGATAGAAATCATTCGCATGGAGTGAATTGCCTGTGTGGCATGCCTAAGTGGCAGATGATCAAGGCTTCTGTTGAAAAGCAAAGTCTTGTGGTTGATGATCAAAGCACGGCCCGTGTGGCATAGCTTTGTGTATAGCATTGTTTTGCGAGCCTCACACCCCAGTATGAGCCAGAAACTGGAGATGGACTTTAGGGAGGACATGCGTTTCCTTCTAGCTAGGAGTGGTGCTTTGGGTTTTGCACGCCCGGGTATTTTACTTATGTGGATGATGGAAAGCGAGGCCTCGGTTTGCTTCGGTCTCTTCGGAGCCGATGGTGTGGTCAAATATGACCAGTGACGCCCCATAGGGCAGGGAAACGCAGTGTTCAGGAATTTTAATCCACACCGGTGGACCGGCCCTGACGATCCAAGGCTTGACTAAGTACTTGCCTGAGGGGCGGCCTAGAGCGTCTCGAATTTGGTAAGGACGATCCCTTGCCTTGGTTCATGACGGAAATCCAATTTCCAAATACGATACTGTGCGGTTTTGATTGTATATATATATGGCAACATGATATATGGTGCTCATTCCGCCTATGATTGATAGTTATGATTGAAATTGTTTTTGAAACATATATACACTAGCAAAAATATCAAATGATTTATTTTGCTCGTATCAAGCATATTTTGGCCATTATAAGGTAAAACTCTATCCTCCAGTTTGTGTTGCATTGTGTGATGGGAACTGAGTCTTATAATGGCTTCAGTTCTATAAAAAGCATTGCGATATTTAAAGGATTTACTTGTTTTAAAGCACTGGCAATCCAATGGAGTAAACCCGTTCCACGAAAGTGGCGTGGTCCTATGATTAGCCATGTTGAAAAATGTGTTAAGTTGATTTCTCATACCAGTCCCATGACTGACTCGTAGTTTGTTTAACTTGCAAACTCGGGTGCCCCTGTTTCTACATGGGTAGCCTTGTATTCAGGTTTTAGCAGGCTCTTTTTGAATAGCTGGAGCTGAAAATGGATTCTATCATTTATCTCTTTTTATGCTGTTCAGCTACTATTGTACGTATTATGTTTTTTTTTCGCTGTAGACATTTATGTATAGCTGAACTGTATTTTGTACTAAGTATGATCCTGTATACTGTGTAACTCTGATGATTATGTTTATCCAGTGTATTTTGCTATACATTATCTGGTGTATTTATTTATTTCTATTCTGCTGTTATCTGTTTATGTGTTATATTCCAAAGATTACCCTTGCCACCATCGTACGGGGTTTGGGGTCGTCGCAAACATGGTATCAGATCTTTGGTTATGCTTAGCTCAGGAATATAACATATTAAGGAACTCGTCAGAGATAGAACCAGTAGTGTTCTAGGACAAATAACTCTTTACAGATAGGATCAGTAATATCCTAGTATGAGTATAGCAGAATCAGAATAACTCGTTAGAGATGCGGTCAGAAATGCCCCAGAACGAGTTGAGAGTTATATGTTTATAAATAACGTATTTGTGATTATATATATAGTCTGGTTTTAGGAATATGATTTTTGAATATATAAAAAAAGATATATATTTGAAAAGTTAATCAACAAATTGATTGTTGTTTGTGTTGTGTGATTGTGGATTTGATTAATCAAATTATTAGAATGATAGCTAATTTAATCAATAAGAGAATGATGGTAAATTTATGCAATTAAATCAAGTATTGAACTGATTTAAAAATAGATATAAATATACACATGTGCATTATATATGTTTAAAACAGGTAAATGGATTAGCTATTGAGTAAAGAATTTATTTGCGTGCCCGACAAAGAGGTAAACCTTAATGAGTTGGATGCGAAATTTTATTATTATATCAACTCCTGTGAATGCCATTGATGCTGAGTGCTGGTTGTTCTGTGTGTAATAATAGATGTCGCCATAGGATAATAACATTTAATTTTGAACTACACTACATGGCATACTTCTTGAAGATAGCATATTTCATCGTATACCACATAAGCATTTGGTGCTTGTGTGACGAGGTTGAAGATTTACCATACGAGCGAGAGGCTTGTATGGCGATGACTATATTTTACAGGTTGAACTGATGACTGGTACGGACCATATAAAATATAACGGTAAATTGCAAGATTAATAAAAACCCCCACACGGGTCTGGAGATGACAATAAACACGTTTCTCTGGCCATTAAGGCACAAAAAACCATTTATAGGGTGGCGAGAATTTATTCTCTGGAGTTATGATCTATACACACTCCCCTATGGACACCGGAATATATCACTATAAATATGTGCATGCTTATTAGGATTTATTAGGTACCTAATACAGCCCAATAAATTTCCAAACTGTATTAACCCGGAAATCTGGGCCAATTTAAAATTTTTATTTTGGCAATTTTAGCGAATTTTTATTATTTGAATTGAATTATTTTAAATAATATCGACGAGAAATTTATTTTGAATAGAATTCGAACGTATATATTATATAGATCGTCATTAGAAATATAAATATTTATTTTAAATTATAAAAGGAATTGAAAATGGCGCGGTAGTTCGATAATTCGATTTCAAACTTCAAATGAATGTATCGGGTGCAAAATAAACCGGATTTTAGTGAAACCAAAAATAATGGAATCTAATTGTGACTACCTTTCCAACGAATCCGAGAAATCAAAATTTCATAGCGGGAATCAAAAGATACGTCCAGTTGAAGTTTCAGAATAGTCGCTATGGAATTCAGGCCCTTAAAAATAGCCATTTTGCAAACGACCTCGGATTTCGACGAAACCACTTTTGTTGGAACCGTGATGTCAAGTTATTGCTAGGTTCCAAAATTCGTAATTTTTCAAATCAATATGTGATCGTGGCAAAGAAAACGTGTTTGACCAGTTTAAGTTGATTTTAATCGACTGGAAAATGGCCATTTTTCAAACGGTCTCAGAATTTGACGAAACTAGTTTTGTTAGGACCGTATCGTCAATACGAAGCTAGAAAATATTTTTCTGGAATTTTTAGAGACTGTATGTGGCCCCAGTAAATTGAAACGCGTGTTCAAATTCAATATATAAAGGTTTATATTTTAATTTGAACGGAAACTAATCGTAACAGCCGAATTGGGGTACGAAACATATTCCATTGCGTTCGGAATGGGGATAATTAGATAGGGGCGTCAGTCGTCGAGTTTGATTTGGTGTCCGTATCGGTAAACATGAATTTTTGAAATAATAAAATAAAATAAAATATACTAGTTTATATACTCTAACATACGGTCAAACCCTAAAGAAGTCAAACAAATGGTCAAATAGAAAATCGGCCTCCATCCCTCGTTCAACGGCGGATGAAGCTCAAATTTTTGAGCTACAATTCCTTCCAATCCTCAAAATAAAATCGCTCAATCCTTTAGGGTATTTTGTAGTGCTTGCTTCCATCTTCAAGTCCACGCTTGAAATTTAAGCCCAAACTTGGACCGTTTGATCGCATTTTCCGGCCAGACGAGGGCGGCGAGTTGGGCGCCAGTGGCGGCGCTGGAGCATGGCACGGCGGGCTTCGACGGCGGCAGGTCAGAGGTGGGTCCGACTGAGCGTGGTGGCGGTGCAGTCAAAACCTAGATGGCGACTCCCTTTGAAACTGAACAGAACAATTAACAGTGAGCCTATCTTTCTCTTTTTTTTAATGAAATAACTTTAATTAAGATTGTAAGTATAAGAAAAATCTTTATTTTTATAAATATACATTATATGAATTAACATTGTTTTTATAGAAAAATTAATATTGTTTGAATTGAAAATATAAACTTCTTTGAATTGAAAATATAAATATCTTTGAATTGAAAAATATAAACTTCTTTGAATTGAAAATATAAATATCTTTGATATAAACATATAATCTTTATTAGAAGTAGAGCGATGTAAAAATTCGATTTTTATATATTGAATAGAGAAGTAAAAATTCGATTTTTATATATTGAATAGCGAAGTACAAATTCGATTTTTATATATTGGATAGCGAAGTAAAAATTCGATTTTTATATATTGAATAGCAAAGTAAAAATTATATTTTTATATATTGAATAGCGAAGTAAAAATTCGAACTTTATATATTGAATAGCAAAGTAAAAATTCGATTTTTATATATTGAATAGCAAAGTAAAAATTCGATTTTATATATTGAATAGCGATGTAAAAATTCGATTTTTATATATTGAATAGCGAAGTAAAAATTCGATTTTTATATATTGAATAGCGAAGTAAAAATTCGATTTTTATATATTGAATAGCGAAGTAAAAATTCGACTTTTATGTATTGAATAGCGAAGTAAAAATTCGATTTTTATGTATTGAATAGCGAAGTAAAAATTCGATTTTTATATATTGAATAGCGAAGTAAAAATTCGATTTTTATATATTGAATAGCAAAGTAATAAAAATGTGACTTTTATATATGTAGTGGCTACGGTCAACGAAAGTAGCAAAAGGCGAGAGTGGTAAAGATTCCCTGCATTAGAAGTGTCGTGGAGTTGGGATAGCTTTGGTGAGAACTCCTCACCTTTATTTTATTTTATTTTTCTAGTTGAAATATATACTAGGATGCAGACGATGTTTAGTAGTACCCGACACCCGTCGTCCACATACCATGGACGGCTTGTATGCTTGTTTGTTTGATTTTGATGTGTAGTTGATTGTGCGATGTGATGTGAAATGAAATAAAACATTTATATAGTTGAAATAAAATATTTTATAGTGGAAAATATTTTATAGTTAAAAATAGAATTTTTAACGCGTATACGAAGTGAAATAAATTAATATAAACAAATCGAACGATTTGTTTATATACCCACATTTGACTGATATTGATTGGGACGATAAATTTTACACATCGCCCAACTACACAAATAAAATCTATGTTTGATTGTTTGAAACCCCACACGGGTATTGGGATGATATTTGACGTACACTAATCCCGATTGTTTAGTTGTATGTCGATCGATTGATTGACAGACTGTTATGAGCGTTGAATATTTATATTCGATGCTTATACAGTGTAGAATGCACTTTGGATGATGGTTGATTATTCATCGTTGTTATTGTATACATGTGTTGTAGAAAATCCATATAATTAACATTATATGGTAATTGATTGGACCTCATTCAATATTGGAAATAGAAATATTCGAAATAGAAATATTTGAAAAAAAGAAATATTTGAAAAAGAAATATTCGAAATAGAAATATTTGAAAAAAAGAAATATTTGAAAAAGAAATAATTGAAATAGAATATTTGAAAATAGAAATATATGAAGCCGTGTTGATTAGATTGATGCCATTTTGACGTGAACGGTATTTATATCGATTTTATTCATTTTATAATGAATATCGAAAGTGATTTCAAAATCTGATATTTTGAAAATAATTGAAATTCAAACCGAATTCGAATTGAATTGAATTGAAAACGAATTCGAATTGAATTGAATAGAAAACGAATTCGAATTGAATTGAATAGAAAACGAATTCGAATTGAATTGAATAGAAAACGAATTCGAATTGAATTGAATAGAAAACGAATTCGAATTGAATTGAATAGAAAACAAATTTGAATTGAATAGAAAACGAATTCGAATTGAATTGAATAGAAAACGAATTTGAATTGAATAGAAAACGAATTCGAATTGAATTCAATTGAAAACGAATTGAAATAGAATTGAAATCGATTTGAATTGAAATCAAATAGAAGTGAATGGAAAAAGAATTTATAAGGGAAAATTCAATTTTGATTTGAATATGAAATAAAGGTTGAAATTGTTTTGGAAACAAATTTGAAATAATTTATAAAATTCGTTTTAATAAGGAAATCGACGAAATATATAATATATAAATATATTATATATATAATGGCCTGAATATAACGCGCCGCGCCGCGACAGTTCGTGAATTTCGACCATTGACTTCGAACGGACATTGCGGGAGATCCGACCATCAGATTCTCCTAAAACCGGAACCATTGGGTTCGTATCGAAAAGAGCTATCTAACGAATATTAGAAATTTGAAATCTAATGGTTGGATTTGGAATTATGTCCAAATCAAATTTGGGAAAGGTCGCTGTAAGTGCAGTTCGATAGCCGTTGATGGAAATCGACTGTACAGGCCTTGATAAAATTATTAAAAATAATTATAATTTGTGTAGAATCATAAGAAATGATTTGTGAAGAGTTGGGATGAAAAACTCCATATTTGAAAGGATAAAAATAGATTTTTATCGAAATGAACTAGTTTTGAACTAGAATAATAATTTATTTATTTTTAAAATAAATAAAGTGGATTTGAAATGGTTTTGAAAGTAACCAGGATTTCCAATATATAGATTGGAAATGGATTTGAATCGAAATTGTCTTCGGAATATTTCAATGTGGGATTTTGTGATTATACAGGTATTGTTATGGGAAATTTGAAAGATATATTTATATCGTTATTTCCAATACGATATTTGTTGGTCGTAGAATTTGATATTGAATATAAGCCGATATATTTTCTATTCAGAGCCTTGTATTTAATATCAAATGGGATTTTGGGTTTGTCGTGAATGGCGTCTTCATTAACGTTGTTCTTAAACCCAGTTGAGGAAAAGATTAAATCTTTTTATTTAGATTTAATGAAGTGCACCAATTAAATAATATTTAATTGGAATTGAATTGGTATTGATTTTTGGGTTTATCGTGAACAGTGTTTTAAATAACACTTGTTCTTTAACCCGATAATTAATAAAATGTGATTTTGGGTTGTCGTGAACGGTATCTTCAATAATACTGTTCTTAGACCCAAAGGAGTTAAGAAAATCAGAAACTAACTGGAGATTAGTTAAGTTGAATGGTTTCTGGGGTATTGATCTGATGTTGGTTTCGGCCTTCGGGGTTAATACTTAGGGAATTTCTCACTTGCTAATTTATGGTTAGGGTCTGATTGAAATGTAATGTGATTTTGGGTTTATAGTGAATCGTGTTTTAAATGAAATTGATTCTTTAACCCAGTTAAAGATTAAAACTAAGTGGCGTTTTAATGAATCTTTAATTAGATTGAAAAGATCGAGAATGGAGTATCACCAGTTTTGCTCCAAAGCGATAGTTAAATCATTAATTAGATTTGGACGTGGAATGGTAATTAATTTTACCGATAACACCGTGGTATTAGATATGGAGTATTACCAGTTTTGCTTCATGGGATGAATAGGTTGGGATTGGGAACTAAAATAAATAATTACTTCGGTGTGGTTCGCTAATCCCGACTAGTTTGGAAAACCATAATTTGGTTCGAAATGATATCCAAAGGAAGATTAAAGAATAAATTTTAAAGAATTTATCTTTGATAAAATTAATGGGAACCTTTCCCTAAGAACGTGAAATTTGGAAACTAACTGTAGGTTAGCTAAGAAGGATGGTTTCCTGGGTATTGATCTGATGTTGGTTTCGGCCTTCGGGGTTAATATTTGGGGAATTGTTCTCTTGCTAATTTACGGTTAGTGACTGCTGAATTGGTATGAGGCGTATGTCATGATCGTGTAACATTTGTTTACTATATATACGCGGGTTGTTCGTAAAGGCCGAGTTTATACCCATTCTGAATAACCGATTCGACGAAAAGTCGAAGATGATGACGGTGGTCGAAGACCGAAAGTCTTCACATCGTTTGGGTGATTACTGATGATCTTGATTGGGCTGTGCACCCAAGATGAGGGAATCAGTTGGTGGTCGTCCAGACGTACTTGGAGATCGACGGATATGGGAGGAAAGTGCATCCGGTTTCGTTCAGACCTAGAACGGACTTGTAAGTGGATGGTGTGTCTGACATTGTATTCCTTTATATTGTATTCGTTGATCTCTGCTAAATATATATCTGTTTGGCGGTGGGGAATTTATTCTCTTGCTTAACGCCCTTCTCTAAGACATACGAGCTCAAAGGTTATATATTGGCAGAAATCAGTGGTACGATATGGATTGATATTGTGGCATGCTGAGATGCAGTGATCCAGACTTTTGTTGAGAAGCAAAGTTTGGTGGATGATGATCAAAGCGCAGCTTTGATATAACATGGCTTTGTGTATAGCGTTGATTCGCGGGCCTCACATCCCGGTATGGTGGTAAACTGATGGTTTGATCAGTATGCTTTTAGTGGATGGACACCTTAGTGGTGTCGTGGATTCGGTCGACCGAGATGAGCTTAGTGCTCAGGGATATATAGAGTAAGCGGTGTTTTCTCTCGCTGGGACGTAAGCCGCGGTGATACTCTGGTCCCAAAAGTGCGGATGTGCAGACGGTGTTTTCTCTTATTGGGACGTAAGCCGTGGGGAATTGCATTACGCGATCGATCTTTCGAATCAGGAGCCACCATGATGGAAATCCAATTTCCAATACGTGTATTTCGGTTTTATTTGTAGAGCCTAGTATGGCGACATAGTGGGATGGGGCGCTTATGTCGTCTATGATTGATACTTATGATTTGAAGATGTTTTATACAATATGCACTTATAATAGTATCAAATGATTTGTTTTAAACGTATCAAGCATTCTTGGCTATTATAAGGTAAAAACTTTATCCTCCGGCTTGCGTTGCATTATGTGATGGGACCTGGGTCTTATAATAGCTTCATTTTTCTTTATTTAGCATTGCGTTGTTTGTTTTATGCACTGGTATTCTTGGGAGGAAACCCGTTCCGTGTTATACGGCGTGGTCCCTTGATTTACCCAACTTTAAAATAAAGATTTACAACTGTTTTAGTTCTCACACCAGTCCCATGACTGACCTGGAGTTTATTGTTTTAACCTAAACTCTGGGTGCCCTTATTTTGACACGGGCAGCTAGTAGTTTTGGTTTTGCAGATTTATATTCACAGGATCCTGGTTTACAGCTGGAATGATATCCGGAAAGCTTTGTATCCGTATATCTCTTCTAGTTGTGTATTGTATTATTTTCCGTTGCGATGTATTTAAATGTAATTTAAATCTCTGATATTTCTGTGTAATATTTATTCATTTATACTCTGTATATTCTTGTAATCTGATGCATTGTTGTAATATACAATGAAATGTTCTTTCGTCTACGTTTTGTTGTGGCTTGTTCTCGAACTATCCGCGCTTTCCTCACCGGGGAAGTTACGGGTTTTCCCAGTTGGTATCAGAGCTTTGGTTTACAAAGCTCAGAGAACAAGGCACATTAGAACCATACGGAAGAATTCATCAGAATTGGATTAGTAATATCCAACAGGAATGACTCGTTAGAGATGGGATCAGTAGCATCCTAGAACGAGTGTGAAGAGTATATTTTTGAAAGTGAAAACAAATTTTTATTTTGAAAATTTAAATCAATTATTCGTATTTTATTATCTATTTATATTGAGTTGGACAGTCCAGTATATAAAGATTTTGCGTATATGTTTGATCCACGTGTATTTGAAATTTTAATATACAAGATAGATATAGAATTACACTCTAATCGCCCGGAGATGATTTTGATGATGGAGCTCCATCATTAGAATTAATGTTCGAGTGACGAAAGTGGGCTTTCTATATATTTCCTATTGACTGGTGTGAGAACCAAAACTAGATAGGGCTTATTGTTGTGATTTGGCATCAAAAATCTGATTTTTGACTATATATCAAAGTTATGCACTTGAAAAGCTAATCAACTAATTGATTGATGGTTGTGTTGTTGATTATTGATGGATTAATTGAAATTTGTACCATGTAGCCAATTTGAACCAAAAAGTGAATTGTTTTGAAAATTAGTCGCATTTGCATGCATATACATGTACTTACATTGAACAGGTCATAGCAAAGAGGCTAGAGCAGAAGAATAAAATTGTTTGCCCGACAAATAGGTACATGTTTATCATAATTTACTGTTTTGTTTGGGTGATGATGATTTTATGAGCCGATTGGCTAACCGCTCGGCTTTTTCTTTTTCTTTTTGAGATCAGAAGAACTATATGGCAATTTCAGGATTTTCCCGTACTCCCGGTGCAGGGGAGGTTATGGCGAAATTTTTCAAAAATTTAGGGTGTTAGCCAAATTTTTGAAAAATTTGAAAAGTTCTTAGAAACTGAAAAGTTGAAGAACTTAAGCCATAATCAAAACAATGAAAGTTGAGTTGGTATTTAAAACAACTTTTGGCTTCGTTCCTTTTCGGGGACGAAAAGTTTTAAGTGGGGGAGATTGTAATAACCCGGAAATCTGGGCCAATTTAAAATTTTTATTTTGGCAATTTTAGCGAATTTTGATTATTTGAAATGAATTATTTTAAATAATATCGACGAGAAATTTATTTTGAATAGAATTCGAACGTATATATTATATACATCGTCGTTAGAAATATAAATATTTATTTTAAATTATAAAAGGAATTGAAAATGGCGCGGTAGTTCGATAATTCGATTTCAAACTTCAAATGAATGTATCGGGTGCAAAATAAACCGGATTTTAGTGATACCAAAAATAATGGAATCTAATTGTGACTACCTTTCTAACGAATCCGAGAAATCAAAATTTCATAGCGGGAATTAAAAGATACGTCCAGTTGAAATTTCAGAATAGTCGCTATGGAATTCAGGCCCTTAAAAATAGCCATTTTGCAAACGACCTCGGATTTCGATGAAACCACTTTTGTTGGAACCGTGATGTCAAGTTATTGCTAGGTTCCAAAATTCGTAATTTTTCAAATCAATATGTGAGCGTGGCAAAAGAAAACGTGTTTGTCTAGTTTCAGTTGATTTTAATCGACTGGAAAATGGCCATTTTTCAAACGGTCTCAGAATTTGATGAAACTAGTTTTGTTAGGCCGTATCGTCAATACGAAGCTAGAAAATATTTTTCTGGAATTTTTAGAGACTGTATGTGGCCCCGGTAAATTGAAACGCGTGTTCAAATTCAATATATAAAGGTTTATATTTTAATTTGAACGGAAACTAATCGTAACAGCCGAATTGGGGTACGAAACATATCCCATTGCGTTCGGAATGGGGATAATTAGATAGGGGCGTCAGTCGTCGAGTTTGATTTGGTGTCCGTATCAGTAAACATGAATTTTTGAAATAATAAAATAAAATAAAATATACTAGTTTATATACTCTAACATACGGTCAAACCCTAAAGAAGTCAAACCCATGGTCAAATAGAAAACCGGCCTCCATCCCTCGTTCAATGGTGGATGAAGCTCAAATTTTTGAGCTTCGATTCCTTCTAATCCTCAAAATAAAATCGCTCAATCCATTAGGGTATTTTGTAGTGCTTCCTTCCATCTTCAAGTCCGCACCTGTTGGAGGAATTATCACTGAGTATTTTGCTTGAAATTTGAGCCAAAACTTGGACCGTTTGATCGCATTTTCCGGCCAGACGAGGGCGGCGAGTTGGGCGCCAGTGGCTGCGCTTGAGCATGGCACGACGGGCTTCGACGGCGGCAGGTCAGAGGTGGGTCCGGCTGAGCGTGGTGGCGGTGCAATCAAAACCTAGATGGCGACTCCCTTTGAAACTGAACAGAACAATTAACAGTGAGCCCTCCTTTCTCTTTTTTTTATGAAATAACTTTAATTAAGGTTGTAAGTAAAAGAAAAATCTCTTATTTTTATAAATATACATTATATGAATTAACATTGTTTTTATAGAAAAATTAATATTGTTTGAATTGAAAATATAAACTTCTTTGAATTGAAAATATAAATATCTTTGAATTGAAAAATATAAACTTCTTTGAATTGAAAATATAAATATCTTCGATTTAAAAATATAATCTTTATTAGAAGTAGAGCGATGTAAAAATTCGATTTTTATATATTGAATAGCGAAGTAAAAATTCGATTTTTATATATTGAATAGCGAAGTAAAAATTCGATTTTTATATATTGAATAGCGAAGTAAAAATTCGATTTTTATATATTGAATAGCAAAGTAAAAATTCGATTTTTATATATTGAATAGCGAAGTAAAAATTCGATTTTTATATATTGAATAGCAAAGTAAAAATTCGATTTTTATATATTGAATAGCGAAGTAAAAATTCAATTTTTATATATTGAATAGCTAGTAAAAATTCGATTTTTATATATTGAATAGCGAAGTAAAAATTCGATTTTTATATATTGAATAGCGAAGTAAAAATTCGATTTTTGTATATTGAATAGCGAAGTAAAAATTCGATTTTTATATATTGAATAGCGAAGTAAAAATTCGATTTTTATATATTGAATAGCAAAGTAATAAAAATGTGACTTTTATATATGTAGTGGCTACGGTCAACGAAAGTAGCAAAAGGCGAAAGTGGTGAAGATTCCCTGCATTAGAAGTGTCGTGGAGTTGGGATAGCTTTGGTGAGAACTCCTCACCTTTATTTTATTTTATTTTTCTAGTTGAAATATATACTAGGATGCAGACGGTGTTTAGTAGCACCCGACACCCGTCGTCCACAGACCATGGACGGCTTGTATGCTTGTTTGTTTGATTTTGATGTGTAGTTGATTGTGTGATGTGATGTGAAATGAAATAAAACATTTATATAGTTGAAATAAAATATTTTATAGTGGAAAATATTTTACAGTTAAAAATAGAATTTTTAACGCGTATACGAAGTGAAATAAATTAATATAAACAAATCGAACGATTTGTTTATATACCCACATTTGACTGATATTGATTGGGATGATAAATTTTACACATCGCCCAACTGCACAAATAAAATCTGTGTTTGATTGTTTGAAACCCCACACGGGTATTGGGATGATATTTGACATACACTAATCCCGATTGTTTAGTTGTATGTCGATCGATTGATTGACAGACTGTTATGAGTGTTGAATATTTATATTCGATGTTTATACAGTGTAGAATGCACTTTGGATGATGGTTGATTATTCATCGTTGTTATTGTATACATGTGTTGTAGAAAATCCATATAATTAACATTATATGGTAATTGATTGGACCTCATTCAATATTGGAAATAGAAATATTCGAAATAGAAATATTTGAAAAAAAAGAAATATTTGAAAAAGAAATATTCGAAATAGAAATATTTGAAAATAAGAAATATTTGAAAAAGAAATAATTGAAATAGAATATTTGAAAATAGAAATATATGAAGCCGTGTTGATTAGATTGACGCCATTTTGACGTGAACGATATTTATATCGATTTTATTCATTTTATAATGAATATCAAAAGTGATTTCAAAATCTGATATTTTGAAAAGAATTGAAATTCAAACCGAATTTGAATTGAATTGAATAGAAAACGAATTTGAATTGAATTGAATAGAAAACGAATTCGAATTGAATTGAATAGAAAACGAATTCGAATTGAATTGAATAGAAAACGAATTTGAATTAAATTGAATAGAAAACGAATTCGAATTGAATTGAATAGTAAACGAATTCGAATTGAATTGAATAGAAAACGAATTTGAATTGAATTGAATTGAATAGAATAGAAACAAATTCGAATTGAATTGAATAGAAAATGAATTTGAATTGAATTGAATTGAATAGAAAACGAATTCGAATTGAATTCAATTGAAAACGAATTGAAATCGATTTGAATTGAAATCAAATAGAAGTGAATGGAAAAAGAATTTATAACGGAAAATTCAATTTTGATTTGAATATGAAATAAAGGTTGAAATTGTTTTTGAAACAAATTTGAAATGATTTATAAAATTCGTTTTAAGAAGGAAATCGACGAAATGTATAATATATATATATATTATATATATAATGGCCTGAATAGAACGCGCCGCGCCGTGGCAGTTCGTGAATTTCGACCATTAACTTCGAACGGACATTGCGGGAGATCCGACCGTCAGATTCTCCTAAAACTGGAACCATTGGGTTCGTATCGAAAAGAGTTTTCTAACGAATATTAGAAATTCGAAATCTAACGGTTGGATTTGGAATTATGTCCAAATCAAATTTGGAAAAGGTCGCTGTAAGTGCAGTTCGATAGCCGTTGATGGAAATCGACTGTACAGGCCTTGATAAAATTATTAAAAATAATTATAATTTGTGTAAAATCATAAGAAATGATTTGTGAAGAGTTGGGATGAAAAACTCCATATTTGAAAGGATAAAAATAGATTTTTATCGAAATGAACTAGTTTTGAACTAGAATAATAATTTATTTATTTTTAAAATAAATAAAGTGGATTTGAAATGGTTTTGAAAATAACCAGGATTTCCAATATATAGATTGGAAATGGATTTGAATCGAAATTATCTTCAGAATATTTCGATGTGGGATTTTGTGATTATACAGGTATTGTTATGGGAAATTTGAAAGATATATTTATATCGTTATTTCCAATACGATATTTGTTGGTCGTAGAATTTGATATTGAATATAAGCCGATATATTTTCTATTCAGAGCCTTGTATTTAATATCAAATGGAATTTTGGGTTTGTTGTGAATGGCGTCTTCATTAACGCTGTTCTTAAACCCAGTTGAGGAAAAGATTAAATCTTTTTATTTAGATTTAATGAAGTGCACCAATTAAATAATATTTAATTGGAATTGAATTGGTATTGATTTTTGGGTTTATCGTGAACAGTGTTTTAAAAAACACTTGTTCTTTAACCCGATAATTAATAAAATGTGATTTTGGGTTGTCGTGAATGGTATCTTCAATAATACTGTTCTTAGACCCAAAGGAGTTAAGAAAATCAGAAACTAACTGGAGATTAGTTAAGTTGAATGGTTTTTGGGGTATTGATCTGATGTTGGTTTCGGCCTTCGGGGTTAATACTTAGGGAATTGCTCACTTGCTAACTTATGGTTAGGGTCTGATTGAAATGTAATGTGATTTTGGGTTTATAGTGAATCGTGTTTTAAATGACACTGATTCTTTAACCCAGTTAAAGATTAAAACTAAGTGGAGTTTTAATGAATCTTTAATTAGATTGAAAAGATCGAGAATGGAGTATCACCAGTTTTGCTCCAAAGCGATAGTTAAATCTTTAATTAGATTTGAACGTGGAATGGTAATTAATTTTACCGATAACACCGTGGTATTAGATATGGAGTATTACCAGTTTTGCTTCATGGGATGAATAGGTTGGGATTGGGAAATAAAATAAATAATTACTTCAGTGTGGTTCGCTAATCCCGACTAGTTTGGAAAACCATAATTTGGTTTGAAATGATATCCAAAGGAAGATTAAAGAATAAATTTTAAAGAATTTATCTTTGATAAAATTAATGGGAACCTTTCCCTAAGAACGTGAAATTTGGAAACTAACTGTAGGTTAGCTAAGAAGGATGGTTTCCTGGGTATTGATCTGATGTTGGTTTCGGCCTTCGGGGTTAATATTTGGGGAATTGTTCTCTTGCTAATTTACGGTTAGTGACTGCTGAATTGGAATGAGGCGTATGTCATGATCGTGTAACATTTGTTTACTATATATACGCGGGTTGTTCGGAAAGGCCGGGTTTATACCCATTCTGAATAACCGATTCGACGAAAAGTCGAAGATGATGATGGTGGTCGAAGACCGAAAGTCTTCACATCGTTTGGGTGATTACTGATGATCTTGATTGGGCTGTACACCCAAGATGAGGGAATCAGTTGGTGGTCGTCCAGACGTACATGGAGATCGACGGATATGCGAGGAAAGTGCATCCGGTTTCGTTCAGACCTAGAACGGACTTGTAAATGGATGGTGTGTCTGACATTGTATTCCTTTATATTGTATTCGTTGATCTCTGCTAAATATATATCTGTTTGGCGGCGGGGAATTTATTCCCTTGCTTAATGCCCTTCTCTGAGACATACGAGCTCAGAGGTTATATATTGGCAGAAATCAGTGGTACAATATGGATTGATAGTGTGGCATGCTGAGATGCAGTGATCCAGACTTTTGTTGAAAAGCAAAGTTTGGTGGATGATGATCAAAGCGCAGCTTTGATATAGCATGGCTTTGTGTATAGCGTTGGTTCGCGAGCCTCACATCCCGGTATGGTGGTAAACTGATGGTTTGATCAGTATGCTTTTTAGTGGATGGGCACCTTAGTGGTGTCGTGGATTCGGTCGACCGAGATGAGCTTAGTGCTCAGGAATATATAGAGTAAGCGGTGTTTTCTCTCGTTGGGACGTAAGCCGCGGTGATACTCTGGTCCCAAAAGTGCGGATGTGCAGACGGTGTTTTCTCTTGTTGGGACGTAAGCCATGGGGAGTTGCATTACGTGATCGATCTTTCGAATCAGGAGCCACCGTGATGGAAATCCAATTTCCAATACGTGTATTTCGGTTTTATTTGTAGAGCCTAGTATGGCGACATAGTGGGATGGGGCGCTTATGCCGTCTATGATTGATACTTATGATTTGAAGATGTTTTATACAATATGCACTTATAATAGTATGAAATGATTGTTTTAAACGTATCAAGCATTCTTGGCTATTATAAGGTAAAAACCCTATCCTCCGGCTTGCGTTGCATTATGTGATGGGACCTGGGTCTTATAATAGCTTCATTTTTCTTTATTTAGCATTGCGCTGTTTGTTTTATGCACTGGTATTCTTGGGAGGAAACCCGTTCCGTGTTATACAGCGTGGTCCCTTGATTTACCCAACTTTAAAATATAGATTTACAACTTTTTTAGTTCTCACACCAGTCCCATGACTGACCTGGAGTTTATTGTTTTAACCTAAACTCTGGGTGCCCTTATTTTGACAAGGGCAGCTAGTAGTTTTGGTTTTGCAGATTTATATTCATAGGATCCTGGTTTACAGCTGGAATGATATCCGGAAAGCTTTGTATCCGTATATCTCTTCTAGTTGTGTATTGTATTATTTTCCGCTGCGATGTATTTAAATGTAATTTAAATCTCTGATATTTCTGTGTAATATTTATTCATTTATACTCTGTATATTCTTGTAATCTGATGCATTGTTGTAATATACAATGAAATGTTCTTTCGTCTATGTTTTGTTGTGGATTGTTCTCGAACTATCCGCGCTTTCCTCACCGGGGAAGTTACGGGTTTTCACACAAACCCTTCCCCGTACAAAGGAGGTTATGGCAAAAAAATTCGAAAATTTAGTGTGTTAGCCAAATTTTTGAAGAATTTGAAAATTCTTATAAACTGAAAAGTTGGAGAATGGAAGCAAGAAGAAAAGTTGAGTTGGTTAATTAAACAACTTTCGACTTTGTTCCTTTTCGGCGACGAAAGTTTTAAGTGGGTAGATTGTAACAACCCGGAAAATTAGAGCCAGTTTACAAATTTTAATTTGCTTATTTTAGTTGGTTTTACATATTTAAAATAAATTATTTTAAATAATAACGATGAAAAGTAGTTTGAATTGATGTTTGAAAATAAATATAATTATTTTAAATTATAAATAAGGCCTGAAATGGAACGGCAGTTTCAAAATTTCAATTCAAACTTTGATTGACTGTACCGGGTGCAAAGTAAAACGGATTTTAGTGAAACCAAAAATATTTAAATCTGTTAGTTAATATCTTTCTAACGAATCTGAAAAATCGAAGTTTCATAGCGGGAGTCAAAAGTTGTGGCCAAATGAATTTTCAGAAAGGTCTCTATAGAGAATATATAGCCCTTGAAAATGGACATTTTGCAAACGATATAAGATTTCGACGGAACCACTTTTGTTGGATCCGGGATAACAAATTATGGCTAGGTTTCAAATTTCATAATTTTTGAAGTTAATATGTGAGCGTGGAGAAGAAAAATGTGTTTGGTCAATTATAGTTAAATTGGATCGACCAGAAAATGACCATTTTTCAAACGGTCTCAGAATTCTATGAAACTTGTTTTGTGGGGACCGTATCGTCAAAACATAGCTGGATTTATTTTTCTGGAATTTTTAGAATCAGTATGTGGCCCAGGCAAATTGAAATGTACGTTCAAATCAATTATTAAATGTTTTATATTTTAATTTGAAGAGAAACTGACTGAAACAGTCGAATGGGCCTATGAAATATAACTCATTGTGTTCGGAATGGGTTATTTAGCTAGGGATGATAGTCGTTGGGTTTGGATTGAAGTTCATTTGAGAAAACACTATTTTTCAGTTAAATATATATATATATATATTGACCAATCAGAATTTCCTTCATAAAATTAAAAAATAAAACCATCCGCCTTCTCTCTCCCCGTATAGCGATTAACGGCGGCTCCTCTTCAATCCTTCCTAGCCTGATTCCTCTTAAACCACTCAGCGAATTCAAGTGCCACTGTTAAGGATTTTGTAGAGCTTGAGGAAGTCATCAAATCCATACCTGTCCCCCCTCCTCATTATATATTTTCGCCGAATTGACCCTCTGAAGAACCGCTGTTCGAAGCCCTCCACCTCCTCCCAGTCGCCGTCGAGTTCATCAGAGGGGGGACCCGCTGGAGCGCCTCTCGGAGCTGGAGAACGTGGTGCAACCTGATCGGCCTTACGTGCTACGGATCGGAAGAAAATTCGAAACCTAATTTTGAGCATTCAAAGCAGGTAACGGCCTGTTTAATTTTGAGGGGTTTTGACGTTTAAAAGTGTCACAAAGTATGATAATCTTATAAAAATCATATCTTTTTGTTATGTTGTCGAAATCCAGTGAAACAAGAGACAATGGACTCGTGTGGACGTCTTCTACAATCTAGAAGAGACCGCATATTTTTCTGAGCCTTCTGCTATTTTTGGTGGAGTGGAATCCAATGTGAGATTTCTAATTTATAAACGATATGGAAATCAACGATGTATAAATTATATAGTCAATGTATGAGTTATATAAGCGTTGTACACCTCATGTATAAGCGTTGTATAAGTTGTATGTTCGATGTATAAGTTATATATGCGTTGTGAAAATTATATATGCGTTGAAATGATTGAAATGAAATTGAAATATATTTATATACGAATATATATACACACACACACACACACTCACCTAGTCCACTGACCATGGATGATATGTATTGGTTGTGATATTGTTTGGATTATTGGTTGATGTTAAATTTAGTGAAAGTCGTGAATGATTGATTGTGGTTGAAAAATACCTGTTTGTGGTTGAGAATTATTTTGGATGAAACCACATAGGATTAGTTTGTGGAAAAGAAAAATAAACATGCTCGTCTGCGTACAAATTAGATGCACGAAATCCCCATTGTCAAAAACAATGAGGTTTTAAGGTAGAGCGAGGAGCTGTACTAGGGACGGTGCCGGTTTTAACTACCCTGCTGTTATGCTGCCAAAATTTTCAATAATATTCATGTGTTAGAATTATTTTCATGTGTTGAAACTATATTCATGTATCGAATAGAAATTCATGTGTTGAGTAGAAATTCATGTGTTAAATGAAATTCACGTGTTGAATTAATTCTCTGAAATATAAAAATAATATTTTTACCTTATATATGAACTATATGAAATAATTGTGTTTTGAAATAAATTGTCTTACAATAAAAATCACATTTTTACTATATATATAAACTATAGAAAATATTCATGTGTTGAATAGAAATTCACGTGTTGAATAGATATTCGTGTGTTGAATAAAAATTCATGTGTTGAATAGAAATTCATGTGTTGAATGAAGCTCATGTGTTGAATATATAGGTTGAACGATAAAATCTACATTTTTATTGTGAATATGAAGTGCTAAAAATATTCATATGTTGAATAAATATTTTTAATGATAAAAATATCATTTTTATCAAATATATGAAGTGAATATGGTTTTGAAATCGAAGAATGAATTATATTTATATATATATATATAATTAAAATAAATCGAATAACGAAGCTGTAGTTCGTATTTTGAAATCGTGATTTCAAACGATTAGTGCGAGGGATCCGACCATCGGATTTTCCCAAAACCGAAACCGTTGGGTTCGCTTTGGAAATATCTTTCCAACGACACCCACTTTGTGAAAATCCAACGGTTGGATTGTCTGGAATGTTTAATTCAAATCTAAAGAAGAACAACGCCAGAATCGATTATATTTATATATATATAATTAAATTAAATCAAATAAAGACGCTGCAGTTCGTATTTTGATATCGTAACTTCAATCGATTAGTGCGGCAGATCCGACCGTCGGATTTTCCCGAAACTGAAACCATTGGATTCGTTTTGAAAATATATTTTTAATGATATAAAATTTGTGAAGATCCAACGAATAGATTTTCAGATATGTGTAAATCAAATCTGAAGAAAAACAGTGCCACGGCCACGTTATGGCCTGAAGCGTCATTTGAATGAATTGACTATTTTTAAATAAACAAAAATAGCGATAAATCGTGATAAAATATTATAAACAATATGTAATGGAAATAAACTGAATTTGCTTGATTTATGTGATATTTGATGGTTGAATGTGTTTGGCGTGAAAATTTCATTAAAGAACAGAATTAGTGATATCGAATAATTTAACCATTGAAATGAATTGATTTGAAATTCTAAATATACGTGAATTATTTGAATAGGCCAAGTTGATTCTCATTTCAAATAATTGATCGACGATTGAAAGTCGAAGATATGAAGGCGGTGCAAGACCGATGATCTTCACGTCGAATGGAGGGGTGCTACTGATGCTTATGATAGGAGTAGCTAACTTGAAGGGGTGAAGTAGTAGCCGTCCGGACGTACTTGTTGACTGTACGGATCTGCGAGGTATTGAGTGCCTCTGGTTTCGTTCAGACCCAGAACGAACTTGTAAATGGACTGTGTGTTTGATATTGGATTTTGTTCTGTGCTGATTGATCTCTATTAAATATATATCTGTTTGGCGGCGGAAAATTTATTCTCTTGGTTAACGCCCTTCTCTGAGAGGTATGAGCTCAGAGGTTATATATCGATAGAAATCAGTCGCATGGAGTGAATTGCCTGTGTGTCATGCCTAAGTGGCAGATGATCAAGGCTTCTGTTGAAAAGCAAATTCTTGTGGTTGATGATCAAAGCACAGCCTGTGTGGCATAGCTTTGTGTATAGTGTTGTTTCGGGAGCCTCACACCCCGGTATGAACCAGAAACGGGAGATGGACTTCAGGGAGGACATGTGTTTCTTTCTAGATAGGAGTGGTGCTTTGGGTTTTGCACACCCGGGTATTTTACTTATGTGGATGATGGAAAGCGAGGCCTCGGTTTTCTTCGGTCTCTTCGGTGCCGATGGTGTGGTCAGATATGACCAGCGACGCCCCAGAGGGCGGGGAAACGCAGTGTTCAGGAATTTTAATCCACATCAGTGGACCGGCACTGAAGATCTAAGGCTTGAATGAGTACTTGGCTGAGGGGTGGGCTAGAGCGTCTCGAATTTGGTAAGGACGATCCCTTGCCTTGGTTCATGACCGAATTCCAATTTCCAAATATGATATTGTGCGGTTTTGATTGTATATATATATGGCGACATGATATATGGTACCCATGCCACCTATGATTGATAGTTATGATTAAAATTGTTTTTGAAACATATATACACTAGCAATAATATCAAATGATTTGTTTTGCTCGTATCAAGCATATTTTGGCCGTTATAAGGTAAAACTCTATCCTACGGTTTGTGTTGCATTGTGTGATGGGAACTGAGTCTTATAATGGCATCATTTTTATAAAAAAACATTGCGATATTGTAATAACCCGAAAATCTGGGCCAGTTTAAAATTTTTATTTTGGCTATTCTAGCGAATTTTGATTATTTAAAATGAATTATTTTAAATAATATCGACGAGAAATTTATTTTGAATAGAATCGAACGTATATATTATACGCGTCGTCGTTAGAATATAAATATTTATATATAATTATAAATAGAATTGAAAATGGCGCGGTAGTTCGATAATTCGATTTCAAACTTCAATTGAATGTACCGGGTGCAAAACAATCCGGATTTTAGTGAAACCAAAAATAATGGGATCTAATTGTGAATATCTTTCCAACGAATCCGAAAAATCAAGATTTCATATCGGGAATCAAAAGATATGTCCAGTTGAAAATTCTGAATAGTCGCTATGGAATTCAGGCCCTTAAAAATGGACATTTTGCAAACGACCTCGGATTTCGACGAAACCAGTTTTGTTGGATCCGCAGTGTCAAGTTATTGCTAGGTTTCAAATTTCATAATTTTTCGAATCAATATGTGAGCGTGGCAAAGGAAAATGCGTTTGACCATTTTCAGTGGATTTTAATCGACTGGAAAATGGCCATTTTTCCAATGGTCTCAGAATTCGACGAAACTAGTTTTGTTAGGACCGTATCGTCAATACGAAGCTAGAAAATATTTTTCTGCAATTTATAGAGTTAATATGTGACCCCGGTAATTTGAAATGTACGTTTAAAATTCAATATAGCGATTTAAATGTAGGTTTAACGGAAACTGATAGAAACGACCGAATCAGCTTACGAAACATATCCCATTGAGTTCGGAATGGGGGCAATACGCTATGGACGACAGGCGGTGGGCCTCGTTTCGAGGTCGTATGTGAAAGTCAACTTTTTGCCAAATAAAATAATAAAATAATTAAAATAAATAAAAAATTCCCTTTATCTTCTGGACCCCCCCCCCTATTTTTCATTTACGTTCAGATTCAAAAAAAAAAAAAAAAAAAAAAAAACCTAAAATTTAAAATCGCTCAGCCGACGCCACCCTCCAATGCTTCGCCGACGTCAAGCCACCACCGGAGGCGCCCACCACCCAACCCCGACGTCCAGCCACCCCCTCCGCCTCTCCTTTCCCCCCCCCCCCCTCTCCAATTCGAGCTCGATTGTCTCGAATCCCCTCGCCCCAGAAAGCCCTGACCCCAAAACCCGATGCCGCCCTCCTCCACGTCGAGCGCCACCAACCTCCGCCCCCCCCTTTCAGCTCCGCCGCCAAGCAGAAACCCCCCCCCCCCAGTCGTCGAACACTGTAAGCTTCCATCCCCTTTTATTTTATTTACTTATTTTCATTTATCTGTAAAATTTTATGTTATTTTAAAAACTGTATTTTGTTTATTTTAAAAACTGTATTTTGTTTATTTTAAAAACTGTATTTTGTTTATTTTAAAAACTGTATTTTGTTTATTTTAAAAACTGTATTTTCTTTATTTTAAAAACTGTATTTTGTTTATTTTAAAAACTGTATTTTGTTTATTTTAAAAACTGTATTTTGTTTATTTTAAAAACTGTATTTTGTTTATTTTAAAAACTGTATTTTGTTTATTTTAAAAACTGTATTTTGTTTATTTTAAAAACTGTATTTTGTTTATTTTAAAAACTGAATCTTATCTACTTTAAAAACTGATTTTTTATTTACCTTAAAAAAAAACTGGTTTATATTTATGTTGTAAAGTTATAAAAATGTAATCTTTTATATTTTGAAAAGATTAAAAATATGATTTTTATATTTTTAAAGTATTAAAAATATGATTTTTATATTTTTAAAGTAGTAAAAATATCATCTTTATATGTGTAGAAAAATAAAAATGAGATTTTTATAAAAATGAAATCTTTAAATTTGAAAAGGCGAAGTCTATGAGTTTATAAAAGCGAAATCTTTATTTTAGAAAAGGCGAAATCTTTAGGTGGAAAATAGCGTGATAAAAATATAATTTTTATCTATATAGCATAATAAAAATATGATTTTTATATATTGAACTTCGAAGTAAAAATATGATTTTTATATATTGAATAGCGAATTAAAAATTCGATTTTTACATATGTAGTGAAAGCGGACAACGAAGGAGACAAGAAGGCGAGAACGACGAAGACTTCTCTAAAAGAAGTGCAGTGGAGCTAGGATAGCTATCAGTGAGAATTTCTCACCTTTCAATTTCATTTCTATTTATATATATATACTAGGATGCAGACGGTGCTTAGTAGCACCCGACACAATCGTCCACAGACCATGGACTTGTTTGTTTGGTTGCATAGAGTAGTTATATGATTTGATTTGAATTTGGTTGTTTGGTGATTTTGATTGATGTGTGAATGGCGTGGGCCTTCACTAGACCGGGGATAAGGCTAGGCCTCGTCCCGTTTCTAGTATCGTGCCGTTATGCCGCCGAAATTTTCTAAAATAAAGTTAGAAAAATAAAGATATCATTTTATTGAATAAATGAATTGAATAGAAATTCATAGGTTGAAATAAAATGTTTTATCGTTAAAAATATAATTTTTAACGGGAATGTGAATAAATAAAATATTCATTTACAAACCGGACGGTTTGTTTATGTACACTGATTTGACTGATATTGATTGGGTCGATAAATTTCACACATCGCCCAACTGCACAAATAAAATATGTGTTTGATTGTTTGAAACCCCACACGGGTGTTGGGATGAAACTTGAAG
The DNA here is from genome assembly GCA_030737875.1 of Allium sativum. Lineage (NCBI taxonomy): Eukaryota > Viridiplantae > Streptophyta > Magnoliopsida > Asparagales > Amaryllidaceae > Allium > Allium sativum. Next base: position 544,724,135 of record CM060918.1, read on the forward strand.
TTCACTCATCCTGATTGATTAAATATGTCGATCGATTGATTGACAGGCTGTTACAAGCGTTAGATACCAATATTTGATGCTTATACAGTGTAGTGCACTTTGGTTGATGGTTGATTATTTTTCCATGCTATTATACATGTGTTGTATGAAAATCCATATAATTAACCTTATATGGTGATTGATTGGGCCTCATTCCAATTTAGAAAATAAAGAATAATATAAAATAAAAGTTCATGTGTTGACAGTACTCATCCATTGAGATTGGTCATGTGTTGAACGAAATATTTTAGTTATAAAATTTACATCTTTATAATATAAAATAAAGGTTCATGTATTGACAGTACTCATCCATTGAGATTGGTCATGTGTTGAACGAAATATTTTAGTAATAAAATTTACATCTTTATAATATAAAATAAAGGTTCATGTGTTGACAGTACTCATCCTTTGAGATTGGTCATGTGTTGAACGAAATATTTTGATAATAACAACTATTTTGAAAAAGAAATATTTGAAATAAAATATTTGATATAGAAATTTATGAAGCCGTGTTGATTAGATTGACGCCATTTTGACGTGAACGATATTTATATCGATTTTATTCATCTCGAAATGAAATGAATTGAATTGAAAACGATTTCGAAATGAATTGAATTGAAAACGATTTCGAAATGAATTGAATTGAAAACGAAATGAAATGAATTGAATTGAAAACGATTTCGAAATGAATTGAATTGAAAACGATTTCGAAATGAATTGAATTGAAAACGATTTCGAAATGAATTGAATTGAAAACGATTTCGAAATGAATTGAATTGAAAACGATTTCGAAATGACTTGAATTGAAAACGAATTCGAATTGAATTGAAAGCGAATTGAAATGAATTCAAATTGAATTGAAATTTGAATTGAATAGAAATGAATTTTAAAACGAATTTATAAAGAAGAATTCAATTTTGCTTTGAATTGAAATGGAAGTTGAAATTGCTTTTGGAAACGAATTTAAAACTATTTATATAATTCGTTTTAAATAGAAATCGACGAAATATATATTATATATATTATATATATAATATAATGGCCTGAATAGAACGCGCCGCGCCGCGGCAGTTCGCGAATTTCGACCATTTATTTCAAACGGACATTACGGGAGATCCGACCGTCAGATTCTCCTAAAACCGGAACCGTTGGGTTCGTATCGAAAAGAGCTTTCTAACGAATGTTAGAAATTTGAAATCTAACGGTTGGATTTGGAGATATGTCCAAATCAAATTCGAAAAAGGTCGCTGTAAGTGCAGTTCGATGGCCGTTGATGGAAATCGACTGTACGGGCCTTGATAAAATTATTAAAAATAGTAATAATTTGTGTAAAATCATAAGAAATGATTTGTGAAGAATTGGGATGAAAAACTCCATATTTGAAAAGATAAAAATAGATTTTTATCGAAATGAACTAGTTTTGAACTAGAATTATAATTCTATTTATTTTTAAATAAATAAATTGAATTCGAAAAGGGTTTTAAAAATAACCAAAATTTCCAATGATTGCATTGGAATGGATTTGAATCGAAATTGTCTTCGGAATATTTCGATGTTGGATTTCGTGACTATACAGATGTTGTTATGGAAATTTGAAAGATAGATATATATATATCGTTATTTCCAATACGATATTTGTTGGTCGTAGAATTTGATATTGAATATAAGCCGGGATATTTTCTATTCAGGGCCTTGTATTGAATATCAAATATGATTTGGGTTTGTCGTGAATAGTGTCTTCACTAACACTGTTCTTGAACCCAGTTGAGAAAAGATTAAATCTTTTTATTTAGATTTAATGAAGTGTACCAATTAAATAATATTTAATTGGAATTGAATTGATATTGATTTTTGGGTTTATCGTGAACAGTGTTTTAAACAACACTTGTTCTTTAACCCGATAATTAATGAATGTGACTTAGGGTTTATCGTGAACCGTGTTTTAAATGACACGGATTCTTTAACCCAGTTAACGATTAAAACTAAGTGGAGTTTTAATGAATCTTTAATTAGATTGAAATAATCGAAATGGAGTATCACCAGTTTTGCTCCAGGCGATAGTTAAATCTTTAATTAGATTTGAACGTGAAATGGTAATTGAATTTACCGATAACACCGTGGTGTTAGATATGAAGTATAACCAGTTTTACTTCATGGGATGAATAGGTTGGGATTGGGAAATTAAAACAAATGATTACTTCGGTAAGGTTCTTTAATCCCGACTAGTTTGAATTGATATTCAAAAATAGATTATAGAATAAATTCAAGAAATTTATCTTGGATAAAATTAATGGGAACCTTTCCCTATGAATGTGAAATTTAGAAATTGACTGTCGGTTAGCCAAACAGAATGGTTTTCTGGATATTGATCTGATGTTGGTTTCGGCCTTAGGGGTTAATATTTGGGGAATTATTCTCTTGATTAATTTACGGTTAGTGACTAATGAATTGGAATGAGGCGTATGTTGTGTTTGTGTAACACTTATTTAAAATATACGCGAGTTATTCGGAAAGACCGGGTTTATCCCATTCTGAATAACTGATACGACGATAAGTCGAAGATGAAGACGATGGTCGAAGACCGGAGGTCTTCACGTCGTTTGGGTGATAACTGATGATCTTGATTGGGCTGTACACCCAAGAAGATGGAAACAGTTGGTGATCGTCCAGACGTACTTGGAGATCGATGGATATGCGGGGTACTAGGTGCCTCCGGTTTCGTTCAGACCCAGAACGGACTTGTAAATGGACTGTGTGTCTGACATTGGATTTTAGTCTGTGTGATTGATCTCTATTAAATATATATCTGTTTGGCGGCGGAGAATTTATTCTCTTGCTTAACGCCCTTCTCTGAGACGTACGAGCTCAGGGGTTATATATTGATGGATATCAAACGCATGGAGTGAATTGCCTGTGTGGCATGCCTAAGTGGCAATTGATCGAGGCTTCTGTTGAAAAGCAAAGTCTTGTGGTGATGATCAAAGCACGGCCTTTGTAGCGTAGCTTTGTGTAACGTTTGCTTCGCGAGTTTCACACCCGGTATGAACCAAAAATGGGAGGGGACATCAGGGAGGACTTGCGTTTCTTTCTAGCTAGAAGTGGCGTCAGTGGTTTTACACGCCCTGACGAGTTTGACTTATGTGGTTGTTGCTGTTGCGAGGCGCCTCGGATTGATCGGTCGTTCTCGAACCGATGGAGTCATTTAGTTGGCTCGTTTACGCCCCAAAGGGCGGGGAAACGTATTGTTCAGGCACTATAATCCACATCAGTGGACCGGCCCTGACGATCCAAGGGGCAGTTGCGGCTGTTCCGGTGGCTCGGGCTAGAGAGTCACGAATCGGTTGAGGACTATCTTTTGCCTCGGTTCATAGATGGAAATCCAATTTCCAAATAGGTGACATTTGCGGTTTTATTTGTAGAGCCTAGTATGGCGACATGATATATGGTACCCATGCCGCCTATGATTGATACTTATGATTTGAAGTTGTTTTATACACTATGCACTTATAATAGTATCAAATGATTTGTTTTAAACGTATCAAGCATACTTTGGCTGTTATAGGGGAAAACCCTATCCTCGACTGCGTTGCATTGTGTGATGGGACCTGGGTCTTATAACAGCTTCATTTTTCTTTATTTAGCATTGCGCTGTTTGCTTTATGCATTGGTACTCTTGGGAGGAAACCCGTTCCGTGTTATACGGCGTGGTCCCTTGATTTACCTAACTTTAAAATAAAGATTAACTGTTTTAGTTCTCACATCAGTCACATGACTGACCTGGAGTTTATTGTTTTAACCTAAACTCTGGGTGCCCCTATTTTGACACGGGCAGCTAGTAGTTTTGGTTTTGCAGATTTATATTCACAGGATCCTGGTTTACACCTGGAACGATATCCGGAAAGCTTTGTATCCGTATATCTCCTCTAGTTGTGTATTGTAATATTTTCCGCTGCTATGTATTTAAATGTAATTTAAATCTCTGATATTTCTGTGTAATATTTATTCATTAATACTCTGTATATTCTTTTAATCTGATGCATTGATGTAATAAGCAATGAAATGTTCTTCTGTATGCGTTCTGTTTTGTCCTGTTCTCAAACGATAGGGCGTTTCGAACGGCTTGGATCGGTTTAGCGACTGGTTCGGACCGAGCGAGATTCTTTGCCGTCACAGATATTTAAAGGATTTACTTGTTTTAAAGAACTGGCAATCCAATGGAGTAAACCCGTTCCACGAAAGTGGCGTGGTTCTGTGATTAGCCATGTTGAAAAATGTGTTAAGTAGATTTCTCATACCAGTCCCATGACTGACTCGTAGTTTGTTTCACATGCAAACTCGGGTGCCCCTATTTCTACACGGGCAGCCTTGTATTCAGGTTTTAGCATGCTCTTTCTGGATAGCTAGAGCTGAAGATGGATTCTATCATTTATCTCTTTTTATGCTGTTCAGCTCCTATTGTACATATTATGTTTGTTTTCAATTGTAGACATTTATGTATAGCTGAACTGTATTTTGTACTAAGTATGATCCTGCATATTGTGTAACTCTGATGATTATGTTTAACCAGTGTATTCTGGTGTATTATTTATTTCTATTCTGTTGTTATCTGTTTATGTGTTATATTCCAAAGATTACCCTTGCCACCGTCGTACGGGGTTTGGGGTCGTCACATGCACTAGTAGACTCAAAGCTGTTTTATTGTCGGGACGCCTATTATGATAAGATTTGATATAAAGTATTTTGAAGATTTATAAATGTGCACTTATAATTTTATGGGAATGATCATAAGTGAGTGCACAAAATATTCTTGAAAAAGGTAAGAAAGGAGGGGTATATCGATTATCATAACGATGAGGCTTTGAAGAAGTTCATCACATTTTTTGGGAATACACATATTATAGTAATTATATGGTTAGCACATGAATGAACATACATATGTTCGTTGTTAGTTTGATGATGTGTTGATTGTTCTCTTTGTTTACATGTGCTTTATTTTTGTGATTGATTATTAATTTATGTGTATATGGATGTAGCTCTATGGGCTTCAGTTATAGCCAATTAAGATGAAAATATAATGGTGCATTATGTTTGTTTATTTTTTATTATTTATCTCACCCTTTTTTGACAAATTATTATTTTTACACACTTTATCTTGTATAGAGCGATAAGAAAATTCATGTTTTACTATGACATGCGTATATAGAAAATTTAGTTCATTGTGGTAAATCAATTGTTGTGTATGGTGATAGATGAGAGAATTTGGATATTATTACATACTATTTATGGGAAGACAACTCATGACTGATGAATTTACATACATTTTGTTATTAAACCTGTAAGCAAGATTTACTATTTTGAGTGGGTTTTATATTTGTGGAATTGCGAGGGCACAATTCTTTTGAGGATGGAAGAATGTAACATCCCACAACTTTTATAGTTCTAAAACTAAAGTAATTACGAATTAATTTTTACCCGAGGGTAAACCAGATGTCATATCTATAACCATTGTGAAGGTCTTTATAAAACAATCGGTTTGATATATAATTTTAATATATTTGAAATTATGGTTTGCAAGGTATTGATTTTTTTTAAGAATGCAAGATATGCCCATGAAACCATTAATTTTCAATGTTCTAATTTTAAGAACAAAAATAATGTTTGGTGCAGTGGTTAATTAAGTATATTTTGATACATGGAGTCATGAGTTCAATTCTCGCTAATGGCATATTTTTGAATTTTGAGTAAAACAATCAAATTTATGCATATCCTAAGTACGAAGCATCTGTGTATGTATGCACATATAAATGAAAGACATATAGGATCAAAAGTTGCATATAAAGAAAGATTTTATGTGTGCATGTATGTGTATGTGTGTGTGTGTATGTATGTATGTATGCATGTATGTATGTATGCATATATATGAGGTGTATGGTGTTTTCAAATTATAATACATTAATTTCATAGGCTGTGAATTAATTGCATATTACTTAACATGTTATTCAAATCTTCTATGTTTGTTTGTGTGTCTGTATAAATGTATATGCATGTATATAACTTGATTTTGCATTAACTTTGTATTTTATGGTGAAAGTAGCCGAAAAAAGGGAATTAATTGATTTTCACTTTTAAAAACAGATAGGCAATCAATTGTGCATTAATCAACTATATAATTTTATTTATGGATGGTTAGTGGGGTTTAATGCATATTCTTGCAAATGTTAGGCATTAGTTGGTATTAATAAAAATTTCACTATTCATGTATAAATATGTAAGTGCGGTTATTTTATATACTATAGAGCAATAACTGATTAATTGTGCATGTGAAGTTTTAATAGACATTGATTGACATGTATGTCAATCAATTTGTTTTATTGTAGAATTGTTTACTAAAGACTAGGAATTAATCCTCTTATGCAAATGGTAATTTTTTAATAGATCTTAAAATATATTCATTTATTGCTGTTATATTCAAATCTCTTTTTGTCATGTGTTATATGAAGATAATAATAGATTTATGAGATGCGACTAAAGATATTACTTCATTGTTTAGTAATTAGAAGAGTGGTTGTGATGTAATTTAACCATTTTTAGGGTTAATCTAATGGAGTAAATCAACCTCTAACTCCTGCATCAGCAAGCTAAATCTAACTGGTCGGGTGAAGCAATCTATTTTGTACTCTTCTATTAGTTGTAATAAAGGCTCTTTCTCAAAGTGGACGTACACTAATAAGATGTTAGTGGAACTATTGTAAATAACTGTGATTTGTTTTTCATTGTTGCTTTATTATATGTCTTGTTTGGTGACTGTGATTAGTTATTGGATTAGAATGAGATTGTTTTGAGAAATTGACTGGTTAATTTTGCACTTTTACCACGTTCTCGTCTTTCGGTGTGTTTGAGTATTTGATTTGAGTTGTCTTAAGTCGAAATTAGCTACAACAATAGGGTTACGTAAGTAGATATTTGGGTAAGTTAGAAACCATTAAGATAAAATATTTGGATTATACACACACATCGAATTAGCACTGATCCATTTAAATTGGATTTATGGGACGTGATCCGATGAGGGAGGTCCTCTATGTACTAGCTTTGGTTTCATAAGCTAGTTTGGGAAATCATCTTGATATTTGGTGGATATTAAACAATATTTTCAAGCTTGAACAACCATAGAATGAGCATCAAATTTGTCCTAGTCTAGATCACTAAGCTGATACTAGTGTGTTATGGAGTGTCATTTTGCATAGCTTGTCTGAATATATCCCTTTATCTTATTTGTACTCGATACCAAAAACTTCGGATCATCACTTTGGGTCATCCTCCTTCATAATCATTAAGTCACATTTGTTTGCATAGTTGGAAACAACAGGGCCAAAAAGGCTGATTAACAAAAGCTCATGCTCTACCAACGTACGACCCAGAGGAAAGGTAGCCGAGATGTTCGCCTAGGGCGACACCATCGGCCGTGGCAGAGAAGGCAGTAGGATGTACCTGATGTTTTTTAAAAAATTATTTATTAAAATGGCTTGGCATCATATTAAACAAGTGTCCAGTTTGGTGATTTGAAGCCTAACTCTAATGCGGGCTCATAAAAGTAAACATTACAGTCAATATTTTTTTGATTCTGTTTCTTTCCCTAATTTGCTTTTCATAATCCATGCTTAGAGAAAGAAATATAGTATGGTAGACACTGGCTCTGCCTATCCTGTATGCATAGTGGCGGCTCTTAAAAGCAGACAATATGGGTTGCGTTGGGCTGGGTTGGAAAACAAGTAAATGTAAACACAGTTATGAAGAAATTAGGCAAGCAAGTCTTTACATAAGTTTTTCCATTAAACCATATTTCTCTATAAATATATTATTCAAAATAAGCATAACTATTTTGTGACTGAAGCCCCTTGATATGACCTAGACGTGCCTGCTTCGCCTAGCCTCTGAGCCAATTTTGTTATGCACATCAGCATATACTCGTTGCAGGGCCTCTTATTTTCATGTCTTCTTTTCTTTATCATTAAAATTACTTTCTCTAACCTTGTACAATCCTAGCACAACGCGAAAAATACTTTATAACCACACGTGGATAAGGGATTACACTCCACATCAAATACTATAACGTTAGTTTACCAGTTTTTTCCATATTTTAATCACTATATAGGTATGATAAATATTAATTGTCTGGCCATGTAATCCCTTATCTTCATCCTCCCCCTGCAGTTACTTCAGCTTTTGGCTCTTTACCTTCATCAATAACTACTATTGGTGAATAACTTTCAGATCGTGCTTCTTCAGATTATCTTTCTAATTCTTTTGCAAATGTTGATGTGGCTTGTAATCCCTCCAATATCCTGAATTCAGATCATTCCTTGAGTAATAATTCTTCTACTGTCAACGATATATCTGCCACTCTTGGATCTGATATTCATGGAGGTAAGACTTTTGATGATATTAATTCTGGTTTGCCTTCGAATTCTTTTGTAAATCCTGTTGTTAATCTTGTTTTCAAGAACTTTGTTAATTCATTAAACACATCTAGTAAGATTACTCATTGCCTCAATTATGGAAAGACTAATCTTGATTGTGTTAATCTTGATAAAGGAAAGTCTCCTATTTTATCCAATGCTGCTCTTAATGACATTTCATCTAAATAGGTATTCCACAATTTATCGAACAGTTCGTCCTCATCAAATTTCTTCATCGGGGAATCATCTAAAACTGTTGATCCAAATTTATCGAGCTCCACATCTCCATCTTTACCTAAAATCAAATCAGATTATCTATCACTCTTAAATTCTCTACCCCGTACTGTTGGAACGTTTAAACCCATGCATTTTGACATTGTTAGAGATGGAAAACCAAAAGCTCTGCATCATATTGTGAAGGCAGAAGGTACTAAATACTGGCAGGATCATTTAGTGCGTTTCTTCCTAGATGGTTCTCTTTCATATCTCACTGTCTCAATCTTTTTGCCCATATTTTGGAAATTGCACGGTCAATTGAATGTAGAGTCTGACAGAGTTTACTTCTTTTTTAAGATCTCGAATACTATGGATAGGGATAAGATTTTAAAAGCTGATCCTATTTTCATTCGTTGTCGTATGTTCATAATCACTAACTGGGATCCCTCCTCAGGCAGCTCTTTATCTAAGATCAGAAAGGTTCCAGTATGGATCCATATGCATCGTATTCCTTTGCTTCTTTGGATGTTGATTGGCATTAATTGGTTAGCCTGCCATGTGGGGAGACTAATTTGTTTGTACTCGAGTACTGAGAAGATGCAAAGGTTTAGATGTGCAAAGGTATTGGTTGAAGTGTCACCAGAATTTGTGCTTCCCCAATGTATAGAGTTAGATGAACTTGGGGATAAATGTCCTCCAGTATTGCTTTCATATGACTGGAAGCCAAAGATTTGTATCCACTGTAATGTTTTTGGCCATGAATCTCGTAATTTTGATATATCTTCTAAACAGGAACCTCAACAAAATTACCAGTCTTGATTACATTGATAATTTCCAATATACTGAGAAAAGGAAGGTTATTAGGGAGGATCCAACAGTGGGTAATGATCAAGATTGGAAGAAAGCTATCAACAAAAAGAAATAAACATGGAAAAGGATGGAAAATGGTAATAAAGAGGATATGAGGAAAGATGTAGATAAAACAATGGAGGCTGCAGTGGAAATTATGGGTGGTACTTTTGTTGATGCTGAAAATAATGATACTGCGCAGATGGATGTTAGTAAAGTACTAAAAACAAGGAAAATGTATGGTTTGTGGATGAGATTGGAAGATATTTTGCAAATTGTCAATCTTTTTCGTTTGGTGATGGTAACTCAAGTCAGGAAGTTCAACAAAATAGGAATACTGCATTTGAAACTCTGCTTAAAGATGCAATAGCAAATGAATTTTATGTACATAATCCTTTTGATATGATCAATGATCTTGAACATAGCTCTTTTGAAATCAATCAATCCTCCTCTCAAACTTCTAGTTTTTTGAATTCATCGTCTGAAGATCATTCATCATCATTAAGTCATTCTAGTGATTCCTCTTTCAGCTTTCAAATTCCCTCTAATTCTTCTTTTAGTTGTAAGCTTAACAATTCCAATCCCTCTATTAAATCACCTTACTCACACTTATCTCCTCCATCTCAGATCATACTTTCTCCACCTTTGACCACTTTTGCCATGAAGTCTATAGATTCTTCCCCAACTCTTGGTAGTAAAAAAGAAAAAAAAGGGTAAGAAAAAGAATTTGAAAATTTTATCATCAAACCCTTATGAAGACTTAAACGAAGGAATTGAATATTCTCTTAATGATGTTATGCCGAAGGACAGTCTAACTTCTATCACTAAAAGACGCACAAGGAAAATTCCACAACCACTCACAAATCCATTAGTGTTTAAACGATTCACAACATAGCTTTTTGAAATGTGAGAGGCTTTCATTTGAATTCAAAGCAAAGGGATATCAGTGTGTTTATTAGAGATAAGGACATACAACCGTTATGTCTGTCAGAAACAAAATTGAATAAGAAATTGACCTCTATGGTTGCTGCAGTAATAGATAGAAATTGGGAGTTTGATCACAATCTTGATTCTGTTATTTATGGCAGGTTGTTAACTCTCTGGAATCCATCTTTTTTTCATCTCAAAAAGCTTTCATCCTCTGATCAATATATTCATTATGAACATATCAACCTTCCTTCTAAATCATGCTTTTATTTAACTACAGTCTATGTGCATAATGACTTATCTTTGAGAATACCTTTTCTTCAAAATTTGCATATCTTAAACACTTCTTCTAGTCCTTGGCTTGTTGGGGGTGCTTTAATTGTATGTACTCTTGCTTGCAAAAGGCAGGTGGTATCTACTCCCTTTCAAAGGTATTGCTTCGCTTCATCAAGCTTTATTTAAAGCTAATCTTCATCCTTAGTAGCTTTGGATTCCACTATACTTGGTCTAATAGAAGAAAGTCTGGTTTCCCTACACTTTGTAAAATTGATCGTATCTTTATCAATCCTTCTTTTATTAATCTTTGACCGAAATCTTATTATCAAATCCTCCCCCCCCCCTCTCTTTCTGATCATTGTCCTCTATTTTTCAAATTTGAGGGTGTTACTGGCAGTAACAAGGGTGTTTCCTCATTTAAATTTTTTAATTTTTGGACTAATGATGTGGAGTTTACAAACATTTTAATGCAGGTTTGGTTGATCTATAGGAACTCTAATACCCTTTTATCTTTTATGTATAAAATGAAAGCTCTATAATTGTAGCTTAAGGATTGGTCATCATGTAAATTTGGCAAGGGTTCTTTACAATCTAATGCTATCAGAAGGGAGCTACTTAAAGTCCAGGAAGCCATCAATATTAATCCCCATAATTTGGACATGTTTATTATGGAATAGCAGCTAAGATCTAGACTTGTGGAAGCTCTTAATGTAGAATATTAGTCATTCAAGTAGAATGCCTTCATGAGAAGAGAAATGGTTGGTGATAGGAATACGAAATTTTATCATAGTAGTATTAAGGTGAAGAGAGATAATATAATGGTGTTTATGATAACAGATATGAATGGTGTTATACAAGATAGTGAGATAGGTAGAAATGAAGCTTTTGTAAGATATTTCTCTTCTATTCTTGCTCCTCCATGTCCATTAAAAGCAGCTGTTATGCCTATATTCAATATCCAACTACCTTTTTTATCAAGGTCTCAATCTGAAAGTTTGATTTCTCTGGTTACTGATGATGAAACTAAAGGTGTTGTCTTCAGTTTAGATGCTAATAGTTGTGGAGGGCCAGATGGTTTTAACGCTTTTTTCTGCAAAAGTGCTGGTCTACAGTCAGAAATGATGTTATTAAAGGAATTAGATACTTTTTCATGGACAGTTCTTTGCCTTTTTCTCTTTGTGCCACTTCGATTTCTTTAATTCCTAAATGTGAGAATCAATCTTCTGCTTTAGATTTCAGATCGATTTCATGTTGTAGTATTATATATAAGGTTGTAACAACCCGAATTTTTATAACATGTTAAAGTCATAAATCAAGGCAGAATTAAATTTTAAACTAAGAATCAAGGGAAACGGGTTATTCCATTGTGTTCATCTCGAAATTTTACACGAAATAGAGTCCGATTTTTCGAAAATCGGAGTCCGTATGAGGGAGATATGACCCTCTGAAGTTTCAGGGATTTTCAGAATCAAAGACAGCTCGAAATTCGAATCGAAATTCGAATTCGAAATTCGAATTCAAACCCCACAGCAGCCAGGGCGGGAAATTTCCCGCCCATAGACCAGGTCGACCTGGGGGTCGACCATAGTGTCGACCTCCCAGGGGCCAGGTCGACCATAGTGTCGACCTGGGGGGACCAGGTCGACCATAGTGTCGACCTGGGGGTCGACCTGTCTCCCGAACTTGTTTTCTGAGCCAGATGCATCCTGATGTATTTAGACCTGTTTCGTGACCAGATTCATCTGCCTAACCCTATTTAAGCAAACCCCTAGCCTCATTCTCTCCACACCATTTCTTTCTTTCCTTATACTACTTCTAAGATAATCAAATAAAGAAGAAGATAAAGGACTGCTCCTTCTCCATCAAGACTACGCTTTGGGATTTGCAGATTGGGGGATTTCAATTAGAACACGATCGATCAAATAGAGATTCAACAGTCAAATTCTGCTTTCTAATTCTCGATCCACGCACTGTAAGTTCAAGTTACTTTTAGATAAAAGCTGTAAACTTAATATCCATGTTGTAAATTGGAATTGGATCTATGTATGGTGAATGATTCTTATCTATTCTTGTTCGTCTTGGATCTTGACTTTCGTGAATATTGCTTTGGACCTATTCATGTTGTAAATCAAACTCTCTCGTGTCTATAACCTTAACATGCCTATGACGTTGAATCTATTGTTAATGGACAAGGACTATGACTGAGAACATAAGACTGCCTATGACTAATATGACTATGCCTATGACTATGACGGTGAACATAAGGCCGCCTATGACTAATAAGACTATGCCTATGCCTATGACGGTGAACGTAAGATTGTTGCCTATGACTATGACAAGGACTATTGTGGTTAATCACCTATGACTCTTGACTATGAGAATTATTATCTATGATTATGAACATAAGGCCATTATATATGACCATGACCTTGAAACTATTACTGTTAATTGCCTATGACTATTGCCCAGAACTATTTTGGATAATTAGCCATGACTATTGTGATTTATCGCTTAGGATTGTTAATTATGAGATATCTATCTATGACCATGACTTTGAAACTATTACTGTTAATTGTCCATGACTATTTGCCAAGAACTATTTTTGATAATTATCCTTGATCATTGTGATGAGTCGCTTATGATTCATAGCTATGAGATTTGTACCTATGATTGTTGGGGTTAATTGCCTAAGACTATTATAGTTCATTGTTCATGCGCATGACACCATAGTTGAAAACCATGTTGTGCACCGAATTGACATTTTGTTGAATCATATACCTAGGGTGTGACTTGCTTAGTTTATTCGCAATTATGTACACCAAAACCACTGGATCCATTATTCTTGTATTTGGCTTGCTTTTGCATGCCTGTTCTTTTATGTCGGTGTTTATCACGACCATCACCTTATCTTGCTAGATTTGGAATCCTATATGCCAGTGATGTGGTAACCAAATATCTCAAGTTATGTCATGCTAGTCTTGTAACCCCCTTTTTATCGCTTTATGCTTGTCTCATTTGCCTATCATAGTTTTGATGCTATTCCCTCTATTTCGTGATTTGGATTTGTTTGTAGTATAGAACGATTCACGTTCACGTGCGATGGGAATACGATTTGGGTAGGATAGTCAAAAACATGAATTGGTTATGAACATGAATTATGAACTCGATAATAGGCAAAACTTGAAACATGAACGCTTTTATAACTTGAACCCGGATATGGACACGAACCTGACATCGACTTGATATGAAACTTGCCTTGAAAACTTGACACGATTTGGCATGAAACATGACACGAAAACTCGACATGAATTTTGACATGAAAACTTGAATGTGGGCATGACAATTCGATAAACTTGAAATGGCCAACTCGAGGATGGGTTGAGTCTGCAGTGTAAATCTGCCCGGAACCGCCCGGCAAATCCAGTGGCTGCAAACAATAGGATCCAATGTGGGTAGTTGGTCATATCGCACGTAAAACTCAAGGTTAGACTATGTTGTGGTATAAATCTGCCCGGAACTGCCCGGAAAATCCAGTAACCACAAAAGTTAGTCTAATGTGAGAGGTTGAAGTGCACTAATGAATTAATGCCACATGATAGGGTTAAGTCATGAACCACTTGAATATACTTAACCAATTTAACACGATGATTTGATAGGGTTAAGTCAAGAACTGCTTGAATATACGTAAGCAATTTGACACGATGACATGATAGGGTTAAGTCATGAACCGCTTGAATATACTTAACCAATTTGACACGATGACTTGATAGGGTTAAGTCCTGAACCACTTGAATATACTTAACCAGTTTAACACGATGATTTGATAGGGTTAAGCCATGAACCGGTTGAATATACTTAACCAATTGAACACAATGATTTGGTAGGGTTAAGCCATGAACCGCTTGAATATACTTAACCAACTTGACACATGATTCGTTGGGCTAAGTCATGAACTTAAACGACAACACTTAGCCAATTTGACATGACACGTAGACGGGTTAAGTCACGAACTTGAATGACAACACTTAACCAACTTGACATGCTAGACCGATGGGGTTAAGTCTCGAATTTAAATGACAACACTAAACCTACTAGACGGAAACCCTAGTTACGCGGTCCGTTTCAGCAGTAACCCACTAGATGTATCATGGTACCCTGGAACTAGGCAGGGTGGGGCACGATTACTGGGCTGATTGTAAGTGACCAGAACGACGGCTGTGTGGGTGCACCAGTGTAGGTTCTAACGGAGTGCGGGCGTACACATACTCCGGAGCAGAAAAAGCAGGCATTGGGCATCAGTAGGATTATCTGTGCGTGCTTGATTCGTGTCGATGGTTGGCACCATAGGGCTTGATACACCCTATGGTGGACCTAGCACAGGTAACTACATTTCGTGATTGGGCCGTATGACACAGACACATGAACGAGCTAGGATTTGTAGGGAGCCGATCGATTAATAAATCGTTATGTGGGATTCATTAGGTAGCATAATCCCTAGTGGTTCTAGGTGGCATAAACCCTAAATGAATCTAGAAAACGTTCAATAGGTGGCATAATCCCTAGTGGTCCTAGGTGGAATAAATCCTAGTTGAACACGCGATAGTTCATGATAAGGAAACCTAGACAGAACAAGGGTGACAGTCCAAATGATTTCAAGAATGGTTGCACTACGTTGAAGTAGTATAGAAATACGTGATGAAGCCCGTACGATATACGGCAAGGGACTGTACGTATGCATGGAAAGTATGATACGGGTTGGGATACTTGTACAGTTGGTGTAGAGAATATAGGAAATCAAAGAAGATAGTGGAATGGTGAAGCTTAGAAATTTTGCGATGTTATACTTAATAGAAACCTTGCAATGTTATACTTGATTCGTCGTGCCTGTAGCTTACCTTGTCATCATGCTTATGTTTACTTTCAGTTTATTCATGCCATTTTATCTTTACCTGTTTTTATGCTGAAAGCCACTAGGACTTACTCAGTCTTTATGACTGACCCAGTTTGTTTCGCCTCTTTTTCTTTCGTCCCCCCCCCCCCCAGGTTCGCAGGTTGGGAATACAGCTTAGTTCGGATCTTACCAAGCTCCAAGGCTCTTTCATGTACTGCTTGGATCTCTCTTGGCTATGGCTTGCTTTGCTGTTTTACTTGGGGTATGATTTATGACTATGGTTTATTGCTTCTTTATCATTGCAAGACAGATTTTAATGTAATGGATTTAATAGCGTTTTGATGTAAAAGGCTTTAGACCTTTCTAGATTTTAAAGCAATGAAATTTGGTTCTTCTTCCGCTGTTTTGTATGTTCTGTCTTGTAATATTTCTGTGTATGTTTACCTAGATAATGCTCCACCAAAGCTAGTGCATTCCCTTTGTGAGTGACCCTAGCGGATGTGGGGTGTTACATTTGGTATCAGAGCAGAAGGTTACCAGACTGGGCAAAAGCTTTTAAAAACCTTCTGAAATTATTTTCAAAACATTTACAAAGAAGCATTTTTCAAGAAAAATCTTGTTTTATTTAAAGGCTATTCCCCAAAGCCATATGCACTATCTTTTGATTCTCTCCTTGAGTCTCTACTCCCTTTCTTTTTCCCCATAGTTTGTAGGCATGCGACACATGTCGGAGGGCAAAGTAGTGTCCAACCTCCATCTGTAGCCGTAGTAGTTTTACTTGCGACTAATCTTATCTCAAGCTTTGTAGGGTTGTCGTGCAATGGAAGTAGCTTTCGAGAAACTTTACAAGGATAGTAAGAACGAGGATAAAGAACACAAGCCTAAGGATGAGAAACTTATTGATAAAGCGTAATCCACGAAGGAGGAAAAGGTGAAAGGGAAGAGGTCAAAGTAAAAGAATAATAAAACCCACGACAAGAGAAAGTATCTTTAGTATGGTAAAAAGGGCAAAGAACAAGATCGTCGAGAGGGAAATTGTATGCTCTCACTACTAGCGTACCTAAGAGAGGTGGTAACGTTTCTGTTAAAGGCTTAGCTTTTCTTTTCTATCATCCCGTTAGAACTTTGTTTTTGTTCATCGCATCCTTTTAATTCCGCTTCGATAGTTGAGTCTCTGCACCTTAGTACTAGCGAAATAAAGGATCCCATTTTTGTGTCTCAAATCCTGTTGGGTAATCGGCTCATTTATTCATGACTTGTTTGGATTTGAGAATGTCTATGCTATGTGTATATTCATGACTTGTTTGTACTAGTTCCATGGTAGTTAGACTCTTGACTTGCCTTGGTAATGCCCTCGAAGTCTAGCGTAACCCTTAGGGTTCTGGCATGCTTAGTTACCTATAATCTGTTGATACATCTATTGATCCCGAGTAGTGTTCTCCACTAAGGTGGATGGTTCATTTCACTTATGCATGAGTTATAGGAAATCACCTTAGTAAGTACATTTGGCAACATGGTTGACATCTGTTTGTTTGCAAGAGATAATCCTTCTACGTGGAATATCCTATAAACGAGATCCAAGATTCACTAGTGAATTTTGGAGAGCTTGCATGAAACCATGAGTACGCAATAATGGGTATACTAGAAAGAGAACAAGCGAAAGTGGAACAAGAGGCGACAGTGGAATGAGTTCCAACTCATATTCTGGGAACAAGAATTAAGTAACTACGAAATTGTGAAGTTAAAGACGGACAAAGCACAATGGAGTTAAGCTCAAGGAAATACGACTTAGAAGATTGAAGACTAGACACGCGCATCATATCTCTTTTTAAGAGTATATACTTGATCCCTCTTTTCCTATAGAGCTTATTTGCATGCTATCAAGTATATCCTCTCGGTCCTATTCTCAATCCCACTTCTGTTGCAAACCCCATAGGGAGCATGACTCGTTTGTTAGTAACACATTTTGGGGCTTGAGGGTGTCCGTTGGGTTGATTAAACTCTTTGGGTTTTATAGGATATGAGTTGGTGCTTAGGGAGTTCTTCTCCTATTCAGTATATATGTGACGTAGATTTCCAGCTTTGACATTGCCTAATAGGCACAAAGTTTTTACTTGCTTCTATCATTCGGCTATATCTTTAGGTAGGAACAATTTGGTGAAACATGTGTTTGAGACATGTTATGATTGATGGTTGCAAGTGGTTGCAAGTTGTCGCAAGTGGTTGCTCGTGGTTGCATAACAAACATTAGGCACTAGATCGGCTCAGACACATTTTCATATTTCATATGCATGAGTGTTTATACTTGTATATGGATGGAATTGAATGTGTTATCATGTGGATGTTGCATATGGATGGATGTTTGTGCACACATATAGTGTTTATATGACTAGGAGTGTTTGCATACATATTAGATTCATGGCACTAAACATATTTTGCATTAAGAAGATCAATCAGGCCTGATCATTTGCATTAGATAAGGAACATATACACACACTTTCTGCATATGTTCATACAACATTAGAAATCTTTTAAGGACAATGGATGCCCGTGATAGCACTAAACATATTTTGCATTAAGAAGATCAATCAGGCCTGATCATTTGCATTAGATAAGGAACATATACACACACTTTCTGCATATGTTCATACAGCATTAGAAATCTTTTAAGGACAATGGATTCCCGTGATTGATGATTGAGTAGATGGATGATTGGATGGTAGGACACATTCTTCTTAACTTGAAGATTTCGGGGACAAAATCCTTTAAGGAGGGGAGAATGTAACAACCCGAATTTTTATAACATGTTAAAGTCATAAATCAAGGCAGAATTAAATTTTAAACCAAGAACCAAGGGAAACTGGTTATTCCATTGTGTTCGTCTCGAAATTTTACATGAAATAGAGTCCGAGTTTTTGAAAATCGGAGTTCGTATGAGGGAGATATGACCCTCCGAAGTTTCAATGATTTTCAGAATCAAAGACAGCTCGAATTTCAAATTCGAAATTCGAATTCAAACCCCGCAGCATCCTGGGCGGGAAATTTCCCGCCCATAGACCAGGTCGACCTAGGGGTCGACCATAGTGTCGACCTCCCAGGGGCCAGGTCGACCATAGTGTCGACCTGGGGGTCGACCTGCCTCCCGAACCTGTTTTCTGAGCCAGATGCATCCTGATGTATTTAGACCTGTTTTGTGACCAGATTCATCTGCCTAACCCTATTTAAGAAACCCCCTAGCCTCATTCTCTCCACACCATTTCTTTCTGTCCTTATGCTGCTTCTACGATAATCAAATAAAAAGGAAGATAAAGGACTGCTCCTTCTCCATTGTAACGACCCAGAAAATCTGAACCAATTTAAAAATTTTAAATTGGCTAAAATAATGGATTTTAAATATTTAAAATAAATATTTTAAATAATGGCAATGAAAAGTGAGTTTGAATCGACAATTGAAAACGAATATAATTAATTCTAATTATAAACAAGGCCAGAAATGGCGCTGTAGTTTCAAAATTTAAATTCAAACTTTGTCGGACTTTACCGGGTGCAAAACAAAACGGATTTTAGTGAAACCAAAAATATTAAAATCTGTTAGTGAACACCTTTCTAACGAATCTGAAAAATCAAATTTTCATTGCGGAAAGCAAAAGTTATGGCCAAATGAATTTTCAGAAAGGTCGCTATGGAATTTATATAGCCCGTAAAATTGGCCATTTTGCATACGACCTCGGAATTCGACGAAACCACTTTTGTTGGATCCGAGATGTGAAGTTATTGCTAGGTTTCAAATTTCATAATTTTTGAAGCTAATATGTGAGCGTGGCAAAGGAAAACGTGTTTTGGTCAATTACAGTTAAATTGGATCGACCAGAAATGGGCCTTTTTGCAAACGGTCTCAGAATTCGACGAAACTAGTTTTATTGGGACCGTATCGTCAAAACATAGCTAGATTTATTTTTCTGGAATTTTTCGAATCAATTTGTGGCCTGGCAAATTGAAATGTTCGTTCAAATTAAATATTGAATGTTTTATATTTTAATTTGAAGGAAAGCTGACTGAAACATTCAAATGGGCCTTCGAAACATATCCCACTGTGTTAGGAATGGGGGTGAAACGCTAGGGACGACAGTCGTTGGGTTTGGATTGGTGGTCGTGTCAGAAAACCCTTTATAAAATCTCCCGGCCAATCAGAATTTTTGAAAAAAAAAGAAAATCCATTTTCTCTTTCCCCGACATCATCTCCAGGCGACGACAGAAGTCATCCAGATTTTCCTGGCTTGATTTCTCCTTTGTTTCTTAACGAAATCAAGCGCGGTTGGATCCATTTCGAAGCTCTCGATCTCCTCTTCAAATCCATATAAGGAGCAGCAATTATAGTTGTGTAAATCGGCCGAATCACCTCAATGAAGTTTCGACGTTGAAACCGCCGCCACGACCGCTGGGGCCCACCGAGTTGGCCCTCCTCCCTGGCGCACGTGCGCCTCACGTAGGCCTTCGACCCTGCGCAACCCGATCGTGGAACCACTCCACGGATTGATCGAAAAATTCAAACCTAGTTTTGTACGTTTTATTGAAGGTACGACCAGATTTATTTTCAACAGTTTTAACGCCTTTAAACCATTGCGAACTTTGAAAAATCATATCTTTTTGCTGTGTTGACGAAATTCGATGAAACAAGAAAAAACCGGGACCGTGAGGATGTCTTCTACATTTTAGAAGAGACCGCATATTTTTCTGAGCCTTCTGCTATTTTTGGTGGAGTGGAACCCAATGTGAGATTTCTAATTTATAAACGATATGGAAAACGACGATGTATAAATTATATAGTCGATGTATGAGTTATACAAGCGTTGTAAAAATTATATATGTGTTGAAATAGAAGTGAATTGCTATATATAAATATATATATATATATATATATATATATATATATATACATACGCCCCTCGTCCACAAACCATGGACGATATTTATTGATTGTGATTGGTGTGAAAATTGATTGATAGCGAATGGTTGTTTGTGACCACATAGGATTAGTTTGTGGAAATGAAATAAATATATACATGCCGCCTGCGTGCGAACTAGATGCATGATCCCCATTGTAAAAAACCGTGAGGTTTTAAGGTAGAGCGAAGAGCTGTACTAGGGATGGTCCCGGTTTTAACTACCCTGCCGTTATGCTGCCGAAATTTTGAATAATATTCATGTGTTTGAATTATTTTCATTTGTTGAAACTATATTTATTCGTTGAATAGAAAACCTTCATGTGTTGAATCGATATTCATTCGTTGAATTGAAATTCATGTGTAAAATGGTATTCGTGTTTTAAATATAAAAATCACATTTTTATCTATATATATAAACTATAGAAAACGTTCATGTGTTGAATCGATATTCATTCGTTGAATTGAAATTCATGTGTTGAATGGTGTTCGTGTTTTAAAAATAAAAATCACATTTTTATCTATATATACAAACTATAGAAAACCTTCATGTGTTGAATCGATATTCATTCGTTGAATTGAAATTCATGTGTTGAATGGTATTCATATTCTAAAAGAAATTGTTTTACAATGAAAATCCTAATTTATCCCCTATATTAACCATACGAAATAATAATGTTTTGAAATAAATTGTTTTACAATAAAAATCACATTTTTATTATATAAACGAATTGTTAAAAATAGTGAAGTGTTGAAATAGAAGACAGTTAGATAAAAATATCATTTTTATCAAATGAATGAAAAGAATGTAGCTTTGAAATCGAAGAATCGATATATATATATAAATAGAATTAAAATATATCGAATAACGATGCTGCAGTTCGTATTTTGAAACCATGATTTTAAACGATTAGTACGGGAGATCCGACCATCGGATTTTCCTGAAATCACAACCGTTGGGTTCGCTTTGGAAAAATCTTTCCAACAGCACCAACTTTGTAAAAATCCAACGGTTGGATTGTCTGGAATGTTTAATTCAAACCT
Organism: Allium sativum; assembly: GCA_030737875.1. NCBI lineage: Eukaryota > Viridiplantae > Streptophyta > Magnoliopsida > Asparagales > Amaryllidaceae > Allium > Allium sativum. Next base: position 544,745,776 of record CM060918.1, read on the forward strand.
GAAGAAAAACAGCGCCAGAAACGATTATATTTTTATATATATATATATAATTATATTTAATCGAATAACGACGCTGCAGTTCGTATTTTGAAATCGAAACATCAAACGATTGTACCGGGAGATTCGACCGTCGGAATTTCCCGAAACTGGGACCATTGGATTCGTTTGAAAAGATCTTTCTAATGATGTAAATTTTGTGAAGATCCAACGGTTAGATTTTCAGATATGTGTAAATTAAATCTGAAGAAAAACAGCGCCACGGCCGCGTTATGGCCCGAAGCGTCGTTTTGAATAAATTGGCTATTTTAAAATAAATAAAAATCGCGATAAATCGTTATAAAATATTATAAATGATATGGATGTGATTTGGAAATTAACTGAAAGTTGGCTAAGTCGAATGGTTCCCTGGGTGTTGATCTGATGTTGGTTTCGGCCTTCGGGGTTAATATTTGGGAAATCGTTCTCTTACTGATTGACAGTTAGTGACTAATGAATTGAAATGATGCGTGTATATGTTAGTGTTGCACTTGTTTATTATATATGCGAGTTGCTCAGAAAGACCGGGTTTATCCCATTCTGAATAACTGAATCGACGATAAGAAATCGAAGATGAAGACGGTGGTCAAAGATCGGAGATCTTCACCTCGTTTGGATGGTAACCGAGGTCCTGATTGGGAGGCATCCCGAAATATGGATAATGAGTGGTGATCGTCCAGACGTACGTGGTGATCGATGGGTTTGCGAGATATATAGTGCCTCCGGTTTCGTTCAGACCCAGAACGGACTTGTAAATGGACTGTGTGTCTGACATTCGATTTTATTCTGTGTTGATTGATCTCTATTAAATATACATCTGTTTGGCGGCGGAGAATTTATTCTTTTGCTTAACGCCCTTCTCTGAAACGCACGAGCTCAGAGGTTGTATATCGATGGACATCAGTCGCATGGCATGAATTGCTAGTGTGACATGCCTAAGTGGCAAATGATCAGCGCTTCTGTTGAAAAGCAAAGTCTTGTGGTGATGATCAAAGCCCCGCCTGTGTGGCGTAGCTTTGTGTATAATGTGAATTCGCGAGCCTCACACCCCGGTATGAACCAGAAACGGGAGCAGGACCTCAGGGGGGACGTGCGTTTTCTTTCTAGCTAGGGTGGTGTCAGTGACCTACCAGCCCTGACATTTATATACTTTTCACCTGTGTGGTTGTTGCTGTTGCGAGGCGCCTCGGTTAGATCGGACGATCCCGGACCGATGGAGTCATTCGTTGGCTCATTTATGCCCCAAAGGGTGGAGGGACGCATTGTTCAGGCATTATAATCCACTTCGTGTGGACCGGCCCTGACGATCCAAGGTACGATTGTGGCTGTGCCTGAGACATGGGCTAGATTGTCTCGAATTCGGTAAGGACTATCTTTTGCCTTGGTTCATGACGGAAATCCAATTTCCAATTACGTGACTGTGCGGTTTTGATTGTATATATATATATGGCGACATGATATATGGTACCCATGCCGCATAGGATTGCTAGTTATGATTCGAAGTTGTGTTTGAAACATATAAACACTAGTAATAATATCAAATGCTTTTGTTTTATTCGTATCAATCATATTTTGGCCGTTATAAGGTAAAAACTCTATCCTCCGGTTTGCGTTGCATTGTGTGATGGGAACTGGGTCTTATAATGGCTTCATTTTTATAAAAAGCATAGCGATGTTTAAAAGAATGACTTGTTTTAAAGCACTGGCAATCCAATGGAGTAAACCCGTTCCACGAAAGTGGCGTGGTCCTGTGACTAGCCATATTATAAATGTGTTGAGTAGATTTCTCATACCAGTCTCATGACTGACTCGTAGTTTGTTTCACTTTCAAACTCGGGTGCTCCTTTTTCTACACGGGCAGCCTTGTATTTAGGTTTAGCTGGTTCTTTCTGGATAGCTGGAGTTGAAGATGGATTCTATCATTTATCTCTTTTTATGTTGTTCAGCTCCTATTGTACGTTATGTTTGTTTTCCGATGTAGAAATTTATGTATAGCTGAACTGTATTTGTACTAAGTAAGATCCTGTATACTGTGTAACTCTGATGATTACTTTTATCCAGTATATTCTTTTGTTCATTATCTGGTGTATTTATTTAATTCTGTTCTGCTATTATCTGTTTCTGTGTTATATTCCAAAGATTACCCTTGTCTCCGTCTGTACGGGAAATGGGGTCGTCACATCCATCAAGACTACGCTTAGGGATTTGCAGATTGGGGGATTTCAATTAGAACACGATCGATCAAATAGAGATTCAACAGTCAAATTCTGCTTTCTAATTCTCGATCCACGCACTGTAAGTTCAAGTTACTTTTAGATAAAAGCTGTAAACTTAATATTCATGTTGTAAACTGGAATTGGATCTATGTATGGTGATTGATTCTTATCTATTCTTGTTCATCTTGGATCTTGACTTTCGTGAATATTGCTTTGGACCTATTCATGTTGTAAATCAAACTCTCTCGGGTCTATAGCCTTAACATGCCTTTGATGTTGAATCTATTATTAATGGACAAGGACTATGACTGAGAACATAAGACTGCCTATGACTAATATGACTATGCCTATGACTATGGCGGTGAACATAAGACCGCCTATGACTAATAAGACTATGCCTATGCCTATGACGGTGAACGTAAGATTGTTGCCTATGACTATGACAAGGACTATTGTGGTTAATCACCTATTACTCTTGACTATGAGAATTATTATCTATGATTATGAACATAAGGCCATTATCTATGACCATGACCGTGAAACTATTACTGTTAATTGCCTATGACTATTGCCTAGAACTATTTTGGATAATTAACCATGACTATTGTGATTTATCGCTTAGGATTCTTAATTATGAGATTTCTATCTATGACCATGACTTTGAAACTATTACTGTTAATTGTCCATGAATATTTACCTAGAACTATTTTTGATAATTATCCATGATCATTGTGATGAGTCGCTTATGATTCATAGCTATGAGATTTGCACCTATGACTATTGGGGTTAATTGCCGAAGACTATTATAGTTGATTGTTCATGCCCATGACACCATAGTTGAAAACCATGTTGTGCACCGAATTGACATTTTGTTGAATCATATACCTAGGGTGTGACTTGCTTAGTTTATTCGCAATTATGTACACCAAAACCACTGGATCCATTATTCTTGTATTTGGCTTGCTTTTGCACGCCTATTCTTTTATGTTGGTGTTTATCATGACCATCGCCTTTGTAACACCCCACATCCGTTAGTGTCACTCACAAAGGGAACGCACTAAGTTCTGTGGAGCATTTTAAGGTAAAAGATGCAAATAAATTACAAGACAGACAAAAATTAAACAGCGGAAAATAAAACTTTGCTTTATTGATAAAATGATTTGTACAACGATTTCTTTACAATATCAGAGTATCATCTATCTTACTAAATAAAGAAGCATAAAACAACATTTATATTCCCCAATTGTAGCAAGAGCCAGCCATAGCATCTGAAAAGAGAATCCAACTTAACCTGAGTTATACTATTCCCTCCTTTACTACCTTGGGGGGGGGGACGGAAGAAAAGAAGACGAAAGAAAAACAGAGTCAGACATAAAGCCTGAGTAAGTTCAGTAACTTCTAGCATGTGAACATGGAAGAACAAAACGACATGAATTAACTGAATACAAGATAACACCATGACGATAGGGTCAGCAAGATTAGGCAAGATAATCATTAGATATGCTAAGATAAGATAACTGGATATGCTCTAATACTTTCGCCGCTTCGCTATTTCCTTGTTATACTGGTCTCTATATCTCTGTACCACCTAACTAGTGTTCCGACTAGTAACGATAACGTAATCCCAATCCCTGTAGTTTCCGTTGCCTTCAGGCATACATTTATTATTTATTACCTAGATCTAATCTAGGGTTTTCTATCAAGTGCTTTCTAGATTCAACTAGGGTTTACGCTATCTGCTGAACGCTTCTCGGATTCAGGGTTTATGCCACCTAGTCCAACTAGGGATTATGCTACCTGTCGAACGATGCCCCCAAGTCTAGGACATACTACCTAGAGTGGTATATGTTCCTATACTTCCCCACGCATGTATTGCGAATCGTTATCGCTTGTCTAGATGCACATGTCCTATAATGTGCGGCCCGAGTCCTGTGGCAGGGCAAATCAAGAAACACAGAATTCGGTCGGGAGCTTTCAGATATCTGCCGATGCAGATGCTAAGGTCTGTTTTTATTCCAGTGGCTATGGTCCCACTCGACCCCTCCCTCAACTAATGAAAGGCACACCTTGTAAAATGTGAACTATACGCAGGCCCCCGATGCTCCACTAACCTATGGCCATCCTCACCCATAACTAGATAGCAAGTATATGGTCTTTTGGAGTTCTCCGCCTTTCTGCTTCACGTATCTCGATTGACTCAAGATGGATGGTAGACGACGAGTTGCTATCACAGGGCTACCGGTTTCTCGCCGAATCACGCTGGTCCATCCTAGTCTTTCGGTTGCCCTATATTGCAACCAAGGCATACCCCTTGTTCTTCTAACGCAGACCTTAACCTATGTGAGCCCAGGAGGATCATCTGCAGCCTCACAGAGGGATACCAAGAGTACCCTCACGTCCCCTCGAAGCCTCGGGCTTCGTAACCCAATTCGTTGGAGCCTTCGTTTTAATCAGACGGACGTTCGCTCCTTCCCGTGTTATTCTAAGAATTACTACTTAGTTTTGCAAACTAAGGTTTACCACTTAGTTTCCAGAATCGTTGTTTTATCAACTAAGGTTTACTACTTAGCTCCTTTTAACTAAGGTTTACTACTTAGTTCTCTTTCTCGTCAATTTGGATTGGTTAAGTGTCATTAGTCAATTCAAGCTAACTTAACCCTCTTCATTTATCCTGTTAAACTGGTTAAGTGTTATCAGTAATTCATGTTGACTTAACCCTACCACAAACCAAGTTATATTGGTTAAGTATTTCTTATTACTTAACCCTACCCATTCATCCTGTATTGGTTAAGTGTTCCTTTTTAACTTAACCTTGCCCGTCTGTTTTAACTAACATGTTATTAATGGTTAAGTATTATCCATTCATGTTTTAGACTTAACCCTATTCCTTTATCACAATCTAATGGTTAAGTGTTCAAGTTTACTTAACCCTACGGTCTAGCCTAGCTAACATATCAAATTGGCTAAGTGTATCAAAATTTACTTAACCCCAACCTCTAGTCTAGTTAACATGTTAATTTGGCTAAGTGTATTAACTTTACTTAACCCCACCTTCAAGTCTAGTTATCATGTTGAATTGGTTAAGTGTCTTAGTTAACTTAACCCTACCATTCTTGTTCTAGCTTTAACTAAATAAATTAAAGCCGCTACCACTCACATTAGACAGATATTGTTGCGATTACTGGATGTGCCGGTTGGTTCCGGGCAGGTTTACATCATAACTCAGTCTAACCTCGGGTTAGGCCTATTCGTGTTTTCTAAGTTCAAAGGGTTTTGATTAATTTTCAAATCAGGTTTTGAAAGTAACCATCCCGTCCTTCAGATCAGTTAGGGATAGCCAGGGAGAGCAGGAAACTTGTATTTTCCAAACCCAAGCCTAGACACTATCCTCTCTGTCACCCTAGAACTTTCTGGTGTGTTATTAAAAGAGATGTCATTAATAAGCCTATAATTTTTCTAAATTTACATTTTCTCATTTAGGACAAATTCTATAAGTAAATCATTCCTAGTTTACTTATTTCCTAATTCCTCTGGAAATTGTCAATATTTATTCTTATGGCCCATTTTCCCCTCTATATCATATTTATGCCTTTTTGGTATGTAAACTATACCAACTTAAATGTCACTAACCATGATTTTGCTAAGCCTGACAATTTACTCCCAATTATGGCCAATTTCAAGTTTATGCCAATATACTTATCCTGCCAAATTAGCTAATCCAATTCTGATTTAACATTACAGTTCATGTCAAACTAGACTTATTATTCTAGTTCACAATTCATGTAAATGCTAAATTTACAAGTCAATACTAAATTACACATCCTATAATTCATGTCAAATTTCTCCCATTTGCATTTCTATGAACATGCCATAATACATGTTCCCAATTTATGCCAATTTCTAAGTTTATAACTACGTTTTTAGTAAATTTCATATTTGCCCAAATCGTATTCCCATCGTTCGTATAATCGTGATTCAATCTAGATTATAGATAAATCTAGATTCGTAGAAAATAGGGAATGAACCAAAGATGCTATGAAAAAGAGAGACATAATAACTGGCATAAAATGATAATTTACTAATTACAGACCTAACGAATTACAATGAAATTGATCTAAAACATCGAAGGCCTATAGGTCTGAAAATCTTATGACATAAAAAGGGTTGAATAATGGCGTAGGTTCAAGAACATGGGTAGACCTAACTTAATAGGTAAATTCCCAAGGTCTAAAACCAAAGAAAACCAAGAATAGACAGAATAGATAATCAGGTTTAGACCCAATTTCACAGTCACAAAACTTAAGCAATACTTTCCTAGTCATGAATCATAGGTGTTTAATCACAGTTGTTCTAGTTATGTCATAGGCAATAGTTTATGTTTCCTAATCAAAGGCATAGGCTTGTGTTCGTAGTCAAGGAAATAATTCTCATAGTCACAGTCACAGTCATAGGCAATGTTCATAGTCATAGGCAATGTTCATAGTCATAGGCAAGGCCTAATTGGTCATCGAATCATAACAGTTCTTAATTAGGTCCAAGGATATAAGCACTGATAGAAAGATTTGGCATATTCTTTTATTCCTTTAATTTCATGTCACGAACAGAGAAAAACGTTCAAATCTAAAAAGTAACCGACTTACATTGATCGGTTTTTAGAATAGAAAGATGGCGTTGCTATGATTCGTGTGACATTGCTCGAAACCGTTTGAGTTAGCCTTTGATTCTTATCTTGAAGCTTTAATCTTGATTCGAATCTCTTCTGGACAACTTGAGCAGCATAACCTTGTCTTGGATTTTCGTATTATTTTCTTATTTTTATTTATTTATACATTTTCTCAGAGGCAGCATAAGGATAGAAAAGAATTGTGAATAGAGAAGGAGACTAGGGCTGTTTATATAGTGTAGAAGTCAACGAATCTGGTCAGAATGGCGTCCGGATACAGAAAAACGAACCAGACTGCAGATCTGGAAAAAGCAGGGAGGTCGACCCCCTGGTCGACTACCCAGTCAACCTGGGTGCCCCAGGTCGACTACCCAGTCGACCTTGGTCTTGGGCGGGAAAATTCCCGCCCAGCCCAATCTGGGTCCGATTTTGAATTTTGAACTCGTTTCTGACCTGTTCGAATTTTAAATCGAATTCTGAAACTTCTGAAGACCATAACTCCTTCATACGGAGTCCGATTAACACAAACTCGGACTCTATCTCATGCAGAATTCCGAGACGAACGTAATGGCATAGCCCGTTTCCGTTGATTTTGATTTTAAAATTTAATTCTGCCTTGATTTGTGAATCCTAGTGTTACAGAATTACGGGGTGTTACAGCCTTATCTTGCTAGATTTGGAATCCTATATGCTAGTAATGTGGTAACCAATTATCTCAAGTTATGTCATGCTAGTCTTGTAACTCCCTTTTTATTGATTTATGCTCGTCTCTTTTGCCTATCATAGTTTTGATGCTATTCCCTCTATTTCGAGATTTGGATTTGTTTGTAGTATAGAACGATTCACGTTCACGTGCGATGGGAATATGATTTGGGTAGGATAGGAAAAAACATGAATTGGTTATGAACATGAATTATGAACTCGATAATAGGCAAAACTTGAAACATGAACGCTGTTATAACTTGAACCTGGATATGGACACGGACCTGACATCGACTTGATATGAAACTTGCCTTGAAAACTTGACACGATTTGACATGAAACATGAAATGAAAACTCGACATGAATTTTGACATGAAAACTTGAATGTGGGCATGACAATTCGATAAACTTGAAATGGCCAACTCGAGGTTGGGTTTAGTTTGCAGTGTAAATCTACCCGGAACCGCCCGGCAAATCCAGTGGTTGCAAACAATAGGATCCAATGTAGGTAGTTGGTCATATCGCATGTAAAACTCGAGGTTAGACTATGTTGTGGTGTAAATCTGCCCGGAACCGCCCGGTAAATCCAGTAACCACAACAGTTAGTCTAATGTGAGAGGTTGAAGTGCACTAATGAATTAATGCCACATGATAGGTGTAATAACCCGTGTTTTTAGAACCTGAATATTTAATTTATTTAAATATGAATGTGATTAAAATTTGAGTTTAATAACGTGAATTCAGAAAATACGAGTTATTTGAAATAACTGAATCGAATATAGAATTTAATGTGAAATTAAATTAATTCTGAAGCTTATGAAATTCGTATTTGAATGTGAACGATAATATTAATTTATTTTCGAAGAATAGAAGTGTTTGAAATCGATTAAATAATAACTTGATTTAAATAACAGGTAAAATAATGATTTCGTAAACAGTCTCAAAATTGAACGAAACCGGTTTTACTGGATCCAGAATATTAGAATATAGCAGTATAGAAAATTTCGTGGAATTCCGGGTCGTTTTGTTGTCGTTACAAGCTTAGAGAATAGACCAGAATATAATTGAATATTATATTAAAAATATCCTAAGAAAATATCTCAACCCCTTAAGTTATAAATACCCCCCTCCAAGAAAACTCTAACCTAATTCCTTTAACATCAGAAGTCAACTAAAATCCGCCGTTGTCCTCCATTTTTCTCAGAGCAAATCGCCACACTTGAAAATCAAAATCAATCCACATAAAATCTCATAAATCATTTGTCCTATCGATTTGTAAACCCGAGCGCGTTCTCATCATGTCGATGTAAGTTTTGCTGAGTTCGACGCACTGTTTGGTGTACGGATTTCTGAAACCGCGGAGCAAGGGGATTGTGGTGGAGGTGATCGAGATGCGATTGAGTTGAGGGTTGGGGGAAATAGCAGATGGAGATTTTCAAGAGAGGTTTGGTGGTGATTTTCTGATGAGGTTCGGTGGTCTGTGCTGATGAACGCGAACAGGGACAGTCGCGATTTAGTTTTCAGGTGCGAATTCAACTTGGTCGGGTGGAGCAAGGGAAGACGAGGTCAAAAGTGATGGTGTTGTGGGTTTTTCAGTATGGATGGAGATGATTTTCTATGGTGATTCCGTGAGGAATGAATGTAAGGAGGGGAGATGTGAAGCGAGAAGGTATCGGCCATTGTTGGGTTAACAATACAGGTTCCTGTAGTTGATAAAGAAAGACAGTGGTTGTTTTATTGAGGGTATTGTAGTGTTGAGTTCATGGGTGTGTACCTGGTAAGATGAGGTGATTTCTGGACATTGTTTTGGAGTTATCATTGAAATGGGAGAAGAAGGAATGAGAAATTTTTTTAACAGTGACTTTTGTTTTAACAGTAATTAAGTTTTAATGGGAAGAGTTGTGGTTTGTGAGAAGAGCTGTGGGAGGAGGAAGCTTTCATGGCCTGGAAGGAATCAATGAGAAAAACAGGGCAGTAAAGGAATGTGTGAGCGTGAGTTAGAAAATGGAGTTGGTTTTGATTTCTGTAGGAAAACTGGGAGAGTTTGGTTCGGTGATGTCCTGATTTGAACGAAAACTTGTTGTGCGATGCATTCGAGATGGTGATATCGACTTAACCATTTTGAGGATGGGGTTAAAGCTCGTGTGAAGAGTTGGATAATGGTTAGATTTGTTTTTGAAATCATTAAGTGAAATGAAAGAACAGTGAATCCAGAACTTGTGTGAAGATAGCCATTACAGGCGGGTGGAAAGCTGGACGGTGGAAGAAGAGTTTAACGCATGCCTAATTGTGGGTTAAGAAGTGATAAAGAATTGGACGAAACAAGATCCGACAGGATCATATGGACGGACACTACCCAATGGAACTGACTGGGAGAGAATTCGACCTCATTACAATTTATTGCAAAATAAATTGTCCGTCTGAATCAAAGATAGTTAATCGTTCTTAACGATAACAGTCCAATGTGAGTAAAACTCACCAACTCTGAACAGTTATATTTTTATAACGTACTTTTAGAACTGTTAGATATTGATTGACTGTTGTGTGTAGATTGGTTGATTGAACTGCTAGTCAGTTAGTTGAAATTATATATATAAATATATATATACCATTAAATATTGATGTTGTTTATCAGAACATTTCATATTGAAATGAAATTGATGTATATTATACTGTGTAACATCGGTGGATGCAGGAATACAGGTTGGAGGGATCCGAATGGATTCCTCAACATTTATTTTACTGTTTTCATATATTGTGATATATGATGTGATGTATATCTGTTATGGGTTATGTGTGTTAGAATGATATTTATCATTTGTTATTCAATATTTTAAATATCATAAGAAACCCTGGGATGTAAAAAGGAATATTTCAATGTGTATTGAAATAAAGGAATTTTATAAAATCAACCGATTTTAAAAAAGGAAATAAATTTGAAAATAAAGCATTTATAAAATCATAGGATATTATAAAGGAGGATATTTGTTTAGAAAACAAATAGGATATTATAAAAAGGAAAACGTTATTAAAAGGGAATCTGTATAAGTGGAGAAACGTTGTTAAAGGACTTTTTTTTAAAGTGAAGAACTGTTACAAAAAGTAAATCTTTATAAATGGATAAACGTTATTAAAAGGAGTAATCGAATATTAGTTATTCGAATTAGAATTAATCAAATAGAGTTAAACAATATTAGAAACTGACTAGAGATTAGTTAAGCTGAATAGTTTTCTGAGTGTGGATCTGATGTTGGTTTCGGTCTTCGGGATTTATACTTAGAGAATTACTCTTACTAGTTTACAGTTAGGGACTAATGATTGTGGAATGGTAGTGATGCGTGAATGAGGATTGGAAATGTTTTCCAGCGTTAATAACGTATATTTTCTAATCATAGAAAATAAGGAAATATGAATATATATATATATACATATATATATATATATGTTGGATCATTTGATCGATAATTCTATTTGGAATTAAGATCGTTGTTTGTACACCGATATGTTTTCTTTGATAGTTAACTCACCGACTATCGAAGTTTTTACGATTTTAACGTTGTTAATATGGAGAGACCGGTTGGATTCTTATCCAAAGAACCACTCTGTATTGGCATAAGCGTTGCGAATATGCCAAAGAAAATTGAAGATGGTGTAAAGTGCAAGGGCTGTTGTATAAGTCCTAGGTAGAGATTACCTAGAATGGATGTACTGAATAGTGCCTTCGGTTTCGTTCAACCCCAGAATGAACGTAAATGGATGAATGTCTGACAAAGTATTTCCAATGATCGAATGGATTGGTCTGTTTAAACATATATGGTTGCAACGGATTTATTCCCTTAGCATAACATCTAGAATATTTGTGTAAACCAATTAATGATTAACGGATTTGATAATGTGGCATTCGAAGTGATCGTGTTATCAATGAATGGAAAGTAATCGTAACCTCTGGCCTCAACAACCGGTAAATGACAAAAGTCGGGCAGGCAGCATGGCTAAGTCGGTCACACTGAAGTAGGGTGTATAATCACCTATCTAGAGAATATTCATTTGCTTCTTTAATCTATCAATGATGTCCCATATATATACGGGAAACGGTTGCTGATCCCAACCGTTGGTGATGTACATTCGATACACTCAAGCGAAATGAGTGGTCGGTCATGTGTGGCTGAGTTGCAAGATGTTCTTATTAAACTCCAGTGTATCGTTCCTAGAGTACGCTGATCGGAACGTGGTTCCATACCTTGTCATAGTTGGAAATCCTTTACCCAATACGTGCTTGCGGTTTTGATTGTATACTATATATGTAGAACGTGAGATGAAAACGTTTCTGCTAGATGATTATTATAGTTGTGGTTGATAGACATTATTATAATATCAAAAGGTTTTTGATATAAAGATATTTTGGATTCTCATAAGGGAAAAACCCGTACCGTTATACGGCGTGGTCTTATGAGATATCGTTTACTTGTTCAAATTGTTTAAACTGTTTTACTCATACCAGTCCATGTTGCGTGCTTAGGCATGTGTCGCATTATAGGGGGTTCTCGCTTTTCGTTAGGTGGCGAACGGGAGACTCTTACTCCTACATGTCCCTTTGGTAGGGTTGGTTGTGAAGTCGAAAGGCTGGCCGTAAAGTATGTACTGGGGTACTAGTTTAAACCATAGTGGGTTTTACCTGCAGCTTTGGAGGATGGGGACGGTTGCAAAGCCTACTCAAAATCCTGGTCATTACAGTTGGTATCAGTGCTTAAGGTTAAGTAATACCTTGGCTCTGTGGTGTGACTCGGTAGAGATGGGATTAGTAATATCCTAGATTTAGTTTGACTGTATATATACGAGTGAACGTATTTGTTATTTGATATGAAAATTTGTTTTATATTGAGTAGATTTATTGGTTGAGTTGTTTATGGATTCTGGTCGATGGTGGGGCACCACAATATCGATAAGGGTTTCTAAACACTCGAATTCGATGGGTCGACACGATATGTTTTGAGAAGAGGGTAAATGAAAATAAGTTTACCCAAAATATATTTTGATATAAGGAAGATATACATATCAAAAATTGTAATATAGTGGATATATTGGTGGTTATTATAATCTAGTAAAATTATAAATAAAATGGTTATAAGAATGACCAAGTAGAATTCATACAAGTATAATATATGAGAATTTTAAAATCCTGGAAGATTTTAAATTGTTTACAAACATTGAAAGGATATTTGGAAATGGTTTCAAAATAGGAAATGTTTAAGAATGGTTTTGAAAATGATATAGTATTGAACTCACTTTTATAACTGGAAAATAACCCTGATGAGTGTGGCCACATCATCAGTGTTCATTTTCGAGTTCTAAGTGACGGATTACTACCAAATGTTTTGTTTTTGAATTGTTGAGGAAAACAAGTTGTTTAGAAAATTCAAAGGTTTTGAACTGATACTATGGTTTCGAATTAATTTGAAATGAACCCAGGAATTTGAAGTTTGAAATTTAAATTTAACTTATGAAGTTAAATGGATTAAAATAGTGAAAGTGAATAATAAATTAGAATTTAACTTTGACTAAGTTAAATGAAACTGGAATTGATTAGTGAATAATCTGGAATGGGATTGAGTTGATGAGTTAAGTGTTGAAATTTTGATATTGGGGTTTGAATGAAATCTGACTTGTATAAGTGAATGATTGAAAGTATGAATAAACTGATTAGAGTTTGATTGGAATGACATTTATATATGTGAGTTGATAGCAGATGGAAAGGATATAATGATATACCTGACAAAAAGGTACAAGTTTATATTTGATACGAGTTTGGAATTTATGAGCCGATTTGGCAAGCCGCTTGGCTGTTTGATTTTCTTTTGGTTGGAGATAGCCTAGAGAGGCGAGTTGTGGTTTTACCGATAGGTCTGTACAAAGGAGGTTATGGCGAAATTTTCCGAAAAATTTAAGCGTTAGAAAATTTTCAGAATTTTTGAAAATTTTAGTTAGTCGGAATAAATTAATATTTTAGTCGATATTATTTGGTTCAGTTGAAACTGAAGTTAAAGGGTAAACCGATAAATATTTACCCAGTAGATAGGGTCGTCCTCTACCTTAGTAATTTCGAGGACAAAATTATTTTAAGTGGGAAAGAATGTAATGACCCGTGTTTTTAGAACCTGAATATTTAATTTATTTAAATATGAATGTGATTAAAATTAGAGTTTAATAACGTGAATTCAGAAAATACGAGTTATTTGAAATAACTGAATCGAATATAGAATTTAATGTGAAATTAAATTAATTCCGAAGCTTATGAAATTCGTATTTGAATGTGAACGATAATATTAATTTATTTTCGAAGAATAGAAGTGTTTGAAATCGATTAAATAATAGCTCGATTTAAATAACAGGTAAAATAATGTGTAACACCCCGTAATTCTGCGACATTAAGATTCTCAAATTAAAGTATAATTAATTTTTAAAAGAAAAATTAAAAGAAAAAGATCCATGCAGTTGTTTAATTTAAGTATTGTAACTAACATGAAAAAAGAGAAGTAAGGAGAGAACAATAATTATTATTGTTCTAAGACTTATTAACAAAAGCCTCTATAGCTCAGTTGGTTAAGGCATTGGATTTGTAGCATGGAGGTCGGGGGTTCGAACCCCGGCGGCGGCATAATTTTTTATCTTTGTTTTAGAGAGGGCCAACTGAACATGCAAATATATGTACGTATACAAATTCAAAATTTGAAAGGATAAGAACGTACATATAAGGAAATAAAGAATATATATATATATATACATATGAGAATATAAATATATAAATATATATATATATATATATATGCAAAAATATATGTATACGAAAGATAAAATCCAAGATAAGGCTACAGTCAATGAAATATGGCAACATCATTTGAATTTTGAAAATAAAATGAAAGTTGTGCGTATATATATACGCGTAAAATGGTCGTTAGAGGAATTGTATACATATAAGAATATTTCATGTGAATAAAACAGTTAAATAAATTCCAGAAATTCAAAAGTTTGAAAATCAAACTTTTACGCCAAAATAGCTTGTGGGACCCAATGCTGACTCAGCACTACGTGTATGATAAGGTTTGGCTAGATTCATCTACGTACCTGGACTATTTTCTTAACTAGGTTCAATGCTGACTCAGCGCTGCGTGTACGATAAGGTCTTGAGCAGCTATATAAACAGTCCTAGTCTTCATTCTCTTTGCACTAATTCTCTTCTATCCTTATGCTGCTAAGATTCATGGCTTCTTCCCCTCTTCTAAATTTTCTTAAATAAATAAAATAAAATATGATTCAAGACGAGGAGATGCTGCTAAAAGACTTTTAAGGAGGGATTCAAATCAAAGTTTCAAGTGAAGAATTCAAAGGCTAGCTCAAACAAGTTTCAAGCAACGACGCACGAATCATAGCCACGCTTTCCTTCTTTTCTAGATCTATTTTCTGTAAGTTGGTTATTTCTAGATCTGAATATTTTGTTTTATTTGTGACATGAAATTAAAGGAATAAAGGAATATGCCAAATCTCTCTCTCTCTCTCTCTCTTCGAATCTGTGTTTATACTCTTGGACTGAATTAAGAACTGTTATGATTCGAGGACAAATAAGACTGTAACCGTGACTATGACTATAGAACTATGGCCTTTGAAAGCATATGCCTTTGGACTATGACATAAGCCTTTGATTTTGGGACATATAAACGTTACCTATGACAATGACTTAGGACTATGGGAATTATTTTCCCTTTTGGACTATGAACATCGCCTATATTGCCTATGACCATGGACATTACTTATGACTAAGAACATAAGCCTTTGAATTGGACATAAACTATTGCTTATGAAATAATGAGGACAATTGTGATTTTGACACCCATGATTCATGATTAGGAAAATATTGCTTTAGTTTGGTGATTGTGAAATTGGGTCTAAACCCAATTATTTATTCTACATGTTCCTTGTTTTTTTTCTTTGGTTTTAAGACAGTGGGAATTTACCTATTAAGTTAGGTCTACCCACGTTCTTGAACCTATTTTTCCCATTCTTTGGTTTTAAGACAGTGGGAATTTACCTATTTAGTTAGGTCTACCCATATTCTTGAACCTACATTGTTATCCAAACCTTTTTATGCCAATTATTCCTTCTTGTCATTTTGATTCATTCCCTTTTTATCTACGAATCTAGATTTATTTATAATCTAGGTTGAATCACGATTATTCGAACGGTGGGAATGCGATTTGGGGAAAAACATGGAAATGAATATGAATGTAATTGTAAACTTGGAAATTGGCCTAATTTGGAATATGTATTATGACATGCATATTAAAATGAAAACGGGGAAATTTGACATGGATTAGGGAATATGTGATTTTGACATATTAAATTTAGCGTTAGTAAGTAAGCTAAATTTTAGGCATAAAATGTAAACTAGAAAAATAATTCTAGTTTTGCCATAAATTGTGAATTAGGGTGTTAAACCAAGATTGGGTTAATTAAGGTTGATTTGGAATAAGTATATTAGCACAATTTTGAATTTATTCATAATTGTGAGCAATTGTCATGTTTAGAATAAATTATGGTTAGCGACACTAAACTTGGTATAATTTACATACCAAAAAGTATAAATATGATAAATAAGAGAGAATGGGCCATAATAATAAATGTGACAATGTACATTAAAAGAGTAGTAATGAAATCAGTAAATTAGGAGTAATTTACTTATAGAATTCGTCATAAATGTTAAATTGTTCATTTACCACAAAATATGTAACTTGGTTAAATTTTGGCCATAAATTATAAACTAGGATATTTAATCTAGTTTCGGCAATGAAATAGGAAATGGCCTAAACTGCATGTTGGGTTAGGACTTGGGCCTAGAATATAAGTATACTAGTAGGCTTGACAAATAAATATAGGCCAAATTTGTCTAAAAAGGGGAAATGGGCTTTTGAAATAAATTGTTAACAATTTATAAACAAAAGAAAAGTATTTTGATAACACCCCTTTTTATAACACATAGACCAGAAGGTTCTAGGGTGACAGAGAGGATAGTGTCTAGGCTTGGGTTTGGAAAATACAAGTTTCCTGGCCTCCCTGGCTATCCCTAACTGATCCGAAGGACGGGATGGTTGTTTTCAAAACCAGATTTGGAAATTAATCAAAAACCCTTTGAACTTAGAAAACATGAATATGCCTAACCCGAGGTTAGACTGAGTTGCGGTGTAAACCTGCCCAGAACCGACCGGCACATCCAGTAACTGCAGCAATATCTGTCTAATGTGAGAGGTTGCGGCTTTAATTTATTAATTAAAGCTAGAATGGGAAGGTTAAGGAACACTTAACCAACTTAGCACAGTTAAAGCTAGAATGGGAGGGTTAAGTCCATGGGAATACTTAGCCAAATTAACATGTTGACTAGACTAGAAGGTGGGGTTAAGTAAAGTTAATACACATAGCCAATTTAACATGTTAATTAGACTAGAGGTTGGGGTTAAGTAATACACTTAGCCAAATTAATATGTTAGCTGGACTAGACCATAGGGTTAAGTAAACTTGAATGCTTAACCATCAGAATATGATAAATGAATAGGGTTAAGTAAAAAGCATAAAGGGATAACACTTAACCAGTGTAATAGGATAAGGGAAGAGGGTTAAGATAGCTTCAATCGACTAAAGACACTTAACCAACCCAACCTGGCGAGAAAGAAAACTAAATAGTAAACCTCAGTTGAAAAAGGGACTAAGTAGTAAACTTAGTTAAGAAAACAAGGAATTTGGAAATTAAGTGGTAAACCTTAGTTAGTAGAACTAAGTAGTAATTCTTAGTATAACACGAAGGAGCGGACATCCATATGATTTTAAGAAGGCTCCAACGAATTGGGTTACGAAGCCCGAGGCTTCGGGGGGGCGTGAGGGTACTCTTGGTATCCCTCTGTGAGGCTGCAGATGATCATCCTGGGCTCACGGAGGTTAAGGTCTGCGTTAGAAGAACCGAGGGTATGCCTTGGTTGCAATATATATATGTGGCAACCTAAAGACTAGGATGGTCCAGCATGATTCGGCGAGAAGACGGTAGCCCTGTGATAGCAACTCGTCGTCTACCATCCATCTTGAGTCAATCGAGATACGTGAAGCGGAAAGGCGGAGAACTCCAAAAGACCATATACTTGCTATCTAGTTTTGGTTGCGGATGGCCATAGGATAGTGGGGCACCGGGGGCCGGCGTATAGTTCTCATTTTACAAGGTGTGCCTTTCATTAGTTGAGGGAGGGGTCAAGTGGGACCATAGCCACTGGAATAAAAACAGACCTTAGCATCTGCATCGGCAGATATCCGAAAGCTCCCGACCGAGTTCTGTATTCCTTGATTTGCCCTGTCACAGGACTCGGATCGCACATTACAGGACATGTGCATCTAGACAAGCGATAACGATTCGCGATACATGCGTGGGGAAGCCTAGGAGCATATACCACTCTAGGTAGTGTGTCCTAGACTTAGGGGCATTGTTCGACAGGTAGCGTAATCCCTAGTTGGACTAGGTGGCATAAACCCTGAACTCGAAAAGCGTTCAGCAGATAGCGTAAAACTATAGTTAAATCTAAGAAGCACTTGATAGAAAACCCTAGACTAGATCTAGGTAATAAATAATAAATGTATGCCTGAAGACAATGGAAACTACAGGGGTTGGGATCACGTTATCGTTACTAGTTGAACACTAGTTAGGTGGTGCAGAGATATAGAAACCAGTATAACAAGGAAATAGCGAAGCTGCGAAAGTATTAGAGCGTATCCAGTCATCTTAGCATATCTTGTGACTACCTTGTCTAATCTTGTTGACCCTATCGTCATGGTGTAATCTTGTATTCAGTTAATTCATGTTGTTTTGTTTTCCATGTTCACATGCTAGAAGTTACTGAACTTACTCAGGCTTTATGTCTGACTCTGTTTTTCTTTCTTCTTCTTTCTTCCATTCTCCCCCCCACCCCAGGTTGTTAAGGAGGAAATAGGATAGCTCAGATTTGTTTTGGGATGATTTCTCTTTCCAAGCTTGAAGAATCTTGGATGCATCGGCTTTGGATTGCTATGGCTGGCTTTTGTTACATTGGGGAATATAAATGTATTTTATGCTTCTTTATTTTGTAAAGACAGTTGATACTCTGATATTGTAAAGGAACCTTGTACAAATTATTTTGTCAATAAAGCAAAGTTTTATTTTCCGCTGTTTAATGTTTGTCTGTCTTGTAATTTATCTGCATCTTTTACCCATAATGCTCCATAGAACTTAGTGCATTCCCTTTGTGAGTGACACTAACGGATGTGGGGTGTTCCACGTGGTATCAAAGCTGAAGGTTACCAGATCAGATAAAGGATTTGAAAAATTATTTTCAAACGGTTTTAAAAGAAGTATTTTCAAAAGAAGAGATTTGTTTTAAAGGCATATTCCCCAAAGCCATACGCACTATCTTCTTTTCCTCTGTTTAAATTCTTGTCTCCTTCTTTCTTGAGTCTATGGGGCTCCTGGCTTTCTGGGAGGTAACCTCATCGAAGGTCAAAGTAGTGCCCGGCTTCCATCCATAGCCGTAGTTGTTTCATCTACGGGCAGTTTTCTTTCAAAGCTTATAAGGTTTTCCGGACGATGGAGGCAGTTTTCGAGAGATTTGTCAACATGACTACACACGGAAGGGGATGAGGAGTTTGGCTAAGGAGCATAACCCTAGGATGAGGAATTCATGGATGTAGACTTAGCACACGAAGGAGGAAGAAATTATAAAACCTAAGACAAGAGGAAGTATTTTTACTAGGGTATGATAGGGCATATACTTAAGGACAAGGGCAAGAACGAGGACAAGATTTTCAGAAGGACAAGTACATGCTTTCGCCACGAAGCGCACCTAGGAGAAAGGTAGTTCGGTTGGAAGAGTCTAGTTTTCTGTTCGTGTTATTTCCTTAGGTTCTAGCACTTCTCATTTGTTCATATCCACTTCCATAGTTGGGTCTCTGCACCATAGTACTTGTATAGTAGAAAGATCCCACTAGAGTCTCAAATCCAATTGGTGGTCCGACCAGTTTATTTTTTTAGTAGGGATTTGAGAATAGCTATCGAGTTTTCTTATATCATCTCACGTAGATCGTCTAAATTCGGGGAGATATTCCTTGGGTGCTTGTCTGATATTGGTTTAGGCCTTTGGGGCTTGTACTTGAGGAATGTCGAGTTCGGTTTGGATGGTTTGCGGGAGAGATGAATAGTTGTAGTAGGCACCCCAAAGAGCATGTAGTGACCTTTCGACTCTTATAGTTATGGCATGACGGATAAGAGGGAAACCTCTAATCATCTTAGTACGTATACTTGGTACCGTGATTGACATCTGTTTATTTTGGAATTGGAGGTCGGAAACTTCACAATCGTGAAGTTAAATTGGTTAAGATACAGTGGAGTAAAGCTCAAGAAGGCTAGATACTAGCAACATGCCCTTTTTCCTTAAGGGTGCATTCTTGATTTCTCTGTTTAGGAGCTTTACGCGTAGTTGTTTCTCTCTTTCCAAAGTATATCCTCTAGGTCGTATCTGCAATCCTTAGGTAGAAGCCAATGGATGTAAACATGTATTTGAAACATGTTATGGTTGAATGGTTGCAAGTGGTTGCAAATGGTTGCTTGTGGATGCATATGCATACGTATTAGGCACTAGATCAAGTTCGGACGCTCTCATATTGCATTTACATATATGCATTTGTTTATAAGTTGAACTTGATATGATATCATATGGACGTTGCATATGGATGAATGGCTGTGCACGCATGTAGTATTTACATGACTAGGGATGTTTGCATGCATGATTGGACGCATGGCACTAACATGATTTGCATTAAGGAGGTCAACTGAATCAGTAGACCGCCTGATTTTGCATTAGATAGAGACATATACACACACTATGCATATGAACATGAAAGCATTAGAAATCTTTTAAGGACAATGAATGCCTGTGATTGAATGGTTGAGTAGATGGGTGATTGGATGGTAGGATACATTCTTCCTAACTTGAAGATTTCGGGGACGAAATCCTTTTAAGTGGGGGAGAATGTAACACCCCGTAATTCTGCGACATTAAGATTCTCAAATTAAAGTATAATTAATTTTTAAAAGAAAAATTAAAAGAAAAAGATCCATGCAGTTGTTTAATTTAAGTATTGTAACTAACATGAAAAAAGAGAAGTAAGGAGAGAACAATAATTATTATTGTTCTAAGACTTATTAACAAAAGCCTCTATAGCTCAGTTGGTTAAGGCATTGGATTTGTAGCATGGAGGTCAGGGGTTCGAACCCCGGCGGCGGCATAATTTTTTATCTTTGTTTTAGAGAGGGCCAACTGAACATGCAAATATATGTACGTATACAAATTCAAAATTTGAAAGGATAAGAACGTACATATAAGGAAATAAAGAATATATATATATATATACATATGAGAATATAAATATATATATATATATATGCAAAAATATATGTATACGAAAGATAAAATTCAAGATAAGGCTACAGTCAATGAAATATGGCAACATCATTTGAATTTTGAAAATAAAATGAAAGTTGTGCGTATATATATACGCGTAAAATGGTCGTTAGAGGAATTGTATACATATAAGAATATTTCATGTGAATAAAACAGTTAAATAAATTCCAGAAATTCAAAAGTTTGAAAATCAAACTTTTACGCCAAAATAGCTTGTGGGACCCAATGCTGACTCAGCACTGCGTGTATGATAAGGTTTGGCTAGATTCATCTACGTACCTGGACTATTTTCTTAACTAGGTTCAATGCTGACTCAGCGCTGCGTGTACGATAAGGTCTTGAGCAGCTATATAAACAGCCCTAGTCTTCATTCTCTTTGCACCAATTCTCTTCTATCCTTATGCTGCTAAGATTCATGGCTTCTTCCCCTCTTCTAAATTTTCTTAAATAAATAAAATAAAATATGATTCAAGACGAGGAGATGCTGCTAAAAGACTTTTAAGGAGGGATTCAAATCAAAGTTTCAAGTGAAGAATTCAAAGGCTAGCTCAAACAAGTTTCAAGCAACGACGCACGAATCATAGCCACGCTTTCCTTCTTTTCTAGATCTATTTTCTGTAAGTTGGTTATTTCTAGATCTGAATATTTTGTTTTATTTGTGACATGAAATTAAAGGAATAAAGGAATATGCCAAATCTCTCTCTCTCTCTTCGAATCTGTGTTTATACTCTTGGACTGAATTAAGAACTGTTATGATTCGAGGACAAATAAGACTGTAACCGTGACTATGACTATAGAACTATGGCCTTTGAAAGCATATGCCTTTGGACTATGAAATAAGCCTTTGATTTTGGGACATATAAACGTTGCCTATGACAATGACTTAGGACTATGGGAATTATTTTCCCTTTTGGACTATGAACATCGCCTATATTGCCTATGACCATGGACATTACTTATGACTAAGAACATAAGCCTTTGAATTGGACATAAACTATTGCTTATGACATAATGAGGACAATTGTGATTTTGACACCCATGATTCATGATTAGGAAAATGTTGCTTTAGTTTGGTGATTGTGAAATTGGGTCTAAACCCAATTATTTATTCTACTTGTTCCTTGTTTTTTTTCTTTGGTTTTAAGACAGTGGGAATTTACCTATTAAGTTAGGTTTACCCACGTTCTTGAAACTATTTTGCCCATTCTTTGGTTTTAAGACAGTGGGAATTTACCTATTTAGTTAGGTCTACCCATATTCTTGAACCTACATTGTTATCCAAACCTTTTTATGCCAATTATTCCTTCTTGTCATTTTGATTCATTCCCTTTTTATCTACGAATCTAGATTTATTTATAATCTAGGTTGAATCACGATTATTCGAACGGTGGGAATGCGATTTGGGGAAAAACATGGAAATGAATATGAATGTAATTGTAAACTTGGAAATTGGCCTAATTTGGAATATGTATTATGACATGCATATTAAAATGAAAACGGGGAAATTTGACATGGATTAGGGAATATGTGATTTTGACATATTAAATTTAGCGTTAGTAAGTAAGCTAAATTTTAGGCATAAAATGTAAACTAGAAAAATAATTCTAGTTTTGCCATAAATTGTGAATTAGGGTGTTAAACCAAGATTGGGTTAATTAAGGTTGATTTGGAATAAGTATATTAGCACAATTTTGAATTTATTCATAATTGTGAGCAATTGTCATGTTTAGAATAAATTATGGTTAGCGACACTAAACTTGGTATAATTTACATACCAAAAAGTATAAATATGATAAATAAGAGAGAATGGGCCATAATAATAAATGTGACAATGTACATTAAAAGAGTAGTAATGAAATCAGTAAATTAGGAGTAATTTACTTATAGAATTCGTCATAAATGTTAAATTGTTCATTTACCACAAAATATGTAACTTGGTTAAATTTTGGCCATAAATTATAAACTAGGATATTTAATCTAGTTTCGGCAATGAAATAGGAAATGGCCTAAACTGCATGTTGGGTTAGGACTTGGGCCTAGAATATAAGTATACTAGTAGGCTTGACAAATAAATATAGGCCAAATTTGTCTAAAAAGGGGAAATGGGCTTTTGAAATAAATTGTTAACAATTTATAAACAAAAGAAAAGTATTTTGATAACACCCCTTTTTATAACACATAGACCAGAAGGTTCTAGGGTGACAGAGAGGATAGTGTCTAGGCTTGGGTTTGGAAAATACAAGTTTCCTGCCCTCCCTGGCTATCCCTAACTGATCCGAAGGACGGGATGGTTGTTTTCAAAACCAGATTTGGAAATTAATCAAAAACCCTTTGAACTTAGAAAACATGAATATGCCTAACCCGAGGTTAGACTGAGTTGCGGTGTAAACCTGCCCGGAACCGACCGGCACATCCAGTAACCGCAGCAATATCTGTCTAATGTGAGAGGTTGCGGCTTTAATTTATTAATTAAAGCTAGAATGGGAAGGTTAAGGAACACTTAACCAACTTAGCACAGTTAAAGCTAGAATGGGAGGGTTAAGTCCATGGGAATACTTAGCCAAATTAACATGTTGACTAGACTAGAAGGTGGGGTTAAGTAAAGTTAATACACTTAGCCAATTTAACATGTTAATTAGACTAGAGGTTGGGGTTAAGTAATACACTTAGCCAAATTAATATGTTAGCTGGACTAGACCATAGGGTTAAGTAAACTTGAATGCTTAACCATCAGAATATGATAAATGAATAGGGTTAAGTAAAAAGCATAAAGGGATAACACTTAACCAGTGTAATAGGATAAGGGAAGAGGGTTAAGATAGCTTCAATCGACTAAAGACACTTAACCAACCCAACCTGGCGAGAAAGAAAACTAAATAGTAAACCTCAGTTGAAAAAGGGACTAAGTAGTAAACTTAGTTAAGAAAACAAGGAATTTGGAAATTAAGTGGTAAACCTTAGTTAGTAGAACTAAGTAGTAATTCTTAGTATAACACGAAGGAGCGGACATCCATATGGTTTTAAGAAGGCTCCAACGAATTGGGTTACGAAGCCCGAGGCTTCGGGGGGACGTGAGGGTACTCTTGGTATCCCCCTGTGAGGCTGCAGATGATCATCCTGGGCTCACAGAGGTTAAGGTCTGCGTTAGAAGAACCGAGGGTATGCCTTGGTTGCAATATATATATATGTGGCAACCTAAAGACTAGGATGGTCCAGCGTGATTCGGCGAGAAGACGGTAGCCCTGTGATAGCAACTCGTCGTCTACCATCCATCTTGAGTCAATCGAGATACGTGAAGCGAAAAGGCGGAGAACTCCAAAAGACCATATACTTGCTATCTAGTTTTGGTTGCGGATGGCCATAGGATAGTGGGGCACCGGGGGCCGGCGTATAGTTCTCATTTTACAAGGTGTGCCTTTCATTAGTTGAGGGAGGGGTCAAGTGGGACCATAGCCACTGGAATAAAAACAGACCTTAGCATCTGCATCGGCAGATATCCGAAAGCTCCCGACTGAGTTCTGTATTCCTTGATTTGCCCTGTCACAGGACTCGGATCGCACATTGCAGGACATGTGCATCTAGACAAGCGATAACGATTCGCGATACATGCGTGGGGAAGCCTAGGAGCATATACCACTCTAGGTAGTGTGTCCTAGACTTAGGGGCATTGTTCGACAGGTAGCGTAATCCCTAGTTGGACTAGGTGGCATAAACCCTGAACTCGAAAAGCGTTCAGCAGATAGCGTAAAACTATAGTTAAATCTAAGAAGCACTTGATAGAAAACCCTAGACTAGATCTAGGTAATAAATAATAAATGTATGCCTGAAGACAATGGAAACTACAGGGGTTGGGATCACGTTATCGTTACTAGTTGAACACTAGTTAGGTGGTGCAGAGATATAGAAACCAGTATAACAAGGAAATAGCGAAGCTGCGAAAGTATTAGAGCGTATCCAGTCATCTTAGCATATCTTGTGACTACCTTGTCTAATCTTGTTGACCCTATCGTCATGGTGTAATCTTGTATTCAGTTAATTCATGTTGTTTTGTTTTCCATGTTCACATGCTAGAAGTTACTGAACTTAGTCAGGCTTTATGTCTGACTCTGTTTTTCTTTCTTCTTCTTTCTTCCATTCTCCCCCCACCCCAGGTTGTTGAGGAGGAAATAGGATAGCTCAGATTTGTTTTGGGATGATTTCTCTTTCCAAGCTTGAAGAATCTTGGATGCATCGGCTTTGGATTGCTATGGCTGGCTTTTGTTACATTGGGGAATATAAATGTATTTTATGCTTCTTTATTTTGTAAAGACAGTTGATACTCTGATATTGTAAAGGAACCTTGTACAAATTATTTTGTCAATAAAGCAAAGTTTTATTTTCCGCTGTTTAATGTTTGTCTGTCTTGTAATTTATCTGCATCTTTTACCCATAATGCTCCACAGAACTTAGTGCATTCCCTTTGTGAGTGACACTAACGGATGTGGGGTGTTCCACGTGGTATCAGAGCTGAAGGTTACCAGATCAGATAAAGGATTTGAAAAATTATTTTCAAACGGTTTTAAAAGAAGTATTTTCAAAAGAAGAGATTTGTTTTAAAGGCATATTCCCCAAAGCCATACGCACTATTTCTCTTCCTCTGTTTAAATTCTTGTCTCCTTCTTTCTTGAGTCTCTGGGGCTCCTGGCTTTCTGGGAGGTAACCTCATCGAAGGTCAAAGTAGTGCCCGGCTTCCATCCATAGCCGTAGTTGTTTCATCTACGGGCAGTTTTCTTTCAAAGCTTATAAGGTTTTCCGGACGATGGAGGCAGTTTTCGAGAGATTTGTCAACATGACTACACACGGAAGGGGATGAGGAGTTTGGCTAAGGAGCATAACCCTAGGATGAGGAATTCATGGATGTAGACTTAGCACACGAAGGAGGAAGAAATTATAAAACCTAAGACAAGAGGAAGTATTTTTACTAGGGTATGATAGGGCATATACTTAAGGACAAGGGCAAGAACGAGGACAAGATTTTCAGAAGGACAAGTACATGCTTTCGCCACGAAGCGCACCTAGGAGAAAGGTAGTTCGGTTGGAAGAGTCTAGTTTTCTGTTCGTGTTATTTCCTTAGGTTCTAGCACTTCTCATTTGTTCATATCCACTTCCATAGTTGGGTCTCTGCACCATAGTACTTGTATAGTAGAAAGATCCCACTAGAGTCTCAAATCCAATTGGTGGTCCGACCAGTTTATTTTTTTAGTAGGGATTTGAGAATAGCTATCGAGTTTTCTTATATCATCTCACGTAGATCGTCTAAATTCGGGGAGATATTCCTTGGGTGCTTGTCTGATATTGGTTTAGGCCTTTGGGGCTTGTACTTGAGGAATGTCGAGTTCGGTTTGGATGGTTTGCGGGAGAGATGAATAGTTGTGGTAGGCACCCCAAAGAGCATGTAGTGACCTTTCGACTCTTATAGTTATGGCATGACGGATAAGAGGGAAACCTCTAATCATCTTAGTACGTATACTTGGTACCGTGATTGACATCTGTTTATTTTGGAATTGGAGGTCGGAAACTTCACAATCGTGAAGTTAAATTGGTTAAGATACAGTGGAGTAAAGCTCAAGAAGGCTAGATACTAGCAACATGCCCTTTTTCCTTAAGGGTGCATTCTTGATTTCTCTGTTTAGGAGCTTTACGCGTAGTTGTTTCTCTCTTTCCAAAGTATATCCTCTAGGTCGTATCTGCAATCCTTAGGTAGAAGCCAATGGATGTAAACATGTATTTGAAACATGTTATGGTTGAATGGTTGCAAGTGGTTGCAAATGGTTGCTTGTGGATGCATATGCATACGTATTAGGCACTAGATCAAGTTCGGACGCTCTCATATTGCATTTACATATATGCATTTGTTTATAAGTTGAACTTGATATGATATCATATGGACGTTGCATATGGATGAATGGCTGTGCACGCATGTAGTATTTACATGACTAGGGATGTTTGCATGCATGATTGGACGCATGGCACTAACATGATTTGCATTAAGGAGGTCAACTGAATCAGTAGACCGCCTGATTTTGCATTAGATAGAGACATATACACACACTATGCATATGAACATGAAAGCATTAGAAATCTTTTAAGGACAATGAATGCCTGTGATTGAATGGTTGAGTAGATGGGTGATTGGATGGTAGGATACATTCTTCCTAACTTGAAGATTTCGGGGACGAAATCCTTTTAAGTGGGGGAGAATGTAACACCCTGTAATTCTGCGACATTAAGATTCTCAAATTAAAGTATAATTAATTTTTAAAAGAAAAATTAAAAGAAAAAGATCCATGCAGTTGTTTAATTTAAGTATTGTAACTAACATGAAAAAAGAGAAGTAAGGAGAGAACAATAATTATTATTGTTCTAAGACTTATTAACAAAAGCCTCTATAGCTCAGTTGGTTAAGGCATTGGATTTGTAGCATGGAGGTCGGGGGTTCGAACCCCGGCGGCGGCATAATTTTTTATCTTTGTTTTAGAGAGGGCCAACTGAACATGCAAATATATGTACGTATACAAATTCAAAATTTGAAAGGATAAGAACGTACATATAAGGAAATAAAGAATATATATATATATATATACATATGAGAATATAAATATATATATATATATATATATATATATGCAAAAATATATGTATACGAAAGATAAAATTCAAGATAAGGCTACAGTCAATGAAATATGGCAACATCATTTGAATTTTGAAAATAAAATGAAAGTTGTGCGTATATATATACGCGTAAAATGGTCGTTAGAGGAATTGTATACATATAAGAATATTTCTTGTGAATAAAACAGTTAAATAAATTCCAGAAATTCAAAAGTTTGAAAATCAAACTTTTACGCCAAAATAGCTTGTGGGACCCAATGCTGACTCAGCACTGCGTGTATGATAAGGTTTGGCTAGATTCATCTACGTACCTGGACTATTTTCTTAACTAGGTTCAATGCTGACTCAGCGCTGCGTGTACGATAAGGTCTTGAGCAGCTATATAAACAGCCCTAGTCTTCATTCTCTTTGCACCAATTCTCTTCTATCCTTATGCTGCTAAGATTCATGGCTTCTTCCCCTCTTCTAAATTTTCTTAAATAAATAAAATAAAATATGATTCAAGACGAGGAGATGCTGCTAAAAGACTTTTAAGGAGGGATTCAAATCAAAGTTTCAAGTGAAGAATTCAAAGGCTAGCTCAAACAAGTTTCAAGCAACGACGCACGAATCATAGCCACGCTTTCCTTCTTTTCTAGATCTATTTTCTGTAAGTTGGTTATTTCTAGATCTGAATATTTTGTTTTATTTGTGACATGAAATTAAAGGAATAAAGGAATATGCCAAATCTCTCTCTCTCTCTTCGAATCTGTGTTTATACTCTTGGACTGAATTAAGAACTGTTATGATTCGAGGACAAATAAGACTGTAACCGTGACTATGACTATAGAACTATGGCCTTTGAAAGCATATGCCTTTGGACTATGACATAAGCCTTTGATTTTGGGACATATAAACGTTGCCTATGACAATGACTTAGGACTATGGGAATTATTTTCCCTTTTGGACTATGAACATCGCCTATATTGCCTATGACCATGGACATTACTTATGACTAAGAACATAAGCCTTTGAATTGGACATAAACTATTGCTTATGACATAATGAGGACAATTGTGATTTTGACACCCATGATTCATGATTAGGAAAATATTGCTTTAGTTTGGTGATTGTGAAATTGGGTCTAAACCCAATTATTTATTCTACCTGTTCCTTGTTTTTTTTCTTTGGTTTTAAGACAGTGGGAATTTACCTATTAAGTTAGGTCTACCCACGTTCTTGAACCTATTTTGCCCATTCTTTGGTTTTAAGACAGTGGGAATTTACCTATTTAGTTAGGTCTACCCATATTCTTGAACCTACATTGTTATCCAAACCTTTTTATGCCAATTATTCCTTCTTGTCATTTTGATTCATTCCCTTTTTATCTACGAATCTAGATTTATTTATAATCTAGGTTGAATCACGATTATTCGAACGGTGGGAATGCGATTTGGGGAAAAACATGGAAATGAATATGAATGTAATTGTAAACTTGGAAATTGGCCTAATTTGGAATATGTATTATGACATGCATATTAAAATGAAAACGGGGAAATTTGACATGGATTAGGGAATATGTGATTTTGACATATTAAATTTAGCGTTAGTAAGTAAGCTAAATTTTAGGCATAAAATGTAAACTAGAAAAATAATTCTAGTTTTGCCATAAATTGTGAATTAGGGTGTTAAACCAAGATTGGGTTAATTAAGGTTGATTTGGAATAAGTATATTAGCACAATTTTGAATTTATTCATAATTGTGAGCAATTGTCATGTTTAGAATAAATTATGGTTAGCGACACTAAACTTGGTATAATTTACATACCAAAAAGTATAAATATGATAAATAAGAGAGAATGGGCCATAATAATAAATGTGACAATGTACATTAAAAGAGTAGTACTGAAATCAGTAAATTAGGAGTAATTTACTTATAGAATTCGTCATAAATGTTAAATTGTTCATTTACCACAAAATATGTAACTTGGTTAAATTTTGGCCATAAATTATAAACTAGGATATTTAATCTAGTTTCGGCAATGAAATAGGAAATGGCCTAAACTGCATGTTGGGTTAGGACTTGGGCCTAGAATATAAGTATACTAGTAGGCTTGACAAATAAATATAGGCCAAATTTGTCTAAAAAGGGGAAATGGGCTTTTGAAATAAATTGTTAACAATTTATAAACAAAAGAAAAGTATTTTGATAACACCCCTTTTTATAACACATAGACCAGAAGGTTCTAGGGTGACAGAGAGGATAGTGTCTAGGCTTGGGTTTGGAAAATACAAGTTTCCTGCCCTCCCTGGCTATCCCTAACTGATCCGAAGGACGGGATGGTTGTTTTCAAAACCAGATTTGGAAATTAATCAAAAACCCTTTGAACTTAGAAAACATGAATATGCCTAACCCGAGGTTAGACTGAGTTGCGGTGTAAACCTGCCCGGAACCGACCGGCACATCCAGTAACCGCAGCAATATCTGTCTAATGTGAGAGGTTGCGGCTTTAATTTATTAATTAAAGCTAGAATGGGAAGGTTAAGGAACACTTAACCAACTTAGCACAGTTAAAGCTAGAATGGGAGGGTTAAGTCCATGGGAATACTTAGCCAAATTAACATGTTGACTAGACTAGAAGGTGGGGTTAAGTAAAGTTAATACACTTAGCCAATTTAACATGTTAATTAGACTAGAGGTTGGGGTTAAGTAATACACTTAGCCAAATAATATGTTAGCTGGACTAGACCATAGGGTTAAGTAAACTTGAATGCTTAACCATCAGAATATGATAAATGAATAGGGTTAAGTAAAAAGCATAAAGGGATAACACTTAACCAGTGTAATAGGATAAGGGAAGAGGGTTAAGATAGCTTCAATCGACTAAAGACACTTAACCAACCCAACCTGGCGAGAAAGAAAACTAAATAGTAAACCTCAGTTGAAAAAGGGACTAAGTAGTAAACTAAGTTAAGAAAACAAGGAATTTGGAAATTAAGTGGTAAACCTTAGTTAGTAGAACTAAGTAGTAATTCTTAGTATAACACGAAGGAGCGGACATCCATATGGTTTTAAGAAGGCTCCAACGAATTGGGTTACGAAGCCCGAGGCTTCGGGGGGACGTGAGGGTACTCTTGGTATCCCTCTGTGAGGCTGCAGATGATCATCCTGGGCTCACAGAGGTTAAGGTCTGCGTTAGAAGAACCGAGGGTATGCCTTGGTTGCAATATATATATGTGGCAACCTAAAGACTAGGATGGTCCAGCGTGATTCGGCGAGAAGACGGTAGCCCTGTGATAGCAACTCGTCGTCTACCATCCATCTTGAGTCAATCGAGATACGTGAAGCGGAAAGGCGGAGAACTCCAAAAGACCATATACTTGCTATCTAGTTTTGGTTGCGGATGGCCATAGGATAGTGGGGCACCGGGGGCCGGCGTATAGTTCTCATTTTACAAGGTGTGCCTTTCATTAGTTGAGGGAGGGGTCAAGTGGGACCATAGCCACTGGAATAAAAACAGACCTTAGCATCTGCATCGGCAGATATCCGAAAGCTCCCGACCGAGTTCTGTATTCCTTGATTTGCCCTGTCACAGGACTCGGATCGCACATTACAGGACATGTGCATCTAGACAAGCGATAACGATTCGCGATACATGCGTGGGGAAGCCTAGGAGCATATACCACTCTAGGTAGTGTGTCCTAGACTTAGGGGCATTGTTCGACAGGTAGCGTAATCCCTCGTTGGACTAGGTGGCATAAACCCTGAACTCGAAAAGCGTTCAGCAGATAGCGTAAAACTATAGTTAAATCTAAGAAGCACTTGATAGAAAACCCTAGACTAGATCTAGGTAATAAATAATAAATGTATGCCTGAAGACAATGGAAACTACAGGGGTTGGGATCACGTTATCGTTACTAGTTGAACACTAGTTAGGTGGTGCAGAGATATAGAAACCAGTATAACAAGGAAATAGCGAAGCTGCGAAAGTATTAGAGCGTATCCAGTCATCTTAGCATATCTTGTGACTACCTTGTCTAATCTTGTTGACCCTATCGTCATGGTGTAATCTTG
Source organism: Allium sativum (assembly GCA_030737875.1). Taxonomy (NCBI): domain Eukaryota; kingdom Viridiplantae; phylum Streptophyta; class Magnoliopsida; order Asparagales; family Amaryllidaceae; genus Allium; species Allium sativum. The sequence goes on from CM060918.1 coordinate 544,777,618, forward strand.
TATTCAGTTAATTCATGTTGTTTTGTTTTCCATGTTCACATGCTAGAAGTTACTGAACTTACTCAGGCTTTATGTCTGACTCTGTTTTTCTTTCTTCTTCTTTCTTCCATTCTCCCCCCCACCCCAGGTTGTTAAGGAGGAAATAGGATAGCTCAGATTTGTTTTGGGATGATTTCTCTTTCCAAGCTTGAAGAATCTTGGATGCATCGGCTTTGGATTGCTATGGCTGGCTTTTGTTACATTGGGGAATATAAATGTATTTTATGCTTCTTTATTTTGTAAAGACAGTTGATACTCTGATATTGTAAAGGAACCTTGTACAAATTATTTTGTCAATAAAGCAAAGTTTTATTTTCCGCTGTTTAATGTTTGTCTGTCTTGTAATTTATCTGCATCTTTTACCCATAATGCTCCACAGAACTTAGTGCATTCCCTTTGTGAGTGACACTAACGGATGTGGGGTGTTCCACGTGGTATCAAAGCTGAAGGTTACCAGATCAGATAAAGGATTTGAAAAATTATTTTCAAACGGTTTTAAAAGAAGTATTTTCAAAAGAAGAGATTTGTTTTAAAGGCATATTCCCCAAAGCCATACGCACTATCTTCTTTTCCTCTGTTTAAATTCTTGTCTCCTTCTTTCTTGAGTCTATGGGGCTCCTGGCTTTCTGGGAGGTAACCTCATCGAAGGTCAAAGTAGTGCCCGGCTTCCATCCATAGCCGTAGTTGTTTCATCTACGGGCAGTTTTCTTTCAAAGCTTATAAGGTTTTCCGGACGATGGAGGCAGTTTTCGAGAGATTTGTCAACATGACTACACACGGAAGGGGATGAGGAGTTTGGCTAAGGAGCATAACCCTAGGATGAGGAATTCATGGATGTAGACTTAGCACACGAAGGAGGAAGAAATTATAAAACCTAAGACAAGAGGAAGTATTTTTACTAGGGTATGATAGGGCATATACTTAAGGACAAGGGCAAGAACGAGGACAAGATTTTCAGAAGGACAAGTACATGCTTTCGCCACGAAGCGCACCTAGGAGAAAGGTAGTTCGGTTGGAAGAGTCTAGTTTTCTGTTCGTGTTATTTCCTTAGGTTCTAGCACTTCTCATTTGTTCATATCCACTTCCATAGTTGGGTCTCTGCACCATAGTACTTGTATAGTAGAAAGATCCCACTAGAGTCTCAAATCCAATTGGTGGTCCGACCAGTTTATTTTTTTAGTAGGGATTTGAGAATAGCTATCGAGTTTTCTTATATCATCTCACGTAGATCGTCTAAATTCGGGGAGATATTCCTTGGGTGCTTGTCTGATATTGGTTTAGGCCTTTGGGGCTTGTACTTGAGGAATGTCGAGTTCGGTTTGGATGGTTTGCGGGAGAGATGAATAGTTGTAGTAGGCACCCCAAAGAGCATGTAGTGACCTTTCGACTCTTATAGTTATGGCATGACGGATAAGAGGGAAACCTCTAATCATCTTAGTACGTATACTTGGTACCGTGATTGACATCTGTTTATTTTGGAATTGGAGGTCGGAAACTTCACAATCGTGAAGTTAAATTGGTTAAGATACAGTGGAGTAAAGCTCAAGAAGGCTAGATACTAGCAACATGCCCTTTTTCCTTAAGGGTGCATTCTTGATTTCTCTGTTTAGGAGCTTTACGCGTAGTTGTTTCTCTCTTTCCAAAGTATATCCTCTAGGTCGTATCTGCAATCCTTAGGTAGAAGCCAATGGATGTAAACATGTATTTGAAACATGTTATGGTTGAATGGTTGCAAGTGGTTGCAAATGGTTGCTTGTGGATGCATATGCATACGTATTAGGCACTAGATCAAGTTCGGACGCTCTCATATTGCATTTACATATATGCATTTGTTTATAAGTTGAACTTGATATGATATCATATGGACGTTGCATATGGATGAATGGCTGTGCACGCATGTAGTATTTACATGACTAGGGATGTTTGCATGCATGATTGGACGCATGGCACTAACATGATTTGCATTAAGGAGGTCAACTGAATCAGTAGACCGCCTGATTTTGCATTAGATAGAGACATATACACACACTATGCATATGAACATGAAAGCATTAGAAATCTTTTAAGGACAATGAATGCCTGTGATTGAATGGTTGAGTAGATGGGTGATTGGATGGTAGGATACATTCTTCCTAACTTGAAGATTTCGGGGACGAAATCCTTTTAAGTGGGGGAGAATGTAACACCCCGTAATTCTGCGACATTAAGATTCTCAAATTAAAGTATAATTAATTTTTAAAAGAAAAATTAAAAGAAAAAGATCCATGCAGTTGTTTAATTTAAGTATTGTAACTAACATGAAAAAAGAGAAGTAAGGAGAGAACAATAATTATTATTGTTCTAAGACTTATTAACAAAAGCCTCTATAGCTCAGTTGGTTAAGGCATTGGATTTGTAGCATGGAGGTCGGGGGTTCGAACCCCGGCGGCGGCATAATTTTTTATCTTTGTTTTAGAGAGGGCCAACTGAACATGCAAATATATGTACGTATACAAATTCAAAATTTGAAAGGATAAGAACGTACATATAAGGAAATAAAGAATATATATATATATATATATACATATGAGAATATAAATATATATATATATGCAAAAATATATGTATACGAAAGATAAAATCCAAGATAAGGCTACAGTCAATGAAATATGGCAACATCATTTGAATTTTGAAAATAAAATGAAAGTTGTGCGTATATATATACGCGTAAAATGGTCGTTAGAGGAATTGTATACATATAAGAATATTTCATGTGAATAAAACAGTTAAATAAATTCCAGAAATTCAAAAGTTTGAAAATCAAACTTTTACGCCAAAATAGCTTGTGGGACCCAATGCTGACTCAGCACTACGTGTATGATAAGGTTTGGCTAGATTCATCTACGTACCTGGACTATTTTCTTAACTAGGTTCAATGCTGACTCAGCGCTGCGTGTACGATAAGGTCTTGAGCAGCTATATAAACAGTCCTAGTCTTCATTCTCTTTGCACTAATTCTCTTCTATCCTTATGCTGCTAAGATTCATGACTTCTTCCCCTCTTCTAAATTTTCTTAAATAAATAAAATAAAATATGATTCAAGACGAGGAGATGCTGCTAAAAGACTTTTAAGGAGGGATTCAAATCAAAGTTTCAAGTGAAGAATTCAAAGGCTAGCTCAAACAAGTTTCAAGCAACGACGCACGAATCATAGCCACGCTTTCCTTCTTTTCTAGATCTATTTTCTGTAAGTTGGTTATTTCTAGATCTGAATATTTTGTTTTATTTGTGACATGAAATTAAAGGAATAAAGGAATATGCCAAATCTCTCTCTCTCTCTCTTCGAATCTGTGTTTATACTCTTGGACTGAATTAAGAACTGTTATGATTCGAGGACAAATAAGACTGTAACCGTGACTATGACTATAGAACTATGGCCTTTGAAAGCATATGCCTTTGGACTATGACATAAGCCTTTGATTTTGGGACATATAAACGTTGCCTATGACAATGACTTAGGACTATGGGAATTATTTTCCCTTTTGGACTATGAACATCGCCTATATTGCCTATGACCATGGACATTACTTATGACTAAGAACATAAGCCTTTGAATTGGACATAAACTATTGCTTATGAAATAATGAGGACAATTGTGATTTTGACACCCATGATTCATGATTAGGAAAATATTGCTTTAGTTTGGTGATTGTGAAATTGGGTCTAAACCCAATTATTTATTCTACCCGTTCCTTGTTTTTTTTCTTTGGTTTTAAGACAGTGGGAATTTACCTATTAAGTTAGGTCTACCCACGTTCTTGAACCTATTTTGCCCATTCTTTGGTTTTAAGACAGTGGGAATTTACCTATTTAGTTAGGTCTACCCATATTCTTGAACCTACATTGTTATCCAAACCTTTTTATGCCAATTATTCCTTCTTGTCATTTTGATTCATTCCCTTTTTATCTACGAATCTAGATTTATTTATAATCTAGGTTGAATCACGATTATTCGAACGGTGGGAATGCGATTTGGGGAAAAACATGGAAATGAATATGAATGTAATTGTAAACTTGGAAATTGGCCTAATTTGGAATATGTATTATGACATGCATATTAAAATGAAAACGGGGAAATTTGACATGGATTAGGGAATATGTGATTTTGACATATTAAATTTAGCGTTAGTAAGTAAGCTAAATTTTAGGCATAAAATGTAAACTAGAAAAATAATTCTAGTTTTGCCATAAATTGTGAATTAGGGTGTTAAACCAAGATTGGGTTAATTAAGGTTGATTTGGAATAAGTATATTAGCACAATTTTGAATTTATTCATAATTGTGAGCAATTGTCATGTTTAGAATAAATTATGGTTAGCGACACTAAACTTGGTATAATTTACATACCAAAAAGTATAAATATGATAAATAAGAGAGAATGGGCCATAATAATAAATGTGACAATGTACATTAAAAGAGTAGTAATGAAATCAGTAAATTAGGAGTAATTTACTTATAGAATTCGTCATAAATGTTAAATTGTTCATTTACCACAAAATATGTAACTTGGTTAAATTTTGGCCATAAATTATAAACTAGGATATTTAATCTAGTTTCGGCAATGAAATAGGAAATGGCCTAAACTGCATGTTGGGTTAGGACTTGGGCCTAGAATATAAGTATACTAGTAGGCTTGACAAATAAATATAGGCCAAATTTGTCTAAAAAGGGGAAATGGGCTTTTGAAATAAATTGTTAACAATTTATAAACAAAAGAAAAGTATTTTGATAACACCCCTTTTTATAACACATAGACCAGAAGGTTCTAGGGTGACAGAGAGGATAGTGTCTAGGCTTGGGTTTGGAAAATACAAGTTTCCTGGCCTCCCTGGCTATCCCTAACTGATCCGAAGGACGGGATGGTTGTTTTCAAAACCAGATTTGGAAATTAATCAAAAACCCTTTGAACTTAGAAAACATGAATATGCCTAACCCGAGGTTAGACTGAGTTGCGGTGTAAACCTGCCCAGAACCGACCGGCACATCCAGTAACTGCAGCAATATCTGTCTAATGTGAGAGGTTGCGGCTTTAATTTATTAATTAAAGCTAGAATGGGAAGGTTAAGGAACACTTAACCAACTTAGCACAGTTAAAGCTAGAATGGGAGGGTTAAGTCCATGGGAATACTTAGCCAAATTAACATGTTGACTAGACTAGAAGGTGGGGTTAAGTAAAGTTAATACACATAGCCAATTTAACATGTTAATTAGACTAGAGGTTGGGGTTAAGTAATACACTTAGCCAAATTAATATGTTAGCTGGACTAGACCATAGGGTTAAGTAAACTTGAATGCTTAACCATCAGAATATGATAAATGAATAGGGTTAAGTAAAAAGCATAAAGGGATAACACTTAACCAGTGTAATAGGATAAGGGAAGAGGGTTAAGATAGCTTCAATCGACTAAAGACACTTAACCAACCCAACTTGGCGAGAAAGAAAACTAAATAGTAAACCTCAGTTGAAAAAGGGACTAAGTAGTAAACTTAGTTAAGAAAACAAGGAATTTGGAAATTAAGTGGTAAACCTTAGTTAGTAGAACTAAGTAGTAATTCTTAGTATAACACGAAGGAGCGGACATCCATATGGTTTTAAGAAGGCTCCAACGAATTGGGTTACGAAGCCCGAGGCTTCGGGGGGACGTGAGGGTACTCTTGGTATCCCTCTGTGAGGCTGCAGATGATCATCCTGGGCTCACGGAGGTTAAGGTCTGCGTTAGAAGAACCGAGGGTATGCCTTGGTTGCAATATATATATGTGGCAACCTAAAGACTAGGATGGTCCAGCATGATTCGGCGAGAAGACGGTAGCCCTGTGATAGCAACTCGTCGTCTACCATCCATCTTGAGTCAATCGAGATACGTGAAGCGGAAAGGCGGAGAACTCCAAAAGACCATATACTTGCTATCTAGTTTTGGTTGCGGATGGCCATAGGATAGTGGGGCACCGGGGGCCGGCGTATAGTTCTCATTTTACAAGGTGTGCCTTTCATTAGTTGAGGGAGGGGTCAAGTGGGACCATAGCCACTGGAATAAAAACAGACCTTAGCATCTGCATCGGCAGATATCCGAAAGCTCCCGACCGAGTTCTGTATTCCTTGATTTGCCCTGTCACAGGACTCGGATCGCACATTACAGGACATGTGCATCTAGACAAGCGATAACGATTCGCGATACATGCGTGGGGAAGCCTAGGAGCATATACCACTCTAGGTAGTGTGTCCTAGACTTAGGGGCATTGTTCGACAGGTAGCGTAATCCCTAGTTGGACTAGGTGGCATAAACCCTGAACTCGAAAAGCGTTCAGCAGATAGCGTAAAACTATAGTTAAATCTAAGAAGCACTTGATAGAAAACCCTAGACTAGATCTAGGTAATAAATAATAAATGTATGCCTGAAGATAATGGAAACTACAGGGGTTGGGATCACGTTATCGTTACTAGTTGAACACTAGTTAGGTGGTGCAGAGATATAGAAACCAGTATAACAAGGAAATAGCGAAGCTGCGAAAGTATTAGAGCGTATCCAGTCATCTTAGCATATCTTGTGACTACCTTGTCTAATCTTGTTGACCCTATCGTCATGGTGTAATCTTGTATTTAGTTAATTCATGTTGTTTTGTTTTCCATGTTCACATGCTAGAAGTTACTGAACTTACTCAGGCTTTATGTCTGACTCTGTTTTTCTTTCTTCTTCTTTCTTCCATTCTCCCCCCCACCCCAGGTTGTTAAGGAGGAAATAGGATAGCTCAGATTTGTTTTGGGATGATTTCTCTTTCCAAGCTTGAAGAATCTTGGATGCATCGGCTTTGGATTGCTATGGCTGGCTTTTGTTACATTGGGGAATATAAATGTATTTTATACTTCTTTATTTTGTAAAGACAGTTGATACTCTGATATTGTAAAGGAACCTTGTACAAATTATTTTGTCAATAAAGCAAAGTTTTATTTTCCGCTGTTTAATGTTTGTCTGTCTTGTAATTTATCTGCATCTTTTACCCATAATGCTCCACAGAACTTAGTGCATTCCCTTTGTGAGTGACACTAACGGATGTGGGGTGTTCCACGTGGTATCAAAGCTGAAGGTTACCAGATCAGATAAAGGATTTGAAAAATTATTTTCAAACGGTTTTAAAAGAAGTATATTCAAAAGAAGAGATTTGTTTTAAAGGCATATTCCCCAAAGCCATACGCACTATCTTCTTTTCCTCTGTTTAAATTCTTGTCTCCTTCTTTCTTGAGTCTATGGGGCTCCTGGCTTTCTGGGAGGTAACCTCATCGAAGGTCAAAGTAGTGCCCGGCTTCCATCCATAGCCGTAGTTGTTTCATCTACGGGCAGTTTTCTTTCAAAGCTTATAAGGTTTTCCGGACGATGGAGGCAGTTTTCGAGAGATTTGTCAACATGACTACACACGGAAGGGGATGAGGAGTTTGGCTAAGGAGCATAACCCTAGGATGAGGAATTCATGGATGTAGACTTAGCACACGAAGGAGGAAGAAATTATAAAACCTAAGACAAGAGGAAGTATTTTTACTAGGGTATGATAGGGCATATACTTAAGGACAAGGGCAAGAACGAGGACAAGATTTTCAGAAGGACAAGTACATGCTTTCGCCACGAAGCGCACCTAGGAGAAAGGTAGTTCGGTTGGAAGAGTCTAGTTTTCTGTTCGTGTTATTTCCTTAGGTTCTAGCACTTCTCATTTGTTCATATCCACTTCCATAGTTGGTCTCTGCACCATAGTACTTGTATAGTAGAAAGATCCCACTAGAGTCTCAAATCCAATTGGTGGTCTGACCAGTTTATTTTTTTAGTAGGGATTTGAGAATAGCTATCGAGTTTTCTTATATCATCTCACGTAGATCGTCTAAATTCGGGGAGATATTCCTTGGGTGCTTGTCTGATATTGGTTTAGGCCTTTGGGGCTTGTACTTGAGGAATGTCGAGTTCGGTTTGGATGGTTTGCGGGAGAGATGAATAGTTGTAGTAGGCACCCCAAAGAGCATGTAGTGACCTTTCGACTCTTATAGTTATGGCATGACGGATAAGAGGGAAACCTCTAATCATCTTAGTACGTATACTTGGTACCGTGATTGACATCTGTTTATTTTGGAATTGGAGGTCGGAAACTTCACAATCGTGAAGTTAAATTGGTTAAGATACAGTGGAGTAAAGCTCAAGAAGGCTAGATACTAGCAACATGCCCTTTTTCCTTAAGGGTGCATTCTTGATTTCTCTGTTTAGGAGCTTTACGCGTAGTTGTTTCTCTCTTTCCAAAGTATATCCTCTAGGTCGTATCTGCAATCCTTAGGTAGAAGCCAATGGATGTAAACATGTATTTGAAACATGTTATGGTTGAATGGTTGCAAGTGGTTGCAAATGGTTGCTTGTGGATGCATATGCATACGTATTAGGCACTAGATCAAGTTCGGACGCTCTCATATTGCATTTACATATATGCATTTGTTTATAAGTTGAACTTGATATGATATCATATGGACGTTGCATATGGATGAATGGCTGTGCACGCATGTAGTATTTACATGACTAGGGATGTTTGCATGCATGATTGGACGCATGGCACTAACATGATTTGCATTAAGGAGGTCAACTGAATCAGTAGACCGCCTGATTTTGCATTAGATAGAGACATATACACACACTATGCATATGAACATGAAAGCATTAGAAATCTTTTAAGGACAATGAATGCCTGTGATTGAATGGTTGAGTAGATGGGTGATTGGATGGTAGGATACATTCTTCCTAACTTGAAGATTTCGGGGACGAAATCCTTTTAAGTGGGGGAGAATGTAACACCCCGTAATTCTGCGACATTAAGATTCTCAAATTAAAGTATAATTAATTTTTAAAAGAAAAATTAAAAGAAAAAGATCCATGCAGTTGTTTAATTTAAGTATTGTAACTAACATGAAAAAAGAGAAGTAAGGAGAGAACAATAATTATTATTGTTCTAAGACTTATTAACAAAAGCCTCTATAGCTCAGTTGGTTAAGGCATTGGATTTGTAGCATGGAGGTCGGGGGTTCGAACCCCGGCGGCGGCATAATTTTTTATCTTTGTTTTAGAGAGGGCCAACTGAACATGCAAATATATGTACGTATACAAATTCAAAATTTGAAAGGATAAGAACGTACATATAAGGAAATAAAGAATATATATATATATATATATACATATGAGAATATAAATATATATATATATGCAAAAATATATGTATACGAAAGATAAAATTCAAGATAAGGCTACAGTCAATGAAATATGGCAACATCATTTGAATTTTGAAAATAAAATGAAAGTTGTGCGTATATATATACGCGTAAAATGGTCGTTAGAGGAATTGTATACATATAAGAATATTTCATGTGAATAAAACAGTTAAATAAATTCCAGAAATTCAAAAGTTTGAAAATCAAACTTTTACGCCAAAATAGCTTGTGGGACCCAATGCTGACTCAGCACTGCGTGTATGATAAGGTTTGGCTAGATTCATCTACGTACCTGGACTATTTTCTTAACTAGGTTCAATGCTGACTCAGCGCTGCGTGTACGATAAGGTCTTGAGCAGCTATATAAATAGCCCTAGTCTTCATTCTCTTTGCACCAATTCTCTTCTATCCTTATGCTGCTAAGATTCATGGCTTCTTCCCCTCTTCTAAATTTTCTTAAATAAATAAAATAAAATATGATTCAAGACGAGGAGATGCTGCTAAAAGACTTTTAAGGAGGGATTCAAATCAAAGTTTCAAGTGAAGAATTCAAAGGCTAGCTCAAACAAGTTTCAAGCAACGACGCACGAATCATAGCCACGCTTTCCTTCTTTTCTAGATCTATTTTCTGTAAGTTGGTTATTTCTAGATCTGAATATTTTGTTTTATTTGTGACATGAAATTAAAGGAATAAAGGAATATGCCAAATCTCTCTCTCTCTCTCTTCGAATCTGTGTTTATACTCTTGGACTGAATTAAGAACTGTTATGATTCGAGGACAAATAAGACTGTAACCGTGACTATGACTATAGAACTATGGCCTTTGAAAGCATATGCCTTTGGACTATGAAATAAGCCTTTGATTTTGGGACATATAAACGTTGCCTATGACAATGACTTAGGACTATGGGAATTATTTTCCCTTTTGGACTATGAACATCGCCTATATTGCCTATGACCATGGACATTACTTATGACTAAGAACATAAGCCTTTGAATTGGACATAAACTATTGCTTATGACATAATGAGGACAATTGTGATTTTGACACCCATGATTCATGATTAGGAAAATGTTGCTTTAGTTTGGTGATTGTGAAATTGGGTCTAAACCCAATTATTTATTCTACCTGTTCCTTGTTTTTTTTCTTTGGTTTTAAGACAGTGGGAATTTACCTATTAAGTTAGGTCTACCCACGTTCTTGAACCTATTTTGCCCATTCTTTGGTTTTAAGACAGTGGGAATTTACCTATTTAGTTAGGTCTACCCATATTCTTGAACCTACATTGTTATCCAAACCTTTTTATGCCAATTATTCCTTCTTGTCATTTTGATTCATTCCCTTTTTATCTACGAATCTAGATTTATTTATAATCTAGGTTGAATCACGATTATTCGAACGGTGGGAATGCGATTTGGGGAAAAACATGGAAATGAATATGAATGTAATTGTAAACTTGGAAATTGGCCTAATTTGGAATATGTATTATGACATGCATATTAAAATGAAAACGGGGAAATTTGACATGGATTAGGGAATATGTGATTTTGACATATTAAATTTAGCGTTAGTAAGTAAGCTAAATTTTAGGCATAAAATGTAAACTAGAAAAATAATTCTAGTTTTGCCATAAATTGTGAATTAGGGTGTTAAACCAAGATTGGGTTAATTAAGGTTGATTTGGAATAAGTATATTAGCACAATTTTGAATTTATTCATAATTGTGAGCAATTGTCATGTTTAGAATAAATTATGGTTAGCGACACTAAACTTGGTATAATTTACATACCAAAAAGTATAAATATGATAAATAAGAGAGAATGGGCCATAATAATAAATGTGACAATGTACATTAAAAGAGTAGTAATGAAATCAGTAAATTAGGAGTAATTTACTTATAGAATTCGTCATAAATGTTAAATTGTTCATTTACCACAAAATATGTAACTTGGTTAAATTTTGGCCATAAATTATAAACTAGGATATTTAATCTAGTTTCGGCAATGAAATAGGAAATGGCCTAAACTGCATGTTGGGTTAGGACTTGGGCCTAGAATATAAGTATACTAGTAGGCTTGACAAATAAATATAGGCCAAATTTGTCTAAAAAGGGGAAATGGGCTTTTGAAATAAATTGTTAACAATTTATAAACAAAAGAAAAGTATTTTGATAACACCCCTTTTTATAACACATAGACCAGAAGGTTCTAGGGTGACAGAGAGGATAGTGTCTAGGCTTGGGTTTGGAAAATACAAGTTTCCTGCCCTCCCTGGCTATCCCTAACTGATCCGAAGGACGGGATGGTTGTTTTCAAAACCAGATTTGGAAATTAATCAAAAACCCTTTGAACTTAGAAAACATGAATATGCCTAACCCGAGGTTAGACTGAGTTGCGGTGTAAACCTGCCCGGAACCGACCGGCACATCCAGTAACCGCAGCAATATCTGTCTAATGTGAGAGGTTGCGGCTTTAATTTATTAATTAAAGCTAGAATGGGAAGGTTAAGGAACACTTAACCAACTTAGCACAGTTAAAGCTAGAATGGGAGGGTTAAGTCCATGGGAATACTTAGCCAAATTAACATGTTGACTAGACTAGAAGGTGGGGTTAAGTAAAGTTAATACACTTAGCCAATTTAACATGTTAATTAGACTAGAGGTTGGGGTTAAGTAATACACTTAGCCAAATTAATATGTTAGCTGGACTAGACCATAGGGTTAAGTAAACTTGAATGCTTAACCATCAGAATATGATAAATGAATAGGGTTAAGTAAAAAGCATAAAGGGATAACACTTAACCAGTGTAATAGGATAAGGGAAGAGGGTTAAGATAGCTTCAATCGACTAAAGACACTTAACCAACCCAACCTGGCGAGAAAGAAAACTAAATAGTAAACCTCAGTTGAAAAAGGGACTAAGTAGTAAACTTAGTTAAGAAAACAAGGAATTTGGAAATTAAGTGGTAAACCTTAGTTAGTAGAACTAAGTAGTAATTCTTAGTATAACACGAAGGAGCGGACATCCATATGGTTTTAAGAAGGCTCCAACGAATTGGGTTACGAAGCCCGAGGCTTCGGGGGGACGTGAGGGTACTCTTGGTATCCCCCTGTGAGGCTGCAGATGATCATCCTGGGCTCACAGAGGTTAAGGTCTGCGTTAGAAGAACCGAGGGTATGCCTTGGTTGCAATATATATATATGTGGCAACCTAAAGACTAGGATGGTCCAGCGTGATTCGGCGAGAAGACGGTAGCCCTGTGATAGCAACTCGTCGTCTACCATCCATCTTGAGTCAATCGAGATACGTGAAGCGAAAAGGCGGAGAACTCCAAAAGACCATATACTTGCTATCTAGTTTTGGTTGCGGATGGCCATAGGATAGTGGGGCACCGGGGGCCGGCGTATAGTTCTCATTTTACAAGGTGTGCCTTTCATTAGTTGAGGGAGGGGTCAAGTGGGACCATAGCCACTGGAATAAAAACAGACCTTAGCATCTGCATCGGCAGATATCCGAAAGCTCCCGACTGAGTTCTGTATTCCTTGATTTGCCCTGTCACAGGACTCGGATCGCACATTGCAGGACATGTGCATCTAGACAAGCGATAACGATTCGCGATACATGCGTGGGGAAGCCTAGGAGCATATACCACTCTAGGTAGTGTGTCCTAGACTTAGGGGCATTGTTCGACAGGTAGCGTAATCCCTAGTTGGACTAGGTGGCATAAACCCTGAACTCGAAAAGCGTTCAGCAGATAGCGTAAAACTATAGTTAAATCTAAGAAGCACTTGATAGAAAACCCTAGACTAGATCTAGGTAATAAATAATAAATGTATGCCTGAAGACAATGGAAACTACAGGGGTTGGGATCACGTTATCGTTACTAGTTGAACACTAGTTAGGTGGTGCAGAGATATAGAAACCAGTATAACAAGGAAATAGCGAAGCTGCGAAAGTATTAGAGCGTATCCAGTCATCTTAGCATATCTTGTGACTACCTTGTCTAATCTTGTTGACCCTATCGTCATGGTGTAATCTTGTATTCAGTTAATTCATGTTGTTTTGTTTTCCATGTTCACATGCTAGAAGTTACTGAACTTACTCAGGCTTTATGTCTGACTCTGTTTTTCTTTCTTCTTCTTTCTTCCATTCTCCCCCCACCCCAGGTTGTTGAGGAGGAAATAGGATAGCTCAGATTTGTTTTGGGATGATTTCTCTTTCCAAGCTTGAAGAATCTTGGATGCATCGGCTTTGGATTGCTATGGCTGGCTTTTGTTACATTGGGGAATATAAATGTATTTTATGCTTCTTTATTTTGTAAAGACAGTTGATACTCTGATATTGTAAAGGAACCTTGTACAAATTATTTTGTCAATAAAGCAAAGTTTTATTTTCCGCTGTTTAATGTTTGTCTGTCTTGTAATTTATCTGCATCTTTTACCCATAATGCTCCACAGAACTTAGTGCATTCCCTTTGTGAGTGACACTAACGGATGTGGGGTGTTCCACGTGGTATCAGAGCTGAAGGTTACCAGATCAGATAAAGGATTTGAAAAATTATTTTCAAACGGTTTTAAAAGAAGTATTTTCAAAAGAAGAGATTTGTTTTAAAGGCATATTCCCCAAAGCCATACGCACTATTTCTCTTCCTCTGTTTAAATTCTTGTCTCCTTCTTTCTTGAGTCTCTGGGGCTCCTGGCTTTCTGGGAGGTAACCTCATCGAAGGTCAAAGTAGTGCCCGGCTTCCATCCATAGCCGTAGTTGTTTCATCTACGGGCAGTTTTCTTTCAAAGCTTATAAGGTTTTCCGGACGATGGAGGCAGTTTTCGAGAGATTTGTCAACATGACTACACACGGAAGGGGATGAGGAGTTTGGCTAAGGAGCATAACCCTAGGATGAGGAATTCATGGATGTAGACTTAGCACACGAAGGAGGAAGAAATTATAAAACCTAAGACAAGAGGAAGTATTTTTACTAGGGTATGATAGGGCATATACTTAAGGACAAGGGCAAGAACGAGGACAAGATTTTCAGAAGGACAAGTACATGCTTTCGCCACGAAGCGCACCTAGGAGAAAGGTAGTTCGGTTGGAAGAGTCTAGTTTTCTGTTCGTGTTATTTCCTTAGGTTCTAGCACTTCTCATTTGTTCATATCCACTTCCATAGTTGGGTCTCTGCACCATAGTACTTGTATAGTAGAAAGATCCCACTAGAGTCTCAAATCCAATTGGTGGTCCGACCAGTTTATTTTTTTAGTAGGGATTTGAGAATAGCTATCGAGTTTTCTTATATCATCTCACGTAGATCGTCTAAATTCGGGGAGATATTCCTTGGGTGCTTGTCTGATATTGGTTTAGGCCTTTGGGGCTTGTACTTGAGGAATGTCGAGTTCGGTTTGGATGGTTTGCGGGAGAGATGAATAGTTGTGGTAGGCACCCCAAAGAGCATGTAGTGACCTTTCGACTCTTATAGTTATGGCATGACGGATAAGAGGGAAACCTCTAATCATCTTAGTACGTATACTTGGTACCGTGATTGACATCTGTTTATTTTGGAATTGGAGGTCGGAAACTTCACAATCGTGAAGTTAAATTGGTTAAGATACAGTGGAGTAAAGCTCAAGAAGGCTAGATACTAGCAACATGCCCTTTTTCCTTAAGGGTGCATTCTTGATTTCTCTGTTTAGGAGCTTTACGCGTAGTTGTTTCTCTCTTTCCAAAGTATATCCTCTAGGTCGTATCTGCAATCCTTAGGTAGAAGCCAATGGATGTAAACATGTATTTGAAACATGTTATGGTTGAATGGTTGCAAGTGGTTGCAAATGGTTGCTTGTGGATGCATATGCATACGTATTAGGCACTAGATCAAGTTCGGACGCTCTCATATTGCATTTACATATATGCATTTGTTTATAAGTTGAACTTGATATGATATCATATGGACGTTGCATATGGATGAATGGCTGTGCACGCATGTAGTATTTACATGACTAGGGATGTTTGCATGCATGATTGGACGCATGGCACTAACATGATTTGCATTAAGGAGGTCAACTGAATCAGTAGACCGCCTGATTTTGCATTAGATAGAGACATATACACACACTATGCATATGAACATGAAAGCATTAGAAATCTTTTAAGGACAATGAATGCCTGTGATTGAATGGTTGAGTAGATGGGTGATTGGATGGTAGGACACATTCTTCCTAACTTGAAGATTTCGGGGACGAAATCCTTTTAAGTGGGGGAGAATGTAACACCCTGTAATTCTGCGACATTAAGATTCTCAAATTAAAGTATAATTAATTTTTAAAAGAAAAATTAAAAGAAAAAGATCCATGCAGTTGTTTAATTTAAGTATTGTAACTAACATGAAAAAAGAGAAGTAAGGAGAGAACAATAATTATTATTGTTCTAAGACTTATTAACAAAAGCCTCTATAGCTCAGTTGGTTAAGGCATTGGATTTGTAGCATGGAGGTCGGGGGTTCGAACCCCGGCGGCGGCATAATTTTTTATCTTTGTTTTAGAGAGGGCCAACTGAACATGCAAATATATGTACGTATACAAATTCAAAATTTGAAAGGATAAGAACGTACATATAAGGAAATAAAGAATATATATATATATATATATATATACATATGAGAATATAAATATATATATATATATATATATATGCAAAAATATATGTATACGAAAGATAAAATTCAAGATAAGGCTACAGTCAATGAAATATGGCAACATCATTTGAATTTTGAAAATAAAATGAAAGTTGTGCGTATATATATACGCGTAAAATGGTCGTTAGAGGAATTGTATACATATAAGAATATTTCATGTGAATAAAACAGTTAAATAAATTCCAGAAATTCAAAAGTTTGAAAATCAAACTTTTACGCCAAAATAGCTTGTGGGACCCAATGCTGACTCAGCACTGAGTGTATGATAAGGTTTGGCTAGATTCATCTACGTACCTGGACTATTTTCTTAACTAGGTTCAATGCTGACTCAGCGCTGCGTGTACGATAAGGTCTTGAGCAGCTATATAAACAGCCCTAGTCTTCATTCTCTTTGCACCAATTCTCTTCTATCCTTATGCTGCTAAGATTCATGGCTTCTTCCCCTCTTCTAAATTTTCTTAAATAAATAAAATAAAATATGATTCAAGACGAGGAGATGCTGCTAAAAGACTTTTAAGGAGGGATTCAAATCAAAGTTTCAAGTGAAGAATTCAAAGGCTAGCTCAAACAAGTTTCAAGCAACGACGCACGAATCATAGCCACGCTTTCCTTCTTTTCTAGATCTATTTTCTGTAAGTTGGTTATTTCTAGATCTGAATATTTTGTTTTATTTGTGACATGAAATTAAAGGAATAAAGGAATATGCCAAATCTCTCTCTCTCTCTCTTCGAATCTGTGTTTATACTCTTGGACTGAATTAAGAACTGTTATGATTCGAGGACAAATAAGACTGTAACCGTGACTATGACTATAGAACTATGGCCTTTGAAAGCATATGCCTTTGGACTATGACATAAGCCTTTGATTTTGGGACATATAAACGTTGCCTATGACAATGACTTAGGACTATGGGAATTATTTTCCCTTTTGGACTATGAACATCGCCTATATTGCCTATGACCATGGACATTACTTATGACTAAGAACATAAGCCTTTGAATTGGACATAAACTATTGCTTATGACATAATGAGGACAATTGTGATTTTGACACCCATGATTCATGATTAGGAAAATATTGCTTTAGTTTGGTGATTGTGAAATTGGGTCTAAACCCAATTATTTATTCTACCTGTTCCTTGTTTTTTTTCTTTGGTTTTAAGACAGTGGGAATTTACCTATTAAGTTAGGTCTACCCACGTTCTTGAACCTATTTTGCCCATTCTTTGGTTTTAAGACAGTGGGAATTTACCTATTTAGTTAGGTCTACCCATATTCTTGAACCTACATTGTTATCCAAACCTTTTTATGCCAATTATTCCTTCTTGTCATTTTGATTCATTCCCTTTTTATCTACGAATCTAGATTTATTTATAATCTAGGTTGAATCACGATTATTCGAACGGTGGGAATGCGATTTGGGGAAAAACATGGAAATGAATATGAATGTAATTGTAAACTTGGAAATTGGCCTAATTTGGAATATGTATTATGACATGCATATTAAAATGAAAACGGGGAAATTTGACATGGATTAGGGAATATGTGATTTTGACATATTAAATTTAGCGTTAGTAAGTAAGCTAAATTTTAGGCATAAAATGTAAACTAGAAAAATAATTCTAGTTTTGCCATAAATTGTGAATTAGGGTGTTAAACCAAGATTGGGTTAATTAAGGTTGATTTGGAATAAGTATATTAGCACAATTTTGAATTTATTCATAATTGTGAGCAATTGTCATGTTTAGAATAAATTATGGTTAGCGACACTAAACTTGGTATAATTTACATACCAAAAAGTATAAATATGATAAATAAGAGAGAATGGGCCATAATAATAAATGTGACAATGTACATTAAAAGAGTAGTACTGAAATCAGTAAATTAGGAGTAATTTACTTATAGAATTCGTCATAAATGTTAAATTGTTCATTTACCACAAAATATGTAACTTGGTTAAATTTTGGCCATAAATTATAAACTAGGATATTTAATCTAGTTTCGGCAATGAAATAGGAAATGGCCTAAACTGCATGTTGGGTTAGGACTTGGGCCTAGAATATAAGTATACTAGTAGGCTTGACAAATAAATATAGGCCAAATTTGTCTAAAAAGGGGAAATGGGCTTTTGAAATAAATTGTTAACAATTTATAAACAAAAGAAAAGTATTTTGATAACACCCCTTTTTATAACACATAGACCAGAAGGTTCTAGGGTGACAGAGAGGATAGTGTCTAGGCTTGGGTTTGGAAAATACAAGTTTCCTGCCCTCCCTGGCTATCCCTAACTGATCCGAAGGACGGGATGGTTGTTTTCAAAACCAGATTTGGAAATTAATCAAAAACCCTTTGAACTTAGAAAACATGAATATGCCTAACCCGAGGTTAGACTGAGTTGCGGTGTAAACCTGCCCGGAACCGACCGGCACATCCAGTAACCGCAGCAATATCTGTCTAATGTGAGAGGTTGCGGCTTTAATTTATTAATTAAAGCTAGAATGGGAAGGTTAAGGAACACTTAACCAACTTAGCACAGTTAAAGCTAGAATGGGAGGGTTAAGTCCATGGGAATACTTAGCCAAATTAACATGTTGACTAGACTAGAAGGTGGGGTTAAGTAAAGTTAATACACTTAGCCAATTTAACATGTTAATTAGACTAGAGGTTGGGGTTAAGTAATACACTTAGCCAAATTAATATGTTAGCTGGACTAGACCATAGGGTTAAGTAAACTTGAATGCTTAACCATCAGAATATGATAAATGAATAGGGTTAAGTAAAAAGCATAAAGGGATAACACTTAACCAGTGTAATAGGATAAGGGAAGAGGGTTAAGATAGCTTCAATCGACTAAAGACACTTAACCAACCCAACCTGGCGAGAAAGAAAACTAAATAGTAAACCTCAGTTGAAAAAGGGACTAAGTAGTAAACTAAGTTAAGAAAACAAGGAATTTGGAAATTAAGTGGTAAACCTTAGTTAGTAGAACTAAGTAGTAATTCTTAGTATAACACGAAGGAGCGGACATCCATATGGTTTTAAGAAGGCTCCAACGAATTGGGTTACGAAGCCCGAGGCTTCGGGGGGACGTGAGGGTACTCTTGGTATCCTTCTATGAGGATGCAGATGATCATCCTGGGCTCACAGAGGTTAAGGTCTGCGTTAGAAGAACCGAGGGTATGCCTTGGTTGCAATATATATATGTGGCAACCTAAAGACTAGGATGGTCCAGCGTGATTCGGCGAGAAGACGGTAGCCCTGTGATAGCAACTCGTCGTCTACCATCCATCTTGAGTCAATCGAGATACGTGAAGCGGAAAGGCGGAGAACTCCAAAAGACCATATACTTGCTATCTAGTTTTGGTTGCGGATGGCCATAGGATAGTGGGGCACCGGGGGCCGGCGTATAGTTCTCATTTTACAAGGTGTGCCTTTCATTAGTTGAGGGAGGGGTCAAGTGGGACCATAGCCACTGGAATAAAAACAGACCTTAGCATCTGCATCGGCAGATATCCGAAAGCTCCCGACCGAGTTCTGTATTCCTTGATTTGCCCTGTCACAGGACTCGGATCGCACATTACAGGACATGTGCATCTAGACAAGCGATAACGATTCGCGATACATGCGTGGGGAAGCCTAGGAGCATATACCACTCTAGGTAGTGTGTCCTAGACTTAGGGGCATTGTTCGACAGGTAGCGTAATCCCTAGTTGGACTAGGTGGCATAAACCCTGAACTCGAAAAGCGTTCAGCAGATAGCGTAAAACTATAGTTAAATCTAAGAAGCACTTGATAGAAAACCCTAGACTAGATCTAGGTAATAAATAATAAATGTATGCCTGAAGACAATGGAAACTACAGGGGTTGGGATCACGTTATCGTTACTAGTTGAACACTAGTTAGGTGGTGCAGAGATATAGAAACCAGTATAACAAGGAAATAGCGAAGCTGCGAAAGTATTAGAGCGTATCCAGTCATCTTAGCATATCTTGTGACTACCTTGTCTAATCTTGTTGACCCTATCGTCATGGTGTAATCTTGTATTCAGTTAATTCATGTTGTTTTGTTTTCCATGTTCACATGCTAGAAGTTACTGAACTTACTCAGGCTTTATGTCTGACTCTGTTTTTCTTTCTTCTTCTTTCTTCCATTCTCCCCCCCACCCCAGGTTGTTAAGGAGGAAATAGGATAGCTCAGATTTGTTTTGGGATGATTTCTCTTTCCAAGCTTGAAGAATCTTGGATGCATCGGCTTTGGATTGCTATAGCTGGCTTTTGTTACATTGGGGAATATAAATGTATTTTATGCTTCTTTATTTTGTAAAGACAGTTGATACTCTGATATTGTAAAGGAACCTTGTACAAATTATTTTGTCAATAAAGCAAAGTTTTATTTTCCGCTGTTTAATGTTTGTCTGTCTTGTAATTTATCTGCATCTTTTACCCATAATGCTCCACAGAACTTAGTGCATTCCCTTTGTGAGTGACACTAACGGATGTGGGGTGTTCCACGTGGTATCAAAGCTGAAGGTTACCAGATCAGATAAAGGATTTGAAAAATTATTTTCAAACGGTTTTAAAAGAAGTATTTTCAAAAGAAGAGATTTGTTTTAAAGGCATATTCCCCAAAGCCATACGCACTATCTTCTTTTCCTCTGTTTAAATTCTTGTCTCCTTCTTTCTTGAGTCTATGGGGCTCCTGGCTTTCTAGGAGGTAACCTCATCGAAGGTCAAAGTAGTGCCCGGCTTCCATCCATAGCCGTAGTTGTTTCATCTACGGGCAGTTTTCTTTCAAAGCTTATAAGGTTTTCCGGACGATGGAGGCAGTTTTCGAGAGATTTGTCAACATGACTACACACGGAAGGGGATGAGGAGTTTGGCTAAGGAGCATAACCCTAGGATGAGGAATTCATGGATGTAGACTTAGCACACGAAGGAGGAAGAAATTATAAAACCTAAGACAAGAGGAAGTATTTTTACTAGGGTATGATAGGGCATATACTTAAGGACAAGGGCAAGAACGAGGACAAGATTTTCAGAAGGACAAGTACATGCTTTCGCCACGAAGCGCACCTAGGAGAAAGGTAGTTCGGTTGGAAGAGTCTAGTTTTCTGTTCGTGTTATTTCTTTAGGTTCTAGCACTTCTCATTTGTTCATATCCACTTCCATAGTTGGGTCTCTGCACCATAGTACTTGTATAGTAGAAAGATCCCACTAGAGTCTCAAATCCAATTGGTGGTCCGACCAGTTTATTTTTTTAGTAGGGATTTGAGAATAGCTATCGAGTTTTCTTATATCATCTCACGTAGATCGTCTAAATTCGGGGAGATATTCCTTGGGTGCTTGTCTGATATTGGTTTAGGCCTTTGGGGCTTGTACTTGAGGAATGTCGAGTTCGGTTTGGATGGTTTGCGGGAGAGATGAATAGTTGTAGTAGGCACCCCAAAGAGCATGTAGTGACCTTTCGACTCTTATAGTTATGGCATGACGGATAAGAGGGAAACCTCTAATCATCTTAGTACGTATACTTGGTACCGTGATTGACATCTGTTTATTTTGGAATTGGAGGTCGGAAACTTCACAATCGTGAAGTTAAATTGGTTAAGATACAGTGGAGTAAAGCTCAAGAAGGCTAGATACTAGCAACATGCCCTTTTTCCTTAAGGGTGCATTCTTGATTTCTCTGTTTAGGAGCTTTACGCGTAGTTGTTTCTCTCTTTCCAAAGTATATCCTCTAGGTCGTATCTGCAATCCTTAGGTAGAAGCCAATGGATGTAAACATGTATTTGAAACATGTTATGGTTGAATGGTTGCAAGTGGTTGCAAATGGTTGCTTGTGGATGCATATGCATACGTATTAGGCACTAGATCAAGTTCGGACGCTCTCATATTGCATTTACATATATGCATTTGTTTATAAGTTGAACTTGATATGATATCATATGGACGTTGCATATGGATAAATGGCTGTGCACGCATGTAGTATTTACATGACTAGGGATGTTTGCATGCATGATTGGACGCATGGCACTAACATGATTTGCATTAAGGAGGTCAACTGAATCAGTAGACCGCCTGATTTTGCATTAGATAGAGACATATACACACACTATGCATATGAACATGAAAGCATTAGAAATCTTTTAAGGACAATGAATGCCTGTGATTGAATGGTTGAGTAGATGGGTGATTGGATGGTAGGATACATTCTTCCTAACTTGAAGATTTCGGGGACGAAATCCTTTTAAGTGGGGGAGAATGTAACACCCCGTAATTCTGCGACATTAAGATTCTCAAATTAAAGTATAATTAATTTTTAAAAGAAAAATTAAAAGAAAAAGATCCATGCAGTTGTTTAATTTAAGTATTGTAACTAACATGAAAAAAGAGAAGTAAGGAGAGAACAATAATTATTATTGTTCTAAGACTTATTAACAAAAGCCTCTATAGCTCAGTTGGTTAAGGCATTGGATTTGTAGCATGGAGGTCGGGGGTTCGAACCCCGGCGGCGGCATAATTTTTTATCTTTGTTTTAGAGAGGGCCAACTGAACATGCAAATATATGTACGTATACAAATTCAAAATTTGAAAGGATAAGAACGTACATATAAGGAAATAAAGAATATATATATATATACATATGAGAATATAAATATATATATATATATATATGCAAAAATATATGTATACGAAAGATAAAATTCAAGATAAGGCTACAGTCAATGAAATATGGCAACATCATTTGAATTTTGAAAATAAAATGAAAGTTGTGCGTATATATATACGCGTAAAATGGTCGTTAGAGGAATTGTATACATATAAGAATATTTCATGTGAATAAAACAGTTAAATAAATTCCAGAAATTCAAAAGTTTGAAAATCAAACTTTTACGCCAAAATAGCTTGTGGGACCCAATGCTGACTCAGCACTGCGTGTATGATAAGGTTTGGCTAGATTCATCTACGTACCTGGACTATTTTCTTAACTAGGTTCAATGCTGACTCAGCGCTGCGTGTACGATAAGGTCTTGAGCAGCTATATAAACAGCCCTAGTCTTCATTCTCTTTGCACCAATTCTCTTCTATCCTTATGCTGCTAAGATTCATGGCTTCTTCCCCTCTTCTAAATTTTCTTAAATAAATAAAATAAAATATGATTCAAGACGAGGAGATGCTGCTAAAAGACTTTTAAGGAGGGATTCAAATCAAAGTTTCAAGTGAAGAATTCAAAGGCTAGCTCAAACAAGTTTCAAGCAACGACGCATGAATCATAGCCACGCTTTCCTTCTTTTCTAGATCTATTTTCTGTAAGTTGGTTATTTCTAGATCTGAATATTTTGTTTTATTTGTGACATGAAATTAAAGGAATAAAGGAATATGCCAAATCTCTCTCTCTCTCTCTTCGAATCTGTGTTTATACTCTTGGACTGAATTAAGAACTGTTATGATTCGAGGACAAATAAGACTGTAACCGTGACTATGACTATAGAACTATGGCCTTTGAAAGCATATGCCTTTGGACTATGAAATAAGCCTTTGATTTTGGGACATATAAACGTTGCCTATGACAATGACTTAGGACTATGGGAATTATTTTCCCTTTTGGACTATGAACATCGCCTATATTGCCTATGACCATGGACATTACTTATGACTAAGAACATAAGCCTTTGAATTGGACATAAACTATTGCTTATGACATAATGAGGACAATTGTGATTTTGACACCCATGATTCATGATTAGGAAAATGTTGCTTTAGTTTGGTGATTGTGAAATTGGGTCTAAACCCAATTATTTATTCTACCTGTTCCTTGTTTTTTTTCTTTGGTTTTAAGACAGTGGGAATTTACCTATTAAGTTAGGTCTACCCACGTTCTTGAACCTATTTTGCCCATTCTTTGGTTTTAAGACAGTGGGAATTTACCTATTTAGTTAGGTCTACCCATATTCTTGAACCTACATTGTTATCCAAACCTTTTTATGCCAATTATTCCTTCTTGTCATTTTGATTCATTCCCTTTTTATCTACGAATCTAGATTTATTTATAATCTAGGTTGAATCACGATTATTCGAACGGTGGGAATGCGATTTGGGGAAAAACATGGAAATGAATATGAATGTAATTGTAAACTTGGAAATTGGCCTAATTTGGAATATGTATTATGACATGCATATTAAAATGAAAACGGGGAAATTTGACATGGATTAGGGAATATGTGATTTTGACATATTAAATTTAGCGTTAGTAAGTAAGCTAAATTTTAGGCATAAAATGTAAACTAGAAAAATAATTCTAGTTTTGCCATAAATTGTGAATTAGGGTGTTAAACCAAGATTGGGTTAATTAAGGTTGATTTGGAATAAGTATATTAGCACAATTTTGAATTTATTCATAATTATGAGCAATTGTCATGTTTAGAATAAATTATGGTTAGCGACACTAAACTTGGTATAATTTACATACCAAAAAGTATAAATATGATAAATAAGAGAGAATGGGCCATAATAATAAATGTGACAATGTACATTAAAAGAGTAGTAATGAAATCAGTAAATTAGGAGTAATTTACTTATAGAATTCGTCATAAATGTTAAATTGTTCATTTACCACAAAATATGTAACTTGGTTAAATTTTGGCCATAAATTATAAACTAGGATATTTAATCTAGTTTCGGCAATGAAATAGGAAATGGCCTAAACTGCATGTTGGGTTAGGACTTGGGCCTAGAATATAAGTATACTAGTAGGCTTGACAAATAAATATAGGCCAAATTTGTCTAAAAAGGGGAAATGGGCTTTTGAAATAAATTGTTAACAATTTATAAACAAAAGAAAAGTATTTTGATAACACCCCTTTTTATAACACATAGACCAGAAGGTTCTAGGGTGACAGAGAGGATAGTGTCTAGGCTTGGGTTTGGAAAATACAAGTTTCCTGCCCTCCCTGGCTATCCCTAACTGATCCGAAGGACGGGATGGTTGTTTTCAAAACCAGATTTGGAAATTAATCAAAAACCCTTTGAACTTAGAAAACATGAATATGCCTAACCCGAGGTTAGACTGAGTTGCGGTGTAAACCTGCCCGGAACCGACCGGCACATCCAGTAACCGCAGCAATATCTGTCTAATGTGAGAGGTTGCGGCTTTAATTTATTAATTAAAGCTAGAATGGGAAGGTTAAGGAACACTTAACCAACTTAGCACAGTTAAAGCTAGAATGGGAGGGTTAAGTCCATGGGAATACTTAGCCAAATTAACATGTTGACTAGACTAGAAGGTGGGGTTAAGTAAAGTTAATACACTTAGCCAATTTAACATGTTAATTAGACTAGAGGTTGGGGTTAAGTAATACACTTAGCCAAATTAATATGTTAGCTGGACTAGACCATAGGGTTAAGTAAACTTGAATGCTTAACCATCAGAATATGATAAATGAATAGGGTTAAGTAAAAAGCATAAAGGGATAACACTTAACCAATGTAATAGGATAAGGGAAGAGGGTTAAGATAGCTTCAATCGACTAAAGACACTTAACCAACCCAACCTGGCGAGAAAGAAAACTAAATAGTAAACCTCAGTTGAAAAAGGGACTAAGTAGTAAACTTAGTTAAGAAAACAAGGAATTTGGAAATTAAGTGGTAAACCTTAGTTAGTAGAACTAAGTAGTAATTCTTAGTATAACACGAAGGAGCGGACATCCATATGGTTTTAAGAAGGCTCCAACGAATTGGGTTACGAAGCCCGAGGCTTCGGGGGGACGTGAGGGTACTCTTGGTATCCCTCTGTGAGGCTGCAGATGATCATCCTGGGCTCACAGAGGTTAAGGTCTGCGTTAGAAGAACCGAGGGTATGCCTTGGTTGCAATATATATATATGTGGCAACCTAAAGACTAGGATGCTCCAACGTGATTCGGCGAGAAGACGGTAGCCCTGTGATAGCAACTCGTCGTCTACCATCCATCTTGAGTCAATCGAGATACGTGAAGCGAAAAGGCGGAAAACTCCAAAAGACCATATACTTGCTATCTAGTTTTGGTTGCGGATGGCCATAGGATAGTGGGGCACCGGGGGCCGGCGTATAGTTCTCATTTTACAAGGTGTGCCTTTCATTAGTTGAGGGAGGGGTCAAGTGGGACCATAGCCACTGGAATAAAAACAGACCTTAGCATCTGCATCGGCAGATATCCGAAAGCTCCCGACTGAGTTCTGTATTCCTTGATTTGCCCTGTCACAGGACTCGGATCGCACATTGCAGGACTTGTGCATCTGGACAAGCGATAACGATTCGCGATACATGCGTGGGGAAGCCTAGGAGCATATACCACTCTAGGTAGTGTGTCCTAGACTTAGGGGCATTGTTCGACAGGTAGCGTAATCCCTAGTTGGACTAGGTGGCATAAACCCTGAACTCGAAAAGCGTTCAGCAGATAGCGTAAAACTATAGTTAAATCTAAGAAGCACTTGATAGAAAACCCTAGACTAGATCTAGGTAATAAATAATAAATGTATGCCTGAAGACAATGGAAACTACAGGGGTTGGGATCACGTTATCGTTACTAGTTGAACACTAGTTAGGTGGTGCAGAGATATAGAAACCAGTATAACAAGGAAATAGCGAAGCTGCGAAAGTATTAGAGCGTATCCAGTCATCTTAGCATATCTTGTGACTACCTTGTCTAATCTTGTTGACCCTATCGTCATGGTGTAATCTTGTATTCAGTTAATTCATGTTGTTTTGTTTTCCATGTTCACATGCTAGAAGTTACTGAACTTAGTCAGGCTTTATGTCTGACTCTGTTTTTCTTTCTTCTTCTTTCTTCCATTCTCCCCCCACCCCAGGTTGTTGAGGAGGAAATAGGATAGCTCAGATTTGTTTTGGGATGATTTCTCTTTCCAAGCTTGAAGAATCTTGGATGCATCGGCTTTGGATTGCTATGGCTGGCTTTTGTTACATTGGGGAATATAAATGTATTTTATGCTTCTTTATTTTGTAAAGACAGTTGATACTCTGATATTGTAAAGGAACCTTGTACAAATTATTTTGTCAATAAAGCAAAGTTTTATTTTCCGCTGTTTAATGTTTGTCTGTCTTGTAATTTATCTGCATCTTTTACCCATAATGCTCCACAGAACTTAGTGCATTCCCTTTGTGAGTGACACTAACGGATGTGGGGTGTTCCACGTGGTATCAGAGCTGAAGGTTACCAGATCAGATAAAGGATTTGAAAAATTATTTTCAAACGGTTTTAAAAGAAGTATTTTCAAAAGAAGAGATTTGTTTTAAAGGCATATTCCCCAAAGCCATACGCACTAT
Organism: Allium sativum; assembly: GCA_030737875.1. Lineage (NCBI taxonomy): Eukaryota > Viridiplantae > Streptophyta > Magnoliopsida > Asparagales > Amaryllidaceae > Allium > Allium sativum. The sequence continues at coordinate 544,804,926 of CM060918.1, forward strand.
TTCTCTTCCTCTGTTTAAATTCTTGTCTCCTTCTTTCTTGAGTCTCTGGGGCTCCTGGCTTTCTGGGAGGTAACCTCATCGAAGGTCAAAGTAGTGCCCGGCTTCCATCCATAGCCGTAGTTGTTTCATCTACGGGCAGTTTTCTTTCAAAGCTTATAAGGTTTTCCGGACGATGGAGGCAGTTTTCGAGAGATTTGTCAACATGACTACACACGGAAGGGGATGAGGAGTTTGGCTAAGGAGCATAACCCTAGGATGAGGAATTCATGGATGTAGACTTAGCACACGAAGGAGGAAGAAATTATAAAACCTAAGACAAGAGGAAGTATTTTTACTAGGGTATGATAGGGCATATACTTAAGGACAAGGGCAAGAACGAGGACAAGATTTTCAGAAGGACAAGTACATGCTTTCGCCACGAAGCGCACCTAGGAGAAAGGTAGTTCGGTTGGAAGAGTCTAGTTTTCTGTTCGTGTTATTTCCTTAGGTTCTAGCACTTCTCATTTGTTCATATCCACTTCCATAGTTGGGTCTCTGCACCATAGTACTTGTATAGTAGAAAGATCCCACTAGAGTCTCAAATCCAATTGGTGGTCCGACCAGTTTATTTTTTTAGTAGGGATTTGAGAATAGCTATCGAGTTTTCTTATATCATCTCACGTAGATCGTCTAAATTCGGGGAGATATTCCTTGGGTGCTTGTCTGATATTGGTTTAGGCCTTTGGGGCTTGTACTTGAGGAATGTCGAGTTCGGTTTGGATGGTTTGCGGGAGAGATGAATAGTTGTGGTAGGCACCCCAAAGAGCATGTAGTGACCTTTCGACTCTTATAGTTATGGCATGACGGATAAGAGGGAAACCTCTAATCATCTTAGTACGTATACTTGGTACCGTGATTGACATCTGTTTATTTTGGAATTGGAGGTCGGAAACTTCACAATCGTGAAGTTAAATTGGTTAAGATACAGTGGAGTAAAGCTCAAGAAGGCTAGATACTAGCAACATGCCCTTTTTCCTTAAGGGTGCATTCTTGATTTCTCTGTTTAGGAGCTTTACGCGTAGTTGTTTCTCTCTTTCCAAAGTATATCCTCTAGGTCGTATCTGCAATCCTTAGGTAGAAGCCAATGGATGTAAACATGTATTTGAAACATGTTATGGTTGAATGGTTGCAAGTGGTTGCAAATGGTTGCTTGTGGATGCATATGCATACGTATTAGGCACTAGATCAAGTTCGGACGCTCTCATATTGCATTTACATATATGCATTTGTTTATAAGTTGAACTTGATATGATATCATATGGACGTTGCATATGGATGAATGGCTGTGCACGCATGTAGTATTTACATGACTAGGGATGTTTGCATGCATGATTGGACGCATGGCACTAACATGATTTGCATTAAGGAGGTCAACTGAATCAGTAGACCGCCTGATTTTGCATTAGATAGAGACATATACACACACTATGCATATGAACATGAAAGCATTAGAAATCTTTTAAGGACAATGAATGCCTGTGATTGAATGGTTGAGTAGATGGGTGATTGGATGGTAGGACACATTCTTCCTAACTTGAAGATTTCGGGGACGAAATCCTTTTAAGTGGGGGAGAATGTAACACCCTGTAATTCTGCGACATTAAGATTCTCAAATTAAAGTATAATTAATTTTTAAAAGAAAAATTAAAAGAAAAAGATCCATGCAGTTGTTTAATTTAAGTATTGTAACTAACATGAAAAAAGAGAAGTAAGGAGAGAACAATAATTATTATTGTTCTAAGACTTATTAACAAAAGCCTCTATAGCTCAGTTGGTTAAGGCATTGGATTTGTAGCATGGAGGTCGGGGGTTCGAACCCCGGCGGCGGCATAATTTTTTATCTTTGTTTTAGAGAGGGCCAACTGAACATGCAAATATATGTACGTATACAAATTCAAAATTTGAAAGGATAAGAACGTACATATAAGGAAATAAAGAATATATATATATATATACATATGAGAATATATATATATATATATATATATATATATGCAAAAATATATGTATACGAAAGATAAAATTCAAGATAAGGCTACAGTTAATGAAATATGGCAACATCATTTGAATTTTGAAAATAAAATGAAAGTTGTGCGTATATATATACGCGTAAAATGGTCGTTAGAGGAATTGTATACATATAAGAATATTTCATGTGAATAAAACAGTTAAATAAATTCCAGAAATTCAAAAGTTTGAAAATCAAACTTTTACGCCAAAATAGCTTGTGGGACCCAATGCTGACTCAGCACTGCGTGTATGATAAGGTTTGGCTAGATTCATCTACGTACCTGGACTATTTTCTTAACTAGGTTCAATGCTGACTCAGCGCTGCGTGTACGATAAGGTCTTGAGCAGCTATATAAACAGCCCTAGTCTTCATTCTCTTTGCACCAATTCTCTTCTATCCTTATGCTGCTAAGATTCATGGCTTCTTCCCCTCTTCTAAATTTTCTTAAATAAATAAAATAAAATATGATTCAAGACGAGGAGATGCTGCTAAAAGACTTTTAAGGAGGGATTCAAATCAAAGTTTCAAGTGAAGAATTCAAAGGCTAGCTCAAACAAGTTTCAAGCAACGACGCATGAATCATAGCCACGCTTTCCTTCTTTTCTAGATCTATTTTCTGTAAGTTGGTTATTTCTAGATCTGAATATTTTGTTTTATTTGTGACATGAAATTAAAGGAATAAAGGAATATGCCAAATCTCTCTCTCTCTCTTCGAATCTGTGTTTATACTCTTGGACTGAATTAAGAACTGTTATGATTCGAGGACAAATAAGACTGTAACCGTGACTATGACTATAGAACTATGGCCTTTGAAAGCATATGCCTTTGGACTATGACATAAGCCTTTGATTTTGGGACATATAAACGTTGCCTATGACAATGACTTAGGACTATGGGAATTATTTTCCCTTTTGGACTATGAACATCGCCTATATTGCCTATGACCATGGACATTACTTATGACTAAGAACATAAGCCTTTGAATTGGACATAAACTATTGCTTATGACATAATGAGGACAATTGTGATTTTGACACCCATGATTCATGATTAGGAAAATATTGCTTTAGTTTGGTGATTGTGAAATTGGGTCTAAACCCAATTATTTATTCTACCTGTTCCTTGTTTTTTTTCTTTGGTTTTAAGACAGTGGGAATTTACCTATTAAGTTAGGTCTACCCACGTTCTTGAACCTATTTTGCCCATTCTTTGGTTTTAAGACAGTGGGAATTTACCTATTTAGTTAGGTCTACCCATATTCTTGAACCTACATTGTTATCCAAACCTTTTTATGCCAATTATTCCTTCTTGTCATTTTGATTCATTCCCTTTTTATCTACGAATCTAGATTTATTTATAATCTAGGTTGAATCACGATTATTCGAACGGTGGGAATGCGATTTGGGGAAAAACATGGAAATGAATATGAATGTAATTGTAAACTTGGAAATTGGCCTAATTTGGAATATGTATTATGACATGCATATTAAAATGAAAACGGGGAAATTTGACATGGATTAGGGAATATGTGATTTTGACATATTAAATTTAGCGTTAGTAAGTAAGCTAAATTTTAGGCATAAAATGTAAACTAGAAAAATAATTCTAGTTTTGCCATAAATTGTGAATTAGGGTGTTAAACCAAGATTGGGTTAATTAAGGTTGATTTGGAATAAGTATATTAGCACAATTTTGAATTTATTCATAATTGTGAGCAATTGTCATGTTTAGAATAAATTATGGTTAGCGACACTAAACTTGGTATAATTTACATACCAAAAAGTACAAATATGATAAATAAGAGAGAATGGGCCATAATAATAAATGTGACAATGTACATTAAAAGAGTAGTACTGAAATCAGTAAATTAGGAGTAATTTACTTATAGAATTCGTCATAAATGTTAAATTGTTCATTTACCACAAAATATGTAACTTGGTTAAATTTTGGCCATAAATTATAAACTAGGATATTTAATCTAGTTTCGGCAATGAAATAGGAAATGGCCTAAACTGCATGTTGGGTTAGGACTTGGGCCTAGAATATAAGTATACTAGTAGGCTTGACAAATAAATATAGGCCAAATTTGTCTAAAAAGGGGAAATGGGCTTTTGAAATAAATTGTTAACAATTTATAAACAAAAGAAAAGTATTTTGATAACACCCCTTTTTATAACACATAGACCAGAAGGTTCTAGGGTGACAGAGAGGATAGTGTCTAGGCTTGGGTTTGGAAAATACAAGTTTCCTGCCCTCCCTGGCTATCCCTAACTGATCCGAAGGACGGGATGGTTGTTTTCAAAACCAGATTTGGAAATTAATCAAAAACCCTTTGAACTTAGAAAACATGAATATGCCTAACCCGAGGTTAGACTGAGTTGCGGTGTAAACCTGCCCGGAACCGACCGGCACATCTAGTAACCGCAGCAATATCTGTCTAATGTGAGAGGTTGCGGCTTTAATTTATTAATTAAAGCTAGAATGGGAAGGTTAAGGAACACTTAACCAACTTAGCACAGTTAAAGCTAGAATGGGAGGGTTAAGTCCATGGGAATACTTAGCCAAATTAACATGTTGACTAGACTAGAAGGTGGGGTTAAGTAAAGTTAATACACTTAGCCAATTTAACATGTTAATTAGACTAGAGGTTGGGGTTAAGTAATACACTTAGCCAAATTAATATGTTAGCTGGACTAGACCATAGGGTTAAGTAAACTTGAATGCTTAACCATCAGAATATGATAAATGAATAGGGTTAAGTAAAAAGCATAAAGGGATAACACTTAACCAGTGTAATAGGATAAGGGAAGAGGGTTAAGATAGCTTCAATCGACTAAAGACACTTAACCAACCCAACCTGGCGAGAAAGAAAACTAAATAGTAAACCTCAGTTGAAAAAGGGACTAAGTAGTAAACTAAGTTAAGAAAACAAGGAATTTGGAAATTAAGTGGTAAACCTTAGTTAGTAGAACTAAGTAGTAATTCTTAGTATAACACGAAGGAGCGGACATCCATATGGTTTTAAGAAGGCTCCAACGAATTGGGTTACGAAGCCCGAGGCTTCGGGGGGACGTGAGGGTACTCTTGGTATCCTTCTATGAGCCTGCAGATGATCATCCTGGGCTCACAGAGGTTAAGGTCTGCGTTAGAAGAACCGAGGGTATGCCTTGGTTGCAATATATATATGTGGCAACCTAAAGACTAGGATGGTCCAGCGTGATTCGGCGAGAAGACGGTAGCCCTGTGATAGCAACTCGTCGTCTACCATCCATCTTGAGTCAATCGAGATACGTGAAGCGGAAAGGCGGAGAACTCCAAAAGACCATATACTTGCTATCTAGTTTTGGTTGCGGATGGCCATAGGATAGTGGGGCACCGGGGGCCGGCGTATAGTTCTCATTTTACAAGGTGTGCCTTTCATTAGTTGAGGGAGGGGTCAAGTGGGACCATAGCCACTGGAATAAAAACAGACCTTAGCATCTGCATCGGCAGATATCCGAAAGCTCCCGACCGAGTTCTGTATTCCTTGATTTGCCCTGTCACAGGACTCGGATCGCACATTACAGGACATGTGCATCTAGACAAGCGATAACGATTCGCGATACATGCGTGGGGAAGCCTAGGAGCATATACCACTCTAGGTAGTGTGTCCTAGACTTAGGGGCATTGTTCGACAGGTAGCGTAATCCCTAGTTGGACTAGGTGGCATAAACCCTGAACTCGAAAAGCGTTCAGCAGATAGCGTAAAACTATAGTTAAATCTAAGAAGCACTTGATAGAAAACCCTAGACTAGATCTAGGTAATAAATAATAAATGTATGCCTGAAGACAATGGAAACTACAGGGGTTGGGATCACGTTATCGTTACTAGTTGAACACTAGTTAGGTGGTGCAGAGATATAGAAACCAGTATAACAAGGAAATAGCGAAGCTGCGAAAGTATTAGAGCGTATCCAGTCATCTTAGCATATCTTGTGACTACCTTGTCTAATCTTGTTGACCCTATCGTCATGGTGTAATCTTGTATTCAGTTAATTCATGTTGTTTTGTTTTCCATGTTCACATGCTAGAAGTTACTGAACTTACTCAGGCTTTATGTCTGACTCTGTTTTTCTTTCTTCTTCTTTCTTCCATTCTCCCCCCCACCCCAGGTTGTTAAGGAGGAAATAGGATAACTCAGATTTGTTTTGGGATGATTTCTCTTTCCAAGCTTGAAGAATCTTGGATGCATCGGCTTTGGATTGCTATGGCTGGCTTTTGTTACATTGGGGAATATAAATGTATTTTATGCTTCTTTATTTTGTAAAGACAGTTGATACTCTGATATTGTAAAGGAACCTTGTACAAATTATTTTGTCAATAAAGCAAAGTTTTATTTTCCGCTGTTTAATGTTTGTCTGTCTTGTAATTTATCTGCATCTTTTACCCATAATGCTCCACAGAATTTAGTGCATTCCCTTTGTGAGTGACACTAACGGATGTGGGGTGTTCCACGTGGTATCAGAGCTGAAGGTTACCAGATCAGATAAAGGATTTGAAAAATTATTTTCAAACGGTTTTAAAAGAAGTATTTTCAAAAGAAGAGATTTGTTTTAAAGGCATATTCCCCAAAGCCATACGCACTATCTTCTCTTCCTCTGTTTAAATTCTTGTCTCCTTCTTTCTTGAGTCTCTGGGGCTCCTAGCTTTCTGGGAGGTAACCTCATCGAAGGTCAAAGTAGTGCCCGGCTTCCATCCATAGCCGTAGTTGTTTCATCTACGGGCAGTTTTCTTTCAAAGCTTATAAGGTTTTCCGGACGATGGAGGCAGTTTTCGAGAGATTTGTCAACATGACTACACACGGAAGGGGATGAGGAGTTTGGCTAAGGAGCATAACCCTAGGATGAGGAATTCATGGATGTAGACTTAGCACACGAAGGAGGAAGAAATTATAAAACCTAAGACAAGAGGAAGTATTTTTACTAGGGTATGATAGGGCATATACTTAAGGACAAGGGCAAGAACGAGGACAAGATTTTCAGAAGGACAAGTACATGCTTTCGCCACGAAGCGCACCTAGGAGAAAGGTAGTTCGGTTTGAAGAGTCTAGTTTTCTGTTCGTGTTATTTCCTTAGGTTCTAGCACTTCTCATTTGTTCATATCCACTTCCATAGTTGGGTCTCTGCACCATAGTACTTGTATAGTAGAAAGATCCCACTAGAGTCTCAAATCCAATTGGTGGTCCGACCAGTTTATTTTTTTAGTAGGGATTTGAGAATAGCTATCGAGTTTTCTTATATCATCTCACGTAGATCGTCTAAATTCGGGGAGATATTCCTTGGGTGCTTGTCTGATATTGGTTTAGGCCTTTGGGGCTTGTACTTGAGGAATGTCGAGTTCAGTTTGGATGGTTTGCGGGAGAGATGAATAGTTGTGGTAGGCACCCCAAAGAGCATGTAGTGACCTTTCGACTCTTATAGTTATGGCATGACGGATAAGAGGGAAACCTCTAATCATCTTAGTACGTATACTTGGTACCGTGATTGACATCTGTTTATTTTGGAATTGGAGGTCGGAAACTTCACAATCGTGAAGTTAAATTGGTTAAGATACAGTGGAGTAAAGCTCAAGAAGGCTAGATACTAGCAACATGCCCTTTTTCCTTAAGGGTGCATTCTTGATTTCTCTGTTTAGGAGCTTTACGCGTAGTTGTTTCTCTCTTTCCAAAGTATATCCTCTAGGTCGTATCTGCAATCCTTAGGTAGAAGCCAATGGATGTAAACATGTATTTGAAACATGTTATGGTTGAATGGTTGCAAGTGGTTGCAAATGGTTGCTTGTGGATGCATATGCATACGTATTAGGCACTAGATCAAGTTCGGACGCTCTCATATTGCATTTACATATATGCATTTGTTTATAAGTTGAACTTGATATGATATCATATGGACGTTGCATATGGATGAATGGTTGTGCACGCATGTAGTATTTACATGACTAGGGATGTTTGCATGCATGATTGGACGCATGGCACTAACATGATTTGCATTAAGGAGGTCAACTGAATCAGTAGACCGCCTGATTTTGCATTAGATAGAGACATATACACACACTATGCATATGAACATGAAAGCATTAGAAATCTTTTAAGGACAATGAATGCCTGTGATTGAATGGTTGAGTAGATGGGTGATTGGATGGTAGGACACATTCTTCCTAACTTGAAGATTTCGGGGACGAAATTCTTTTAAGTGGGGGAGAATGTAACACCCCGTAATTCTGCGACATTAAGATTCTCAAATTAAAGTATAATTAATTTTTAAAAGAAAAATTAAAAGAAAAAGATCCATGCAGTTGTTTAATTTAAGTATTGTAACTAACATGAAAAAAGAGAAGTAAGGAGAGAACAATAATTATTATTGTTCTAAGACTTATTAACAAAAGCCTCTATAGCTCAGTTGGTTAAGGCATTGGATTTGTAGCATGGAGGTCGGGGGTTCGAACCCCGGCGGCGGCATAATTTTTTATCTTTGTTTTAGAGAGGGCCAACTGAACATGCAAATATATGTACGTATACAAATTCAAAATTTGAAAGGATAAGAACGTACATATAAGGAAATAAAGAATATATATATATATACATATGAGAATATAAATATATATATATATATATGCAAAAATATATGTATACGAAAGATAAAATTCAAGATAAGGCTACAGTCAATGAAATATGGCAACATCATTTGAATTTTGAAAATAAAATGAAAGTTGTGCGTATATATATACGCGTAAAATGGTCGTTAGAGGAATTGTATACATATAAGAATATTTCATGTGAATAAAACAGTTAAATAAATTCCAGAAATTCAAAAGTTTGAAAATCAAACTTTTACGCCAAAATAGCTTGTGGGACCCAATGCTGACTCAGCACTGCGTGTATGATAAGGTTTGGCTAGATTCATCTACGTACCTGGACTATTTTCTTAACTAGGTTCAATGCTGACTCAGCGCTGCGTGTACGATAAGGTCTTGAGCAGCTATATAAACAGCCCTAGTCTTCATTCTCTTTGCACCAATTCTCTTCTATCCTTATGCTGCTAAGATTCATGGCTTCTTCCCCTCTTCTAAATTTTCTTAAATAAATAAAATAAAATATGATTCAAGACGAGGAGATGCTGCTAAAAGACTTTTAAGGAGGGATTCAAATCAAAGTTTCAAGTGAAGAATTCAAAGGCTAGCTCAAACAAGTTTCAAGCAACGACGCACGAATCATAGCCACGCTTTCCTTCTTTTCTAGATCTATTTTCTGTAAGTTGGTTATTTCTAGATCTGAATATTTTGTTTTATTTGTGACATGAAATTAAAGGAATAAAGGAATATGCCAAATCTCTCTCTCTCTCTCTCTCTTCGAATCTGTGTTTATACTCTTGGACTGAATTAAGAACTGTTATGATTCGAGGACAAATAAGACTGTAACCGTGACTATGACTATAGAACTATGGCCTTTGAAAGCATAAGCCTTTGGACTATGACATAAACCTTTGATTTTGGGACATATAAACGTTGCCTATGACAATGACTTAGGACTATGGGAATTATTTTCCCTTTTGGACTATGAACATCGCCTATATTGCCTATGACCATGGACATTACTTATGACTAAGAACATAAGCCTTTGAATTGGACATAAACTATTGCTTATGACATAATGAGGACAATTGTGATTTTGACACCCATGATTCATGATTAGGAAAATATTGCTTTAGTTTGGTGATTGTGAAATTGGGTCTAAACCCAATTATTTATTCTACCTGTTCCTTGTTTTTTTTCTTTGGTTTTAAGACAGTGGGAATTTACCTATTAAGTTAGGTCTACCCACGTTCTTGAACCTATTTTGCCCATTCTTTGGTTTTAAGACAGTGGGAATTTACCTATTTAGTTAGGTCTACCCATATTCTTGAACCTACATTGTTATCCAAACCTTTTTATGCCAATTATTCCTTCTTGTCATTTTGATTCATTCCCTTTTTATCTACGAATCTAGATTTATTTATAATCTAGGTTGAATCACGATTATTCGAACGGTGGGAATGCGATTTGGGGAAAAACATGGAAATGAATATGAATGTAATTGTAAACTTGGAAATTGGCCTAATTTGGAATATGTATTATGACATGCATATTAAAATGAAAACGGGGAAATTTGACATGGATTAGGGAATATGTGATTTTGACATATTAAATTTAGCGTTAGTAAGTAAGCTAAATTTTAGGCATAAAATGTAAACTAGAAAAATAATTCTAGTTTTGCCATAAATTGTGAATTAGGGTGTTAAACCAAGATTGGGTTAATTAAGGTTGATTTGGAATAAGTATATTAGCACAATTTTGAATTTATTCATAATTGTGAGCAATTGTCATGTTTAGAATAAATTATGGTTAGCGACACTAAACTTGGTATAATTTACATACCAAAAAGTATAAATATGATAAATAAGAGAGAATGGGCCATAATAATAAATGTGACAATGTACATTAAAAGAGTAGTAATGAAATCAGTAAATTAGGAGTAATTTACTTATAGAATTCGTCATAAATGTTAAATTGTTCATTTACCACAAAATATGTAACTTGGTTAAATTTTGGCCATAAATTATAAACTAGGATATTTAATCTAGTTTCGGCAATGAAATAGGAAATGGCCTAAACTGCATGTTGGGTTAGGACTTGGGCCTAGAATATAAGTATACTAGTAGGCTTGACAAATAAATATAGGCCAAATTTGTTTAAAAAGGGGAAACGGGCTTTTGAAATAAATTGTTAACAATTTATAAACAAAAGAAAAGTATTTTGATAACACCCCTTTTTATAACACATAGACCAGAAGGTTCTAGGGTGACAGAGAGGATAGTGTCTAGGCTTGGGTTTGGAAAATTCAAGTTTCCTGCCCTCCCTGGCTATCCCTAACTGATCCGAAGGACGGGATGGTTGTTTTCAAAACCAGATTTGGAAATTAATCAAAAACCCTTTGAACTTAGAAAACATGAATATGCCTAACCCTTTGAGGTTAGACTGAGTTGCGGTGTAAACCTGCCCGGAACCGACCGGCACATCCAGTAACCGCAGCAATATCTGTCTAATGTGAGAGGTTGCGGCTTTAATTTATTAATTAAAGCTAGAATGGGAAGGTTAAGGAACACTTAACCAACTTAGCACAGTTAAAGCTAGAATGGGAGGGTTAAGTCCATGGGAATACTTAGCCAAATTAACATGTTGACTAGACTAGAAGGTGGGGTTAAGTAAAGTTAATACACTTAGCCAATTTAACATGTTAATTAGACTAGAGGTTGGGGTTAAGTAATACACTTAGCCAAATTAATATGTTAGCTGGACTAGACCATAGGGTTAAGTAAACTTGAATGCTTAACCATCAGAATATGATAAATGAATAGGGTTAAGTAAAAAGCATAAAGGGATAACACTTAACCAGTGTAATAGGATAAGGGAAGAGGGTTAAGATAGCTTCAATCGACTAAAGACACTTAACCAACCCAACCTGGCGAGAAAGAAAACTAAATAGTAAACCTCAGTTGAAAAAGGGACTAAGTAGTAAACTTAGTTAAGAAAACAAGGAATTTGGAAATTAAGTGGTAAACCTTAGTTAGTAGAACTAAGTAGTAATTCTTAGTATAACACGAAGGAGCGGACATCCATATGGTTTTAAGAAGGCTCCAACGAATTGGGTTACGAAGCCCGAGGCTTCGGGGGGACGTGAGGGTACTCTTGGTATCCCTCTGTGAGGCTGCAGATGATCATCCTGGGCTCACAGAGGTTAAGGTCTGCGTTAGAAGAACCGAGGGTATGCCTTGGTTGCAATATATATATGTGGCAACCTAAAGACTAGGATGGTCCAGCGTGATTCGGCGAGAAGACGGTAGCCCTGTGATAGCAACTCGTCGTCTACCATCCATCTTGAGTCAATCGAGATACGTGAAGCGGAAAGGCGGAGAACTCCAAAAGACCATATACTTGCTATCTAGTTTTGGTTGTGGATGGCCATAGGATAGTGGGGCACCGGGGGCCGGCGTATAGTTCTCATTTTACAAGGTGTGCCTTTCATTAGTTGAGGGAGGGGTCAAGTGGGACCATAGCCACTGGAATAAAAACAGACCTTAGCATCTGCATCGGCAGATATCCGAAAGCTCCCGACCGAGTTCTGTATTCCTTGATTTGCCCTGTCACAGGACTCAGATCGCACATTACAGGACATGTGCATCTAGACAAGCGATAACGATTCGCGATACATGCGTGGGGAAGCCTAGGAGCATATACCACTCTAGGTAGTGTGTCCTAGACTTAGGGGCATTGTTCGATAGGTAGCATAATCCCTAGTTGGACTAGGTGGCATAAACCCTGAACTCGAAAAGCGTTCAGCAGATAGCGTAAAACTATAGTTAAATCTAAGAAGCACTTGATAGAAAACCCTAGACTAGATCTAGGTAATAAATAATAAATGTATGCCTGAAGACAATGGAAACTACAGGGGTTGGGATCACGTTATCGTTACTAGTTGAACACTAGTTAGGTGGTGCAGAGATATAGAAACAAGTATAACAAGGAAATTGCGAAGCTGCGAAAGTATTAGAGCGTATCCAGTCATCTTAGCATATCTTGTGACTACCTTGTCTAATCTTGTTGACCCTATCGTCATGGTGTAATCTTGTATTCAGTTAATTCATGTCGTTTTGTTTTCCATGTTCACATGCTAGAAGTTACTGAACTTACTCAGGCTTTATGTCTGACTCTGTTTTTCTTTCTTCTTCTTTCTTCCATTCTCCCCCCCACCCCAGGTTGTTAAGGAGGAAATAGGATAGCTCAGATTTGTTTTGGGATGATTTCTCTTTCCAAGCTTGAAGAATCTTGGATGCATCGGCTTTGGATTGCTATGGCTGGCTTTTGTTACATTGGGGAATATAAATGTATTTTATGCTTCTTTATTTTGTAAAGACAGTTGATACTCTGATATTGTAAAGGAACCTTGTACAAATTATTTTGTCAATAAAGCAAAGTTTTATTTTCCGCTGTTTAATGTTTGTCTGTCTTGTAATTTATCTGCATCTTTTACCCATAATGCTCCACAGAACTTAGTGCATTCCCTTTGTGAGTGACACTAACGGATGTGGGGTGTTACATAATGATTTCGTAAACAGTCTCAAAATGGAACGAAACTGGTTTTACTGGATCCAGAATATTAGAATATAGCAGTGTAGAAAATTTCGTGGAATTCCGGGTTGTTTTGTAGTCGTTGCAAGCTTAGAGAATAGACCATAATATAATTGAATATTATATTAAAAATATCCTAAGAAAATATCTCAACCCCTTAGGTTATAAATACCCCCCTCCAAGAAAACTCTAACCTAATTCCTTTAACATCAGAAGTCAAATAAAATCCGCCGCTGTCCTCCATTTTTCTCAGAGCAAATCGCCACACTTGAAGATCAAAATCAATCCACATAAAATCTCATAAATCATTTGTCCTATTGATTTGTAAACCCGAGCGCGTTCTCATCATGTCGATGTAAGTTTTGCTGAGTTCGACGCACTGTTTGGTGTACGGATTTCTGAAACCGCGAAGCAAGGGGATTGTGGTGGAGGTGATCGAGATGCGATTGAGTTGAGGGTTGGGGGAAATAGCAGATGGAGATTTTCAAGAGAGGTTCGGTGGTGATTTTCTGATGAGGTTCGGTGGTCTGTGCTGATGAACGCGAACATGGACCGTCGCGATTTAGTTTTCAGGGTCGAATTCAACTTGGTCGGGTGGAGCAAGGGAAGACGAGGTCAGAAGTGATGGTGTTGTGGGTTTTTCAGTACGGATGGAGATGATTTTCTATGGTGATTCCGTGAGGAATGAATGTAAGGAGGGGAGATGCGAAGCAAGAAGGTATCGGCCATTGTTGGGTTAACAGTACAGGTTCCTGTAGTTGATAAAGAAAGACAGTGGTTGTTTTGTTGAGGGTATTGTAGTGTTGAGTTCATGGGTGTGTACCTGGTAAGATGAGGTGTTTTCTGGACATTGTTTTGGAGTTAGCATTGAAACGGGAGAAGAAGGAATGAGAAATTGTTTTAACAGTGACTTTTGTTTTAACAGTAATTAAGTTTTAATGGGAAGAGTTGTGGTTTGTGAGAAGAGATGTGGGAGGAGGAAGCTGTCACGGCCTGGAAGAAATCAATGAGGAAAACAGGGCAGTAAAGGAATGTGTGAGCGTGAGTTAGAAAATGGAGTTGGTTTTGATTTCCGTAGGAAAACTGGGAGAGTTTGGTTCGGTGATGTCCTGATTTGAACAGAAACTTGCTGTGCGATGCATTCGAGATGGTGATATCGACTTAACCATTTTGAGGATGAGGTTAAAGCTCGTGTGAAGAGTTGGATAATGGTTAGATTTGTTTTTGAAATCATTAAGTGAAATGAAAGAACAATGAATCCAGAACTTGTGTGAAGATAGCCATTACAGGCGGGTGGAAAGCTGGACGGTGGAAGAAGAGTTTAACGCATGCCTAATTGTGGGTTAAGAAGTGATAAAGAATTGGACGAAACAAGATCCGACAGGATCATATGGACGGACACTATCCAATGGAACTGACTGGGAGAGAATTCGACCTCATTACAATTTATTGCAAAATAAATTGTCCGTCTGAATCAAAGACAGTTAATCGTTTTTAATGATAACAGTCCAATGTGAGTAAAACTCACCAACTCTGAACAGTTATATTTTTATAACGTACTTTTAGAACTGTTAGATATTGATTGACTGTTGTGTGTAGATTGGTTGATTGAACTGCTAGTCAGTTAGTTGAAATTATATATATATATACCATTAAATATTGATGTTGTTTATCAGAACATTTCATATTGAAATGAAATTGATGTATATTATACTGTGTAACATTGGTGGATGCAGGAATACAGGTTGGAGGGATCCGACTGGATTCCTCAACCTTTATTTTACTGTTTTCATATATTGTGATATATGATGTGATGTATATCTGTTATGGGTTATTTGTGTTAGAATGATATTTATCATTTGTTATTCAATATTTTAAATATCATAAGAAACCCTGGGATGTAAAAAGGAATATTTCAATGTATATTGAAATAAAGGAATTTTATAAAATCAACCGATTTTAAAAAAGGAAATAAATTTGAAAATAAAGCATTTATAAAAGCTAGGATATTATAAAGGAGGTTATTTGTTTAGAAAACAAATAGGATATTATAAAAAGGAAAACGTTATTAAAAGGGAATCTGTATAAGTGGAGAAACGTTGTTAAAGGACTTTTTTTTAAGTGAAGAACCGTTACTAAAAGTAAATCTTTATAAATGGATAAACGTTATTAAAAGGAGTAATCGAATATTAGTTATTCGAATTAGAATTAATCAAATAGAGTTAAACAATATTAGAAACTGACTAGAGATTAGTTACGCTGAATAGTTTTCTGAGTGTGGATCTGATGTTGGTTTCGGCCTTCGGGATTTATACTTAGAGAATTATTCTCTTACTAGTTTACAGTTAGGGACTAATGATTGTGGAATGGTAGTGATGCGTGAATGAGGATTGGAAATGTTTTCCAGTGTTAATAACGTATATTTTCTAATCATAGAAAATAAGGAAATATGAATATATATATATATACATATATATATATTGGATGATTTGATTGATAATTCTATTTGGAATTAAGATCGTTGTTTGTACACCGACATGTTTTCTTTGATAGTTAACTCACCGACTATCGAAGTTTTTACCATTTTAACGTTGTTAATATGGAGAGACCGGTTTGATTCTTATCCAAAGAACCACTCTGTATTGGCATAAGCTTTGCGAATATGCCAAAGAAAATTGAAGACGGAGTAAAGTGCAAGGGCTGTTGTATAAGTCCTAAGTAGAGATTACCTAGAATGGATGTACTGAATAGTGCCTTCGGTTTCGTTCAATCCCAGAATGAACGTAAATGGATGAATGTCTGACAAAGTATTTCCAATGATCGAATGGATTGGTCTATATAAATATATATGGTTGCAACGGATTTATTCCCTTAGCATAACATCCAGAATATTTGTGTAAACCAATTAATGATTAACGGATTTGATAATGTGGCATTCAAAGTGATCGTGTTATCAATGAATGGAAAGTAATCGTAACCTCTGGCCTCAACAACCCGTAAATGACAAAAGTCGGGCAGGTAACATGGCTAAGTCGGTCGCACCGAAGTAGGATGTATAATCACCTATCTAGAGAATATTCATTTGCTTCTTTAATCTATCAATGTTGTCCCATATATATATACGGGAAACGGTTGCTGATCCCAACCGTTGGTGATGTACATTCGATACACTCAAGCGAAATGAGTGGTCGGTCATGTGTGGCTGAGATGTAAGATGTTCTTGTTGAACTCCAGTGTATCGTTCCTAGAGTACACTGATCGGAAGGTGGTTCCATGTGACGAGAAGGAATTTCGCTCGGTCCGAACCAGTCGCTAAACCGATCCAAGCCATTCGAAACGCCCTATCGTTTGAGAACAGGACAAAACAGAACGCATACAGAAGAACATTTCATTGTATATTACAACAATGCATCAGATTACAAGAATATACAGAGTATGAATAAATATTACACAGAAATATCAGAGGTTTAAATTACATTTAAATACATAGCAGCGGAAAATAATACAATGCACAACTAGAAGAGATATACGGATACAAAGCTTTCCGGATATCATTCCAGCTGTAAACCAGGATCCTGTGAATATAAATCTGCAAAACCAAAACTACTAGCTGCCCGTGTCAAAATAAGGGCACCCAGAGTTTAGGTTAAAACAATAAACTCCAGGTCAGTCATGTGACTGGTGTGAGAACTAAAACAGTTATTAATCTTTATTTGAAAGTTAGGTAAATCAAGGGACCACGCCGTATAACACGGAACGGGTTTCCTCCCAAGAATACCAGTGCATATAACAAACAGCGCAATGCTAAATAAAGAAAAATGAAGCTGTTATAAGACCCAGGTCCTATCACACAATGCAACGCAAGCCGGGGGATAGGGTTTTCCCTTATAACAGCCAAAGAATGCTTGATACGGTTAAAGCAAATCGTTTGATACTATTATAAGTGCATAGTGTATAAAACAACTTCAAATCATAAGTATAAATCATAGGCGGCATGAGCGTCCCATGCCACTATGTCGCCATATATAGGTTTACAAATAAAACCGCAAAGTCACGTATTTGGAAATTGGATTTCCGTCTATGAACCGAGGCAAAAGATAGTCCTCACCGACTTCGAGACTGCCTAGCCCGAGCCTCAGGGTCAGAGCGCATCGACCCTTGGATCCTCAGGGCCAGTCCACCGATGTGGATTAAACTTAAACCCTGAACATGCGTTTCCCCGCCCTATGGGGCGTAAACGAGCCAACTAAATGACTCCATCGGTTCGAGAACGACCGATCAATCCGAGGCGCCTCGCAACAGCAACAACCACATAAGTCAAACTCGTCAGGGCGTGTAAAACCACTGACGCCACTTCTAGCTAGGAAGAAACGCATGCCCTCCCTGACGTCCTCTCCCGTTTTTGGTTCATACCGGGTGTGAAGCTCGCGAATCAACGTTACACAAAGCTACGCCACAAAGGCCTTGCTTTGATCATCACCACAAGACTTTGCTTTTCAACAGAAGCCTCGATCCATTGCCACTTAGGCATGCCACACAGGCAATTCACTCCATGCGTTTGATATCCATCAATATATAACCCCTGAGCTCGTACGTCTCAGAGAAGGGCGTTAAGCAAGAGAATAAATTCTCCGCCGCCAAACAGATATATATTTAATAGAGATCAATCACACGGACTAAAATCCAATGTCAGACACACAGTCCATTTACAAGTCCGTTCTGGGTCTGAACGAAACCGGAGGCACCTAGTACCCCGCATATCCATCGATCTCCAAGTACGTCTGGACGACCACTAACTGTTTCCATCTTCTTGGGTGTACAGCCCAATCAAGATCATCAGTAATCACCCAAACGACGTGAAGACTTCCGGTCTTCGACCACCGTCTTCATCTTCGACTTATCGTCGTATCAGTTATTCAGAATGGGATAAACCCGGTCTTTCCGAATAACTCGCGTATATTTTAAATAAGTGTTACACAAACACAACATACGCCTCATTCCAATTCATCAGTCGCTAACCGTAAATTAATCAAGAGAATAATTCCCCAAATATTAACCCCGAAGGCCGAAACCAACATCAGATCAATATCCAGAAAACCATTCTGCTTAGCTAACCGACAGTTAGTTTCTGATTTCACATTCATAGGGAAAGGTTCCCATTAATTTTATCCAAGATAAATTTCTTGAATTTATTCTTTAATCTATTTTTGAATATCAATTCAAAACTAGTCGGGATTAGCGAACCTTACCGAAGTAATCATTTGTTTTAATTTCCCAATCCCAACCTATTCATCCCATGAAGTAAAACTGGTAGTACTTCATATCTAACACCACGGTGTTATCGGTAAATTCAATTACCATTTCACGTTCAAATCTAATTAAAGATTTAACTATCGCCTGGAGCAAAACTGGTGATACTCCATTCTCGATCATTTCAATCTAATTAAAGATTCATTAAAACTCTACTTAGTTTTAATCTGCGACTGGGTTAAAGAATCAGTGTCATTTAAAACACGGTTCACGATAAACCCAAAATCACATCACATTAATTATCGGGTTAAAGAACGAGTGTTATTTAAAACACTGTCCACGATAAACCCAAAAATCAATATCAATTCAATTCCAATTAAATATTATTTAATTGGTACACTTTATTAAATCTAAATAAAAAGATTTAATCTTTTCTCAACTGGGTTCAAGAACAGTGTTAGTGAAGACACCATTCACGACAAACCCAAATCACATTCGATATTCAATACAAGGCTCTGAATAGAAAATATATCGGCTTATATTCAATATCGAATTCTACGACTAACAAATGTCGTATTGGAAATAACGATATAAATATATATCTTTCAAATTTCCATAACCACACCTGTATAATCACGAATTCCAACATCGAAATATTCCGAAGACAATTTCGATTCAAATCCACTCCAATGCAATCATTGGAAATTTTTGGTTATTTTCAAAACCATTTCACATTCAATTTATTTATTTAAAAATAAATAGAATTATAATTCTAGTTCAAAACTAGTTCATTTCGATAAAAATCTATTTTTATCTTTTCAAATATGGAGTTTTTCATCCCAAATCTTCACAAATCATTTCTTATGATTTTACACAAATTATTACTATTTTTAATAATTTTATCAAGGCCCGTACAGTCGATTTCCATCAACGGTCATCGAACTGCACTTACAGCGACCTTTTTCGAATTTGATTTGGACATAATTCCAAATCCAACCGTTAGATTTCTAATTTCTAATATTCGTTAGAAAGCTCTTTTCGATACGAACCCAACGGTTCCGGTTTTTAGGAGAATCCGACGGTCGGATCTCCCGTAATGTCCGTTTGAAATAAATGGTCGAAATTCGCGAACTGCCGCGGCGCGGCGCGTTCTATTCAGGCCATTATATTATATATATAATATATATAATATATACTTCGTCGATTTCTATTTAAAACGAATCATATAAATAGTTTTTTTTTTAAAATTCGTTTCAAAAGCAATTTCAACTTCCATTTCAATTCAAATCAAAATTGAATTCTTCTTTATAAATTCGTTTTAAAATCCATTTCTATTCAATTCAAATTTCAATTCAATTTCATTTCATTTCAATTCACTTTCAATTCAATTTGAATTCGTTTTCAATTCATTTCGAAATCGTTTTCAATTCAATTCATTTCGAAATCGTTTCCAATTCAATTCATTTCGAAATCGTTTTCAATTCAATTCATTTCGAAATCGTTTTCAATTCAATTCATTTCGAAATCGTTTTCAATTCAATTCATTTCGAAATCGTTTTCAATTCAATTCATTTCGAAATCGTTTTCAATTCAATTCATTTCGAAATCGTTTAAAATCGATATAAATATCGTTCACGTCGAAATGGCGTCAATCTAATCAATACGGCTTAATAAATTTCTATTTTCAAATATTCTATTTCAAATATTTCTTTTTCAAAATAGTTGTTATTATCAAAATATTTCGTTCAACACATGACCAATCTCAATGGATGAGTACTGTCAACACATGAACTTTTATTTTATATTGATAAAGATGTAAATTTTATTACTAAAATATTTCGTTCAACACATGACCAATCTCAATGGATGAGTACTGTCGACACATGAACTTTTATTTTATAATATTCTTTATTTTTCAAATTGGAATGAGGCCCAATCAATTCCCATATAAAGTTAATTATATGGATTCCATGCAACACATGTATATAATAGCATTGAAAAATAATCAACCATCAACCAAAGTGCACTACACTGTATAAGCATCAAATATAGATATCTAACGCTTATAACAGTCTGTCAATCCATCGATCGACATATTTAATCAATCAGGATGAGTGAACTTCAAATTTCATCCCAACACCCGTGTGGGGTTTCAAACAATCAAACACAGATTTTAGTTGTGCAGTTGGGCGATGTGTAAAATTTATCGACCCAATCAATGTCCTTCAAATAGGTGTACATAAACAAACCGTCTGGTTTGTAAATGAATATTTATTTATTCACATTCACGTTAAAAATTATATTTTTAACGATAAAACATTTTATTCAAACATATGAATTTCTATTAAGTTCATTCTTTAAATAAAATGATATTTTTATTTTTCTAACACATTTTAGAAAATTTCGGCGGCATAACGGCACGATACTAGAAACGGGACGAGGCCTAGCCTTATCCCCGGTCTAGTGAAGGCCCACGCCATTCACACAACAATCATATTCACCAAACAACCAAATTCAAATCAAATCATCAAACTAATCTATGCAACCAAACAAACAAGTCCATGGTCTGTGGACGATTGTGTCGGGTGCTACTAAGCACCGTCTGCATCCTAGTATATATATATAACTAGAAAAAGAATTTTGAGTGAGAAGTTCTCACATATAGCTATCCTAGCTCCACGGCTCTTCATTTGCAGAAGTCTTCGTCGTTTCGCCTTTTTGTCACCTTCGTTATCCGCTTTCACTACATATATAAAAATCACACATTTTTATATTTTGATGTCTTTAAATAAAAATCACATTTTTATTTGTTCACTTTCAATTTAAAAATCATATTTTTATATTCACTTCATATATTTAAAAATCGAATTTTGACTTCGTTATTCAATATATAAAAATCGAAATTTTACTCCACTCCTTAATATATAAAAATTATATTTTTATAACGCTAATTTCTATATAGAAATTATATTTTTATTTCTACACTATGCAGATAAAAATCACATTTTTCTACCGCTACTATATAGATAAAAATTCTGTCTTTACCTTGATATTCATATAGTAAAAATCGAATCTTTATATCGCTATTTTCTATATAAAGATTATACCTTTATATCCCTACATAAATAAAAATCTCGTTTTTATTTTATGTTGTCTACATAAAAATCACTTCCTTTCTTCTAACTAAAAATCATATTTTTACCACGCTATTCAATATATAAAAAACGAATTTTTACTACGATGTTCAATATATAAAAATCGTATTTTTCTTTCGAAGTTCTATATATAAAAATCATATTTTTATTTCGAAGTTCAACATATAAAAATCATATTTTTATTTCGAAGTTCAATATATAAAAATTCTATTTTTCTATCGAAGTTCAATATATAAAAATTCTATTTTTCTATCGAAGTTCAATATATAAAAATTCTATTTTTCTATCGAAGTTCAATATATAAAAATTCTATTTTTCTATACATAGACGAATCATATCCTTCTATTTTTAAAAACCAATATATTTGTATACAAAGAAAATCTCATTTTCAATATCAACAAAAATCTCATTTTTTCTTATAAAAGCCATTTCATCCAAATCATATTTTTATTGCAAAGCTATTTAAATAAAAATCACATTTTTATTTGATGTTATTTATATTTTAAAAACAACGTATATTTTTTTAAAACAAAGCTAATTTTATAAAAAAAATAAAATCGTATATTTCAGCAATGCTATTATACTTAAAGAAATAAATAAAGAGCATCACCTTCCTCCGTTCTAAACTGGTTCCAGGCATCATCGTGAAAAAGGAAAATCCGCCTGCCTTGGAACTCTAACTATCGCACGCATCTCGAAGCTTGGCACTGCCGATCAGAAGTTGCCGATTGCTCCGCCTTGGCCACACCCTCCAATCCAGTCGAGCTCGGTGGCGCTTCAGATGGGTACGACCTCTAATTGGGGAAAAGGGGGGTTTCGATTCGGGTGGGGATTGAAGCGCAGGCGGAGGAGAAGGGGGGGCAAGGCGATGGGAGGAGGAGGTGGAAGGCGAGGTAGAGGGCTGGGGGCGGCGGCGCTTTATCGGAGGGTGGTGACGTTCGAGGGTAGAAGGCGACGGGAGGGGGTCTGCTCTTTTTTTTTCTCTTTCTATTTTGATTTGGGCGGAGTCAACGAGGGAGAAGGAGAGGGGGTTTTAAGGGGGGGGGGTTTATAAAATTTATTTATATTATTTAATTATTTTAATTTCTAAAAAGTTGATTTTTCATTTCAACTCTAAACGAGACCCGCCGACTGTCGTCTTTAGCTAATTGCCCCCATTCCGAACACAATGGGATATGTATCGTTAGCCAATTTTATCGTTTCGATCAGTTTTGATTTAAATTAAAATATAATACAATGTACATTGAATTTGAACGCACATTTCAATTCACCGGGGCCACATACTAACTCTAAAAATTCAATAAAAATATTTTCTAGCTTCGTATTAACGATACGGTCTTAACAAAACTAGTTACGTCGAATTCTGAGACCGTTGGAAAAATGGCCATTTTCCAGTCGATTAAAATCAACCGAAACTGGTCAAACGCGTTTTCCTTCGCCACACTCACATATTGATTTGAAAAATCATGAAATTTGAAATCTAGCAATAACTTTACATCACGGACCCAACAAAACTGGTTTCGTCGAAATCCGAGGTCGTTTGCAAAATTGCTATTTTTAAGGGCCTGAATTCCATAGCGACTATTCAGAAATTTCAACTGGACATATCTTATCATTTCTAAGATGAAATCACAGTTTGTTAACCTCGCTACAAAGATATAGTTATATAGATTCCATTATTTTTGGTTTCACTAAAATCCGGATTGTTTTGCACCCGGTACATTCAATTGAAGTTTGAAATCGAATTATCGAACTACCGCGCCATTTTCAATTCTATTTATAATTATATATAAATATTTATATTCTAACGACGACGCGCATAATATATACGTTCGAATTATATTAAAAATAAATTTCTCGTCGATATTATTTAAAATAATTCATTTTAAATATTCAAAATTCGCTAAAATTGCCAAAATAAAAATTTTAAACTGGCCCAGATTTTCCGGGTTATTACAATCTCCCCCACTTAAAACTTTTCGTCCCCGAAAAGGAACAAAGTCGAAAGTGGTTTGATTAATCAACTCTACGTTCGATCTGGCTTCCTTTCTCCAACTCTTTAGTTTCTGAGAATTTTCAAAATTTCAAAAATTTGGCTAACACCCTAAATTTTTGAAAAATTTCGCCATAACCTCCCCTGCACCGGGAGCATCGGGGAATTTCAAATAGCTTCCCCGGTCCTTCAGATCTCAAAAAGAAAAAGAAAACGCCAAGCGGCTAGACAATAGGCTCACAAAATCATCATCACCCAAACAAAACAGGAAATTATGTAGTAAACATGTACCTATTTGTCGGGCAAACAAATTTTATTCTCTGCTCTAGCCTCCTTGCTATGACCTGTTCAATGATATACATGTATATGCAAGCAGATGCGACCAATTTTCAATACAGTTCAATATTCGGTTCTATTAGGCTAATGGTTCAAAATTATCAAACAAAAAAACAAACAACACAAACATCAATCAATTAGTGACCTTAACGTTTCAAATTGATAATTTTACTATCTATAAAGAAAATCACGTTTTGATGCCAAATCACAACAATGTATTCTAACTATATAAGTTTTGGTTCTCACACCAGCCTAATGGAAATATATAGATATCACACCTTCGTCACTCGAAAATAAATACTGGTAATGCTGCAGCATTATCAGAATCATCCCCGGGCAACTAGAATGTGATTCTATATCTACCCAATATATTAAAACTTTGAGTATACGTTTGCAAGGCGTATATGCAAATTCTTTATATATTGAATTGTCCAAAATCAATATAAATAACTAATCAAATACGAATAATTGATTTTAAATTTTCAAAACAAAATTTGTTTTCACTTGAAAAATATACTCTTCACACTCGTTCTAGGATACTACTGATCCTATCTCTAACGAGTCATTCTTGTTGGATATTACTAATCCAATTTCTGATGAATTCTTTCGTATGGTTATAATGTGCCTTGTTCTCTGCTTTGTAAACCAAAGCTCTGATACCAACTGTGACGAGAAGGAATTTCGCTCGGTCCGAACCAGTCGCTAAACCGATCCAAGCCATTCGAAACGCCCTATCGTTTGAGAACAGGACAAAACAGAACGCATACAGAAGAACATTTCATTGTATATTACAACAATGCATCAGATTACAAGAATATACAGAGTATGAATAAATATTACACAGAAATATCAGAGGTTTAAATTACATTTAAATACATAGCAGCGGAAAATAATACAATGCACAACTAGAAGAGATATACGGATACAAAGCTTTCCGGATATCATTCCAGCTGTAAACCAGGATCCTGTGAATATAAATCTGCAAAACCAAAACTACTAGCTGCCCGTGTCAAAATAAGGGCACCCAGAGTTTAGGTTAAAACAATAAACTCCAGGTCAGTCATGTGACTGGTGTGAGAACTAAAACAGTTATTAATCTTTATTTGAAAGTTAGGTAAATCAAGGGACCACGCCGTATAACACGGAACGGGTTTCCTCCCAAGAATACCAGTGCATATAACAAACAGCGCAATGCTAAATAAAGAAAAATGAAGCTGTTATAAGACCCAGGTCCTATCACACAATGCAACGCAAGCCGGGGGATAGGGTTTTCCCTTATAACAGCCAAAGAATGCTTGATACGGTTAAAGCAAATCGTTTGATACTATTATAAGTGCATAGTGTATAAAACAACTTCAAATCATAAGTATAAATCATAGGCGGCATGAGCGTCCCATGCCACTATGTCGCCATATATAGGTTTACAAATAAAACCGCAAAGTCACGTATTTGGAAATTGGATTTCCGTCTATGAACCGAGGCAAAAGATAGTCCTCACCGACTTCGAGACTGCCTAGCCCGAGCCTCAGGGTCAGAGCGCATCGACCCTTGGATCCTCAGGGCCAGTCCACCGATGTGGATTAAACTTAAACCCTGAACATGCGTTTCCCCGCCCTATGGGGCGTAAACGAGCCAACTAAATGACTCCATCGGTTCGAGAACGACCGATCAATCCGAGGCGCCTCGCAACAGCAACAACCACATAAGTCAAACTCGTCAGGGCGTGTAAAACCACTGACGCCACTTCTAGCTAGGAAGAAACGCATGCCCTCCCTGACGTCCTCTCCCGTTTTTGGTTCATACCGGGTGTGAAGCTCGCGAATCAACGTTACACAAAGCTACGCCACAAAGGCCTTGCTTTGATCATCACCACAAGACTTTGCTTTTCAACAGAAGCCTCGATCCATTGCCACTTAGGCATGCCACACAGGCAATTCACTCCATGCGTTTGATATCCATCAATATATAACCCCTGAGCTCGTACGTCTCAGAGAAGGGCGTTAAGCAAGAGAATAAATTCTCCGCCGCCAAACAGATATATATTTAATAGAGATCAATCACACGGACTAAAATCCAATGTCAGACACACAGTCCATTTACAAGTCCGTTCTGGGTCTGAACGAAACCGGAGGCACCTAGTACCCCGCATATCCATCGATCTCCAAGTACGTCTGGACGACCACTAACTGTTTCCATCTTCTTGGGTGTACAGCCCAATCAAGATCATCAGTAATCACCCAAACGACGTGAAGACTTCCGGTCTTCGACCACCGTCTTCATCTTCGACTTATCGTCGTATCAGTTATTCAGAATGGGATAAACCCGGTCTTTCCGAATAACTCGCGTATATTTTAAATAAGTGTTACACAAACACAACATACGCCTCATTCCAATTCATCAGTCGCTAACCGTAAATTAATCAAGAGAATAATTCCCCAAATATTAACCCCGAAGGCCGAAACCAACATCAGATCAATATCCAGAAAACCATTCTGCTTAGCTAACCGACAGTTAGTTTCTGATTTCACATTCATAGGGAAAGGTTCCCATTAATTTTATCCAAGATAAATTTCTTGAATTTATTCTTTAATCTATTTTTGAATATCAATTCAAAACTAGTCGGGATTAGCGAACCTTACCGAAGTAATCATTTGTTTTAATTTCCCAATCCCAACCTATTCATCCCATGAAGTAAAACTGGTAGTACTTCATATCTAACACCACGGTGTTATCGGTAAATTCAATTACCATTTCACGTTCAAATCTAATTAAAGATTTAACTATCGCCTGGAGCAAAACTGGTGATACTCCATTCTCGATCATTTCAATCTAATTAAAGATTCATTAAAACTCTACTTAGTTTTAATCTGCGACTGGGTTAAAGAATCAGTGTCATTTAAAACACGGTTCACGATAAACCCAAAATCACATCACATTAATTATCGGGTTAAAGAACGAGTGCTATTTAAAACACTGTCCACGATAAACCCAAAAATCAATATCAATTCAATTCCAATTAAATATTATTTAATTGGTACACTTTATTAAATCTAAATAAAAAGATTTAATCTTTTCTCAACTGGGTTCAAGAACAGTGTTAGTGAAGACACCATTCACGACAAACCCAAATCACATTCGATATTCAATACAAGGCTCTGAATAGAAAATATATCGGCTTATATTCAATATCGAATTCTACGACTAACAAATGTCGTATTAGAAATAACGATATAAATATATATCTTTCAAATTTCCATAACCACACCTGTATAATCACGAATTCCAACATCGAAATATTCCGAAGACAATTTCGATTCAAATCCACTCCAATGCAATCATTGGAAATTTTTGGTTATTTTCAAAACCATTTCACATTCAATTTATTTATTTAAAAATAAATAGAATTATAATTCTAGTTCAAAACTAGTTCATTTCGATAAAAATCTATTTTTATCTTTTCAAATATGGAGTTTTTCATCCCAAATCTTCACAAATCATTTCTTATGATTTTACACAAATTATTACTATTTTTAATAATTTTATCAAGGCCCGTACAGTCGATTTCCATCAACGGTCATCGAACTGCACTTACAGCGACCTTTTTCGAATTTGATTTGGACAAAATTCCAAATCCAACCGTTAGATTTCTAATTTCTAATATTCGTTAGAAAGCTCTTTTCGATACGAACCCAACGGTTCCGGTTTTTAGGAGAATCCGACGGTCGGATCTCCCGTAATGTCCGTTTGAAATAAATGGTCGAAATTCGCGAACTGCCGCGGCGCGGCGCGTTCTATTCAGGCCATTATATTATATATATAATATATATAATATATACTTCGTCGATTTCTATTTAAAACGAATCATATAAATAGTTTTTTTTTTTAAAATTCGTTTCAAAAGCAATTTCAACTTCCATTTCAATTCAAATCAAAATTGAATTCTTCTTTATAAATTCGTTTTAAAATCCATTTCTATTCAATTCAAATTTCAATTCAATTTGATTTCATTTCAATTCACTTTCAATTCAATTTGAATTCGTTTTCAATTCATTTCGAAATCGTTTTCAATTCAATTCATTTCAAAATCGTTTCCAATTCAATTCATTTCGAAATCGTTTTCAATTCAATTCATTTCGAAATCGTTTTCAATTCAATTCATTTCGAAATCGTTTTCAATTCAATTCATTTCGAAATCGTTTTCAATTCAATTCATTTCGAAATCGTTTAAAATCGTTATAAATATCGTTCACGTCGAAATGGCGTCAATCTAATCAATACGGCTTAATAAATTTCTATTTTCAAATATTCTATTTCAAATATTTCTTTTTCAAAATAGTTGTTATTATCAAAATATTTCGTTCAACACATGACCAATCTCAATGGATGAGTACTGTCAACACATGAACTTTTATTTTATATTGATAAAGATGTAAATTTTATTACTAAAATATTTCGTTCAACACATGACCAATCTCAATGGATGAGTACTGTCAACACGTGAACTTTTATTTTATAATATTCTTTATTTTTCAAATTGGAATGAGGCCCAATCAATTCCCATATAAAGTTAATTATATGGATTCCATGCAACACATGTATATAATAGCATTGAAAAATAATCAACCATCAACCAAAGTGCACTACACTGTATAAGAATCAAATATAGATATCTAACGCTTATAACAGTCTGTCAATCCATCGATCGACATATTTAATCAATCAGGATGAGTGAACTTCAAATTTCATCCCAACATCCGTGTGGGGTTTCAAACAATCAAACACAGATTTTAGTTGTGCAGTTGGGCGATGTGTAAAATTTATCGACCCAATCAATGTCCTTCAAATAGGTGTACATAAACAAACCGTCTGGTTTGTAAATGAATATTTATTTATTCACATTCATGTTAAAAATTATATTTTTAACGATAAAACATTTTATTCAAACATATGAATTTCTATTAAGTTCATTCTTTAAATAAAATGATATTTTTATTTTTCTAACACATTTTAGAAAATTTCGGCGGCATAACGGCACGATACTAGAAACGGGACGAGGCCTAGCCTTATCCCCGGTCTAGTGAAGGCCCACGCCATTCACACAACAATCATATTCACCAAACAACCAAATTCAAATCAAATCATCAAACTAATCTATGCAACCAAACAAACAAGTCCATGGTCTGTGGACGATTGTGTCGGGTGCTACTAAGCACCGTCTGCATCCTAGTATATATATATAACTAGAAAAAGAATTTTGAGTGAGAAGTTCTCACATATAGCTATCCTAGCTCCACGGCTCTTCATTTGCAGAAGTCTTCGTCGTTTCGCCTTTTTGTCACCTTCGTTATCCGCTTTCACTACATATATAAAAATCACACATTTTTATATTTTGATGTCTTTAAGTAAAAATCACATTTTTATTTGTTTACTTTCAATTTAAAAATCATATTTTTATATTCACTTCATATATTTAAAAATCGAATTTTGACTTCGTTATTCAATATATAAAAATCGAAATTTTACTCCACTCCTTAATATATAAAAATTATATTTTTATAACGCTAATTTCTATATAGAAATTATATTTTTATTTCTACACTATGCAGATAAAAATCACATTTTTCTACCGCTACTATATAGATAAAAATTCTATCTTTACCTTGATATTCATATAGTAAAAATCGAATCTTTATATCGCTATTTTCTATATAAAGATTATACCTTTATATCCCTACATAAATAAAAATCTCGTTTTTATTTTATGTTGTCTACATAAAAATCACTTCCTTTCTTCTAACTAAAAACCATATTTTTACCACGCTATTCAATATATAAAAAACGAATTTTTACTACGATGTTCAATATATAAAAATCGTATTTTTCTTTCGAAGTTCTATATATAAAAATCATATTTTTATTTCGAAGTTCAACATATAAAAATCATATTTTTATTTCGAAGTTCAATATATAAAAATTCTATTTTTCTATCGAAGTTCAATATATAAAAATTCTATTTTTCTATCGAAGTTCAATATATAAAAATTCTATTTTTCTATACATAGACGAATCATATCCTTCTATTTTTAAAAACCAATATATTTGTATACAAAGAAAATCTCATTTTCAATATCAACAAAAATCTCATTTTTTCTTATAAAAGCCATTTCATCCAAATCATATTTTTATTGCAAAGCTATTTAAATAAAAATCACATTTTTATTTGATGTTATTTATATTTTAAAAACAACGTATATTTTTTTAAAACAAAGCTAATTTTATAAAAAAAATAAAATCGTATATTTCAGCAATGCTATTATACTTAAAGAAATAAATAAAGAGCATCACCTTCGTCCGTTCTAAACTGGTTCCAGGCATCATCGTGAAAAAGGAAAATCCGCCTGCCTTGGAACTCTAACTATCGCACGCATCTCGAAGCTTGGCACTGCCGATCAGAAGTTGCCGATTGCTCCGCCTTGGCCACACCCTCCAATCCAGTCGAGCTCGGTGTTGCTTCAGATGGGTGCGACCTCTAATTGGGGAAAAGGGGGGTTTCGATTCGGGTGGGGATTGAAGCGCAGGCGGAGGAGAAGGGGGGGGGCAAGGCGATGGGAGGAGGAGGTGGAAGGCGAGGTAGAGGGCTGGGGGCGGCGGCGCTTTATCGGAGGGTGGCGACGTTCGAGGGTAGAAGGCGACGGGAGGGGGTCTGCTCTTTTTTTTCTCTTTCTATTTTGATTTGGGCGGAGTCAACGAGGGAGAAGGAGAGGGGGTTTTAAGGGGGGGGGGTTTATAAAATTTATTTATATTATTTAATTATTTTAATTTCTAAAAAGTTGATTTTTCATTTCAACTCTAAACGAGACCCGCCGACTGTCGTCTTTAGCTAATTGCCCCCATTCCGAACATAATGGGATATGTATCGTTAGCCAATTTTATCGTTTCGATCAGTTTTGATTTAAATTAAAATATAATACAATGTACATTGAATTTGAACGCACATTTCAATTCACCGGGGCCACATACTAACTCTAAAAATTCAATAAAAATATTTTCTAGCTTCGTATTAACGATACGGTCTTAACAAAACTAGTTTCGTCGAATTCTGAGACCGTTGGAAAAATGGCCATTTTCCAGTCGATTAAAATCAACCGAAACTGGTCAAACGCGTTTTCCTTCGCCACGCTCACATATTGATTTGAAAAATCATGAAATTTGAAATCTAGAAATAACTTTACATCACGGACCCAACAAAACTGGTTTCGTCGAAATCCGAGGTCGTTTGCAAAATTGCTATTTTTAAGGGCCTGAATTCCATAGCGACTATTCAGAAATTTCAACTGGACATATCTTATCATTTCTAAGATGAAATCTCAGTTTGTTAACCTCGTTACAAAGATATAGTTGTACAGATTCCATTATTTTTGGTTTCACTAAAATCCGGATTGTTTTGCACCCGGTACATTCAATTGAAGTTTGAAATCGAATCATCGAACTACCGCGCCATTTTCAATTCTATTTATAATTATATATAAATATTTATATTCTAACGACGACGCGCATAATATATACATTCGAATTATATTAAAAATAAATTTCTCGTCGATATTATTTAAAATATTCATTTTAAATATTCAAAATTCGCTAAAATTGCCAAAATAAAAATTTTAAACTGGCCCAGATTTTCCGGGTTATTACAATCCATACCTTGTCATAGTTGGAAATCCATTACCCAATACGTGCTTGCGGTTTTGATTGTATACTATATATGTAGAACGTGAGATGAAAGCTTTTCTGCTAGATGATTATTATAGTTGTGGTTGATAGACATTATTATAATATCAAAAGGTTTTTGATATAAAGATATTTCGGATTCTCATAAGGGAAAAACCCATTCCGTTATACGGCGTGGTCTTATGAGATATCGTTTACTTGTTCAAATTGTTTAAACTGTTTTACTTATACCAGTCCCATGACTGACCCGGAGTTTATTTGTTTGTTTTCCCTTAACTCTTGGGTGCCTAATTTGTACGGGTAGTCAAGTAGTCGGGATTTTACAGATACACTTGGAGAGCTTGGAGCAGGAGGCTTCAAGATTCTATAACTATTATTATTCCGCTGTGTTGTAAGTGTTGTACTCTGAAATGTTATTGTATACATATACTGTTTGTATTTCAAAAGTTATGTTATATTTTATTCGTTCCGCTGTGAGATTCGTGTTTACTCTGATGGTGATGTTCTTCTTCTTCTTATATTCTATACGTTCTATCTTATCTATTCTCATCCTCTAACTTCTTTCTATTAATTTCTTGAATTTCCAGTGCAATTTGGGGTTGGACTTGTGTTATTTGGTCAGCTCAAATTGGACCGGATTTTCGGGTCATTACAATAGGGTTAAGTCATGAACCACTTGAATATACTTAACCAATTTAACACGATGATTTGATAGGGTTAAGTCAGGAACTGTTTGAATATACTTAACCAGTTTGACACGATGACATGATAGGGTTAAGTCATGAACCGCTTGAATATACTTAACCAATTTGACACGATGACTTGATAGGGTTAAGTCCTGAACCACTTGAATATACTTAACCAGTTTAACACGATGATTTGATAGGGTTAAGTCATGAACCGCTTGAATATACTTAACCAATTGAACATAATGACTTGGTAGGGTTAAGCCATGAACCGCTTGAATATACTTAACCAACTTGACACATGATTCGTAGGGCTAAGTCATGAACTTAAACGACAACACTTAGCCAATTTGACATGACACGTAGACGGGTTAAGTCACGAACTTGAATGACAACACTTAACCAACTTGACATGCTAGACCGATGGGGTTAAGTCTCGAATTTAAATGACAACACTTAACCTACTAGACGGAAACCCCAGTTACGCGGTCTGTTTCAGCAGTAACCCACTAGATGTATCATGGTACCCTGGAACTAGGCAGGGTGGGGCACGATTACTGACCAGAACGACGGATGTGTGGGTGCGCCAGTGTAGGTTCTAACGGAGTGCGGGCGTACACACACTCCGGAGCAGAAAAATCAGGCATTGGGCATCAGTAGGATTATCTGTGCGTGCTTGATTCGTGTCGATGGTTGGCACCATAGGGCTTGATACACCCTACGGTGGACCTAGCATAGGTAACTACATTTCATGATTGGGCCGTATGACACAAACACATGAACGAGCTAGAATTTGTAGGGAGCCGATCGATTAATAAATCGTTACGTGGGATTCATTAGGTAGCATAATCCCTAGTGGTCCTTGGTTGCATAAAACCTAAACGAATCTAGAAAACGTTCAACAGGTGGCATAATCCCTAGTGGTCCTAGGTGGCATAAATCCTAGTTGAACACGCGATAGTTCATGATAAGGAAACCTAGACAGAACAAGGGTGATAGTCCAAACGATTTCAAGAATGGTTGCACTACGTTGAAGTAGTATAGAAATACGTGATGAAGCCCGTACGATATACGGCAAGGGACTGTACGTATACATGGAAAGGATGATACAGGTTGGGGGTACTAGTATAGTTGGTGTAGAGAATATAGGAATTCAAAGAAGATAGTGGAATGGTGAAGCTTAGAAATCTTGGATGTTATACTAAATAGAAACCTTGCAATGTTATACTTGATTCGTCGTGCCTGTATCTTACCTTGTCATCATGCTTATGTTTACTTTCAGTTTATTCATGCCATGTTATCTTTACCTGTTTTTATGCTGAAAGCCACTAGGACTTACTCAGTCTTTATGACTGACCCAGTTTGTTTCGCCTCTTTTTCTTTCGTCCCCCCCCCCCCCAGGTTCGTAGGTTGGGAATACAGCTTAGTTCGGATCTTACCAAGCTCTAAGGCTCTTTCATGTACTGCTTGGATCTCTCTTGGCTATGGCTTGCTTTGCTGTTTTACTTGGGGAATGATTTATGACTATGGTTTATTGCTTCTTTATCATTGCAAGACAGATTTTAATGTAATGGATTTAATAGCGTTTTGATGTAAAAGGCTTTAGACCTTTCTAGATTTTAAAGCAATGAAATTTGGTTCTTCTTCCGCTGTTTTGTATGTTCTGTCTTGTAATATTTATGTGTATGTTTACCTAGATAATGCTCTACCAAAGCTAGTGCATTCCCTTTGTGAGTGACCCTAGCGGAGGTAGGGTGTTACAAAGGTTATTTCCAAGGTCCTCTCTAATAAATTACAGGAAGTTTTAGCATTTGTTATTTTAAAAAATCAAGCAGCATATGTGGGCAGAAGATCCATCAGTGACAATATTTTAATTACATAAGAGTTGATACATGGTTACAATAGAAAACATACCTCTCCAAGGTGTATGATTAAACTGGATATAAGGAAAGCTTTTGACTCTGTCTCATGTAGTGCCATTCTTGCCATTACGTCCAGAATGAATTTTCTATTACCTTTTTCATCTTGGATCTATACATGCATATATTCTCCTTTGTTTTCAATTTCTAGAGATGGGAGATTGCAGGTTTTTTAAGGGTAGTCAAGGTGTTCGATAGGGGGATCCAATTTCGGCGTATCTTTTCATAATTGTCATGGAGCTCCTCAATTCTTTGCTTGTTGAATAGATTAATAAAGGAAATTTGGAGCTTCATCCTAAATGTAAGAATCCCATGATTACACATCTCGTGTTTGTGGATAACCTCACCATTTTTACAAAACCATCCATTTGCAATATTCAATGCATTTTATCCACTCTGGAATCTTTCTATTTAATGATTGGACTCCAGTTAAATATAAGTAAGCCTTCCATCATGATAGCAGGTATTAGTGATAGTCTTAAGCATGATATATCATGTTTTCTGGAGTTAATGAACTACAAAGGAAAGCCACGTATTCGGGGTTACCTCTTATCTGTTCTCGTATCACAAAAGATGTGTGTGCTCCTTTGTTTGAGAAGATTATCATAAAACTTCAACAGTGGCCAAGTGATTAGCTCTCTCAAGCTGGCCAGTTAGTAATCATTCAGTCAATGGCCAGTGCAATTGTAACGACCCGGATTTGTGTCAATTAATTTTAAAACATTTTATATGGTTTTAAAATATTGAATTGATAATATAAATAAATTTTTATATTGAGTTATCGATTAAATAGTCAAAATACGATTTACTTCGAATATATTGAATAATCGTAATACGAAAACAAATCTAGTTTAATTCAAAGTTAAAGCTGAATTGAAAATAGTTTAGATGATCAATATATATTCTATTTGAATATAGATGACGATAATAATAATTCATTATCGAAGAATTTATTTGTTTGAATTTAAATTATATTATATCGATATAAAATGGTTATTTCATATATACGTTTAAATTTAATTTCAGAATATATTCTGTTGAGCTCAGAATACCGTTATTACATTTAAATGTCGGTCTATACGCTAAAATAGGGGTTCATGATATCAATTAACGGACCCCGAGATATTTGATTTGGGATAGGCTTAAAATCAAATCAAAATCTATTTAAAAAGGATAAAAATCTCTTTATATCTAATCAAAATTTAATGTAGATCAAATCAAATTAAATTCCCTTGTACTTCATCTACCCTAAACAGTGAAAATGCAGACCTAATTCCTTCAGCTCCAAGTATTCTTCGTTTATAAATAACGCAACTCTCTTTCCCATTTACCCCCATTTGTTTTCTCTGAAAAAAATCGTTTTTTAATCTTCAAACAATTTTTCAATGGAAAAATTAGTCAAGCTCAGGCAATTTTAATTTTCCATTCGAAATACATGTCAAAGCCGACCCCTCCCTTTCTACTTTACTTCTTTCATTCGTCTATTTCCTGGAATACCCAAATCAAAGTCGCGTTTAAAGATCTGGAAGCTCGCGATAGTAACTATCGCGTTGTACTTGAAGAAATGATTTGGGTGTAGCATGAGTTAGGCGATCTGAGGCACTCATAAACGAAGGGAAAGCAGTATTTGGGCAGTTCGATTATCAATAGGAGGTAGCGATTTGGGAAGAAGCATGTGGCTAAAAGGGAGTCTGAAAATGGCATCGCGATGGAAGGCGGTGGAGTTGGGTGCAATGTTGGCAGTCGCGTGGGGTTATTTGGCAACGGTATTTGACGCAAATATTCTCGGAGCTCAAGTTGAGAGAGCAGTCGCGGTTTGAGGAATAGGGTTCAGGTGGTCCAGGCTTGCGATAGTGAAGCAAGAACGGTGAACTCACGGTGGATAATAGGACAGAAAGAGGAAGACCATGAGGGAGTTCGGACATTTTTACATGTGCAGACCCATTACTGGAAGGAGCACCGTGAATGGGAGAGAAGAACTTAGGGGTTGACTTAACCATGGATTAGATGTGAATGAGTTCACGAAGACTCATGGTGGGGGAATTGTATAGTGAGTTTCAGTTATTGGGAAGCAGGTTCAAACTGTTCTCATTGGAGAAGGAGATGATAATTTGGGAATTTAGGTAAATTAGAGTTTTTAATTAATTTGTTTTGTTTAACCAGTTAATTAAGTAAACTGTTGGGGCAGAAACCAAGAGTGATTCTTGTTGATCAAATAGGAAGGAGTAAAAGAGATTCAAATGGACAACTCAGTCTGGTGCAACAAGTTTGGATTTTTGCAGTAACGAAGAAGATAACAAAAAAACATAAATTAAGGTAACCATTTTACTTTAGTATTATTTTTTTAAATTACATTTAAATACTTCAATAGCAAAATAATTAATATAAATTGTTAAATTTGTTCAAGATCTGATCGAACGGAATTCGTCGTTTAATCTGTAGTTGTTGGATATCTAAGTAAGGAATTAAAATGGAATCAGAACAGATCGCAATTAAATATCACGGTGAGTAAATCTCACTCGGATTTCATATTAAAATTTATTTTTATCATTAAAAATATCTATTTGTTTTTTGGTTGCGTTAAATATTATTGTGGCTGTTTCAAATATATTAGTTATATAGGCATGATGTTTGTGGTTATTATATATATATATATACACATATATATTGGTGGTTGGATAATTCCCGCAGTACCATTAGCAGATGCCCGTAGTATCATTAGCGGATGACCCTATATGCCCCACGCTATGATAGTCGATGACCTTCTATACCACGATATCCTGCCTCGAAGCAGGATGCGTATTATTTATGTCAGTTAACGTATGTGGATGTAGGAAAAACAAGTTAGAGGAATCCAACTGCATTCCTCAAAAATATTATTATTTGTTTGTTCTTATATATATATATATTGTCATATATGATGTGTTAGAAAATCCATGGTTGATAATTGGTATTTTTGAAATTTAAAGGTAAAATTCTATTTATCTAAAATATAATTTGAATTTAAATTGGACTATAAATATATTAACTTGTTTGAATACATAAAACAAGTAGTGAATTTATAAAAGTTGTTTATAAATTAATAATACGAGATTTGAAGTGAAATTATAAACAGTGTTTATAAATAAAGTTGAAAAATTATTATTGGATAATTTGAATATTTAAATTCAAATGTGAATTTAAAAATGGGAAATCATTTTAAAGAAATAAACAATGAAATTTATTCTGATGTTCAGATAAAAATTGAACTAAAATAAATCCACAAGGATTTATGATTTGAATTCAATTAATTCGAATTTATTTAAATAGAAGTTAAATTGAATATGAAAATAAATTGGGTGTTATATATATAAGTTATTATAAATAGAAATTTCCAAAATAAGATTTTGGTTTTAAATAGATTTAGAAATAGACTTGTTTAAATATAAAACAAGGAAATTTATAAAATGGTGTTTATAAATGTAATGAATTAATTATCAAGAGATAATTTGAATATTTAAATTCAAATATGAATTTGAAAACAGAATTTGAAATCGTTCGAAAGGGAGCAACGGTTTTTATTCCTCCATGTCCATTAAAAGCAGCTGTTATGCCTATATTCAATATCCAACTACCTTTTTTATCAAGGTCTCAATCTGAAAGTTTGATTTCTATGGTTACTGATGATGAAACTAAAGGTGTTGTCTTCAGTTTAGATGCTAATAGTTGTGGAGGGCCAGATGGTTTTAACGCTTTTTTCTGCAAAAGTGCCGGTCTACAGTCAGAAATGATGTTATTAAAGGAATTAGATACTTTTTCATGGACAGTTCTTTGCCTTTTGCTCTTTGTGCCACTTCGATTTCTTTAATTCCTAAATGTGATAATCAATCTTCTGTTTTAGATTTCAGATCGATTTCATGTTGTAGTATTATATATAAGGCTGTAACAACCCGAATTTTTATAACATGTTAAAGTCATAAATCAAGGCAGAATTAAATTTTAAACTAAGAATCAAGGGAAACGGGTTATTCCATTGTGTTCATCTCGAAATTTTACACGAAATAGAGTCCGATTTTTCGAAAATCGGAGTCCGTATAAGGGAGATATGACCCTCCGAAGTTTCAGGGATTTTCAGAATCAAAGACAGCTCGAAATTCGAATCGAAATTCGAAATCGAAATTCGAATTCAAACCCCACAGCAGCCTGGGCGGGAAATTTCCCGCCCATAGACCAGGTCGACCTGGGGGTCGACCATAGTGTCGACCTCCCAGGGGCCAGGTCGACCATAGTGTCGACCTGTGGGGACCAGGTCGACCATAGTGTCGACCTGGGGGTCGACCTGCCTCCCGAACTTGTTTTCTGAGCCAGATGCATCCTGATGTATTTAGACCTGTTTGTGACCAGATTCATCTGCCTAACCCTATTTAAGCAACCCCCTAGCCTCATTCTCTCCACACCATTTCTTTCTGTCCTTATGCTACTTCTAAGATAATCAAATAAAGAGGAAGATAAAGGACTGCTCCTTCTCCATCAAGACTACGCTTAGGGATTTGCAGATTGGGGGATTTCAATTAGAACACGATCGATCAAATAGAGATTCAACAGTCAAATTCTGCTTTCTAATTCTCGATCCACGCACTGTAAGTTCAAGTTACTTTTAGATAAAAGCTGTAAACTTAATATCCATGTTGTAAATTGGAATTGGATCTATGTATGGTGATTGATTCTTATCTATTCTTGTTCGTCTTGGATCTTGACTTTCGTGAATATTGCTTTGGACCTATTCATGTTGTAAATCAAACTCTCTCGTGTCTATAACCTTAACATTCCTATGACGTTGAATCTATTGTTAATGGACAAGGACTATGACTGAGAACATAAGACTGCCTATGACTAATATGACTATGCCTATGACTATGACGGTGAACATAAGGCCGCCTATGACTAATAAGACTATGCCTATGACGGTGAACATAAGATTGTTGCCTATGACTATGATAAGGACTATTGTGGTTAATCACCTATGACTCTTGACTATGAGAATTATTATCTATGATTATGAACATAAGGCCATTATCTATGACCATGACCTTGAAACTATTACTGTTAATTGCCTATGACTATTGCCCAGAACTATTTTGGATAATTAGCCATGACTATTGTGATTTATCGCTTAGGATTGTTAATTATGAGATATCTATCTATGACCATGACTTTGAAACTATTACTGTTAATTGTCCATGACTATTTGCCAAGAACTATTTTTGATAATTATCCATGATCATTGTGATGAGTCGCTTATGATTCATAGCTATGAGATTTGTACCTATGATTGTTGGGGTTAATTGCCTAAGACTATTATAGTTCATTGTTCATGCGCATGACACCATAGTTGAAAACCATGTTGTGCACCGAATTGACATTTTGTTGAATCATATACCTAGGGTGTGACTTGCTTAGTTTATTCGCAATTATGTACACCAAAACCACTGGATCCATTATTCTTGTATTTGGCTTGCTTTTGCACGCCTGTTCTTTTATGTCGGTGTTTATCACGACCATCGCCTTATCTTACTAGATTTGGAATCCTATATGCCAGTGATGTGGTAACCAAATATCTCAAGTTATGTCATGCTAGTCTTGTAACCCCCTTTTTATCGCTTTATGCTCGTCTCATTTGCCTATCATAGTTTTGATGCTATTCCCTCTATTTCGAGATTTGGATTTGTTTGTAGTATAGAACGATTCACGTTCACGTGCGATGGGAATACGATTTGGGTAGGATAGCCAAAAACATGAATTGGTTATGAACATGAATTATGAACTCGATAATAGGCAAAACTTGAAACATGAACGCTTTTATAACTTGAACCCGGATATGGACACGAACCTGACATCGACTTGATATGAAACTTGCCTTGAAAACTTGAACGATTTGGCATGAAACATGACACGAAAACTCGACATGAATTTTGACATGAAAAATTGAATGTGGGCATGAAAATTCGATAAACTTGAAATGGCCAACTCGAGGTTGGGTTGAGTTTGCAGTGTAAATCTGCCTGGAACCGCCCGGCAAATCCAGTGGCTGCAAACAATAGGATCCAATGTGGGTAGTTGGTCATATCGCACGTAAAACTCATGGTTAGACTATGTTGTGGTGTAAATCTGCCCGGAACTGCCCGGAAAATCCAGTAACCACAACAGTTAGTCTAATGTGAGAGGTTGAAGTGCACTAATGAATTAATGCCACATGATAGGGTTATGTCATGAACCACTTGAATATACTTAACCAATTTAACACGATGATTTGATAGGGTTAAGTCAAGAACTGCTTGAATATACTTAAGCAATTTGACACGATGACATGATAGGGTTAAGTCATGAACCGCTTGAATATACTTAACCAATTTGACACGATGACTTGATAGGGTTAAGTCCTGAACCACTTGAATATACTTAACCAGTTTAACACGATGATTTGATAGGGTTAAGTCATGAACCGCTTGAATATACTTAACCAATTGAACACAATGATTTGGTAGGGTTAAGCCATGAACCGCTTGAATATACTTAACCAACTTGACACATGATTCGTAGGGCTAAGTCATGAACTTAAACGACAACACTTAGCCAATTTGACATGACACCTAGACGGGTTAAGTCACGAACTTGAATGACAACACTTAACCAACTTGACATGCTAGACCGATGGGGTTAAGTCTCGAATTTAAATGACAACACTAAACCTACTAGACGGAAACCCTAGTTACGCGGTCTGTTTCAGCAGTAACCCACTTGATGTATCATGGTACCCTGGAACTAGGCAGGGTGGGGCACGATTACTGGGCTGATTGTAAGTGACCAGAACGACGGCTGTGTGGGTGCACCAGTGTAGGTTCTAACGGAGTGCGGGCGTACACACACTCCGGAGCAGAAAAAGCAGGCATTGTGCATCAGTAGGATTATCTGTGCGTGCTTGATTCGTGTCGATGGTTGGCACCATAGGGCTTGATACACCCTATGGTGGACCTAGCACAGGTAACTACATTTCGTGATTGGGCCGTATGACACAGACACATGAACGAGCTAGGATTTGTAGGGAGCCGATCGATTAATAAATCGTTATGTGGGATTCATTAGGTAGCATAATCCCTAGTGGTTCTAGGTGGCATAAACCCTAAATGAATCTAGAAAACGTTCAATAGGTGGCATAATCCCTAGTGGTCCCAGGTGGAATAAATCCTAGTTGAACACACGATAATTCATGATAAGGAAACCTAGACAGAACAAGGGTGACAGTCCAAACGATTTCAAGAATGGTTGCACTACGTTGAAGTAGTATAGAAATACGTGATGAAGCCCGTACGATATACGGCAAGGGACTGTACGTATGCATGGAAAGTATGATACGTGTTGGGGTACTTGTACAGTTGGTGTAGAGAATATAGGAAATCAAAGAAGATAGTGGAATGGTGAAGCTTAGAAATTTTGCGATGTTATACTTAATAGAAACCTTGCAATGTTATACTTGATTCGTCGTGCCTGTAGCTTACCTTGTCATCATGCTTATGTTTACTTTCAGTTTATTCATGCCATGTTATCTTTACCTGTTTTTATGCTGAAAGCCACTAGGACTTACTCAGTCTTTATGACTGACCCAGTTTGTTTCGCCTCATTTTCTTTCGTCCCCCCCCCCAAGGTTCGCAGGGTAGGAATACAACTTAGTTCGGATCTTACCAAGCTCCAAGGCTCTTTCATGTACTGCTTGGATCTCTCTTGGCTATGGCTTGCTTTGCTGTTTTACTTGGGGAATGATTTATGACTATGGTTTATTGCTTCTTTATCATTGCAAGACAGATTCCAATGTAATGGGTTTAATAGCGTTTTGATGTAAAAGGCTTTAGACCTTTCTAGATTTTAAAGCAATGAAATTTGGTTCTTCTTCCGCTGTTTTGTATGTTCTATCTTGTAATATTTCTGTGTATGTTTACCTAGATAATGCTCCACCAAAGCTAGTGCATTCCCTTTGTGAGTGACCCTAGCGGATGTGGGGTGTTACATTTAGTATCAGAGCAGAAGGTTACCAGACTGGGCAAAAGCTTTTAAAAACCTTCTGAAATTATTTTCAAAACGTTTACAAAGAAGCATTTTTCAAGAAAAATCTTGTTTTATTTAAAGGCTATTCCCCAAAGCCATATGCACTATCTTTTGATTCTCTCCTTGAGTCTCTACTCCCTTTATTTTTCACCATAGTTTGTAGGCATGCGACACATGTCGGAGGGCAAAGTAGTGTCCAACCTCCATCTTTAGCTGTAGTAGTTTTACTTGCGACCAATCTTATCTCAAGCTTTGTAGGGTTGTCGTGCAATGGAAGTAGCTTTCGAGAAACATTACAAGGATAGTAAGAACGAGGATAAAGAACACAAGCCTAAGGATGAGAAACTTATTGATAAAGCGTAATCCACGAAGGAGGAAAAGGTGAAATGGAAGAGGTCAAAGTAAATGAATAATAAAACCCACGACAAGAGAAAGTATCTTTAGTATGGTAAAAAGGGCAAAGAACAAGATCGTCGAGAGGGAAATTGTATGCTCTCACTACTAGCGTACCTAAGAGAGGTGGTAACGTTTCTGTTAAAGGCTTAGCTTTTCTTTTCTATCATCCCGTTAGAACTTTGTTTTTGTTCATCGCATCCTTTTAATTCCGCTTCGATAGTTGAGTCTCTGCACCTTAGTACTAGCGAAGTAAAGGATCCCATTTTTGTGTCTCAAATCCTGTTGGGTAATCGGCTCATTTATTCATGACTTGTTTGGATTTGAGAATGTCTATGCTAAGTGTATATTCATGACTTGTTTGTACTAGTTCCATGGTAGTTAGACTCTTGACTTGCCTTGGTAATGCCCTCGAAGTCTAGCGTAACCCTTAGGGTTTTGGCATGCTTAGTTACCTAGAATCTCTTGATACATCTATTGATCCCGAGTAGTGTTCTCCACTAAGGTGGATGGTTCATTTCACTTATGCATGAGTTATAGGAAATCACCTTAGTAAGTACATTTGGCAACATGGTTGACATCTGTTTGTTTGCAAGAGATAATCCTTCTACGTGGAATATCCTATAAACGAGATCCAAGATTCACTAGTGAATTTTGGAGAGCTTGCATGAAACCATGAGTACGCAATAATGGGTATACTAGAAAGAGAACAAGCGAAAGTGGAACAAGAGGCGACAGTGGAATGAGTTCCAACTCATATTCTGGGAACAAGAATTAAGGAACTACGAAATTGTGAAGTTAAAGACGGACAAAGCACAATGGAGTTAAGCTCAAGGA
Source organism: Allium sativum (assembly GCA_030737875.1). NCBI lineage: Eukaryota > Viridiplantae > Streptophyta > Magnoliopsida > Asparagales > Amaryllidaceae > Allium > Allium sativum. The sequence goes on from CM060918.1 coordinate 544,848,554, forward strand.
AATACGACTTAGAAGATTGAAGACTAGACACGCGCATCATATCTCTTTTTAAGAGTATATACTTGATCCCTCTTTTCCTGTAGAGCTTATTTGCATGCTATCAACTATATCCTCTCGGTCCTATTCTCAATCCCACTTCTGCTGCAAACCCCATAGGGAGCATGACTCATTTGTTAGTAACACGTTTTGGGGCTTGAGGGTGTCCGTTGGGTTGATTAAACTCTTTGGGTTTTATAGGATATGAGTTGGTGCTTAGGGAGTTCTTCTCCTATTCAGTATATATGTGACGTAGATTTCCAGCTTTGACATTGCCTAATAGGCAAAAAGTTTTTACTTGCTTCTATCATTCGGCTATATCTTTAGGTAGGAACAATTTGGTGAAACATGTGTTTGAGACATGTTATGATTGATGGTTGCAAGTGGTCGCAAGTGGTTGCTCGTGGTTGCATAACAAACATTAGGCACTAGATCGGCTCAGACATATTTTCATATTGCATATGCATGAGTGTTTATACTTGTATATGGATGGAATTGAATGTGTTATCATGTGGATGTTGCATATGGATGGATGTTTGTGCACACATATAGTGTTTATATGACTAGGACTGTTTGCATACATATTGTATTCATGGCACTAAACATATTTTGCATTAAGAAGATCAATCAGGCCTGATCATTTGCATTAGATAAGGAACATATACACACACTTTCTGCATATGTTCATACAGCATTAGAAATCTTTTAAGGACAATGGATGCCCGTGATTGATGATTGAGTAGATGGATGATTGGATGGCAGGACACATTCTTCTTAACTTGAAGATTTCGGGGACAAAATCCTTTAAGGAGGGGAGAATGTAACAACCCGAATTTTTATAACATGTTAAAGTCATAAATCAAGGCAGAATTAAATTTTAAACCAAGAACCAAGGGAAACTGGTTATTCCATTGTGTTCATCTCGAAATTTTACATGAAATAAAGTCCGAGTTTTCGAAAATCGGAGTCCGTATGAGGGAGATATGACCCTCCGAAGTTTCAGGGATTTTCAGAATCAAAGACAGCTCGAATTTCAAATTCGAAATTCGAATTCAAACCCCGCAGCAGCCTGGGCGGGAAATTTCCCGCCCATAGACCAGGTTGACCTGGGGGTCGACCATAGTGTCGACCTCCCAGGGGCCAGGTCAACCATAGTGTCGACCTGGGGGTGGACCTGCCTCCCGAACCTGTTTTCTGAGCCAGATGCATCCTGATGTATTTAGACCTGTTTTGTGACCAGATTCATCTGCCTAACCCTATTAAGAAACCCCCTAGCCTCATTCTCTCCACACCATTTCTTTCTGTCCTTATGCTGCTTCTATGATAATCAAATAAAAAGGAAGATAAAGGACTGCTCCTTCTCCATTGTAACGACCCAGAAAATCTGAACCAATTTAAAAATTTTAAATTGGCTAAAATAATGGATTTTAAATATTTAAAATAAATATTTTAAATAATGGCAATGAAAAGTGAGTTTGAATCGACAATTGAAAACGAATATAATTAATTCTAATTATAAACAAGGCCAGAAATGGCGCTGTAGTTTCAAAATTTGAATTCAAACTTTGTCGGACTGTACCGGGTGCAAAACAAAACGGATTTTAGTGAAACCAAAAATATTAAAATCTGTTAGTGAACACCTTTCTAACGAATCTGAAAAATCGAATTTTCATAGCGGAAAGCAAAAGTTATGGCCAAATGAATTTTCAGAAAGGTCGCTATGGAATTTATATAGCCCGTAAAATTGGCCATTTTACATACGACCTCGGAATTCGACGAAACCACTTTTGTTGGATCCGAGATGTGAAGTTATTGCTAGGTTTCAAATTTCATAATTTTTGAAGCTAATATGTGAGCGTGGCAAAGGAAAACGTGTTTTGGTCAATTACAGTTAAATTGGATCGACCAGAAATGGGCCTTTTTGCAAACGGTCTCAGAATTCGACGAAACTAGTTTTATTGGGACCGAATCGTCAAAACATAGCTAGAATTATTTTTCTGGAATTTTTCGAATCAGTTTGTGGCCTGGCAAATTGAAATGTACGTTCAAATTAAATATTGAATGTTTTATATTTTAATTTGAAGGAAAACTGACTGAAACATTCGAATGGGCCTTCGAAACATATCCCATTGTGTTAGGAATGGGGGTAAAACGCTAGGGACGATAGTCTTTGGGTTTGGATTGGTGGTCGTGTCAGAAAACCCCTTATAAAATCTCCCGGCCAATCAGAATTTTTGAAGAAAAAAAAAGAAAATCCATTTTCTCTTTCCCCGACATCATCTCCAAGCGACGGCAGAAGTCATCCAGATTTTCCTGGCTTGATTTCTCCTTCGTTTCTTAACGAAATCGAGCGCGGTTGGATCCATTTCGAAGCTCTCGATCTCTTCTTCAAATCCATATAAGGAGCAGCAATTATAGTTGTGTAAATCGGCCGAATCACCTCCGTGAAGTTTCGACGTTGAAACCGCCGCCACGACCGCTGGGGCCCACCGAGTTGGCCCTCCTCCCTGGCGCACGTGCGCCTCACGTAGGCCTTCGACCCTGCGCAACCCGATCGTGGAACCATTGCACGGATTGATCGAAAAATTCAAACCTAGTTTTGAACGTTTTATTGAAGGTACGACCAGATTTATTTTCAACAGTTTTAACACCTTTAAACCATTGCAAACTTTGAAAAATCATATCTTTTTGCTGTGTTGACGAAATTTGATGAAACAAGAAAAAACCTGTAACAACCCGTATTTTCAATAACCTGTAATAACATAAATCGAGGCAGAATTTAATTCTAAAATGGGAATCAAGGGAAACGGGCTATGCCATTGCGTTCGTCTCGGAAAAATACGCGAAATAGAGTCCGAGTTTTCGAAAATCGGAGTCCGTATGACCAAGATATGGCCTCGCGAAGTTTCACGAAAATTCCCAAATTAAAGTATACTTAATTAAGTGAAATGGGTTGTGTAGATATATATATATATATATATTGATATATATATATATATATAATTGAAAATTTAATAAATAAATATGCAAAAATGCTCAAAACAGCGAATTGGGAGAGGGGAATAACCGAACCGGCCGATTTTTGAAGTCGACCCGAGCCCGCTGGGTCGACTAGGGGTTAATCCAGGGTGTTTGGCTGTCAACCCGTGGGCCGATTCGCTCAAGTGCAGATTTTGCATTTGAATGGTTCTCATGGTCCATCTTTAATCTAAAGGCCCTAGATGGTTCCTACACTTGACTTCTTCCCCAAGACATGCTTTGATGGCTTGGATTGAATCTAGGGTTAATCCTATGGCCTAAAACACTTGCCTAATCTATAAATAAGACCCTAACCTACCCTAATTCATTCATAATTAAACCTAGTGACTAAACTATGGCAAAATGCTAGCTCTCATGGCCTCCACTAATTTTATGAAGAGGGTTGCATACTAATCACTCTCTAATCAACTTCTAATCCCTTCTTAGCATCTTAATCTTCTTCATTTGGTGTTCAAAGTTGCTAGTTGTGAGTTTCTATCACTTTGATGATCTTTTGGTAAACTAATTAGATGAGATGTGATGAGATTTATGGTTTTGTATGTGGGTTAATGAGCTTTGAATCATATGATATGATGTTAGCATTAATCTTATGTTTATGCATGTTGAGTATGTAAGCTTATGCAAGTTTAATATGATGTATGTTATGTTTGCATGATGCTAAATATGCAAGTTGTGGGCTATGTAATCATATGCATGTTATGCAAGTTCATGGTAATATGCTATGCAAGTTACATGTATGTAAATATGCAAGTTACATGTTTGTTAATATGCAAGTTACATGTATGTAAATATGCAAGTTACATGTTTGTTAATATGCAAGTTACATGTATGTAAATATGCAAGTTACATGTTTGTTAATATGCAAGTTACATGTTTGTTAATATGCAAGTTACATGTATGTAAATATGCAAGTTACATGTTTCTTTATATGCAAGTTACATGTTTGTTAATATGCAAGTTACATGTATGTAAATATGCAAGTTACATGTTTCTTTATATGCAAGTTACATGTTTGTTAATATGCGAGTTACATGTATGTAAATATGCAAGTTACATGTTTATTAATATGCAAGTTCATGATGACACATTATGCAAGTCTATAAGCTAATATGCAAGTTTGTTATGCAAAATGAATATGTAAGTTATGTGACATATTATATGCAAGTTATGTGACATGTTATGCAAGTTCATATGCAAGTTATGTGTTTGTTAATATGCAAGATGGCACCTTTGAAACATGTCCATTCATATGCAAGTTGACACCTTTTATATGTGTTATATCATGAACGAAATTACGTGGGAACGATGGGGTAATTAAATGCATAAGTTAATAAGATTGTGTGAAATTAATATAATTATGCATAACACAAAATAAATAAACATAGTATGGGAATTTGCCTATTTGGTTAGGTGTACCCATACTATGTGTTGGGAATTTACCTATTGAGTTAGGTCTACCCCATGGGAATTTACCTATTAAGTTAGGTCTACCCATGTTAAGAAAACTTGATTAATTAGGGATAATTAATATAAAATTATGAGGGTGATTAATTAGGTGTAATTAATTGACTAAGACACGAGGTTGGACTCAGTTGTAGCGTAAAACTGCCCGGACCCAACCGGCTTAACCAGTTGCTACAAATGTTAGCCCAATGTGAGAGGTCTTAGGCACAAACTAAATACGTAATTAATGTAAAGACACGAGGTTAGACTCTGTTATGACATAAGGCTGCCCGGACCCAACCGGCTTAACCAGCGGTCATAAAAGACAGTCTAATGTGAGAGGTCTTTACAAAGGTTACGTTCTTAATTAATTAATTAAGAAACACTTAACCACATTAGCATGTAGAGGGACATGAGGGGTTAAGTGGGTGCCTCGGGTGGCATGAGAAAATCTAGTGGTTGCCTTGGGTGGCAATAGAAAATACGATTAGAATACTTAACCAAAATGGAACATGTAATTAAAACATGATTAAAGGGTTAAGTGGGATATACTAGAAAAAGGGACAAGCTTAGGTGGGTAGCTTGTGGAGGCCCATTTCAACCAGTAACCCATACGTATCTTTGTGGGCTCGACCCATGTCGAGGACGGGACACGCATACTGGGCTTGACTGTAAGAGGCAAACGGGTTAGCGGTGGCAACGCAAGTCCAACGGGCTTCATATGCGTGAGTGGGCCCGGGCTGGTAGGTAAGCCGTTGTTGCATCGAGTAGATATAAGCCGTGCACCTTTAGTTTCATCAGGTTGCCACATTGGGGAATGATACATCCCACGGTGGGGCCAGCACGGGTATCTACGTTAGGGAGCCGATCGAATGGGAAGTAGTGTGTACACCTAGTGGATTGTAGGGCCCCGTGGCGCCTACTTGGTCACCTAGGGGTACGCAGGTACTAATTAGTAAATTTTATAAGTCCTTGGGTGGGATCAACCTTTAAGTTAGGAACGACTGGTGTGGTGCAGTTTAGTAATTTACCTTAGGGAGGGTAGATGCGTCTTTATCCTTTATCTTCGTTTAGTTGACTGCTTAGGGTAGCCATTCATCCCTATATGTTACCGTATATCAGTTTATGTCTTCTCTGGTTACTTTAACGATTGTATTGTTAAAGTTATAGGACTCGCTCAGACTTATGTCTGACCCTGTTGTTTTTATCTTTTTCCCAACCCTCAGGTCCTACGGTGGATCCTAGCAGTAGTGGAGCTTGATCGGATTGCTGTTCCAGTCTTTAGGAGCTTGGATAGATGTAAAGCTCCAGTTATCCAGTTATCTTTTCTTTTGTTTGGCTATTGTATGAGAGTGGGATTATGTACTTCTTTATTTTGATGGATATTGTACTTGACCTTTATTGTGGTTTTATGATGTAACCAGACATGTTTTACTTCCGCTGTTATGAGATGATGTTTTAAAATTTCAAGTACTATTTATATCTGTCTTGTTGTAATTTTTCTGTTCTATATTCACTAAAATACTCCACCGATGCTATGGCATTCCCTTAGTGAGTGATCATAGCGGGAGTGGGGTGTTACACGTGGTATCAGAGCTTAAGGTTACCAGAACAGATAAAATTTTTGAGAAAAACTACTTTCTAAGAGTATTTTCGAAGAAAGTATTTTCAAAAGCATGTCTTCTAAGAGAAAAAGTTTTTGAAAAAGAAAAGCATAATCCCCAATAGCCATATCTTTATCTTTCGGAATCTCCTTTTTGAATCTTTCCTCTTTCGTTTCAGCATGGCTGAAGATCTTAACATCCCGGAGGGTTTAGTTATACCACTATGGTATAGGAGGTTGCAAGAGGCTAGGGCCGCGGCTGCGGGTCCGGCCAATGCTACTACACCAGAGACAACCGCTCCTCCTCCTCAGCCTAGAGTGGATAATTTTGCTAAGGTTTGCAAGGAGTTCAAGGCTATAGGAGGAAAACCTTTTCTTGGTTCAGAGACTTTCGTAGAGGCTAGAGATTGGCTTAAGGAAGTGGAAGAGTTGCTAGATATCTTTGAAGTGGAAGAGGGAAAGAAAGTCAAGTTGGCGGCTTGGTTAATGAAGGGAGAGGCCTCATTCTGGTGGGAGGTCACTAATGGAGAACGCCCTGTTGACTCTTGGGCAGATTTTAAGCAAAGGTTTGGGGCTAAGTTTCTCTCAAGGGCGGAAGAGAATCTGTTTATGGAGAAGTTCTTGAGTTTGAAGCAAGGGAATCTCACGGTGAAAGAATATGTCAACAAATTCAATCAATTAGCAAGGTTTGGCATAGAGTTGGTGAATACACCAGAGAAGAAGGCTTTGAGGTTCGTTAGAGGCTTGAACGAACCATTGCAAGGAATAGCTATGACTCACATTCCTATGGGGGCCACTTTTGAGAAGCTTGTCTACATGGCACTTATGCATGAGGATGATAAGAATTCTAAGGCACCAGAGAAAAAGGGGGATCAGAAGAAACCGCAACAACAACAACAAGGCAAGGGCGGAAAAGGCAATGGTGACAAAAAGAAGACGAAGAAGAAGTGCTTCAATTGTGGAACACCAGGACACCTTAGTAAGGATTGTCGCAAAAAGAAGAAGACCGGTTGCTTTCATTGTGGTGAAGCAGGGCATCTTGTGAAAAACTGCCCAAAGAAGGGGCAGAAGACGGGGTCTACCTCAGGAGGCCAGGTGCAAGCTCTTATAGCACCACCTCAGTCAGGGGGGCAAGTTCAGGTTCTCTCAGTTCCACCGATTCAGCAGAGAGGTAGAACTATTTCCGTTGAAAGTCTGGTTTTTCTGTTTGATCATCCAGTTCGTACTTTGTTTGACTCTGGCGCATCGCATTCTTTTATCTCATCATCGTTAGTTGAGTCACTGCACTTAGACACCAGTCTAGTTGATGATCCCTTGGTTGTCTCAAACCCAATTGGGGGCTCCATATATCTGTCTATGATATGTTTGGGTTTGAAGATTTCTATACTTAGCGTTGAGTTTAGATGTGATGCTTTTGTATTGGGCTTCACGGGCTATGGGTTGATCTTGGGCATGGACTGGTTATCCAGTAATGGTGCCGTTCTTGATTGCGAAAGGAGAGTTGTCAGGCTCATGACCCGCTTGGGTAACACTCTCGAGATCTCTTGCAATCCCATGGAATCTGTTTTGCTAAGTTATCTTGAATCGCTCGATGCTTCGGTCGAGAGTTTGTGTTCTGTCAGAGTAGTCCGGGAATATCCGGATGTGTTTGAAGAAGTAAAGGGTTTGCCTCCGAAGCGGGAGATAGATTTCCGAATTTATTTGGTGGATAATGCCAAACCAGTGTCTTTGCCAGTACGCCACATGGCTCCTCGTGAGAGAAGAGAACTTCATAAGCAAGTAGGGGAGTTGCTTGAGAAGGGGTTCATAAGGCGAAGTATATCGGAGTGGGGAGCTCCAGTAGTGTTTGCCACGAAGGCGGATGGGTCCCTCAGACTTTGTGTGGATTATAGAGAACTTAATAAGCTCACGAAGAAGAATAGACACCCATTACCGAGGATAGATGATCTCTTTGATCAGTTGGTTGGCGCGTCAGTATTTTCGCAGATGGACTTAGCTACAGGGTTTCATCAGTTAAGAGTGGCGGAGGACAGTATAGAGAAGACTGCTTTCCGGACTCCGGATGGTTTTTATGAGTGGCTAGTGATGCCATTTGGGTTGACAAACGCCCCCGCATACTTTGTTGATCTCATGAGTAGAGTGTTCAGAGAGTATCTGAATAAGTTTGTAGTAGTTTTTGTGGATGACATCTTGGTCTTTTCCAAGAATGAAGAAGAGCATGCCTTACATCTCAAGGAAGTGTTGGAGACTCTTCGAGCGCATAGTCTTAAAGCTAAATTCTCTAAATGCCATTTTTGGAGAAGAGAAGTGCGATTCTTAGGGCATGTGGTCTCTAAGGAAGGGATAGCTGTGGATCCCGCAAAGATAGTATCTATCCAGGATTGGAAAGTTCCTAGAAATGCTACCGAGGTAAGAAGTTTCTTGGGGTTGGCAGGATATTATAGGAAGTTCATCAAAGACTTCGCGAAGATATCAGCCCCATTAACCCGCTTGACGAAAAAGAATCTGGTTTTCTCGTGGGATGTAGATTGTGATGATGCTTTCCGACGGTTAAAGAGAGCTTTGACCACCGCTCCAGTTTTAGTGCTCCCGGATGGGAGTAAGCCGTTTGTTGTTTATACCGATGCTTGTGGAACAGGATTAGGCGCAGTCTTGATGCAGGAGGGAAGGGTAATAGCCTATGGAGGGAGACAATTGAGAGTGCATGAGAAGAATTACCCTACCCATGATCTAGAGTTGGCCGCGATTGTTTTCGCACTTAAGTCTTGGCGCCATTATCTTCTTGGTGAGAGATTCGAGTTGTTCACCGACCATAAATCATTGAAGTACTTATTCTCTCAGAAGGATTTAAACTTAAGACAGCAAAGGTGGATGGAGTTCTTAGCATCCTATGATTTCGAGATAGCGTATACCCCTGGTAAGGGTAACGTGGTGGCAGACGCCTTAAGTAGAAAAAGGCTATCTTTGAGTCCATTGTTCGTGGAACGACGAAGCTTGGAGTTTCTTTCTTTGTTTGACTTCAGACCTTCTGTTGATTTTGTACCTGGTTTGTTGGCATCCTTGGAGGTTAGACCTACTCTTTTGAGACGGATTGGCGAGGCTCAGCGAGACGACCCACAGTTGGTTGTGTTGGTAGAGAAGCTTATAAGAGGGGAGTCGTCCAGCCATTTGGGTAGATACACCATAGATGATAAGGGATGGTTGCATAGAGACGGTAGACTTTGTGTACCGCAAGATGAGGGTTTGAAGAAGGCTATTTTGGATGATGCACATCGTTCAAGAATGACTATTCATCCCGGTGGAGACAAAATGTACCAAGACATGAAGAGAGTTTTCTTCTGGGCCGGTATGAAGAAAGATGTGGCCGAGTATGTGGCTAGATGCTTAGTGTGCCAACAAGTTAAAGTGGAGCAAAGGAAACCCGGTGGGTTGCTACACCCATTGGAAGTTCCACAGTGGAAGTGGGATAGTGTCTCGATGGATTTCATCGACGGGTTACCGAGATCGAGGAAGGGCAATACGGGAATTTGGGTTGTGGTAGACAGACTTACCAAGAGTGCCCATTTTATACCCGTAAAGAGTAAGAGGACCGCTCCATGGCTTGCTTCAGTCTATGTTAGAGAGATTGTTAGATTGCATGGCGTACCATCCAGCATTGTGAGTGATCGAGATCCTATTTTCACTAGTGAGTTTTGGAGAAGTTTGCAAGAGGCGGTAGGGACTCAGTTGTGTTTGAGCACCGCATATCATCCTCAGACGGACGGTCAGACTGAGAGGGTGAACCGTATCTTAGAAGATCTTTTGAGGCTTTGTATCTTGGATTTTGGAGGTACATGGGAAGAACATCTTCCTTTGGTGGAGTTCGCATATAATAACAGCTTTCAGTCCAGTATTGGTATGGCTCCTTTCGAAGCTCTTTATGGAAGGCCTTGTCGATCTCCTACATGTTGGTGGGAATCTACGGATAAGATCTTGCTTGGGCCGGATATGGTTAGAGAGACTTCAGAGAAGATTGATTTAATTCGAAAAAGGATGAAAGCAGCGCAAGATAGACAGAAATCTTATGCGGATCGGAGAAGGACGGATCTTGAGTTTGAGGTTGGGGACATGGTTTTTGTCAAAGTATCTCCATTGAGAAATGTTGTTCGCTTTGGGTCCGTAGGGAAGTTAGCACCGAGATTTGTTGGGCCGTTTCCTATTAAGGAAAGGATTGGACGGATGGCATATAGGGTGGAGTTGCCCGACAGACTTAGTGGTGTTCATGATGTATTCCATGTATCACATTTGAGGAAGTGCTTACATGAGACCGCGGAGGTGGTAGAGCCGAGCTTGCTTAGAGATGTAGAGGTAGAGCGTGACGCGACGATTCGACGAGCTCCTACTCGCATCCTTGGGTCAGAAACTAGGAAGTTGAGGAACAGAGAAGTTCAGCTAGTTAAAGTGCAATGGGGAGATGACGAAAGCAATGCTACTTGGGAGACGGAAGCAAAGATGCGTTCTTTGTATCCATTTCTTTTTGAGAGTATGTCTTTTAATTTCTCCTTTATTGCTTGTCTAGTACTTATCTTATCTTTAGTATATCCTCTCGCTAATACCTATGACCTTTAGATAGGGTAAAACCTATGGTTGAAACATGTGTTTGAAACATGTTATGGTTGATGGATGCATATGGATGCAATTGTTTGCTAGTGGTTGCTCGTGGATGCATATACACACACATTAGGCACTAGATCGGCTCAGTCACTTCATGTTGCATATTGCATAAATGGATGTGGTAGTTAGATTGATGGATGTATCATGGCTGTGTTATCATATGGATGATGCATTTTTGTGTATGGTTGTGCACGCATGTAGAAATTTGTATGTGTCAATAGGGTTTCGCATACATATTGGATGCATGGCACTATCATGGTTTGCATTAAGGAGGTTTACTGTATCAGTAACCGCCTGATTTTCGCATTAGGTAAGTACATATACACACACTTTTGCATATATCCATCCAGCATTTAGAATCTTGTAAGGACAATGATTGCTCGTGGATGATGCTTTGAGTAGATGGATGATTGGATGGTAGGATACGTTCTTCCTAACTTGAAGATTTCGGGGACGAAATCCTTTAAGGAGGGGAGAATGTAACAACCCGTATTTTCAATAACCTGTAATAACATAAATCGAGGCAGAATTTAATTCTAAAATGGGAATCAAGGGAAACGGGCTATGCCATTGCGTTCGTCTCGGAAAAATACGCGAAATAGAGTCCGAGTTTTCGAAAATCGGAGTCCGTATGACCAAGATATGGCCTCGCGAAGTTTCACGAAAATTCCCAAATTAAAGTATACTTAATTAAGTGAAATGGGTTGTGTAGATATATATATATATATATATATTGATATATATATATATATATAATTGAAAATTTAATAAATAAATATGCAAAAATGCTCAAAACAGCGAATTGGGAGAGGGGAATAACCGAACCGGCCGATTTTTGAAGTCGACCCGAGCCCGCTGGGTCGACTAGGGGTTAATCCAGGGTGTTTGGCTGTCAACCCGTGGGCCGATTCGCTCAAGTGCAGATTTTGCATTTGAATGGTTCTCATGGTCCATCTTTAATCTAAAGGCCCTAGATGGTTCCTACACTTGACTTCTTCCCCAAGACATGCTTTGATGGCTTGGATTGAATCTAGGGTTAATCCTATGGCCTAAAACACTTGCCTAATCTATAAATAAGACCCTAACCTACCCTAATTCATTCATAATTAAACCTAGTGACTAAACTATGGCAAAATGCTAGCTCTCATGGCCTCCACTAATTTTATGAAGAGGGTTGCATACTAATCACTCTCTAATCAACTTCTAATCCCTTCTTAGCATCTTAATCTTCTTCATTTGGTGTTCAAAGTTGCTAGTTGTGAGTTTCTATCACTTTGATGATCTTTTGGTAAACTAATTAGATGAGATGTGATGAGATTTATGGTTTTGTATGTGGGTTAATGAGCTTTGAATCATATGATATGATGTTAGCATTAATCTTATGTTTATGCATGTTGAGTATGTAAGCTTATGCAAGTTTAATATGATGTATGTTATGTTTGCATGATGCTAAATATGCAAGTTGTGGGCTATGTAATCATATGCATGTTATGCAAGTTCATGGTAATATGCTATGCAAGTTACATGTATGTAAATATGCAAGTTACATGTTTGTTAATATGCAAGTTACATGTATGTAAATATGCAAGTTACATGTTTGTTAATATGCAAGTTACATGTATGTAAATATGCAAGTTACATGTTTGTTAATATGCAAGTTACATGTTTGTTAATATGCAAGTTACATGTATGTAAATATGCAAGTTACATGTTTCTTTATATGCAAGTTACATGTTTGTTAATATGCAAGTTACATGTATGTAAATATGCAAGTTACATGTTTCTTTATATGCAAGTTACATGTTTGTTAATATGCGAGTTACATGTATGTAAATATGCAAGTTACATGTTTATTAATATGCAAGTTCATGATGACACATTATGCAAGTCTATAAGCTAATATGCAAGTTTGTTATGCAAAATGAATATGTAAGTTATGTGACATATTATATGCAAGTTATGTGACATGTTATGCAAGTTCATATGCAAGTTATGTGTTTGTTAATATGCAAGATGGCACCTTTGAAACATGTCCATTCATATGCAAGTTGACACCTTTTATATGTGTTATATCATGAACGAAATTACGTGGGAACGATGGGGTAATTAAATGCATAAGTTAATAAGATTGTGTGAAATTAATATAATTATGCATAACACAAAATAAATAAACATAGTATGGGAATTTGCCTATTTGGTTAGGTGTACCCATACTATGTGTTGGGAATTTACCTATTGAGTTAGGTCTACCCCATGGGAATTTACCTATTAAGTTAGGTCTACCCATGTTAAGAAAACTTGATTAATTAGGGATAATTAATATAAAATTATGAGGGTGATTAATTAGGTGTAATTAATTGACTAAGACACGAGGTTGGACTCAGTTGTAGCGTAAAACTGCCCGGACCCAACCGGCTTAACCAGTTGCTACAAATGTTAGCCCAATGTGAGAGGTCTTAGGCACAAACTAAATACGTAATTAATGTAAAGACACGAGGTTAGACTCTGTTATGACATAAGGCTGCCCGGACCCAACCGGCTTAACCAGCGGTCATAAAAGACAGTCTAATGTGAGAGGTCTTTACAAAGGTTACGTTCTTAATTAATTAATTAAGAAACACTTAACCACATTAGCATGTAGAGGGACATGAGGGGTTAAGTGGGTGCCTCGGGTGGCATGAGAAAATCTAGTGGTTGCCTTGGGTGGCAATAGAAAATACGATTAGAATACTTAACCAAAATGGAACATGTAATTAAAACATGATTAAAGGGTTAAGTGGGATATACTAGAAAAAGGGACAAGCTTAGGTGGGTAGCTTGTGGAGGCCCATTTCAACCAGTAACCCATACGTATCTTTGTGGGCTCGACCCATGTCGAGGACGGGACACGCATACTGGGCTTGACTGTAAGAGGCAAACGGGTTAGCGGTGGCAACGCAAGTCCAACGGGCTTCATATGCGTGAGTGGGCCCGGGCTGGTAGGTAAGCCGTTGTTGCATCGAGTAGATATAAGCCGTGCACCTTTAGTTTCATCAGGTTGCCACATTGGGGAATGATACATCCCACGGTGGGGCCAGCACGGGTATCTACGTTAGGGAGCCGATCGAATGGGAAGTAGTGTGTACACCTAGTGGATTGTAGGGCCCCGTGGCGCCTACTTGGTCACCTAGGGGTACGCAGGTACTAATTAGTAAATTTTATAAGTCCTTGGGTGGGATCAACCTTTAAGTTAGGAACGACTGGTGTGGTGCAGTTTAGTAATTTACCTTAGGGAGGGTAGATGCGTCTTTATCCTTTATCTTCGTTTAGTTGACTGCTTAGGGTAGCCATTCATCCCTATATGTTACCGTATATCAGTTTATGTCTTCTCTGGTTACTTTAACGATTGTATTGTTAAAGTTATAGGACTCGCTCAGACTTATGTCTGACCCTGTTGTTTTTATCTTTTTCCCAACCCTCAGGTCCTACGGTGGATCCTAGCAGTAGTGGAGCTTGATCGGATTGCTGTTCCAGTCTTTAGGAGCTTGGATAGATGTAAAGCTCCAGTTATCCAGTTATCTTTTCTTTTGTTTGGCTATTGTATGAGAGTGGGATTATGTACTTCTTTATTTTGATGGATATTGTACTTGACCTTTATTGTGGTTTTATGATGTAACCAGACATGTTTTACTTCCGCTGTTATGAGATGATGTTTTAAAATTTCAAGTACTATTTATATCTGTCTTGTTGTAATTTTTCTGTTCTATATTCACTAAAATACTCCACCGATGCTATGGCATTCCCTTAGTGAGTGATCATAGCGGGAGTGGGGTGTTACAAAACCGGGACCGTGAGGACGTCTTCTACATTTTAGAAGAGACCGCATATTTTTCTGAGCCTTCTGCTATTTTTGGTGGAGTGGAACCCAATGTGAGATTTCTAATTTATAAACGATATGGAAAACGATGATGTATAAATTATATAGTCGATGTATGAGTTATACAAGCGTTGTACACCTCTTGTATAAGCGTTGTATAAGTTGTATGTTCGATGTATAAGTTATATATGCGTTGTAAAAATTATATATGTGTTGAAATAGAAGTGAATTGCTATATATATATATATACATACATACATACATACATACATACATACGCCCCTCGTCCACAAACCATGGACGATATTTATTGATTGTGATTGGTGTGAAAATTGATTGATAGCGAATGGTTGTTTGGGATTGTTTGTGGTTGATATTGATTGATTGTGGTTGAAAAATACCCATTTGTGGTTGAGAAATATTTGGTTGAAACCACATAGGATTAGTTTGTGGAAATGAAATAAATATATACATGCCGCCTGCATGCGATCTAGATGCATGATCCCCATTGTCAAAAACCGCGAGGTTTAAGGTAGAGCGAGGAGCCGTACTAGGGACGGTCCCGGTTTTAACTACCCTGCCGTTATGCTGCCGAAATTTTGAATAATATTCATGTGTTTGAATTATTTTCATTTGTTGAAACTATATTTATTCGTTGAATAGAAAACCTTCATGTGTTGAATCGATATTCATTCGTTGAATTGAAATTCATGTGTAAAATGGTATTCGTGTTTTAAATATAAAAATCACATTTTTATCTATATATATAAACTATAGAAAACCTTCATGTGTTGAATCGATATTCATTCATTGAATTGAAATTCATGTGTTGAATGGTGTTCGTGTTTTAAAAATAAAAAACACATTTTTCTCTATATATACAAACTATAGAAAACCATCATGTGTTGAATCGATATTCATTCGTTGAATTGAAATTCATGTGTTGAATGGTATTCATATTCTAAAAGAAATTGTTTTACAATAAAATTCTATTTTATCCCCTATATTAACCATACGAAATAATAGTGTTTTGAAATAAATTGTTTTACAATAAAAATCACATTTTTATTATATAAACGAATTGTTAAAAATAGTGAAGTGTTGAAATAGAAGACAGTTAGATAAAAATATCATTTTTATCAGATAAATGAAAAGAATGTAGCTTTGAAATCGAAGAATCGATATATATATAAATAGAATTAAAATATATCGAATAATGATGCTGCAGTTCGTATTTTGAAACCATGATTTTAAACGATTAGTACGGGAGATCCGACCATCGGATTTTCCTAAAATCACAACCGTTGGGTTCGCTTTTGAAAAATCTTTCCAACAGCACCAACTTTGTAAAAATCCAACGGTTGGATTATCTGGAATGTTTAATTCAAACCTGAAGAAAAATAGAGCCAGAAACGATTATATTTATATATATATAAATATAATTATATTTAATCGAATAACGACGCTGCAGTTCGTATTTTGAAATCGAAACTTCAAACGATTGTACCGGGAGATCCGACCGTCGGAATTTCCTGAAACTGGGACCATTGGATTCGTTTGAAAAGATCTTTCTAATGATGTAAATTTTGTGAAGATCCAACGGTTAGATTTTCAGATATGTGTAAATTAAATCTGAAGAAAAACAGTGCCACGGCCGCGTTATGGCCCGAAGCGTCGTTTTGAATAAATTGGCTATTTTAAAATAAATAAAAATAGCAATAAATCGTTATAAAATATTATAAATGATATGGATGTGATTTAGAAATTAACTGAAAGTTGGCTAAGTCGAATGGTTCCCTGGGTGTTGATCTGATGTTGGTTTCGGCCTTCGGGGTTAATATTTGGGAAATCGTTCTCTTACTGATTGACAGTTAGTGACTAATGAATTGAAATGATGCGTGTATATGTTAGTGTTGCACTTGTTTATTATATATGCGAGTTGCTCAGAAAGACCGGGTTTATCCCATTCTGAATAACTGAATCGACGATAAGAAATCGAAGATGAAGACGGTGGTCGAAGACCGGAGATCTTTACCTCGTTTGGATGGTAACCGAGGTCCTGATTGGGAGGCATCCCGAAATATGGATAATGAGTGGTGATCGTCCAGGCGTACATGGTGATCGATGGGTTTGCGAGATATATAGTGCCTCCGATTTCGTTCAAACCCAGAACGGACTTGTAAATGCACTGTGTGTCTGACATTAGATTTTATTCTGTGTTGATTGATCTCTATTAAATATACATCTGTTTGGAGGCGGAGAATTTATTCTTTTTCTTAACGCCCTTCTCTGAAACGCACGAGCTCAGAGGTTGTATATCAATGGACATCAGTCGCATGGCATGAATTGCTAGTGTGACATGCCTAAGTGGCTAATGATTAGGGCTTCTGTTGAAAAGCAAAGTATTGTGGTGATGATTAAATCCCCGCCTGTGTGGCGTAGCTTTGTGTATAATGTGAATTCGCGAGCCTCACACCCCGGTATGAACCAAAAACGGGAGCAGGACCTCAGGGGGGACGTGCGTTTTCTTTCTAGCTAGGGTGGTGTTAGTGACCTACCAGCCCTGACATTTATATACTTTTCACCTGTGTGGTTGTTGCTGTTGCGAGGCGCCTCGGTTAGATCGGACTATCCGGGTCCGATGGAGTCATTCGTTGGCTCATTTACGCCCCAAAGGGTGGAGGGACACATTGTTCAGGCATTATAATCCACTTCGTGTGGACCGGCCCTGACGATCCAAGGTACGGTTGTGGCTATGCCTAAGACATGGGCTAGATTGTCTCGAATTCGGTAAGGACTATCTTTTGCCTTGGTTCATGACGGAAATCCAATTTCCAATTACGTGACTGTGCGGTTTTGATTGTATATATATATGGCGACATGATATATGGTACCCATGCCGCATAGGATTGCTAGTTATGATTCGAAGTTGTGTTTGAAATATATAAACACTAGTAATAATATCAAATGCTTTTGTTTTATTCGTATCAATCATATTTTGGCCGTTATAAGGTAAAAACTCTATCCTCCGGTTTGCGTTGCATTGTGTGATGGAAACTGAGTCTTATAATGGCTTCATTTTTATAAAAAGCATAGCGATGTTTAAAAGAATGACTTGTTTTAAAGCACTGGCAATCCAATGGAGTAAACCCGTTCCACGAAAGTGGTGTGGTCCTGTGATTAGCCATATTATAAATGTGTTGAGTAGATTTCTCATACCAGTCCCATGACTGACTCGTAGTTTGTTTCACTTTCAAACTCGGGTGCTCCTTTTTCTACATGGGCAGCCTTGTATTTAGGTTTAGCTGGTTCTTTCTGGATAGCTGGAGTTGAAGATGGATTCTATCATTTATCTCTTTTTATGTTGTTCAGCTCCTATTGTACGTTATGTTTGTTTTCCGATGTAGAAATTTATGTATAGCTGAACTGTATTTGTACTAAGTAAGATCCTGTATACTGTGTAACTCTGATGATTACTTTTATCCAGTATATTCTTTTGTTCATTATCTGGTGTATTTATTTAATTCTGTTCTGCTATTATCTGTTTTTGTGTTATATTCCAAAGATTACCCTTGTCTCCGTCTGTACGGGAAATGGGGTCGTCACATCCATCAAGACTACGCTTAGGGATTTGCAGATTGGGGGATTTCAATTAGAACACGATCGATCAAATAGAGATTCAACAGTCAAATTCTGCTTTCTAATTCTCGATCCACGCACTGTAAGTTCAAGTTACTTTTAGATAAAAGCTGTAAACTTAATATCCATGTTGTAAACTGGAATTGGATCTATGTATGGTGATTGATTCTTATCTATTCTTGTTTATCTTGGATCTTGACTTTCGTGAATATTGCTTTGGACCTATTCATGTTGTAAATCAAACTCTCTCGGGTCTATAACCTTAACATGCCTTTGATGTTGAATCTATTATTAATGGACAAGGACTATGACTGAGAACATAAGACTGCCTATGACTAATATGACTATGCCTATGACTCTGACGGTGAACATAAGACCGCCTATGACTAATAAGACTATGCCTATGCCTATGACGGTGAACGTAAGATTGTTGCCTATGACTATGACAAGGACTATTGTGGTTAATCACCTATTACTCTTGACTATGAGAATTATTATCTATGATTATGAACATAAGGCCATTATCTATGACCATGACCGTGAAACTATTACTGTTAATTGCCTATGACTATTGCCTAGAACTATTTTGGATAATTAACCATGACTATTGTGATTTATCGCTTAGGATTCTTAATTATGAGATTTCTATCTATGACCATGACTTTGAAACTATTACTGTTAATTGTCCATGAATATTTACCTAGAACTATTTTTGATAATTATCCATGATCATTGTGATGAGTCGCTTATGATTCATAGCTATGAGATTTGCACCTATGACTATTGGGGTTAATTGCCTAAGACTATTACAGTTGATTGTTCATGCCCATGACACCATAGTTGAAAACCATGTTGTGCACCGAATTGACATTTTGTTGAATCATATACCTAGGGTGTGACTTGCTTAGTTTATTCGCAATTATGTACACCAAAACCACTGGATCCATTATTCTTGTATTTGGCTTGCTTTTGCACGCCTATTCTTTTATGTTGGTGTTTATCATGACCATCGCCTTTGTAACACCCCACATCCGTTAGTGTCACTCACAAAGGGAATGCACTAAGTTCTGTGGAGCATTTTAAGGTAAAAGATGCAAATAAATTACAAGACAGACAAAAATTAAACAGCGGAAAATAAAACTTTGCTTTATTGATAAAATGATTTGTACAACGATTTCTTTACAATATCAGAGTATCATCTGTCTTACTAAATAAAGAAGCATAAAACAACATTTATATTCCCCAATTGTAGCAAGAGCCAGCCATAGCATCTGAAAAGAGAATCCAACTTAACCTGAGTTATACTATTCCCTCCTTTACTACCTTGGGGGGGGGGGGACGGAAGAAAAGAAGACGAAAGAAAAACAGAGTCAGACATAAAGCCTGAGTAAGTTCAGTAACTTCTAGCATGTGAACATGGAAGAACAAAACGACATGAATTAACTGAATACAAGATAACACCATGACGATAGGGTCAGCAAGATTAGGCAAGATAATCATTAGATATGCTAAGATAAGATAACTGGATATGCTCTAATACTTTCGCCGCTTCGCTATTTCCTTGTTATACTGGTCTCTATATCTCTGTACCACCTAACTAGTGTTCCAACTAGTAACGATAACGTAATCCCAATCCCTGTAGTTTCCGTTGCCTTCAGGCATACATTTATTATTTATTACCTAGATCTAATCTAGGGTTTTCTATCAAGTGCTTTCTAGATTCAACTAGGGTTTACGCTATCTGCTGAACGCTTCTCGGATTCAGGGTTTATGCCACCTAGTCCAACTAGGGATTATGCTACCTGTCGAACGATGCCCCCAAGTCTAGGACATACTACCTAGAGTGGTATATGTTCTTATACTTCCCCACGCATGTATTGCGAATCGTTATCGCTTGTCTAGATGCACATGTCCTATAATGTGCGGCCCGAGTCCTGTGGCAGGGCAAATCAAGAAACACAGAACTCGGTCGGGAGCTTTCAGATATCTGCCGATGCAGATGCTAAGGTCTGTTTTTATTCCAGTGGCTATGGTCCCACTCGACCCCTCCCTCAACTAATGAAAGGCACACCTTGTAGAATGAGAACTATACGCAGGCCCCCGATGCCCCACTAACCTATGGCCATCCTCACCCATAACTAGATAGCAAGTATATGGTCTTTTGGAATCCTCCGCCTTTCTGCTTCACGTATCTCGATTGACTCAAGATGGATGGTAGACGACGAGTTGCTATCACAGGGCTACCGGTTTCTCGCCGAATCACGCTGGTCCATCCTAGTCTTTCGGTTGCCCTATATTGCAACCAAGGCATACCCCTTGTTCTTCTAACGCAGACCTTAACCTATGTGAGCCCAGGAGGATCATCTGCAGCCTCACAGAGGGATACCAAGAGTACCCTCACGTCCCCTCGAAGCCTCGGGCTTCGTAACCCAATTCGTTGGAGCCTTCGTTTTAATCAGACGGACGTTCGCTCCTTCCCGTGTTATACTAAGAATTACTACTTAGTTTTGCAAACTAAGGTTTACCACTTAGTTTCCAGAATCGTTGTTTTCTCAACTAAGGTTTACTACTTAGCTCCTTTTAACTAAGGTTTACTACTTAGTTCTCTTTCTCGTCAATTTGGATTGGTTAAGTGTCATTAGTCAATTCAAGCTAACTTAACCCTCTTCATTTATCCTGTTAAACTGGTTAAGTGTTATCAGTAATTCATGTTGACTTAACCCTACCACAAACCAAGTTATATTGGTTAAGTATTTCTTATTACTTAACCCTACCCATTCATCCTGTATTGGTTAAGTGTTCCTTTTTAACTTAACCTTGCCCGTCTGTTTTAACTAACATGTTATTAATGGTTAAGTATTATCCCTTCATGTTTTAGACTTAACCCTATTCCTTTATCACAATCTAATGGTTAAGTGTTCAAGTTTACTTAACCCTACGGTCTAGCCCAGCTAACATATCAAATTGGCTAAGTGTATCAAAATTTACTTAACCCCAACCTCTAGTCTTGTTAACATGTTAATTTGGCTAAGTGTATTAACTTTACTTAACCCCACCTTCAAGTCTAGTTATCATGTTGAATTGGTTAAGTGTCTTAGTTAACTTAACCCTACCATTCTTGTTCTAGCTTTAACTAAATAAATTAAAGCTGCTACCACTCACATTAGACAGATATTGTTGCGATTACTAGATGTGCCGGTTGGTTCTGGGCAGGTTTACATCATAACTCAGTCTAACCTCGGGTTAGGCCTATTCGTGTTTTCTAAGTTCAAAGGGTTTTGATTAATTTTCAAATCAGGTTTTGAAAGTAACCATCCCGTCCTTCGGATCAGTTAGGGATAGCCAGGGAGAGCAGGAAACTTATATTTTCCAAACCCAATCCTAGACAATATCCTCTCTGTCACCCTAGAACTTTCTGGTGTGTTATTAAAAGAGATGTCGTTAATAAGCCTTTAATTTGTCTAAATTTACATTTTCTCATTTAGGACAAATTCTATAAGTAAATCATTCCTAGTTTACTTATTTCCTAATTCCTCTGTAAATTGTCAACATTTATTCTTATGGCCCATTTTCCCCTCTATATCATATTTATGCCTTTTTGGTATGTAAACTATACCAACTTAAATGTCACTAACCATGATTTTGCTAAGCCTGACAATTTACTCCCAATTATGGCCAATTTCAAGTTTATGCCAATATACTTATCCTGCCAAATTAGCTAATCCAATTCTGATTTAACATTACAGTTCATGTCAAACTAGACTTATTATTCTAGTTCACAATTCATGTAAATGCTAAATTTACAAGTCAATACTAAATTACACATCCTATAATTCATGTAAAATTTCTCCCATTTGCATTTCTATGAACATGCCATAATACATGTTCACAATTTATGCCAATTTCTAAGTTTATAACTACGTTTTTAGTAAATTTCATATTTGCCCAAATCGTATTCCCATCGTTCGTATAATCGTGATTCAATCTAGATTATAGATAAATCTAGATTCGTAGAAAATAGGGAATGAACCAAAGATGCTATGAAAAAGATAGACATAATAACTGGCATAAAATGATAATTTACTAATTACAGACCTAACGAATTACAATGAAATTGATCTAAAACATCGAAGGCCTATAGGTCTGAAAATCTTATGACATAAAAAGGGTTGAATAACGGCGTAGGTTCAAGAACATGGGTAGACCTAACTTAATAGGTAAATTCCCAAGGTCTAAAACCAAAGAAAACCAAGAATAGACAGAATAGATAATCAGGTTTAGACCCAATTTCACAGTCACCAAACTTAAGCAATACTTTCCTAGTCATGAATCATAGGTGTTTAATCACAGCTGTTCTAGTTATGTCATAGGCAATAGTTTATGTTTCCTAATCAAAGGCATAGGCTTGTGTTCATAGTCAAGGAAATAATTCTCATAGTCACAGTCACAGTCATAGGCAATGTTCATAGTCATAGGCAATGTTCATAGTCATAGGCAAGGCCTAATTGGTCATCGAATCATAACAGTTCTTAATTAGGTCCAAGGATATAAGCACTGATAGAAAGATTTTGCATATTCTTTTATTCCTTTAATTTCATGTCACGAACAGAGAAAAACGTTCAAATCTAAAAATTAACCGACTTACATTGATCGGGTTTTAGAATAGAAAGATGGCGTTGCTATGATTCGTGCGACGTTGCTCGAAACCGTTTGAGTTAGCCTTTGATTCTTATCTTGAAGCTTTAATCTTGATTCGAATCTCTTCTGGACAACTTGAGCAGCATAACCTTGTCTTGGATTTTCGTATTATTTTCTTATTTTTATTTATTTATACATTTTCTCAGAGGCAGCATAAGGATAGAAAAGAATTGTGAATAGAGAAGGAGACTAGGGTTGTTTATATAGTGTAGAAGTCAACGAATCTGGTCAGAATGGCGTCCGGATACAGAAAAACGAACCAGACTGCAGATCTGTAAAAAGCAGGGAGGTCGACCCCCAGGTCGACTACCCAGTCAACCTGGGTGCCTCAGGTCGACTACCCAGTCGACCTTGGTCTTAGGCGGGAAAATTCCCGCCCAGCCCAATCTGGGTCCGATTTTGAAATTTGAACTCGTTTCTGACCTGTTCGAATTTTAAATCGAATTCTGAAACTTATGAAGACCATAACTCCTTCATGCGGAGTCCGATTAACGCAAACACGGACTCTATCTCATGCAGAATTCCGAGACGAACGTAATGGCACAACCAGTTTCCCTTGATTTTGATATTAAAATTTAATTCTGCCTTGATTTGTGAATCCTAGTGTTACAGAATTACGGGGTGTTACAGCCTTATCTTGCTAGATTTGGAATCCTATATGCCAGTGATGTGGTAACCAATTATCTCAAGTTATGTCATGCTAGTCTTGTAACTCCCTTTTTATTGCTTTATGCTCGTCTCTTTTGCCTATCATAGTTTTGATGCTATTCCCTCTATTTCGAGATTTGGATTTGTTTGTAGTATAGAACGATTCACGTTCACGTGCGATGGGAATATGATTTGGGTAGGATAGGAAAAAACATGAATTGGTTATGAACATGAATTATGAACTCGATAATAGGAAAAACTTGAAACATGAACGCTGTTATAACTTGAACCTGGATATGGAAACGGACCTGACATCGACTTGATATGAAACTTGCCTTGAAAACTTGACACGATTTGACATGAAACATGCCATGAAAACTCGACATGAATTTTGACATGAAAACTTGAATGTGGGCATGACAATTCGATAAACTTGAAATGGCCAACTCGAGGTTGGGTTGAGTTTGCAGTGTAAATCTACCCGGAACCGCCCGGCAAATCCAGTGGTTGCAAACAATAGGATCCAATGTAGGTAGTTGGTCATATCGCACGTAAAACTCGAGGTTAGACTATGTTGTGGTGTAAATCTTCCCGGAACCACCCGGCAAATCCAGTAACCACAACAGTTAGTCTAATGTGAGAGGTTGAAGTGCGCTAATGAATTAATGCCACATGATAGGTGTAATAACCCGTGTTTTTAGAACCTGAATATTTAATTTATTTAAATATGAATGTGATTAAAATTTGAGTTTAATAACGTGAATTCAGAAAATACGAGTTATTTGAAATAACTGAATCGAATATAGAATTTAATGTGAAATTAAATTAATTCTGAAGCTTATGAAATTCGTATTTGAAAGTGAACAATAATATTAATTTATTTTCGAAGAATAGAAGTGTTTGAAATCGATTAAATAATAACTCGATTTATATAACAGGTAAAATAATGATTTCGTAAACAGTCTCAAAATTGAACGAAACTGGTTTTACTGGATCCAGAATATTAGAATGAAGCAGTATAGAAAATTTCGTGGAATTCCGGGTTGTTTTGTAGTCGTTGCAAGCTTAGAGAATAGACCAGAATATAATTGAATATTATATTAAAAATATCCTAAGAAAATATCTCAACCCCTTAAGTTATAAATACCCTTCTCCAAGAAAACTCTAACCTAATTCCTTTAACATCAGAAGTAAACAAAAATCTGCCGTTGTCCTCCATTTTTCTCAGAGCAAATCGCCACACTTGAAAATCAAAATCAATCCACATAAAATCTCATAAATCATTTGTCCTATCGATTTGTAAACCCGAGCGCGTTCTCATCATGTCGATGTAAGTTTTGCTGAGTTCGACGCACTGTTTGGTGTACGGATTTCTGAAACCGCGGAGCAAGGGGATTGTGGTGGAGGTGATTGAGATGCGATTGAGTTGAGGGTTGGGGGAAATAGCAGATGGAGATTTTCAAGAGAGGTTTGGTGGTGATTTTCTGATGAGGTTCGATGGTCTATGCTGATGAACGCGAACAGGGACAGTCGCGATTTAGTTTTCAGGTGCGAATTCAACTTGGTCGGGTGGAGCAAGGGAAGACGAGGTCAAAAGTGATGGTGTTGTGGGTTTTTCAGTACGGATGGAGATGATATTCTATGGTGATTCCGTGAGGAATGAATGTAAGGAGGGGAGATGTGAAGCAAGAAGGTATCGGCCATTGTTGGGTTAACAGTACAGGTTCCTGTAGTTGATAAAGAAAGACAGTGGTTGTTTTGTTGAGGGTATTGTAGTGTTGAGTTCATGGGTGTGTACCTGGTAAGATGAGGTGATTTCTGGACATTGTTTTGGAGTTAGCATTGAAACGGGAGAAGAAGGAATGAGAAATTGTTTTAACAGTGACTTTTGTTTTAACAGTAATTAAGTTTTAATGGGAAGAGTTGTGGTTTGTGAGAAGAGCTGTGGGAGGAGGAAGCTGTCATGGCCTGGAAGAAATCAATGAGGAAAACAGGGCAGTAAAGGAATGTGTGAGCATGAGTTAGAAAATGGAGTTGGTTTTGATTTCCGTAGGAAAACTGGGAGAGTTTGGTTCGGTGATGTCCTGATTTGAACGGAAACTTGCTGTGCGATGCATTCGAGATGGTGATATCGACTTAACCATTTTGAGGATGAGGTTAAAGCTCGTGTGAAGAGTTGGATAATGGTTAGATTTGTTTTTGAAATCATTAAGTGAAATGAAAGAACAGTGAATCCAGAACTTGTGTGAAGATAGCCATTACAGGCGGGTGGAAAGCTGGACGGTGGAAGAAGAGTTTAACGCATGCCTAATTGTGGGTTAATAAGTGATAAAGAATTGGACGAAACAAGATCCGACAGGATCATATGGACGGACACTACCCAATGGAACTGACTGGGAGAGAATTCGACCTCATTACAATTTATTGCAAAATAAATTGTCTGTCTGAATCAAAGATAGTTAATCGTTCTTAACGATAACAGTCCAATGTGAGTAAAACTCACCAACTCTGAACAGTTATATTTTTATAACGTACTTTTAGAACTGTTAGATATTGATTGACTGTTGTGTGTAGATTGGTTGATTGAACTGCTAGTCAGTTGGTTGAAATTATATATATAAATATATATATATACCATTAAATATTGATGTTGTTTTTCAGAACATTTCATATTGAAATGAAATTGATGTATATTATACTGTGTAACATCGGTGAATGCTGGAATACAGGTTGGAGGGATCCGAATGGATTCCTCAACATTTATTTTACTGTTTTCATATATTGTGATATATGATGTGATGTATATCTGTTATGGGTTATGTGTGTTAGAATGATATTTATCATTTGTTACTCAATATTTAAATATCATAAGAAACCCTGGGATGTAAAAAGGAATATTTCAATGTATATTGAAATAAAGGAATTTTATAAAATCAACCGATTTTAAAAAAGGAAATAAATTTGAAAATAAAGCATTTATAAAATCATAGGATATTATAAAGGAGGATATTTGTTTAGAAAACAAATAGGATATTATAAAAAGGAAAACGTTATTAAAAGGGAATCTGTATAAGTGGAGAAACGTTGTTAAAGGACTTTTTTTTAAGTGAAGAACCGTTACAAAACGTAAATCTTTATAAATGGATAAACGTTATTAAAAGGAGTAATCGAATATTAGTTATTCGAATTAGAATTAATCAAATAGAGTTAAACAATATTAGAAACTGACTAGAGATTAGTTAAGCTGAATAGTTTTCTGAGTGTGGATCTGATGTTGGTTTCGGCCTTTGGGATTTATACTCAGAGAATTATTCTCTTACTAGTTTACAGTTAGGGACTAATGATTGTGGAATGGTAGCGATGCGTGAATGAGGATTGGAAATGTTTTCCAGCGTTAATAACGTATATTTTCTAATCATAGAAAATAAGGAAATATGAATATATATATATATATATATATATATATATGTTGGATGATTTGATCGATAATTCTATTTGGAATTAAGATCGTTGTTTGTACACCGATATGTTTTCTTTGATAGTTAACTCACCGACTATCGAAGTTTTTACCATTTTAACGTTGTTAATATGGAGAGACCGGTTGGATTCTTATCCAAAGAACCAATCTGTATTGGCATAAGCGTTGCGAATATGCCAAAGAAAATTGAAGATGGAGTAAAGTGCAAGGGCTGTTGTACAAGTCCTAGGTAGAGATTACCTAGAATGGATGTACTGAATAGTGCCTTCGGTTTCGTTCAATCCCAGAATGAACGTAAATGGATGAATGTCTGACAAAGTATTTCCAATGATCGAATGGATTGGTCTGTATAAATATATATGGTTGCAACGGATTTATTCCCTTAGCATAACATCTAGAATATTTGTGTAAACCAATTAATGATTAACGGATTTGATAATGTGGCATTCAAAGTGATCGTGTTATCAATGAATGAAAAGTAATCGTAACCTCTGGCCTCAACAACCGGTAAATGACAAAAGTCGGGCAGGCAGCATGGCTAAGTCGGTCGCACCGAAGTATGGTGTATAATCACATATCTAGAGAATATTCATTTGCTTCTTTAATCTATCAATGATGTCCCATATATATATATATATATATATATATATATATATATACGGGAAACGGTTGCTGATCCCAACCGTTGGTGATGTACATTCGATACACTCAAGCGAAATGAGTGGTCGGTCATGTGTGGCTGAGTTGCAAGATGTTCTTATTAAACTCCAGTGTATCGTTCCTAGAGTACGCTGATCGGAAGGTGGTTCCATACCTTGTCATAGTTGGAAATCCATTAACCAATACGTGCTTGCGGTTTTGATTGTATACTATATATGTAGAACGTGAGATGAAAGCGTTTTTGCTAGATGATTATTATAGTTGTGGTTGATAGACATTATTATAATATCAAAAGGTTTTTGATATAAAGATATTTTGGATTCTCATAAGGGAAAAACCCGTACCGTTATACGGCGTGGTCTTATGAGATATCGTTTACTTGTTCAAATTGTTTAAACTATTTTACTCATACCAGTCCATGTTGCGTGCTTAGGCATGTGTCGCATTATAGGGGGTTCTCGCTTTTCATTAGGTGGCGAACAGGAGACTCTTACTCCTGCATGTCCCTTTGGTAGGGTTGGTTGTGAAGTCGAAAGGCTGGCCGTAAAGTATGTACTGGGGTACCAGTGTAAGCCATAGTGGGTTTTACCTGCTGCTTTGGAGGATGGGGACGGTTGCAAAGCCTACTCAAAATCCGGGTCATTACAGTTGGTATCAGTGCTTAAGGTTAAGTAATACCTTGGCTCTGTGGTGTGACTCAGTAGAGATGGGATTAGTAATATCCTAGATTTAGTTTGAGTGTATATATACGAGTGAACGTATTTGTTATTTGATATGAAAATTTGTTTTATATTGAGTAGATTTATTGGTTGAGTTGTTTATGGATTCTGGTCGATGGTGGGGCACCACAATATCGATAAGGGTTTCTAAACACTCGAATTCGATGGGTCGACACGATATGTTTTGAGAAGAGGGTAAATGAAAATAAGTTTACCCAAAATATATTTTGATATAAGGAAGATATACATATCAAAAATTGTAATATAGTGGATATATTGGTTGTTATTATAATCTAGTAAAATTATAAATAAAATGGTTATACGAATGACCAAGTAGAATTCATACAAGTATAATATATGAGAATTTTAAAATCCTGGAAGATTTTAAATTGTTTACAAACATTGAAAGGATATTTGGAAATGGTTTCAAAATAGGAAATGTTTAAGAATGGTTTTGAAAATGATATAGTATTGAACTCACTTTTATAACTGGAAAATAACCCTGATGAGTGTGGCTACATCATCAGTGTTCATTTTCGAGTTCTAAGTGACGGATTACTACCAAATGTTTTGTTTTTGAATTGTTGAGGAAAACAAGTTGTTTAGGAAATTCAAAGGTTTTGAATTGATACTATGGTTTCGAATTAATTTGAAATGAACCCAGGAATTTGAAGTTTGAAATTTAAATTTAACTTATGAAGTTAAATGGATTAAAATAGTGAAAGTGAATAATAAATTAGAATTTAACTTTGACTAAGTTGAATGAAACTGGAATTGATTAGTGAATAATCTGGAATGGGATTGAGTTGA
Organism: Allium sativum; assembly: GCA_030737875.1. Lineage (NCBI taxonomy): Eukaryota > Viridiplantae > Streptophyta > Magnoliopsida > Asparagales > Amaryllidaceae > Allium > Allium sativum. The sequence goes on from CM060918.1 coordinate 544,877,836, forward strand.
TGAGTTAAGTGTTAAAATTTTGATATTGGGGTTTGAATGAAATCTGACTTGTATAAGTGAATGATTGAAAGTATGAATAAACTGATTAGAGTTTGATTGGAATGACATTTATATATGTGAGTTGATAGCAGATGGAAAGGATATAATGATATACCTCACAAAAAGGTACAAGTTTATATTTGATATGAGTTTGGAATTTATGAGCCGATTTGGCAAGCCGCTTGGCTGTTTGATTTTCTTTTGGTTGGAGATAGCCTAGAGAGGCGAGTTGTGGTTTTACCGATAGGTCTGTACAAAGGAGGTTATGGCGAAATTTTCCGAAAAATTTAAGCGTTAGAAAATTTTCAGAATTTTTGAAAATTTAAGTTAGTCGGAATAAATTAATATTTTAGTTGATATTATTTGGTTCAGTTGAAACTGAAGTTAAAGGGTAAACCGATAAATATTTACCCAGTAGATAGGGTCGTCCTCTACCTTAGCAATTTCGAGGACGAAATTATTTTAAGTGGGGAAGAATGTAATGACCCGTGTTTTTAGAACCTGAATATTTAATTTATTTAAATATGAATGTGATTAAAATTAGAGTTTAATAACGTGAATTCAGAAAATACGAGTTATTTGAAATAACTGAATCGAATATAGAATTTAATGTGAAATTAAATTAATTCTGAAGCTTATGAAATTCGTATTTGAATGTGAACGATAATATTAATTTATTTTCGAAGAATAGAAGTGTTTGAAATCGATTAAATAATAACTCGATTTAAATAACAGGTAAAATAATGATTTCGTAAACAGTCTCAAAATTGAACGAAACCGGTTTTACTGGATCCAGAATATTAGAATATAGTAGTGTAGAAAATTTCGTGGAATTCCGAGTTGTTTTGTAGTCGTTGCAAGCTTAGAGAATAGACCAGAATATAATTGAATATTATATTAAAAATATCCTAAGAAAATATCTCAACCCCTTAGGTTATAAATACCCCCTCCAAGAAAACTCTAACCTAATTCCTTTAACATCAGAAGTCAACTAAAATCCGCCGCTGTCCTCCATTTTTCTCAGAGCAAATCGCCACACTTGAAGATCAAAATCAATCCACATAAAATCTCATAAATCATTTGTCCTATTGATTTGTAAACCCGAGCGCGTTCTCATCATGTCGATGTAAGTTTTGCTGAGTTCGACGCACTGTTTGGTGTACGGATTTCTGAAACCGCGGAGCAAGGGGATTGTGGTGGAGGTGATCGAGATGCGATTGAGTTGAGGGTTGGGGGAAATAGCAGATGGAGATTTTCAAGAGAGGTTCGGTGGTGATTTTCTGATGAGGTTCGGTGGTCTGTGCTGATGAACGCGAACAGGGACAGTCGCGATTTAGTTTTCAGGGTCGAATTCAACTTGGTCGGGTGGAGCAAGGGAAGACGAGGTCAGAAGTTATGGTGTTGTGGGTTTTTCAGTACGGATGGAGATGATTTTCTATGGTGATTCCGTGAGGAATGAATGCAAGGAGGGGAGATGTGAAGCAAGAAGGTATCGGCCATTGTTGGGTTAACAGTACAGGTTCCTGTAGTTGATAAAGAAAGACAGTGGTTGTTTTGTTGAGGGTATTGTAGTGTTGAGTTCATGGGTGTGTACCTGGTAAGATGAGGTGATTTCTGGACATTGTTTTGGAGTTAGCATTGAAACGGGAGAAGAAGGAATGAGAAATTGTTTTAACAGTGACTTTTGTTTTAACAGTAATTAAGTTTTAATGGGAAGAGTTGTGGTTTGTGAGAAGAGCTGTGGGAGGAGGAAGCTGTCATGGCCTGGAAGAAATCAATGAGGAAAACAGGGCAGTAAAGGAATGTGTGAGCGTGAGTTAGAAAATGGAGTTGGTTTTGATTTCCGTAGGAAAACTGGGAGAGTTTGGTTCGGTGATGTCCTGATTTGAACGGAAACTTGCTGTGCGATGCATTCGAGATGGTGATATCGACTTAACCATTTTGAGGATGAGGTTAAAGCTCGTGTGAAGAGTTGGATAATGGTTAGATTTGTTTTTGAAATCATTAAGTGAAATGAAAGAACAGTGAATCCAGAACTTGTGTGAAGATAGCCATTACAGGCGGGTGGAAAGCTGGACGGTGGAAGAAGAGTTTAACGCATGCCTAATTGTGGGTTAAGAAGTGATAAAGAATTGGACGAAACAAGATCCGACAGGATCATATGGACGGACACTATCCAATGGAACTGACTGGGAGAGAATTCGACCTCATTACAATTTATTGCAAAATAAATTGTCCGTCTGAATCAAAGACAGTTAATCGTTTTTAATGATAACAGTCCAATGTGAGTAAAACTCACCAACTCTGAACAGTTATATTTTTATAACGTACTTTTAGAACTGTTAGATATTGATTGACTGTTGTGTGTAGATTGGTTGATTGAACTGCTAGTCAGTTAGTTGAAATTATATATATATATACCATTAAATATTGATGTTGTTTATCAGAACATTTCATATTGAAATGAAATTGATGTATATTATACTGTGTAACATTGGTGGATGCAGGAATACAGGTTGGAGGGATCCGACTGGATTCCTCAACATTTATTTTACTGTTTTCATATATTGTGATATATGATGTGATGTATATCTGTTATGGCTTATGTGTGTTAGAATGATATTTATCATTTGTTATTCAATATTTTAAATATCATAAGAAACCTTGGGATGTAAAAAGGAATATTTCAATGTATATTGAAATAAAGGAATTTTATAAAATCAACCGATTTTAAAAAAGGAAATAAATTTGAAAATAAAGCATTTATAAAAGCTAGGATATTATAAAGGAGGGTATTTGTTTAGAAAACAAATAGGATATTATAAAAAGGAAAACGTTATTAAAAGGGAATCTGTATAAGTGGAGAAACGTTGTTAAAGGACTTTTTTTTAAAGTGAAGAACCGTTACTAAAAGTAAATCTTTATAAATGGATAAACGTTATTAAAAGGAGTAATCGAATATTAGATATTCGAATTAGAATTAATCAAATAGAGTTAAACAATATTAGAAACTGACTAGAGATTAGTTAAGCTGAATAGTTTTCTGAGTGTGGATCTGATGTTGGTTTCGGCCTTCGGGATTTATACTTAGAGAATTATTCTCTTACTAGTTTATAGTTAGGGACTAATCATTGTGGAATGGTAGTGATGCGTGAATGAGGATTGGAAATGTTTTCCAGTGTTAATAACGTATATTTTCTAATCATAGAAAATAAGGAAATATGAATATATATATATATACATATATATATATATTGGATGATTTGATCGATAATTCTATTTGGAATTAAGATCGTTGTTTGTACACCGACATGTTTTCTTTGATAGTTAACTCACCGACTATCGAAGTTTTTACCATTTTAACGTTGTTAATATGGAGAGACCGGTTGGATTCTTATCCAAAGAACCACTCTGTATCGGCATAAGCGTTGCGAATATGCCAAAGAAAATTGAAGACGGAGTAAAGTGCAAGGGCTGTTGTATAAGTCCTACGTAGAGATTACCTAGAATGGATGTACTGAATAGTGCCTTCGGTTTCGTTCAATCCCAGAATGAACGTAAATGGATGAATGTTTGACAAAGTATTTCCAATGATCGAATGGATTGGTCTATATAAATATATATGGTTGCAACGGATTTATTCCCTTAGCATAACATCCAGAATATTTGTGTAAACCAATTAATGATTAACGGATTTGATAATGTGGCATTCAAAGCGATCGTGTTATCAATGAATGGAAAGTAATCGTAACCTCTGGCCTCAACAACCGGTAAATGACAAAAGTCGGGCAGGCAACATGGCTAAGTCGGTCGCACCGAAGTAGGGTGTATAATCACCTATCTAGAGAATATTCATTTGCTTCTTTAATCTAACAATGTTGTCCCATATATATATATATATACGGGAAACGGTTGTTGATCCCAACCGTTGGTGATGTACATTCGATACACTCAAGCGAAATGAGTGGTCGGTCATGTGTGGCTGAGTTGCAAGATGTTCTTGTTGAACTCCAGTGTATCGTTCCTAGATTACACTGATCGGAAGGTGGTTCCATACCTTGTCATAGTTGGAAATCCATTACCCAATACGTGCTTGCGGTTTTGATTGTATACTATATATGTAGAACGTGAGATGAAAGCTTTTCTGCTAGATGATTATTATAGTTGTGGTTGATAGACATTATTATAATATCAAAAGGTTTTTGATATAAAGATATTTCGGATTCTCATAAGGGAAAAACCTGTTCCGTTATACGGCGTGGTCTTATGAGATATCGTTTACTTGTTCAAATTGTTTAAACTGTTTTACTTATACCAGTCCCATGACTGACCCGGAGTTTATTTGTTTGTTTTCCCTTAACTCTTGGGTGCCTAATTTGTATAGGCAGTCAAGTAGTCGGGATTTTACAGATACACTTGGAGAGCTTGGAGCAGGAGGCTTCAAGATTCTATAACTATTATTATTCCGCTGTGTTGTAAGTGTTGTACTCTGAAATGTTATTGTATACATATACTGTTTGTATTTCAAAAGTAATGTTATATTATATTCGTTCCGCTGTGAGATTCGTGTTTACTCTGATGGTGATGTTCTTCTTCTTCTTATATTCTATACGTTCTATCTTATCTATTCTCACCCTCTAACTTCTTTCTATTAATTTCTATAATTTCCAGTGCAATTTGGGGTTGGACTTGTGTTATTTGGTCAGCTCAAATTGGACCGGATTTTCAGGTCATTACAATAGGGTTAAGTCATGAACCACTTGAATATACTTAACCAATTTAACACGATGATTTGATAGGGTTAAGTCAGGAAATGTTTGAATATACTTAACCAGTTTGACACGATGACATGATAGGGTTAAGTCATGAACCGCTTGAATATACTTAACCAATTTGACACGATGACTTGATAGGGTTAAGTCCTGAACCGCTTGAATATACTTAACCAGTTTAACACGATGATTTGATAGGGTTAAGTCATGAACCGCTTGAATATACTTAACCAATTGAACATAATGATTTGGTATGGTTAAGCCATGAACCGCTTGAATATACTTAACCAACTTGACACATGATTCGTAGGGCTAAGTCATGAACTTAAACGACAACTCTTAGCCAATTTGACATGACACGTAGACGGGTTAAGTCACGAACTTGAATGACAACACTTAACCAACTTGACATGCTAGACAGATGGGGTCAAGTCTCGAATTTAAATGACAACACTTAACCTACTAGACGGAAACCCCAGTTACGCGGTCCGTTTCAGCAGTAACCCACTAGATGTATCATGGTACCCTGGAACTAGGCAGGGTGGGGCACGATTACTGACCAGAATGACGGCTGTGTGGGTGCGCCAGTGTAGGTTCTAACGGAGTGCGGGCGTACACACACTCCGGAGCAGAAAAATCAGGCATTGGGCATCAGTAGGATTATCTGTGCGTGCTTGATTCGTGTTGATGGTTGGCACCATAGGGCTTGATACACCCTACGGTGGACCTAGCATAGGTAACTACATTTCATGATTGGGCCGTATGAAAATTGCAGATATACTAACTAAACCTTTAAACGATCAAGAATAATGGCGGACTCTCTCCGCTTCTCCCATCCTTTCCCAGCTAAATATCGTGCCGCGTTCCACCCCCGTCCTCCTATCCTTCCTTCCCCTCCTCCGCCTCATCGTCCTCCCCCCCCCCCTTTGGTTCATCGTCCTCCTTCTTTCATCCCCTCTTGCCCTCCGTTCTCCTCGCATCTTCCTCGTCATTCTTCATATCACCCTCACTCTTCTCGCTCAGCTTTTCGAAAACCTGCTCTTTCTTCCTCTCATCGTCCTCTTGCCTCATCTTATCCTGTCGATCGTCTGGTTCATCCTCCCGCTTCTAAATTCTCATCTCGCCAAAATTTTAGTCACCCAACAACTCAAGGTTTTACCTGCAACAATCGTTTTGATGCTCTGAAAAATCTTTCAGATGATATGCCAAAAAAATCCTATGCTGAGGTTGCATCAACTCCACCGTTGGATCCACCTGATCGCAGGATTGCGAAAAAATCATCTGTTTTACCTGCTTTCTCTTTAATTCAGAATATGGTCAATTTTCTGAAGAGCGAACGTCGCTGTATTCAATGTGCAGATAAAGGCCACGTGGCAAGTGCCTGCAGGAATTCTAAAATTTGTTTTTTTTGTTCAGGCTACGGCCATTTATGTACACGTTGACCTAAAAAAAGAATACAAAGAGGCACCTCAAAACATGTGCGTAAAGGCGTCCATTGGAATGATGCCTCTTCTGTTGCGTGGGTCCCTCGTACATCATCTCAATCTGATCGAACCCAGAAAAGACCACATCGTTCCAGCTATCGGCAATCCACGCCCTCTCCAACTCCTATTCCCTCCCCATCCATTACTCCCACACTATGCACTGAAAATATGAATCACTTTGTAATGGAAGATTCATCAAACTACATTGTTGGAACTGTGATTTCTGGTGGTTGGAGTATTACATCGCTTCACTTCATCCTATCTAATGCTTTCAATTATCACGAATGGCCCATGTGGATATATAGAAACAACTCCTTCATCGTTTCTTGCCCAAACGAATGGATTAAAAACCAAGTCTTGTTCTGGAAACTCTTTGCGAAGCCTGGTGGATCTATATACTTTGAGCCTTGGTCTGAAGCTGAATGGGAACCGGAAGCGGTGTTAGAGTGTGAATCATGGGCAAAGGTGGTGGGTTTTCCAGAATTTCTAAGGTACAATTCTGCTGCAGTTATGAATATTCTTAGTCCTTTGGGAAAAGTTGTAGCATTAGATGATTGTGAATGGGCTCACTTCGATCACAGAAACTTATTTATCAAAATTCAATTTTTTGAGGGGATTGACCTGATTACTTTCCTTGTGGTTAACATCAATAAGAAGAAACATCTCATAAAAGTCCAACGTTGCATCCATGAACACCCTGGTGTTAAACCCGAATCCTTACTTATTGGTAATGTTGAAGAGCTAACGATTCCCTGCATGCATGATAACTTTGAGGATTCTGTTGAAGCCACACCAAATGATATGTCTGCTATGGCCATACCTGATGTTGATCACGAAGTCGATCAAGCCCCTCAACAGAACATGAATCACCTTTTCAACACTGACATGCTTTTCCAAAATATCCCTATGCCCTTCCCGTTCTCTATCTCCCTCCCAATTGTCCCTCTCCAAATTGATGACCCTCTATCAGCTGCCCCTCCCAACGTGATCCCTCAAGACAATCGGTCGCCACCTCAATCTATCCCCCCTCTCCAGCAAATCCTTCCGGCTGATGCTACTCAAAACGCAGAAGAAGAGAACTGGACCCAGTTTCTTTCGTCGGTCATTGTCAGGCGTAGCGCAAGGATCAAGAATAGAGTGGATCATCCTGAAGGCTCGGGTAGTTTATTTACTCCTGTTGTTTTTTCTTCTGCTAATAAAAGTCTATGTAGAAAAATGTCACGTTGCATGGGTGTTAATTTACGTGAATCACACTATATTTCCATGCACAATTTGGAACTTGAGCGTATTAATGGTGCCAAATGAAAATCGTTTCATGGAATGTTAGGGGCTTGGGCAACCCCTCAAAATGTCACGCAATTAGTTTGGTTTTACTTCCTTTAAAAGTCGACATTCTTTTTCTCCAAGAAACTAAACTTGATGACCCTTCTCCATATCACTTTAGACTTGTGGGGGGCTCCTTCCTTTCTGGTTGGACTTTTGTTAAGGCAATTGACACATGTGGAGGTTTAATTACAGCTTGGAATGAATCAACTTGGTCTTTATGTTGATCTATTCAAAATAAATCAGCACTTCATGTTGCACTACGTCATATTCCCTCAAACCAAATCTACTTCTTCTCTAATATTTATGGTCCTCAAGATGCAACTGATAGATCTCTTCTCTGATCTGAATGTTGCTCTCTCGCATCTCAATTCTTGGGCCCTTGGGTGATTGGTGGAGATTTCAACACCAGATTTGTTTATGACAGAAACTCAGGCAATCTATCCCAGGACTCTGAAGACTTCAATTCTTTCATTTTCGACTGCTCCTTGATTGATCCACCGATTAGTAACCGCTCTTTCACTTGGTCAAACCATAGATCATCACCATCGTTGGCTAAACTTGACAGCTTTCTATATAATGGCGCTTGGGACGAGCTTTTCCCTATGACGGTTGTGTATGGTTTGGCTTCAGTTATATCAGATCATTGCCCCATTCTGCTAAATTCTGATATTTCTATATGCAGCAAACGTCCCTTTAGATTTGAAAGGTTGTGGCTACTCGAACCCTCGTTTGATGACATTATTCATTCAATTTGGTCTCAAAACTTAAATGTAGCATCAGCATCTCAAAGGATTGTCCTAAAATTGAGAACCCTTAGAAAGATTATTAAACCATGGGCTAAAAACTTATGGGGTTCTATTCGTTCTCGCATCTCCTCTATTCAAAATGAAATTATTGACATCAACATTCTAGAAGAGCAGCGCCCACTTCTTGAAGCTGAGTATGATAACTTACGTGCTTTAGAAGATGAGTTGGATAGACTGATGAAACAAGAAGAAATTGGTTGGAAGCAAAGATCCAAAGCCAAATGGTTGGAGGAAGGTGATAGGAATACATCATATTTTCACCGAATGGCTAATGACAGACGGAGATCAACATTCATCTCGGAAATAATTAAAGATGGCCACTCTTTCTCTGATCAAAATGTCATCCTCTCTCTCTTTTCTGATTTCTTTCGATCTCAGCTTGGTCGTTCACATTCAAATTCACCTGATGTTGAATGGCATCTTCTTTATCCAAACCCTGCGCCTATTCACATTGACCATCCTTTCTCTGAATCAGAAATTTGGGCTGCATTGAAGGATATGTCGGATGATAAGGCCCCCGGTCCTGATGGGTTCGGCCTAGTTTTCTTTAAGCATTTTTGGGCCTTGGTCAAATTTGATATAATTGACATGTGCAACGAATTTTATAATGACCCTTCTTCAATTGCCAGACTAAATTATGCCAACATTATCCTCATTCCCAAACATTCGGGGGCCAACACTTTATCTTCTTTCCGTCCCATTAGCCTACTAAATACTACTTTTAAAATCATCACAAAGGTGTTGGCTAATCGTCTTCAATCTGTTATTGCCACACTTGTTGGACCAGAACAATCTGCTTTCATTTTGGGGAGGAACATTCATGACTGTATCGCTGCAACTCAGGAAATAATCTCCTTCTGTCATCACTCATCTACCCCTGGTGTTTTACTTAAGCTGGATTTTTCCAAAGCATTTGATTCAGTAAGTTGGCCCTTTATCATGGATGTTTTTAAACACAAGGGTTTTTCAGATAAATGGTGTTCATGGATTGATAATATACTTAATTCATGCTGCTCATGCATTTCAGTAAATGGTGCTTCTGGAAACCTTTTCAAATCTAAATGTGGGCTTAGACAAGGCGATCCTCTTTCCCCTTTGATTTTTGTGCTTGTTGCTGATGTGTTTAATCAAATGGTTAAACAAGCTTCTTCACATGGTTACTTGGTTGGTATTTCTCTCCCAAATACTCCCCTACGCATCAACAATTTACAATTTGCAGATGATACTATTATTTTCTCTTCCCCTGAACCTTACCATATCCAGTGCCTCAAAATCCTGTTATATGTATTCGAGCTGATATCTGGTCTTTCAATTAATTTTAATAAAAGTGTTATTTATATGCTTGGTAAGTCAGATCATCTTGGTGACTTGATTTCTTCTACTCTCAACTGCAAGGTAGCAAAATTCCCAATGACCTACCTTGGTTTACCTCTCAGACCCTCTAAGCTTCATAAAAATGATTGGCTTCCCCTTATCAATAAGATTGAAACTAGATTAGCGGCTTGGAAAGCAAATTCATTATCATCTATGGGCCGTGTAATTTTAGTTAAATCTGTGCTTTCCGCTATCCCTACATACTGGATATCTTTTCATAAACTCCCCAAATGGGTAATTTGTAAGATTGATTCAATTCGAAGTTCATTTCTTTGGAATGGTCATAACATCAAGAAATTAATTAACTGGAGGATGGTATGCCTACACTCTGATCAGGGGGGGCTTGGTGTTCTTGACCTTTACCACTTTAATATTGCTTTGTTAGCCAAATGGGTTTGGAGACTCCTAAGCCTTGGAAATTTCATTTGGAAAAATTGGATTTTAGCTCGCTACTTTTCTTCTTTCCCCTATCTTGTTTTGCATCATCGTCCTTCCTCTAGAATCTCTCCCTTCTTGCATGGGATTCTATCTTGTCTTCCTCGTATTAAATTTCTGTTTCATGTCTCTTTGGGGGGTGGTTCATCCTGTTTATTTTGGCACGATATTTGGCTTGGTCAGTTACCTCTCTCTCTTACCTTTTCTTCACTCTTTTCTCTTCAGTCTAACCCTTCGCTTTCTGTTGCTGATGCTTTTAACGATGATTATGTTAGCATAGTTCCAGGTTCGCTATTTGATCGGAGTATTCTTTGTCAGTTGCTAAATATCTTTGCACTCATTAGCAACACTCAGCTAAATAACTTGGAAGATCATTTTGTTTGGGTTCTCTCTCCATCTAGAGGCTTTTCTGTTTCTTCATGTTACAAGTACCTGAATTTTTCTGGTAGATTGTTTAAATTCTCAAGACTTTGGAAATGCAAGCTGGCTCCAAGAATTCTCTTCTTCCAATGGTGTTTGATTCATGAAAAGGTCAATACAAGAGAGAAGCTCTTCAAACGCAATGTGGTTCCTGACCCCAACTGCCCTTTCTGTAATTCTCATGGTGAATCCATTCATCATCTCTTCTTTTCCTGTGACTATACCTACCCAATTTGGGCTGCAGCAAGTACCCATTTAATTGGTTTCATCCCCATCATTTCTTCTTTTTTTTACCATTGGGAATCTGATTCTTGTCCAGTACTTGATATCTTCCTGGCTGTTTATAGTTGGTGTATATGGAAAGAAAGAAATGCAAGGATTTTTAATAACAAAGCTAGTTCGATCATGTCTATCTATCATCGCATCATTCATATTTTTTTCGTCCTCGTCGGGTTCTGGAGTCAATCGTGCTGCTATATTCAGGTTTGCACTGCCGGTGGCCACTTCTCCAGCTACTTCTGTTGATAGCAATGATACAGCGTCTAGCATGGAGCTTATGTGATGACTGATGATGCCTCTTTATTTCTCAGCGTAGTATTTGTATAATTATGATGGTTATCAGTTTGATCTGCATGCTTTTGTCGTTGTATTCGTAATATACTCTACGTGTGTTGTATGATGTATCTTAAACTTTGTGGTGATGGTTGTTTTTTGGACCACCAACTGGGTTTGTCAGTTGGATAACTACTATTATCTATTAATTAACCGGCTGCGTAGCCCCGCGCTACATATCCGTTTGCTCAAAAAAAATGATTGGGCCGTATGACACAGACACATGAACGAGCTAGAATTTGTAGGGAGCCGATCGATTAATAAATCGTTACGTGGGATTCATTAGGTATTATAATCCCTAGTGGTCCTTGGTGGCATAAAACATAAATGAATCTAGAAAACGTTCAACAGGTGGCATAATCCCTAGTGGTCCCAGGTGGCATAAATCCTAGTTGAACACGCGATAGTTCATGATAAGGAAACCTAGACAGAACAAGGGTGACAGTCCAAACGATTTCAAGAATGGTTGCACTACGTTGAAGTAGTATAGAAATACGTGATGAAGCCCGTACGATATACGGCAAGGGACTGTACGTATACATGGAAAGGATGATACGGGTTGGGGTACTAGTACAGTTGGTGTAGAGAATATAGGAATTCAAAGAAGATAGTGGAATGGTGAAGCTTAGAAATCTTGCGATGTTATACTTAATAGAAACCTTGCAATGTTATACTTGATTCGTCGTGCCTGTATCTTACCTTGTCATCATGCTTATGTTTACTTTCAGTTTATTCATGCCATGTTATCTTTACCTGTTTTTATGCTGAAAGCCACTAGGACTTACTCAGTCTTTATGACTAACCCAGTTTGTTTCGCCTCTTTTTCTTTCGTCCCCCACCCCCCCCCCCCCAGGTTCGCAGGTTGGGAATACAGCTTAGTTCGGATCTTACCAAGCTCCAAGGCTCTTTCATGTACTGCTTGGATCTCTCTTGGCTATGGCTTGCTTTGCTGTTTTACTTGGGGAATGATTTATGACTATGGTTTATTGCTTCTTTATCATTGCAAGACAGATTTCAATGTAATGGATTTAATAGTGTTTTGATATAAAAGGCTTTAGACCTTTCTAGATTTTAAAGCAATGAAATTTGGTTCTTCTTCCGTTGTTTTGTATGTTCTGTCTTGTAATATTTCTGTGTATGTTTACCTAGATAATGCTCCACCAAAGCTAGTGCATTCCCTTTGTGAGTGACCCTAGCGGAGGTAGGGTGTTACAAAGGTTATTTCCAAGGTCCTCTCTAATAAATTACAGGAAGTTTTAGCATTTGTTATTTTAAAAAATCAAGCAGCATATGTGGGCGGAAGATCCATCAGTGACAATATTTTAATTACATAAGAGTTGATACATGGTTACAATAGAAAACATACCTCTCCAAGGTGTATGATTAAACTGGATATAAGGAAAGCTTTTGACTCTGTCTCATGGAGTGCCATTCTTTCCATTACGTCCAGAATGAATTTTCTATTACCTTTTTCATCTTGGATCTATACATGCATATATTCTCCTTTGTTTTCATTTTCTAGAGATGGTAGATTGCAGGTTTTTTAAGGGTAGTCAAGGTGTTCGATAGGGTGATCCAATTTCGGCGTATCTTTTCATAATTGTCATGGAGCTCCTCAATTCTTTGCTTGTTGAACAGGTTAATAAAGGAAATTTGGAGCTTCATCCTAAATGTAAGAATCCCATGATTACACATCTCGTGTTTGTGGATAACCTCACCATTTTTACAAAACCATCCATTTGCAATATTCAATGCATTTTATCCACTTTGGAATCTTTCTATTTAATGATTGGACTCCAGTTAAATATAAGTAAGCCTTCCATTATGATAGCAGGTATTAGTGATAGTCTTAAGCATGATATATCATGTTTTCTGGAGTTAATGAACTACAAAGGAAAGCCACGTATTCGAGCTTACCTCTTATTTGTTCTCGTATCACAAAAGATGTGTGTGCTCCTTTGTTTGAGAAGATTATCATAAAACTTCAACAGTGGCCAAGTGATTAGCTCTCTCAAGCTGGCAAGTTAGTAATCATTCAGTCAATGGCCAGTGCAATTGTAACGACCCGGATTTGTGTCAATTAATTTTAAAACATTTTATATGGTTTTAAAATATTGAATTGATAATATAAATAAATTTTTATATTGAGTTATCGATTAAATAGTCAAAATACGATTTACTTCGAATATATTGAATAATCGTAATATGAAAACAAATCTAGTTTAATTCAAAGTTAAAGCTGAATTGAAAATAGTTTAGATGATCAATATATATTCTATTTGAATATAGATGACGATAATAATAATTCAATGTCGAAGAATTTATTTGTTTGAATTTAAATTATATTATATCGATATAAAATGGTTATTTCATATATACGTTTAAATTTAATTTCAGAATATATTATGTTGAGCTCAGAATACCGTTATTACATTTAAATGTCGGTCTATACGCTAAAATAGGGGTTCATGATATCAATTAACGGACCCCGAGATATTTGATTTGGGATAGGCTTAAAATCAAATCAAAATCTATTTAAAAAGGATAAAAATCTCCTTATATCTAATAAAAATTTAATGTAGATCAAATCAAATTAAATTCCCTTGTACTTCATCTACCCTAAACAGTGAAAATGCAGACCTAATTCCTTCAGCTCCAAGTATTCTTCGTTTATAAATAACGCAACTCTCTTTCCCATTTACCCCCATTTGTTTCCTCTGATAAAAATCGTTTTTTTTATCTTCAAACAATTTTTCAATGGAAAAAATTAGTCGAGCTCAGGCAATTTTAATTTGCCATTCGAAATACATCTCAAAGCCGACCCCCTCCCTTTCTACTTTACTTCTTTCATTCGTCTATTTCCTGGAATACCCAAATCAAAGTCGCATTTAAAGATCTGGAAGCTCGCGATAGTAACTATCGCGTTGTACTTGAAGAAATGATTTGGGTGTAGCATGAGTTAGGCGATTTGAGGCACTCATAAACGAAGGGGAAGCAGTATTTGGGCAGTTCGATTATCAATAGGAGGTAGCGATTTGGGAAGAAGTATGTGGCTAAAAGGGAGTCTGAAAATGGCATCGCGATGGAAGGCGGTGGAGTTGGGTGCAATGTTGGCAGTCGCGTGGGGTTATTTGGCAACGGTAGTTGACGCAAATATTCTCGGAGCTCAAGTTGAGAGAGCAGTCGCGGTTTGAGGAATAGGGTTCAGGTGGTCCAGGCTTGCGATAGTGAAGCAAGAACGGTGAACTCACGGTGGATGATAGGACAGAAAGAGGAAGACCATGAGGGAGTTCGGACATTTTTACATGTGCAGACCCATTACTGGAAGGAGCACCGTGAATGGGAGAGAAGAACTTAGGGGTTGACTTAACCATGGATTAGATGTGAATGAGTTCACGAAGACTCATGGTGGGGGAATTGTATAGTGAGTTTCAGTTATTGGGAAGCAGGTTCAAACTGTTCTCATTGGAGAAGGAGATGATAATTTGGGAATTTAGGTAAATTAGAGTTTTTAATTAATTTGTTTTGTTTAACCAGTTAATTAAGTAAACTGTTGGGGCAGAAACCAAGAGTGATTCTTGTTGATCAAATAGGAAGGAGTAAAAGAGATTCAAATGGACAACTCAGTCTGGTGCAACAAGTTTGGAGTTTTGCAGTAACGAAGAAGATAACAAAAAAACATAAATTAAGGTAACCATTTTACTTTAGTATTATTTTTTTAAATTACATTTAAATACTTCAATAGCAAAATAATTAATTTAAATTGTTAAATTTGTTCAAGATCTGATCGAACGAAATTCGTTGTTTAATCTGTAGTTGTTGGATATCTAAGTAAGGAATTAAAATGGAATCAGAACAGATCGCAATTAAATATCACGGTGAGTAAATCTCACTCGGATTTCATATTAAAATTTATTTTTATCATTAAAAATATCTATTTGTTTTTTGGTTGCGTTAAATATTATTGTGGCTGTTTTAAATATATTAGTTATATAGGCATGATGTTTGTGGTTATTATATATATATATACACATATATATATATATATTGGTGGTTGGATAATTCCCGCAGTACCATTAGCAGATGCCCGTAGTATCATTAGCGGATGACCCTATATGCCCCACGCTATGATAGTCGATGACCTTCTATACCACGATATCCTGCCTCGAAGCAGGATGGGTATTATTTATGTCAGTTAACGTATGTGGATGTAGGAAAAACAAGTTGGAGGAATCCAACTGCATTCCTCAAAAATATTATTATTTGTTTGTTCTTATATATATATATATATTGTCATATATGATGTGTTAGAAAATCCGTGGTTGATAATTGGTATTTTTGAAATTTAAAGGGAAAATTATATTTATCTAAAATATAATTTGAATTTAAATTGGACTATAAATATATTAACTTGTTTGAATACATAAAACAAGTAGTGAATTTATAAAAGTTGTTTATAAATTAATAATACGAGATTTGAAGTGAAATTATAAACAGTGTTTATAAATAAAGTTGAAAAATTATTATTGGATAATTTGAATATTTAAATTCAAATGTGAATTTAAAAATGGGAAATCATTTTAAAGAAATAAACAATGAAATTTATTCTGATGTTCAGATAAAAATTGAACTAAAATAAATCCATAAGGATTTATGATTTGAATTCAATTAATTCGAATTTATTTAAATAGAAGTTAAATTGAATATGAAAATAAATTGGGTGTTATATATATAAGTTATTATAAATAGAAATTTCCAAAATAAGATTTTGGTTTTAAATAGATTTAGAAATAGGCTTGTTTAAATATAAAACAAGGAAATTTATAAAATGGTGTTTATAAATATAATGAATTAATTATCAAGAGATAATTTGAATATTTAAATTCAAATATGAATTTGAAAACAGAATTTGAAATCGTTCGAAAGGGAGCAACAGTTTTTATTCCGCTATTCAGAATATCAAAGGGATGGAGTTTCAAATAGGAATTTGAAAAGGGAACTTGCTTAAATATACGAAACAAGGAAGCTGAATTTATAAGTAGTGTTATAAATTTGGTGAAATAAATTATCATTTGGATCATTTAAACCAGTAAAATTCAAATAGGAATTTAAAAGTAAATTGGGAAGTGTTTTGAAACAAAACGATTGATTATATTTCGGAATTTGAAATATAAGCTGAATTGAGAAGAATTCAACGGGTTTATAATTGAAATTCGATTATATCGAATTTCATAGATAATTTATTTATAAAAGGAATCGGAATTAAATATATAAGATCAAAGTATAAATAAATTAATTACCGAGTAAGGAAAAATCAACAATTATATATAATTGAAAATATTAAGTTGAATTAGGAAAATTAGTTTAATATATATTAAAATATATTAGAATAGAGTTGGAATTTATATACAAACGAAGTTTAAAACGTTTATATATTAAATATAATTAAAACGAACTCGCCGCAGCGCAGCATTTCGTGAATTAGAGTTTCGAACTTCAATTGAGTATATATAACTCAATTTAAGTCAGAATTATTTGAAAAAAGAATCATCTGGACCGGTTTGATAATAATTTTCTAATGAAAGAGAAAAAAAATATGGATTTCGTCTTATAGATTTTGAGTTATGTCAAAATCAAATTTTCAAAAAAACAGCGCCACAACCATTATAAAGCCATAACGGTTTATTTAAATAAATAAAAGGATTTTAAGGAAATAAAATCCGAGTTGCCATTAGAAAAATCCAGACTGGAGATATAAAATAAATATGAATTTTAGTAAAGTAAGCGAAATGATTTTTGAAACAAAAAAAATCAGATTCTTAGTTATTAAATAGATTTAACTAGTTTGAAGAATAAATAGTTAATCGAGACTTGAATTGAAATGGGGTGTTGGATAAGTGAAAGAGATTTGAAAATGTATATTCGAAATCGAATATGTAAAGCAAGTTGAAAACGGAAATAGATTGGGTTCATAAGTGGATTAAAGTATATTTGAACACGATATGTTCAAATAAAGAGTGAAATAGGCAAAAGAGCTAATAAGGAGATAAATTAGCGAATCAAATTCAAATGATTAGATTGAGTTGGAATAAATTGAGAATGGACGCATATAGGTTAAGCAGGTTTGGAATGAAGTATATGAAGGTTATAATTTGTGTGCCCGACAAAAGGTACACGTTTATATTCCATATGAGATTTCATGCGCCGAATCGGCAAGCCACTTGGCTTTTTGTTTTCTTTTTGAATGGAAAGAGCCTAGAGAGGCGAGTTGAGGTTTGAACTATCGACCGGTACGAAAGAGGTTATGGCGAAATTTTCTGGAAATTGAAGCAGTTAGACTATTTTTAAGATAATTTGATAATTAGAAATCTATATATCAATATATATATAATCTGGTAAGGAAACGAACTTAAAAATAGAATGTTATAAACAAAAAGGAAATCGAAAATATGGTAATAGAAAGAGATATATATATATATATACGTTTTAAAAATGAATAAGTGGTTTTTATGGTGTTGATGATTTGAGATAAGTGGTATTGTCTGTTTTGAAGTTAAAGATGTTATTCAGTCAAGGTCTGAGAGGTAATTATACCCCAGCTTGATTGATTTCATTATTAATTGATAAACCGCAAGATCCAGTCTCAATGAGAAATGTTTGAATATGAGTTAGTTAAATGTCGTGTTTTGGGTTGTTGTAACGATGTTCTACACAACATTCATTTTAACCCAAGTAAGTGGAAATTTAGGAATATAATAAATAAATATTTCCTGAGTGTAGAAATGAATGGGCGTGAAAGAGATAAGTAATTGGAATGTTTTCTAGTTATAAATAGAAGATATTTTCTACATATAGAAAATAAAAGGAGGCGATATATGGAAATGTTTTCCAAATAGCGTAAAGGGCCAAGATGATTGTTGAAAATATTTGGCTAACAAATATTGATAAGGAAATGGAGTAGTGATTTATTAATGAAAGATATATCAATTAAATGGACTCGTGATTTGTTTGATGCTTTTAATGAATGTTTGTTTTCTTCAGTAGTTAAATAACTGACTATCGTAATGTTTGCCAATATTGTTGTCAATACGGAGAGACCGGTTGGATTATTATCCGTTAACCACTCCGTATTGGCAGTAGCATTGCAAATCTGATTATATGAAGATAATCAAAGACGGAGTAAGTGCAAGGACTTTTTCTATTAATAGAAATTATGCCTTCGGTTTCAGAATGAAGTGTATGGACGAATGTCTGACAGAGTATTTCCAATGATTGCATATGTTGGTCTATATAGATATATATATGGTGGCGGAGAATTTATTTTCTTAGCATAATATCCAGAATATATTTGTGCAAATCAATTAATGATTTACGGATCTGACAATGTGCCATTCAAAGTGGTTGTGCTATCAATGAATGATAAGAAATCGTAGCCTCGGGCCTCAACAATCGGGAAATGACAAAAATTGGGCAGGTAGCATGGCTATGTGGGTCGCTCCCATTAGGGTGTATAATTCACCTATCTAGAGATTCATTTAATTCCTTATTCTATTCGATGTTGTCCCATTCGGAAAAAAAGGTTGTTGATCCCAATCGTTGGTGATATACATTCGATACACTCAAGCGAAATAAGTGTTGGTCATGTGTGGGTTGGGTTGCAAGATGTTCTTATTGAACCCAGTGTATTCCCCTTTAGAGATACACTATCGGAAGGTGGTTCCATACCTTGTCATGTTGGAAATCCAATCTCTAGTAAGCGCCACACGTTTTTTGATTTTATATTATATATGGAGCATGAGATGCAAGTGTTCCCGCTAGATTCTATTTATTTGATGTAGACATTATTATAATATCACTGGATTTGATATCAAAAATATTTTGGGTTATCGTAAGGTAAAGACCATCCGTGTTTATGTGTGGATCGGTCTTACGATTATCATTTCCTTCGAAAGGATTTTTCTAAAGTTAAACAAATGATTGGAGTTTACTCACACCAGTCCCATTGTTGAGTCAAGGAATTTTGATTTATGTCAAAGTAATGCGCGATGATCAAAAAAAGGCGGCGTTCATTGATAAGGAGCTTCATATGGTATTAGTCTTTAGAAATTGATTATTTGGTATGATAATAGTGTTCATTATTGTTAAAATCTATCCTCAAATAATCAATGTTTATATATATACACTTATGTATATGTATGCAAATAAATTGTGCAAACTGGGCTATACCAGTCGACTACCCAAAACAGACCGGTCGACCGTTTTTACCCAGTTTGCACAATGAACGTGCACACATATAACGTATATATATTTAAATCTCTGTCTACTGGTCCTTTTTGACCTGTCGACCATTTTTTAAATAGAAGCAACTAACTAAATAGTCGCTTCCATTCCTCCAAGGTTTGCTTCTCCTTCCTTTCATCAATAATCATATCTATTGATTGTAACTCTTTACCAAAGGTTACAACTAATTATCTCGTATATAAACACTTTGAAATCATCAATTCTAATCACCAATTCTTTCTATCTATTCTCTATATTGTTGATTTCACTCTTGAACTCTCAAGCACTCAAACGCTCATATTCTTCACAATATCGTTCTTGAATCCTTTCATTTATATATTATTCTTTTGATTCAAACATGATATCATCTTCCAAATCTTCACAAACACAAATTCTATTTGAGGATAAGATTATAGGAAGGTTGTACAAGAATTGACAAATTCATGTTATTGAGAACACACATTATCAAAATACAAGAAGGATAAATCAAATAAACGAGCTTTCTCAGTCACATGGGATGATTCAGACTCGTCTTCATCAGCAAGTGAAAGTGATTCAGAAGATGAACAAGCAAATGTTTGTTTCATGGCTACAGAAGATGAGGTACAAATTCCTACATTTGATGAAGTTCTTGATATTAATGTTGAATTGATAGTTAAATTTAAAAATATAAAACGTCAATGGAAAGAAGCCAAAGCAGATTTAATTAGAGCAGAGTTTGAACGAGATATGTTAAAGGATGAAAAGAAAATATTAGAAGAAGAACTTGAAAAAGTTCAAGAATCATCATATAATATTGATTCTCAATTATCTCTTTTGAGTCAAGAAATTAAAACTCAAAAAGAGAAAAATGATGCTCTCACTACTGAAAGTCATGAGCTTAAGGCAAAAGTCAAAATTCTGGACCTAGAAAAATCTAGTTTACAAACTAAGTTAGATAATATTATTCAAAATATTTTTAACTTCAATAAAGATCGAGAAAATTTAACAAAGATCAATGAATGTTCACAATCTGCTTCAAATAAACATGGCTTGGGATATAAGAAACAAGAAACCTAGAAACATCTTGGTTTCAAAAGGAAAAATGAAAAATAAAATAAAGCTAAGAAAAATCTTAGTTCATTATATTCCAAACCAAAACCAGTTGTGAAGTTTCAAAAGAAAAATATCAAAACTATCAAGATATGGGTTCTTAAAATAAATAATAATTTGATTAGGAACAAATATATTCAGCATTTTATGAATACTATGCATTATAATTCTAATTATGTATATAAAGGGGATACCGGACCGGTATGGGTTTGGACTCCTAAGACCTAACTCTTAAGACCCTATAAAAAGGTGGGTACCATGGACTTAATATTGTTTT
Source organism: Allium sativum (assembly GCA_030737875.1). Classification (NCBI taxonomy): domain Eukaryota; kingdom Viridiplantae; phylum Streptophyta; class Magnoliopsida; order Asparagales; family Amaryllidaceae; genus Allium; species Allium sativum. The sequence continues at coordinate 544,898,753 of CM060918.1, forward strand.
TTGTTGGTCCCACTTAAGAAAAGAGGAAAGTGGATATTGGACAGTGGTTGCTCGAAGCATATGATTGGAGACAAGAGCTTATTGACAAATATTACTTACTCAGATGGTGGCTCTGTCACTTTTGGAGATAATTCAAAAGGCTATATCATCGGCAAAGGCGATGTGAGCGATTGCGGTACATCTAACTTACCTCTTATTACTAATGTCATGCTAGTTAGAAATTTGAAACACAATCTACTTAGTATTAGTCAGTTATGTGACAAGGGTTTTACCATTTCCTTTTCCAATAACAAGTGTAGTAACTAAGATAAAGATCATAAGTTAGTTTTCGAAGGATATAGGAATAGAAATATTTATATTATGAATATGAATGTCAATCATAATTCAGATATGTGTCTTGTAGCAAATGATAATGATCAATGGCTATGGCACAAACGTTTCTGTCACATAAACTTCAGAACTATCGACAAGCTATCAAAAAACGATCTAGTTAGAGGACTACCCAAAATGAGTTTTACGATTAATAAAATTTGTGATGCATGTCAATCAGGAAAATTGAATAAATCATCATTTAAATCCAAGAAAGTCAAATCAACATTACAACCACTTGAGCTACTACATATGGATTTATTCGGACCAACACAAGTTCAGTCAATAAATCATAGTCGATATGTGTTTGTAATTGTTGATGATTACTCTCGTTGTACTTGGGTGATTTTCTTGAAAAGCAAAAGTGACACTTTCGAACATTTCAAATCTTTCGTCAAGAGAATTCAAAAATCAAAAGGGCTTAAAGTTAAGAATATAAGAAGTGATTATGGCGGAGAATTCGAAAATAATTAATTTGAACATTTTTGTACAAAGAAAGGTATATATCATAATTTTTCGTTTCCCAGAACTCCACAACAAAACGGAGTTGTAGAACAGAAAAACCGGACTTTACAAGAATGTGCAATAACATTATTAAATGGAACTACTCTACCAAAACATTTTTGGGCCGAAGCTGTTGCAACTGCATGTTATGTTTTGAATCGTGTATCCATTCAACCTCTCACCAAGAATACATCTTATGAATTATTTAATCAAAGAAAGCCGAATATCTCATACTTCAAAGTTTTCGGTTCTAAGTGCTTTATTTTAAATATGAAAGACCATCTCTGAAAATTTGATCCAAAATCTGATGACGGTATATATGTCAGTTATTTGGAACGAAGCAAGGCCTATCGTATATTTAATAAAAGAACCAAAACTATTGAAGAATCACTTCATGTTTCTTTCGATGAATTCTATAAATCATCTCATAACATATTAGAAGATGATGATGATATTATAGTCACTAAGAATCCGATCATCAAAAATGCTGATTCTGACACATAAATTATTAAGAATATTCCTCAACCAGTTGTGATACCTTCTCTACCAAGATTACGATCTCCTTTAAGGATACTAAGAGATCCAGTTCAAAATGTAATTGGTGAAGTAACATCACAAATTAGAACAAGGAGTCAACTCAACCAAATGGGTCATGCTGCGTTTCTTTCAAATATCGAACCTATGAATCCAAAAGAAGCTGCTACTGATGATTAGTGGATCATTGCCATGCAGGAAGAACTAAATCAGTTCAAGCGCAATGATGTCTGGGAACTTGTTCCAAGACCAACTGATCAGTCAGTTATTGGTACAAAATGGGTTTATAAGAATAAGGCCGATGAACAAGGAAATATAACCATAAATAAAGAAAGATTAGTAGCACAAGGATATAATCAGGAAGAAGGTATCGATTACGAAGAAACTTTTGCACTAGTTGCACGAGTAGAAGCTATCAGAATCTTATTATCCTTTGCTTGTCATCATAATTTCAAACTTTATCAGATGGATGTCAAAAGTGCTTTTCTAAATGGATTTATCAAAGAGAATGTATATGTCGAACAACCTCCCTTGTTCGTACATGAAAAACATCCTAAATACGTATACAAACTTAAGAAAGCTTTGTACGGTTTGAAACAAGCACCTCATGCTTGGTATGAACGATTACGCAGCTATCTTACTGATTCGGAATATCAAATTGGTAAAGTCGATCAGAATTTATTCATTAAACATTCTCGAAAAGATATATTGGTTATCCAGATAAATGTAGACGATATTATCTTTGGTTCAACTAACGATAAACTCTGCAAAGAATTTGCAGATATTATGACCAAAGAGTTTGAAATGTCTCATATGGGAGAACTATCATATTTTCTTGACCTTCAAATCAAGAAACTTTCCAACGGTATTTTTATTAATCAAGAAAAATACTATGGAAATCTTATCAAACGCTTCGGTTTAGAAAATATGTCTGGTAAACCTACTCCTATGAGTACAACTACACATCTTGAAAAAGATGAACATAGTAAGAGTGTTGACCAGAAATTATATCGAAGCATGATTGGTTCTTTTTTTATCTTACTACAAGTCGCCCAAATATAATGATGAGTGTTGGTCTATGTGCACGATTTCAAGCAAATCCAAAGGAATCACACTCAGGAGCAGTACAACGTATAATTCGTTATCTTAATAATACCAAAGACTTCGGTGTAACACCCCATAATTTTAAATATTAAAATTAACAATTTTTAAGAAAATTTAATTTTTAGGAGAAGAATTAAGGGAAATTAGTTACGCCATTGCGTTCGTGTCGAAATTCTGCTTGGAATAGAGTCCAAGTTTTCATAAATCGGACTTCGTATGAGGAAGTTTTGGCCCTCAGAAGTTTCAGAAATTTAAATAAAATTAAAACAACTCAGATTAAAATTCAAAATTCAAATTCAAAACAAAGAAGCGGACTGGGCGGGATATTTCCCGCCCCAGGCCAGGTCGACCAGGGGGTCGACCTCCCCTATACAGGTCAACCTGGGGGTCGACCTACCTCCCGGGAAGATCTGGACTGTGATGATTATGACTTGTTGCTGAGTCTTTCCTGACTTGTTGCTGAGTCACTAGGGTATAGGTAGCAATTCTGGATAACTCTATGTAGTCTAGATGGTTGTGATTGCTCCTATGATAGTCTAACGCCTTATGTTGATTAAACTTCTATATAAGCATGCATAGACTCAAGCCCTAAACCTAAACTAAATTAATCTCTTGGCCTCCATGCTGCTGCTAGAATAGTTCTTCTTAAAGCTTAGGAATTGCAAGTCAGAATTCTAATACAAACGACGAACGAATTATTCTCTTCTCTAATCCGTCTTTGTAAGTACAATTTCTTTCATAAAATTATTAATAAATTAATTATGATGAGTTATAATTTGGATTATGAGAACATGTCTGTTGAATCATGTGATGTTACTTAACTTTGTTATCGTTTGTTGGTGGACATATGACAGTTTTTATAACTTATGTTGGTAGATCTATTTCATATGTCAAATCACATATGTTTAACTTGATTCATCTTATGAAATCAGTTTATATGCGAGTTTGGGATGTAAATCATATGCTAGTTTGTATATGAATCTTATGCAAGTCTATTTTTACATATGCTAGTTTGTATGTGAATCTTATGCAAGTCTGTATGCGAATTATATACAAGTTTATATGTGAATCAAGTATATACATATGCTAGTTTATATGTAAAACATGTGATATTAGTTTACATGTTCAAATTCATATGCAAGTTTGTAGGAATCCATATGCAAGTTTAGGTGAAAACTATATTCACATTTTTAGGTGAAAACTATATTCACATATGCAAGTTTAGGTGAAACCATATTCATATATGCAAGTTCACAATTTCATGTTTAGATCTATATTTAGATCCATGGCAGTACATAGTTTGTGCAAATTTATGTTCTATATGTTCATTGCCTATGGAAGTTATTGGCTATGCAAACTTATGTTATAATTCTTATTTGCAAGTTAGATTTATTTTATGTGTTATGCAAGTTGTGATGTTTCTTTTCTTTTTATGAGTTAGACAATTTGCGAGTCTAAAATATTTCATATTAAAGCGTACGAAAGTATGGACATAATTTAGGTGACATTATGGACATAGATTAATTTGGAAATTATTGACAATTTTAATAGGGATAATTAATTCATATTTGGGTGAAATAATTTGTAATTAATGAACGCCTAAGACACGAGGTTAGACTCGTTTATGGTATAAGACTGCCCGGACCCGCCCGGCAAATCCAGCAACCACAAACGGTAGTCTAATGTGAGAGGTTGAAGTCATAAATTAAATGCGTAACAATTGTAAAGACACGAGGTTAGACTCGTCTGCGGTATAAGACTGCCCGGACCTGCCCGTCAAATCCAGCCACCGCAAACGGTAGTCTAATGTGGGAGGTCTTACGAGGTTACAGTTATAATGAATTAAGTAACACTTAACCAAGATAAACATGTGGTGGGACATGGGGGTTAAGTGGGTGACATGGGTGACATGTGAAATATGATTAGAAACACTTAACCAAATTGAAACATGTAAGAAGACATGAATAAGAAGGGGTTAAGTGGGAAATCCTAGTGGGGACCAAGCATAGGTGGAAGCTTGTGTCAAGCATGGGGGACCCTTTTCAAACCAGTAACCCATTAAGTATCTTTGTGAGCTCGAGTTAGATAGAGGACAGGACGCGCTTACTGGGTTTGATTGTAAGAGGTCAAAACGGGTTAACGGTGACAATGCAAGTCCAACGGGGTCATGTTCGTGCGTGGGCCCTGGCTGGTAGGTAAGACGTTGTTGCATCGTGTAGATATAAGTTATGCATCTTATTGGTATAGGATTGCCACTTTGGGGAGTGATACACCCCACTGTGGGACCAACACGGGTATCTACGAGTTAGGGAGCCGATCGCATGAGGGTATTGGGTACAACTAGTGGAAATAGTTGCAGGAGGCACCTATGAAGACAGCCAGGGGTACACAAAACTACCATTATGATTATTATGTTTAATAGGCAGGATCAACTTTTAGGGTGACTAGTAATGGTGCAGTATAGTAATTATCCTATAGTGATCAGGGGCGTGTTTAACTCCAGCATATTCCTCTTGTTTGTATTGTCTTGCCCATATGTTTCATAGTCATACCTTGTTTTACCAGTTTATGCCTTATCCTAATTACTTTAATATTAATAATTATATTGTTAAACTTATTGGACTCGCCAGACTTTATGTCTGACCCCCTTTGTTTTTGCCTCTTTTCTTCCTTCCTCTCCCCCCCCGCTCCGGTTCTCAGGGTGGAACTAGTGCTAGTGGAGCTTGATTTGGACCTCTTTCCCTCTCTTTTGGAAGTGCTTGGATTGCTGAGAGTAAAGTTCAACTTATCTCTTTTATGGCTACTTATGTTGGGGTTATGCTTTTTTACTTTATATACTCAAAAAATAATTTGTCAAGATGGATATTAAGTGTACTTGGTTTTATTGTTGGTTTTTGATGTTTTTGTAACCAAACTATTTCACCACTGTAATAAAAGTTATTCCTATTTTTCAAGTACCAATATATGTATCTATCTTGTTATATTCTGTTCTATAAACCAATAATACTCCATGAAAGTTAATGCATTCCCTTTGAGAGTGACATTAATGGACGTGTGGTGTTACACGTGATATCAGAGCCGAAGGTTTCCAAGAACAGATAAGAGATTTTGAAAAAATGTTTTTCAAAAGCATTTTATAAAGAAATACTTTAAAAATATGTTTTAAGGAGAGTATTTTCAAGAGAAAAGTTTGTTTTAAAAATAGAACCCCCAAAAGCCATATATCTTTCTTTCGATTCTCCATTTTGAATCTCTTCCCTTTTCTTTTCAGCCTGTCTGGGTTACCCGAGATACCCGAGGGAATACCGATATCAACCTGGTTCAGAAGGTATCTAGAGGCTAGGGCCACCGCTGTAGGCCTAGCAAACATTCCTCCTCCCCCAGCTGCAGCCGCTCCTCCTCCTCCCCCTTCCCGCGTTGATACTTTTTCGAAGGTATGCAAAGACTTTCGGAAAATGGGCGGGAAACCTTTTCACGGGTCAGAGACGTTTGTTGAAGCTCGAAATTGGCTTAAGGAGGTGGAAGATTTGTTTGGTATCTTCGAGACAGAAGATGGAAGGAAGGTCCAATTAGTTGCTTGGTTAATGAAGGACAAAGCCTCGTTTTGGTGGGAGGTTACGAATGGAGAGCGTCCAGTGGAGACATGGATGGATTTCAGCCATAGGTTCGAGATGAAATTTCTCTTACGAGCAGAAGAGAATTTATACATGGAGAGTTTCTTGGCGTTGAAGCAGGGGAATTTATCAGTAAAGGAGTATGTCAACAAGTTCAATCAATTGGCGAGATTTGGCTTAAACTTGGTGAACACACCTGAAAAGAAGGCCTAGAGATTCGTTAAAGGTTTGAATGAGCCGCTACATTGGTTGGCTATGACCCACATTCCTATGGGGGCTACCTTTGAGAAACTTGTTGACATGGCGCTTATGCATGAAGAGGAGAAAGGCGTTGATGCTAATAAGGCACCGGAAAAGAAAGGGGATCAAAAGAAGTCACAGCAGCAACCTAATAAAGGTGGTAAGGATAACAATAGTAAAGGAAAGAAAAGGTGCTTTAAATGTGGAACACCATGCCATCTGAGCAAGGACTATAGGAAGAAGAAGAAGACTAGCTGTTTCAAATGTGGTGAGGCAGGACATTTGATTAAAGACTGCCCGAAAAGACAGGAGCAAGTGCAGAGGACAGGGTCTACTTCTAGAGGGCAGGTTCATGCTCTCATGGCACCAAGGCAGGCAAGAGGGAAGGTTCATGCTCTCATGGCACCAGGACAAGAGAGATATAGAAACATTCCTGTTGAAAGATTAGTTTTTCTGTTTGATCACCCTTTTTGTAACAACCCGAATTTTAATAACATGTTGAAACTAGAAACCAGGGTATAAATAACTTTTAAAATGAGAATCATGGGAAGCGAGTTGCGCCATTGCATTCGTCTTGGAATTCTGCATGAAATGAGTCCGAGTTTTCGAAAATCGAAGTTCGTATGATCGAGTTAGGACCTCTAGAAGTTTCACGAATTTTCAAAATCAAAAACAGCTCATAAATTCGAATTCAAATTTGAATTCAAGACCCAGAAGCGGGCTGGGAGGTAAAATTCCCGCCCAGAGCCTAGTTCGGCCATAGGGTCGACCTGGGGGTCGACCTGACCAGACCAGGTCGACCATAGGGTCGACTTGGTCTTCCTGGTCGGGCCAGGTCGGCCTGGTTGGGTGCACCGGTTGAGTCAGTGGGCTGGGACGATTTCTGAAGGTCAAGATTGATTCTAGGGTTAATGCAAGGGCCTAAACTAGTTGCTACACCTATAAAAACACCCTAAAACCTAAGCTAATTCCTAAAAAATTATTCTTACACTATTATGCTGCTAAACTCCCTCTTGAACCATGGCCGCCGCCTCCAAGTCAAAGTACAAGCATTCAAACTCCAATCAATTCAAAGAACGAAGCTTCAACAACGATCCAAGCAATAAATCAGCATTCTACAACAAATTCAGTTCTTAATTCATTAGCCACAATCTGTAAGTTCTAGTTGTTTTTAGATTTAAACATTTAATTATAATATGGCCATGGAATAAAGTGGAGTTGGATTTTAAGCATGTTTATCGATTCAGACCCACTCATGTTGCTTCTTGAATCTGGAGTTTTTGAGACTTGTCTATCTTTATTCTCATGTCAAGTTCATGATCTATTCAGCTTGTAATAAATCAGTTTTCTTGATTCATGTTGAATTTATTATCAAGTTGTAATCTTCATGCCTATGATGATGTTTTTTCTCTGATCTTATTTTTATGCAAAATTCTATCTTCTACCATTTATTTTCTTTCGATGAACCTTGGTCAATTTCGGACCTAGGCCTAAACCGCGATACGATTGAATACGGGGAAATATTTGGGATATTACCTATTTGGATATACGTGTTTGGTGGAATTGATGGCATAACATGAAATTGGAAATTTGGGTATTGTCAACATAATTGAAATTGCAAGTTTGGCCTTTGGCATAATTAATTTGGCATGAAGTGGGCATACATGAATTGGCTTTAAATTAAATCACGAGTTCGGGCCTATGTAAATTAAAACATTAGGCTTATGATTGGGCACAAGTAGAGTTGGGAATTTGAACATAAAAGCGATTGTAAACTTGATAATTGGCATAAATAGGTATTACGAACTTGGGTAATTGGCGTGTATTGTAATAAAAAGATTATAGTATGGGATGACTACATCATGAATCATGATTTGGGTTTATTTGGACATGAAACTTGATACATGTAATCTTGGATAGAACTTGATATGGGTAAAATGGCATAAACTTGGCATACATGTAAATAGGCAAGGATTGGACATATGTAAACTGACTAGAATTGGGTGTGTATATATATATATATATATATATATATATATTGACATGTAATTTTGGAACTTGGGCATATGTTTATTAATATGTAGTGTCGGGAATTTGAAACATGAAAATGACTGTGTATTGGATAATTGACTTGAACACGAATATGAACATTTTTATACGTTAAACATATGAACTGATATTGGGGTTTTGGGTGGAATATGACCATTAATGAACATTTGACACGAGGTTAGACTCAGTTTGTGGTGTAAATCTTCCCGGGACCGCCAGACAAATCCAGTAACCACAAAGTGTCAGTCTAATGTGAGAGGTCGAAGGTCGAATTGTAGGCGTAACGGTTCATGACACGAGGTTAGACTCAGTTTGTGGTGTAAATCTGCCAGGAACCGCCCGACAAATCCAGTGGCAACAATGTGCACGGTCTAATGTGAAAGGTCATGATTCGTTCGTCATAATGAATGAATTAAGGAATACTAACCATAATAAGACGTGGGTATGGTTAGAGGGTTAGGTGGGATGACATAGAAATTTGACATGTAAATGTGGACCTAACCGGTGTGAGTTAAGAACACATAAAACTTATCTGATATGACATGAATGGGTGGGTTAAGTAATATGACTAGACTTATGACACTTAACCAATATAACATGACACGTGGCAGGGTTAAGTCAACTTGAACGTATAGATAATCCTTAACCAACTTAGCAGGATACGTGGGCAGGTTAAGCCATGAATTACTTGAAATACTTAACCAATGCAGTCTGACGAATGGGAGGGTTAAGTTAAATGGGTTGCTTTAACTGGAATGGGTTGATAACCCCAACCAATATAACCTAATGTGTGGTAAGGTTAAGTAAATACACGACGGTAACACTTAACCATTATAATATGGCTAGTGGATGGGGTTGAGTTAACATACGCTTAACCAATCAAACGTGAGGTGTGGTAAGAGTTACGTTAACACATGGGAGAACGCTTAACCAATGTAACAAGACATGCGGTGGGGTTAAGTTACACCAGAAAGAACACTTAACCAAGGTGACATGATGGGGGGTAGGGTGAAGTTAACTTGAATGGATAACACTTAACCAACCTATGGGGTATACGAATAGACCCTGAAAACTCTAGTAGCGGGACCCGTTTCAGCAGAAACCCACATTAGGTATCAACGGTACCCTGAGCTAGGCAGGGTGGGGCACGCTTACTGGGCTGATTGTAAGCGGTCAAAACGACGGCGGATGATGCAGCAGTGCAGGTTCCGACGGATTACGGGCGTGCACGTATTCCGGAGTGGAAAATTTAGCCACTGGGCATCAATAGATATAAAGTTGTGCATCAAGGATTGCGTCGGGTTGCCATTCTAGGGATATATACACCCTAGGGTGGGACCAACACAGGTATCTACAAGTAGGGGCAGGCCGCAAGAACTAGGTCGAGTAGGAGCCGATCGATTAGGGTAGTAAGGATACATCTAACACATTCATGGCAATTGGGCTGGTTGAGGGGAAACCCTCATAATAGATGTAGTCCTGAGGGCTACCACAACTACGGGGTTGGGATAACCTTAGTATATAACACATGTGAAACATTGTAAGTGAGAGCTGATCAATTAAGATAGGTACGGTGGGGACATGAAACTGTCAATATGAGGTGGGACCCTCATCATGGGATATTTACCTATAAAACTATCATATGGGTTATGGGGGATCACTTATCTTGTAATTACAACTAGGTAAACTAATTGGAACGCTAGTTAGGTGGTGCAGAGAATGTAGGAAATCAAGGAAAATAGTGTAATAGTGAAGCTTAGAAATCTTGCGATGTTATACTTTATAGAAACCTTGCGATGTGATACTTGGTAGAAACCTTGTGACGCTACTCTTGATAGGAAGCATGGGGTGTTATACTTGATTCATTGTGCCTGTAGCTTACCTTGTCATCATGCTTATGTTTACTTTCATTTTATTCATGCCATATTATCTTCACCTATTCTTATGCTCAAAGTCACTAGGACTTACTCTGTCTTTATGACTGACCCGGTTTGTTTCGCCTTTTTCTTTCGTCCCCCCCCCCTTTCAGGTTCGCAGGGTGGGAATACAGCTTAGTTCGGATCTTACCAAGCTTCAAGGCTCTTTCATGTACGGCTTGGATTTCTCTTGGCTATGGCTTGCTTTGCTTTATTGGGGAATACTACAATTTATTTTTATGCTTCTTTGTTTTTGAGCAAGACAGATATTTTAGCTATGTAATTGGCATTGGAAGTTGATGGGCTTTTATTGTAAACAATATATATTTAATAAATGATTTGAAGTACTTATAATTTACCTTCCGCTGTTTTATATATGTCTGTCTTGTAATATTTCTGTTCCAGTACCCATAATGCTCCATTGAAGTTAAGGCATTCCCTTTGTGAGTGACCTTAACGGATGTGGGATGTTACACTTTTCGTACTTTATTTGATTCTGGCGCTTCACACTCGTTTGTATCTGCTTCGTTAGTTGAAACACTGCACCTAATTACTAGTCTAGTTACAGATCCTATAGTAGTCTCCAATCCTATTGGTGGTTCAACTCATCTTTCAATGATTTGTCGGGATTTGAGAGTGTCTATCTTGAGCATTGAGTTTGAATGCAATGCCTTCGTTCTTGGCTTCACGGGCTATGGGTTGATTCTAGGCATGGATTGGTTATCCAATAATGGTGCCATCCTCGATTGTGTAAAGAGCGTGGTTAGACTTATGACTCGCCTCGGCAACACTCTCGAAATCTCTTGTAATCCTATACATTCTGTTATGCTTAGCTATCTAGAATCTCTTGATGCATCTGTTGAAAACTTGAAGTCGGTTAGAGTAGTCCGTGAATACTCATATGTATTTGAAGAGGTGAAGGGCTTACCTCCGAAGCGGGAGATAGACTTCCGCATATACCTTGTTGATAATGCAAAACTCATAGCTCTACCCATTAGACACATGGCTCCAAGGGAGAGAAAAGAGCTTAGTAAGCAAGTCAAAGAGTTGCTCGAAAAAGGGTTTATAAGGCGGAGTATTTCTAAATGGGGTGTTCCAGTAGTATTCGCAACCAAAGCGGATGGTTCACTTCGCCTATGCATTGATTATAGGGAGCTAAATAAGCTGACCAAGAAAAATAGGCACCCACTTCCAAGAATAGACGACTTGTTTGATCAGCTTGTAGATGCGTCGGTATTCTCCCAACTTGATGTAGCTTCCGGGTTCCATCAGCTAAGAGTGGTTGAAGACAGCATTGATAAGACCGCATTCAAAATCCAGGATGGTTTCTTCGAATGGCTTGTCATGCCTTTCGGCTTGACAAATGCACCCGCTTACTTCGTTAACTTGATGAGCACGGTGTTCAGGGAGTTCCTTAATAAGTTTGTGGTGGTCTTCGTAGATGACATTTTGATTTTCTCGAAAAATGAAGAAGAGCATGCTTTGCATTTAAGGGAAGTCATGAATACTCTTCATGCACATCAGCTGAAAGCCAAATTCTCCAAATGCCATTTCTTAAGAGAAGAAGTGAGGTTTCTTGGACATGTGGTGTCTAAAGAGGGGATAGCTTGGGACCCCGCAAAAGTAGTTGCGGTGCAAGATTGGAAGGTTCCACGGAATGCAACCGATGTCTGAAGCTTTCTCGGGCTAGCGAGCTTTTACCGAAAATCCATTAAAGGCTTTGCAAAAATCTCAGCCCCACCCACAAGATTGACAAAGAAGAATCTAACTTTCGCTTGGGATTTGGATTGCGATATTGCTTTCCAACGTTTGAAAAGGGCTCTAATAACAGCCCCAGTTATGACATTGCCTGATGGGAGCAAAATGTTTACCGTATACACAGAAGCATGTGGTACAGGGTTGGGCGCTGTCTTGATGCAAGAAGGCAAGGTAGTTTGTTATGGGGAAGGCAACTGAAGGTACATGAGAAGAACTACCCAACTCATGATTTGGAGCTAGCTGCCATTGTTTCCGCTCTAAAGTCGTGGCATCATTACCTACTAAGAGAAAGGTTTGAACTGTTTACTGACCATAAATCATTAAAGTACCTTTTCTCACAGAAAGACCTTAACTTAAGACAACAAAGGTGGATGGAATTTCTGGCCTCATATGATTTTGAGATTTCCTATACCCCTGGCAGGGGTAATGTGGTAGCAGATGCCTTGAGTATAAAGAAGCTGACATTGAGCCCTCTCTTTATAGAAAGGCAAAGCTTGAGTACATGGCAAACTTTAACTTTAGACCCTCCTCTGAAATTGTACTTGGTCTGTTAGCATCGCTAGAGGTGCGGCCTACTCTTTTGGACTCAATAGGACCCGCGCAATGAGAAGACCCTCAGCTAGTTGACATGATGAATAAGCTAGTTAGGGGTGAGCCTTCTAGTCACCTCAATAGATACTCCATCGATGATAAGGGTTGTTTGAGACGGGATGGAAGGCTATGCGTCCAATAAGTAAGGGATTTAGTGAAGATGGTTCTCGAAGAAGCACACCATTCTAAGCTGACCATACACCCGGGCGGAGACAAGATATATAAAGATATAAAAAGGGTTTTCTTTTGGAATGGCATGAAGAGGGATGTAGCTGAGTTCGTCGCTAAGTGCTTGATATGCCAGCAAGTCAAAGCGGAGCAGAAGAAGCCTGGTGGTCTGCTTTATCCTCTAGAGGTCCTACAGTGGAAGTGGGATAGCATTTCGATGGGCTTTGTTGATGGGTTTCCTAGGTCAAGAAGGGGCAATACCAGTATTTGGGTAATAGTGGACAGGCTCACTAAAAGCACTCACTTTATACCTGTTAAGAGTAAAAGTACTGCCTCGTCCCTAGCATCCATTTATCTTAAAGAGATAATTCGACTCCATGGGATATCCTCCAGCATAGTGACTGGTCGAGATCCTATCTTTACGAGCGAGTTTTGGAAGAGTTTGCAAGAGGCTGTAGGCACACAATTATGCTTAAGCATGGCCTATCACCCTCAAACCGATGGTCAGACGAAAAGGGTGAACAGAGTTTTGGAAGACCTCTTGAGATTGTGCATTCTTGACTTTGTAGGGACATGGGAGGATCATCTTCCTTTGGTGGAATTCGCTTACAACAATAGCTACCAAGCCACCATAGGCATGGCGCCCTTCAAAGCTTTATATGGAAGACCATGCCGATCACCAACTTGTTGGTGGGAGTCTACAGACAAGCTCGTGCTTGGGCCAGACATGATTAGGGAAACCTCAGAAAAGGTGGAGTTGATAAGAAGACGGATGAAGGCTGCACAAGATAGACAGAAGTCCTACGTATACAAAAGAAGGACCGACCTTGAGTTTGAGGTTGGAGATTGGGTGTTCCTTAAAGTATCACCTTTGAGGAATGTCATTTGCTTTGGGTCCGTAGGAAAGCTAGCACCAAGATTTGTAGGACCATTTCCTATCATTGAAAGGATTGGGACGATGGCTTACAGAGTAGAGCTACCCGAAAAACTGGCTGGAGTTCATAATGTTTTTCATGTTCCTCAACTACGAAAGTGCTTACATGAGTCTGCGAAAGTGGTGGAGCCAAGTATACTAGAGGAAGTAGAAGTGGAACGAGAAGCAACGGTGAGAAGAGTTCCAACTCATATCTTAGGTACGGAAGTTAAAAAGCTACGCAACCGTGAAGTCAAGCTTGTTAAAGTTCAATGGAGTGATGATGAGGAAGACGCGACTTGGGAAACTGAGAGAAAAATACGTACAGCCTACCCTTTTCTTTTTTAGGGTACCTACTTGATCTCTTTTTCCATAAGTTTATTCATGCTTATATCTATCTTTTAGGTATATCTCCTCGGTCCTATTCTTTAACCTTAGGTAGAAACCAATGGATGTAAACATGTATTTGAAATATGTTATGATTGATGGTTGCCAGTGGTTGCTCGTGGATGCATGTACACACACATTAGGCACTAGATCGGCTCAATCACTTTCATATTTATTTAAATTAATGGATGTATAATGGTTGTGTTATCATACGGATGTTGCATTTTGATGAATGGTTGTGCACACATGTAGAAGTAATATATATCATTAGGATTCTCTCACATGCATAATGGATGCATGGCACTATCATGATTTGCATTAAGGAGGTCAACTGAATCAGTGGACCGCCTGATTTTGCATTGGATAAGGAACATATACACATACTTTTTGCATATGTTCATGTGGCATTAGAAATCCTGTAAGGACAATGGATGCCTGTGTTTGATGGTTGAGTAGATGGATGATTGGATGTTAGGATATACATTCTCCTTTACTTGGAGATTTCGGGGGAGAAATCCTTTAAGGAGGGGAGAATGTAACACCCCGTAATTTTAAATATTAAAATTAATAATTTTTAAGAACACTTAATTTTTAAGAGATGAATTAAGGAAAATGGGTTACGCCATTGCATTAGTTTTGAAGTTCTGCTTGGAATAGAGTCCAAGTTTTCGTAAATCGGACTTCGTATGAGGAAGTTATGGCCCTCAGAAGTTTCAGAAATTTAAATAAAATTAAAACAGCTCAGACTAAAATTCAAAACTCGAATTCAAAACAAAGAAGAGGGCTAGGCGGGATTTTTTCCGCCCCAGGCCAGGTTGACCAGTGGGTCGACCTCCCTAGGTCGACTTAGAGGTCGACCTACCCCCCCCCCCCCCCCCCCGCGGGCAGATCTGAACTGTGACGATTCTGACTTGTTGCTGAGTCTTTCTTGACCTATTGCTGAGTCACTAGGGCATAGGTGGCAATTCTAGATAACTCTATCTAGTCTGGATGGTTGTGATTGCTCCTATGATAAACTAACGGCTTATGTTGATTTAAACATCTATATAAGAATGCATAGACTCAAGCCTTAAACCTAAACTAAATTAGTCTCTTGGCCTCTATGCTGCTGCTAGAATAGTTATTCTTCTTAAAGCTTAGGAATTGCAAGTCATAATTCTAATACAAACGATGAACGAATTATTCTCTTCTCTAATCCGTCTTTGCGAGTACAATTTCTTTCACAAAATTATTAATAAATTAATTATGATGAGTTATAATTTGGATTATGAGAACATGTATGTTGAATCATGTGATGTTACTTAACTTTCTTATCGTTTGTTTGTGAACATATGACAGTTTTGTTAACTTGTGTTGGTAGATATATTTCATATGTCAAATCACATATGTTTAACTTGATTCATCTTATGACATCAGTTTATATGCAAGTTTGGGATGTAAATCATATGCTAGTTTGTATATGAATCTTATGCAAGTCTATTTTTATATATGCTAATTTGTATGTGAATCTTATGCAAGTCTGTATGTGAATTATGCACAAATTTATATGTGAATCAAGTATATACATATGCTAGTTTACACGTAAAACATGTGATATTAGTTTACATCGTTAAATTCATGTGCAAGTTTGTAGGAATCCATATGCAGGTTTGTGTGAAACTATATTCACATTTTTAGGTGAGAACTATATTCACAAATGCAAGTTTAGGTGAAACCATATTCATATATGCAAGTTCACAATTTCATATTTAGATCTATATTTAGATCCATGGCAGTACATAGTTTATGCAAATTTATGTTCTATATGTTCATTGCCTATGGAAGTTATTGGCTATGCAAACTTATGTTATAATTCTTATTTGCAAGTTAGACCTATTTTATGTGTTATGCAAGTTGTGATGTTTCTTTTCTTTTTATGAGTTAGACTATTTGTGGGTCTAACATATTTCATATTAAAACATTCAAATAGCGTGGGGACAATGGGAAAATATTAATTATGCAAATTGTGAATTGGCATAAAATGGATTTAGAGGCATATAATTAAATTAAGACACTAATTGGTATAATTTATATACCTGGAAAGTATGGACATAATTTAGGTGACAATTATGGACATAGATTAATTTGGAAATTATTAACAATTTGAATAGGGATAATTAATTCATATTGGGGTGAAATAATTTGTAATAATAAACGCCTAAGACATGAGGTTAGACTCATTTAAGGTATAAGACTGCCTGGACCCGCCCGACAAATCCAACAACCACAAACGGTAGTCTAATGTGGGAGGTCGAAGGCATAAATTAAATGCATAACAATTGTAAAGACACAAGGTTAGACTCGTTTGCGGTATAAGCCTGCCCGGACCCGCCCGGCAAATCCAGCGACCGCAAACGGTAGTCTAATGTGGTAGGTCTTACAAGGTTACGGTTATAATGAATTAAGTAACACTTAACCAAGATAAACATATGGTGGGACATAGGGGTTAAGTGGGTGACATGGGTGACATGTGAAATACGATTAGAAACACCTAACCAAATTGAAAAATGTAAGAAGACATGATTAAGAAGGGGTTAAGTGGGAAATCCTAATGGGAACCAAGCATAGGTGGAAAGCTTATGTCAAGCATGGGGGACCCTTTTTAAACCAGTAACCCATTAAGTATCTTTGTGAGCTCGAGTTAGATCAAGGACGGGACACGCTTACTGGGTTTGATTGTAACAGCTCAAAACGGGTTAACGGTGGCAACGCAAGTCCAACGGGGTCATGTGCATGCGTGGGCCCGGGCTGGTAGGTAAGACGTTGTTACATCGTGTAGATATAAGCCGTGCATCTTTAGTGGTATTGGGTTGCCACTTTAGGGAGTGATACACCCCACTGTGGGACCAGCATGGGTATCTACGAGTTATGGAGTCGATCGCATGGAGGTAGTGGGTACAACTAGTGGAGATAGGGGCAGGCGGCTTATGTTCAGTAGGCAGGATCAACTTTTAGGGTTTACTAGTAATGGTGCAGTATAGTAATTATCCTATAGTGATTAGGAGCTCGTTTAACGCTAGCATATTCCTCTTGTTTTTTTTTTTTGCCCATTTGTTTCACAGTCATTCCTTATTTTACCAGTTTATGCCTTATCCTAATTACTTTAGTAATTATATTGTTAAAGTTATTGGACTCGCCAGACTTTATGTCTAACCCCCTTTGTTTTCGCCTCTTTTCTTCCTCCCCTCCCACCCCCCCCCCCCCCCCCGGTTTCTCAGGGTGGCACTAGTGCTAGTGGAGCTTGATTTGGACCTCTTTCTCTCTCTTTTCGGAAGTGCTTGGATTGTTGAAAGTAAAGTTCAGCTTATCTCTTTTATGGCTATTTATGATGGGGTTATGCTTTTTTACTTTATGTACTCAGAAAATAATTTGTCAAGATGGATATTAAGTGTACTTGGTTTTATTATTGGTTTTTGATGTTGTTATAACCAAACTATTTCTCCGCTGCAATAAAAGTTATTATAAATTTTCAAGTACTAGTATATGTATCTGTCTTGTTATATTCTGTTCTATAAACCAATAATACTCCATGAAAGTTAATTCATTCCCTTTGAGAGTGACATTAATGGACGTGGGGTGTTACATTCGGTCTCTTCTACCCAAAAGATTGTCCATTCGAATTAGTATCTTATAGTGATGCTGATTTCGGTGGCTCTCGTACGAATAAAAAGAGTACAAGTGGTATGTGCCATTTTATTGGAAAATCACTTGTCTCTTGGTTTAGTAAGAAACAAAATTGTGTTTCACTATCGACATGTGAAGCTGAGTATATATTAGCATCTCTTGCTTGTACTCAAGTACTATACATGCAACAAACACTTCGTGATTTTGATATTCATTTATCAAATTCTATTATATACTGTGATAACACCAGTGCGATAAACTTATCAAAAAATCCAGTAAATCATTCTCGAACTAAGCATATTGATATCCATCATCATTTCTTGAGAGATAATATTGAAAAAGGAAACATATGTCTCGAATATGTCTAGACTGATCATCAACTAGCGGACATTTTTACTAAGCCTCTACTTGAATAAAGTTTTATTTCTTTACATAGAGAGCTTGGCTTGATCTCTAGAACTGAACTTGGTATGTAAACTCTAAAGTTATATACATATAAATTATTAAGTTTTTTCTTATCCGGTGCTTTTAATTTTCAAAATTTTAGCTATTATGTAGCTACTTCTATTTTTAGTGAGAGAATATGAGCTATTCATCTTTGTATGATAACTATTCCTTGAATGTTTTCAACCACTACTCTACATTTAGACAACTCTCTCTCTCTCTCTCTCTATATATATATATATATATATATATATATCATTCTTTCTCTTTCTGCATCTCCTCAACTCCGAGTCCATATTTTAAAGTTTTCAATACATCAATATGGCTCCTATCTGCGATGAATGTGCACAAAGGTCACACATTTCGGTTACAAGTTCTGAACCTGAGGAATACTATTCTCCTGAAACACCAAAAAGCAGACCAAAATGAACTCATACCCCCGGAAATACGCCTACGTCTAAACATGCAAACAAAGCACTGTTTTTCTCGCCTTGAACTAGAGAAAAGGTAAATGAGATTCATCACTATTAGAAGCATCAAATGGATCTTCAGAGACAACTCCATTACGAGCAAAAACTTACTTCCTATCGATTATCACTCTTAGAACGCATGGCTTCATTTTTCTGTGGCATGAACAAACCTGGAGTTTATGAACCTATGCCACATGCTCCTTCATCTTCAAGGAGTCCTAACTCCTGGGATTGTAACTACAATCGTAATGAACGTGCAAAATGGTCGCCATGGACATCTCAAATCAACAAGGTTAAGGAAGAGTCAACCGAGCATAATTCGGCAACATCTCATTAGTTTTGTTTTCAAATATATTATGATTATATTTAAGTTTTTCTATGATTATAACATATATGTACTTCCTTTTTGAATGAGTTTAATAAAGTTCAGACCGCTCAAAACCAGAAGAAGAGCAAAAATTTAGAAAACCAAAAATATGGAAAAACCAGTAGACCGGTAGGAATGGACCAGTCGACCGCTTTGCTCTTTGGACAAAAACGGTCGACCGGTCATTCCTCACTAGTCGACCGATCATTTCTCACCAGTCGACCGGTTGAGGCCTCTTCTGTTTTTATTTTTCAAACATGATCAGTCGGCTGGTCAAATATCACCAGTCGACCGTTTTGGTCTCTAGATGAAAATGGTTGATCGGTAGATATTGACCAGTCGACCGATTTCGATCTGAAAGGTTTTTTATACTCATCTATATGGTCATTTTTTACCTATCTCTTCATTTTTAACTTTACCTTTTCCCTCTCCAAAATCTCTAAACCCTAGGACTTCAAAATTCCAAAACTCTTTCATGGCTCCTCTACAAAAGAAGATGAAGAAAGCTTCCTCCTCTTCTACCGAACTCCAACCAATAGATAGTTCGATTAAGAAATGGCTTGTTGATCCGGTTGCTATCAAGAGATGGAATCAAATGACAGATTTCAACATATACCCTGGTTCGTTTATCAAATTTCCTGATTTCACAAACTATCATGTTCAAAGATTAGCTAGAAATACTAATATTGAATCTCTACTTGATTTTGATCGTAATAATGTTGAAATTAATCACGTTATGATCAAGCTTTTCTATGCTAACCTTAATCTTGACAAATACAAACCGGAAAATCCTTCTCAATGTCTACGGTCAGTTGTATGTGGACAACAAATTTTTATTTCTTATGAAAGTACGGAAAATGTTCTTGGTTCGGAATTCAGAGGAGAAAAATTTTCAAGTAAATTTTGTACTGTTCACTATCTGAAATCAAATAAGTCATGAATTTATTGAGGATGATAAGGACAGCAGAAAATCGATTAGTTTACGTGTAACACCCCGTGATTTCAATAAACCTTAAAGTAATGAATTAAAGAATAATTAATTCTAAATGTGAGAATTAAGGGAAACGGGTTACGCCATGCGTTCGTCTCGGAATTCTGGTTGTGATAGAGTCCGAGTTTGCGTGAATTGGACTTCGTATGAAGAAGTTATGACCTTCGGAAGTTTCAAATTTTCAAAATTCAAATTTGAACACAGAAGAGGGCAGGGCAGGAAAAATTCCAGCCCAGGACAGGTCGACCAAGAGGTCGACCTTAGTGTCGACCTACCCTACAGGTCGACCTACCCCCCTCCCCACGGGCAGATCTGAAAGGATGACGATTTTTGACTCCCTACTGAGTCATTAGGGCTGAGGTGTTATCTTATCTTGACTGGATGGACTAGATTACTTCTAAGGTTAATCTGACGGCTCTAAATTAATTAAACCTCTATAAAAGTAACTTAACTCTCAAACCTAAATCACAAATATTCATACCAAGAGCCGCCATGCCGTCAATGATGAACCTAGAATAGCCGTCATCTCTTTCAACTCAAAGGCAAAATTGAAGCTATGTCAAAATTAAATCTAATATAATTCAACTAAGAAAATTCAACAATCTACATCAAAGGCGAGCAATTCAATTTCAGAATACAGATCCCAGAACTCAAGAATTCCTTTTTGTTTGTAAGTGTTGTTATCTTTCAGATGTGAATGAATTAAAGACACGGTTTGTAATGAATTGTAAAAATAGAATTGTATCAAGTTGTATGTGATGCTGATTTATGTTTATTCATGTCTATTCTATCGTATATGCCTATGAATTATTGTAGTCTATCAAACCTATTATGTTATGTGGAAATTGGTGAATAAATTTATGACGTTATGAAGTTATCATATGTACAATTGGTGATATTATGATACGTAAAAGTTTTAGGCTAAGTCACGTCGTTTATGCCTAATTGTTTAGATCCATTATGCATACATGTTTAGATCTATGACCTTGTATAATTTGGTGAATATATCTATATGTTGTATGTCAATTTAGAAATTATGCCATGTTTATGCGAGCTAAATGATGCTATCATGTTATGAATACATGCAAATTTATAGGTTAAAAACATGATTATGTAAACCTATATGTTTAGATCTACAACTTTATATGTTAGAACCATATGCCTTTATGTATGATCAATAGTAGCATGATTCAATCCCTATGCAAGTTCACCACTACATGTCTAATTAGATTTTGGTAGTTCTTTGTAAAACTATTATTTTATGACTCATGTTGCATAGATCTAGTTTGCAAGTTCATAACTAAAAGTATATTATGACAAGTTCATGTGACACATCTGTAGTTAGATCCATAATTTTGTATGATGTTGGAATGTTGCAAGTTCCTCTTTTTCCCCTTTTTAGTTTATTAGTTCGGCTAAAATGTCGAGCCTAACATCCTATGTAATTTCACGAACGTACAACAAGGGTAACGTTGGGGAAAACATGAAACTATACGTAATTAACATATTTGGCTCATAACCATGTAAATGGTATGACATTGAAATGATATAATTTAAATATAAAAAATTATGAATTTGATTTAGAAAGAAAGTGGGCCATGACCATAAGTTGTTGAAAAATTTACATATAAGCATAAAAGGATAAATATATAAATTTAGAAAAGACGAATATGCCAAACCTGAGGTTAGTCTGAGTTGTGGTGTAAAACTGCCCGGAACTGACCGGCACATCCAGTGACCACAACAATGCCTATCTAATGTGGGTGGTTAGTGCATTGAGCCCAAAAAGGACCCAAGGTTAGACTGAGTTGTGGTGTAAAACTGCCCGGAACCGACTGGCACATTCAGTGACCACAACAATACCTGTCTAATGTGAGTGGTTGGTGCTCTAATAAAGCTAAGTCAAGAGTGGTAGGGTTAGGTCAATTAAGGAAACACTTAACCAATTCAACATGTTAGCTAAACTGATGGGTGGGGTTACGTAAATTTGGACACTTAACCAATTTAACATGTTGGCTGGAAAACCCTAGTAACGGGGACCCATTTCAGCAATAACCCAGATAGATGTATCATGGGACCCTAAACTTGGCAGGGTGGGGCACGATTACTGGGTTGATTCTAAACGGTCAAAAACATCGGCGGGTGATGCGTAAGTGTAGGTTTCGGCGGAGTACGGGCGTGCATGTACTCCGGAGTGCAAAAAGCAGGCACTGGGCATCAGTAGTCATACACCGTGCATCTTGAATCGTGTCGGGTTGCCACTATAAGATTTGATACACCCCGTGCTGGGACCAGCACAGGTATCTACAGTCAAGCGGGGGCCGAATGACACACGTGATAAATGCATGCGAGTAGGAGTTGATCGATATAAGGGGATCATTTCACCAATAACACGTGGTGCTAGTTGGACAAATATAAGTAGGTGCAGAGAATTAAACATGGGTGCGATGTATATTCGGTTTATCCTGCCTTATATAGTTTTATGTTAATTTGTTGTTCTGGTGCTGTCCTATTTTCAGTTTATTCATATCATGACCTTTTCCTTATTCACACACTGAAAAGTCACCAGACTTACTCAGACTTATGTCTGACCCATTTTTCTTTCGTCTTCTTTTCTTCTGTTACCCCCCCCCCCAGGTAGCCAGGGAGGGAATAGCTCAGCTTAATTTGGAGCATTCATCTTTCCAAGCTTGAAGACTCTGTGATGTACGGCTTGGAATCTCTTATCTTTGGCTATGGCTTTGGACACACTAGACTTGGGGATTTATGCAGTTTTATTTATGTTATATGCTTCTTTATGTTTTACTCAAGACATAGATTATGATGAAATGTTTTGGAAGTTATTTTGAGACAATTTACTATAATGGTTTTTGTATTGACCCACATATGAAATAAATGTTTGTTTTCCACTACTTATATTTCTATCTTGTAAACTTTCTGTGTCCTTTACCTATAATGCTCCATCGAAGTTGAGGCATTCCCTTTGTAAGTGACCTTAACGGAGGTGGGGTGTTTCATTACGTCCTATGGCTAGAGTCCTTCACGATACCTTAATGCATTCTCTTTTACCTCCGACTGGAAATTTCGATGGTGTTTACAAAGAAAATTTCAAAGCTTTATATGCAATTCATGGGGGGATTCGTATAAACTGGATTGAAATGATCTTCGATGAAATCTTACAAGTCAATGAGTTGAATAGGCCGCATCTGTTCTATAATGAATATATTATGCGACTCTTACTTGATTGTGGAATTAATCCTCCTCCGTCAACCATTTCAAAGCCAAAATGCATAAATAAAGCTTCAATCAAGCAAATTAAACTTCATGAACCTTATTTTAATATCATTCCTTTCGAACAATGGAAGGAACAAGGACACTAAGGAACCTCGTCTCAACCTTCTCGTCCAAAACCCGAAGAGGTTAAACTTCTACGCTCGACTTCCTCCACAAAATAAATTATTGAAACCATTGCTCAAAATCAATTTCTACTTGAAGCTCGACTTAACCGTATGGAAACAAAAATGGATAAGAGTTTTAACAAACTTAAGTCGTTCTTTGCATTTATATGGGAGGCAGTATCTTATGGAACATCCTCTTCTTCCATGCAAGCACAGGACCCTAGCAAACGTCCAACTCCTCCATCCTTTACTTGGACATCTTCGGAGGAGGGCACTAACTCTGACACTAGTCACGGACGAGGCCGAGGTAAATCTCAAATGGTTGAAGTTGAAGAAGAGGAAGAAGAAGAAGAAGGCGAGCAAACGAAATCCGAGTAGTTAGATTATTTGATCATTTTATGAGCTTATGCTTTTATTATTTCTAGACTTAATCCGACACTTGTACCTAAATGGTGTCTTTGTTTTTTATTTCGAACTCAGACCTATGTATGCTTGTACTCTATGCTTTACGTTATGTGTTGTATGTTGCTTTAATCTCTGCTAGTATTGCTTTCAATGTTTATGTGCTTATTTAGTCCTTTTTGTCGACGACAAAGGGGGAGAAATATGATATTAACATTATATATATAAGGAAAAGTTGTACTAACATTGTGTATGCAAGAATAATAGTTATTATACAGGCACAAATTCAGGGGGAGATTATATATGGGGGAGATTCAGAGATATATTGACATCAATCAAAAAGGGGAGAATGTTGAGTCAAGGAATTTTGATTTATGTTAAAGTAATGTGCGATGATCAACAAATAGGCGACGTTCATTGATAAGGAGCTTCATTTGGTATTAGTATTTAGAAATTGATTATTTGGTATGATAATAGTGTTCATTATTGTTAAAATCTATCCTCAAATAATCAATGTTTATATGTATACACTTATGTATATGTATGCACATAAATTGTGCAAACTGGGCTATACTGGTCGACCGCCCAAAACAGACCGGTCGACCATTTTTACCAAGTTTGCACAATGAACGTGCACACATATACATATAACGTATATATATTTAAATTCCTGTCTACTGGTCCTTTTTGACCTGTCGACCGTTTTTTAAATAGAAGCAACTATTTGAATAGTCACTTCCATTCCTCCAAGGGTTGCTTCTCCTTCCTTTCATCAATAATCATATCTATTGATTGTAACTCTTTACCAAATGTTACAACTAATTATCTCCAATATAAACACTTTGAAATCATCAATTCTAATCACCAATTATTTCTATCTATTCTCTATATTGTTGATTTCTTTCTTGAACTCTCAAGCACTCAAATGGTCATATCCTTCACAATATCGTTCTTGAATCCTAGAATTTATTTATTATTCTTTTGATTCAAACAGGATATCATCTTCCAAATCTTCACAAATTCTATTTGAGGATAAGATTATAGGAAGGTTGTACAAGAATTGACAAATTCGTGTTATTGAGAACACACATTGTCAAATTACAAGTCTATTCGTCTTGTTTGAAGTCCTCCGTGTTGTTAGAGGCAAGTATTGAAGTCCTCCGTGTTGTAAGAGGCAAGTTGTGAAGTCCTCGTGTTGATAGAGGCGTGAAATCCTGTTCGGCTGCTCGGGTGTTGTGAACCTGTTTCCTCCGGGTTAAGTGAGGTTGTTGATTAGTGAAATTCCAGATAGAAATCTGGGACTGGACGTAGGACGGTGCTCCGAACAAGTATAAAAATCTCTGGTGTGATTTTTCCTTTACTGCATTTACTCATCTATGATATCTTATTCTACTTTATATTTATTTGCATAACTATTGTATTAGACAAGTAGTTGTGTGTTATTCCATATTACACGATCCGAGTGTACTATATTATACTTGGCAAGTACACACATACATTTTCACCCATGACTGACCCAGAGTTTATTTTGTTTTTGTTTTCCCTAAACTCTTGGGTGCCCAAATTGGTACGGGCAGTCAAGTAGTCGGGATTTTTCAGATTCACTTGGAAGAGCTGGAAGCAGGAGGCTTCACCCGTTAGCTATAGACTATCATATTTCCGCTGTGTACTATGTTGCATCTGGAAACAGGTGTTTATAACTATTCCAGGAATAACTGTTGTGCTCTGATAATGGAATGTATATACAGTTACTGATTTGTATTTCAGAATTTATGTTATTTAATACATTTTATTCGTTCCACTGTGAGATTTATGTTCTTCATTTTTCTTATATTCTAACTTTTCTTTCTTTCTAATCCTCATCCTCTAACTTCTTTCTACTAATGATTCGTATTTCTGTGTCATTTGGGTTGCACGTATGGTGTTATTAGTCAACTCAGATATACGGATTTGCGGGCCATTACAGTGGTATCGGAGCTTAGGTTGAGAGAATACCTAGGCTTTGGTGGGGTTGTGCTCATTAGAGATAGGATCAGTAGTATCCTAGAATGAGTTCAGTGTATATACGAGAGCGCGTGTTTGTTAATTGATTAAAACAAATGTTTTAAGTTGTGTTGACTTGTCTGTTGAGTGATTTATGTTCTGATCGAATCGTGGGATACCACAAAGTCGATAGGAATTTCTAAACACTTAAACAGAAAATTTTAACACAATTTTGTTTTAAAGTGGGTAAATGAAATAATTTTACCCAAAATTTTATTTTGATAGAAAAGGGATAATTATCTTAAATTATTCTAGTACATGGATGCTTTGGTTGTTATTATTATAATCCAATGAGATTATAAAATTTTAAATGGTTATCTATAACCAAATATAACTTGTATATGAATGAGATAAATGAAATATACAAATGAGATGAAGTGGAATTGGATTTAAAACAGAATTTGGAATTTAAATCCTTCGAAGTTGGAAAATATTTTTAAAGTATATTAAAATAAAATAGCTTTGTTTTTAAAGGATTTTTGAATAAAAATCATTTTAGATGGATTTTGAAACCGATAAAGCACTGAACTCACTTAAGTGGCTGGAAAATAATTCTGATGATGACTGCAGCATCATCTGCGTTCGTTTTCGAGTTTCTAAGTGATGAATTGCTACCTTAGAAAAGTTTTTGATGGAAATTTGTTTGAAAGAAAATGAGTTGTTTTTGGAAAATTCAAATGTTTTGAATTTGAGATGGAAATAAATATATGTATATATTTATGTGATTTCAAAATGGATTTGAAATGAAAAAACTGGGAATTTGAATTTTGGAATTTAAATTTAACTCAAGCAAGTTAAATGGATCAAGGTGAATAAATTGATTAAAGTCAGTTTGAATACATATGAATTAAAATATGTATGAATTGGATGTGACTATCTTGACTGTAAATCATTCGAATAAAATTTTTGAAATATGAAATATTGAGTTTTAGCATAAATGGATTTTGAAAAGATAATGGGTTTTGTACCATTTTCCTACCTTAGTAATTTCGGGGATGGAATTCTTTTAAGGGGGGAAGAATGTAACGACCCGGATTTGTGTCAATTAATTTTAAAACATTTTATATGGTTTTAAAATATTGAATTAATAATATAAATAAATTTTTATATCGAGTTATCGATTAAATAATCGAAATACGATTTACTTCGAATATACTGAATAATCGTAATACGAAAACAAATCTAGTTTAATTCAAAGTTAAAGCTAAATTGAAAACAGTTTAGATGATCAATATATATTCTATTTGAATATAGACGACGATAATAATAATTTATTATCGAAGAACTTATTTGTTTGAATTTAAATTATATTATATTGATTTAAAATGGTTATTTCATATATATTTTAAATTTAATTTTAGAATATATTATGTTGAGCTCAGAATACCGTTATTACATTTAAATGTCAGTCTATACGCTAAAATAGTAGTTGACGCAAATATTCTCGGATGTCGAGTTGAGAGAGCAGTCGCGGTTTAAGGAATAGGGTTCAGGTGGTTCAGGCTTGCGATAGTGAAGCAAGAATGGTGAACTCACGGTGGATGATAGGACAGAAAGAGGATGACCATGAGGGAGTTCAGACATTTTTTTGTGTGCAGACCCTTTACTGGAAGGAGCAGCATGATTGGGAAAGAAGAACTTAGGGGCTGACTTAACCATGGATTAGATGTGAACGAGTTCACGAAAACTCATGGTAGAGGAATTGTACAGTGAGGTTCAGTTATTGGGAAGAAGGTTCAAACTGTTCTCATTGGAGAAGGAGATGATAATTTGGGAATTTAGGTAAATTAGTATTTTTAATTAATTTGTTTTGTTTAACTAGTTAATAAAGTAAACTGTTGGGGGAAGAAACCAAGAGTGATTCTTGTTGATCAAAAGGGAAGAAGTAAAAGAGATTCAAATGGACAACTCAGTCTGGTGCAACAAGTTTGGATTTTTGCAGTAACGAAGAAGATAACAAAAAAACATAAATTAAGGTAACCATTTTAGTTTAGTATTGATTATTTTAATTACATTTAAATACTTCAATTGCAAAATAATTAACATAAATTGTTAAATTTGTTCAAGATCTGATCGAACGGAATTCGTCGTTTTATTCTGTTGTTGTTGGATATCTAAATCAGGAATTAAAATGGAATCAGAACAGATCGCAATTAAATATCACGGTGAGTAAATCTCACTCGGATTTTATATTAAAATTTATTTTTATTGTTAAAAATATCTATTGGTTGTTTGGTTGCATTAAATATTATTGTGGTTGTTTTAAATATATTAGTTATATAGGCTTGAGGTTTGTGGTTATTATATATATATATATATATATATATATGTATATATATATATATATATTGGTGGTTGGATAATTCCTGCAGTACCATTAGCGGATGCCCGCAGTATCATTAGCGGATGACCCTGTACGCCCCACGCTATGATAGTGGATGACCTTTTATACCGCGATATCCTGCCTCGAAGCAGGATGAGTATTATTTATGTCGGCAAACGTCTGTGGATGTAGGAAAAGCAAGTTGGCGGAATCCAACTGGATTCCTCAAAAATATTATTATTTGTTTGTTCTTATATATATATATATTGTCATATATGATGTGTTTGTAACGACCCGACTTTTTGCTCGGTTTTCGCCGGTAATTAAACCAACTTAAACCGTTCATAAAGACGGATTGTTAGGGGTACTTACACATTTGCACAAAATAAAAAGCACTTTTCCATTATCATTACAATAATATTACATCAGAGTTACAAGAGATACATCAGAGTACATCGATTACACAACGGAAAAGATACTAAACTCAGCGGAAGAATGTGAATGCTCCAAGTCATAATAGCTTCAGCTAAAACCAGAATCCTGCTCCAACCAACTCCAAGGCTAAATCTGTGAACCAAACTACTAGGTTGCCCGTGTAAAAATTATGGGCACCCAGTGTTTAGGTGAAGGAACAATAAACTCCAGGTCAGTCGTGGGACTGGTGTGAGAACTCAAAACAGTTACTATTTAAGATTCATTTTAAAGTTGGGTAACTCAACGGACCACGCTGCTAATGCGAAATGTGGTTACTCCATATGAATTCCCATGCATAGAAATTCGCAATGACTTTTGAAAAATGAAACTACCATAAGGTCTCGCAGCACACACACAATGTAATCGCACACATGGGTGAGGTTTCTCCTTATGATAGTCAAAAATGCTTGATACGTGAAAATCCTCTTCCAATACTATAATATAGTGTGAAAAATCATTTCAAAAGTAAATGTATCAATCTTAGCCAGCATAGGTACCATATACTATACCGACGTATGGTATACAACTAAAACCGTACAGGCTCGTAGCGGAGATTAGGTTTCCGACAATGACTAGGCAAAGGAACTTCCTTCCGAACCGAATTTTGAACAACTCTAGAGGGATGCCCGAGGATCAACTAATGCTCCTCATGCCAACACAAGGCCGGGCTACCCCTTAACTGGGTAACTTAGAGTACGCCTGAGTATGCCATCTCCCGGTCGTGACCGACCTTTCCGAGCGCGCCCCAACAACAACCACAAAAGTAGATGCTTTAACCACATAGGTTAATACCTGGGCTCCATACCATAGTACACCTTTTATCTAGAAGGAGACAACACCCCATAACCTTGCCGCATTTCTTCCTGTTTTGGCCATTTACCGAGTTGTGAGGCTTGTCGAGGTCACGATACACAAAGCTACGCTTAAACAAGCCATGCTTTGATCATCTATAGCTCACCACATATCTTAAGTATGCCACATTATCCATTAACAACGCATCACTGAATTCCAATATATAACCTCTAAGCTCGTACGTCTTAGAGAAGGGTGTTAAGCAAGAGAGTAATTCTCCGCCACCAAACAGATATATATATTGATAAAACAGTGTTACGCAGTTAATTACAATGTCAGACACACAATCCATATGAGTCCGTTATGGGTCTGAACGAAACCACAATCCGAAATTCCTTCACATACGTTCGGGCTTCTTGCCACTTAACTGATATAAAATCCATCTGCAAATGGGAGCGACCCATTCGAGACATTCAGCAATTCGTCCTTACGACATGAAGGGTCCCGGTCTTCAATGTCGTCTCCAATGTCTTCAATTGCTCCACAACGTCGTATTATTACTTGGAATGGTTTCAGACATACATCTGATCCCGGTCCTTCCAAATAATAGGCGCAATTTAAAAAAACACAATTATAGAACACACAGGCTTTCTACCAATCTCCTTCCGTCTTGGATTTTGTCAAAATTAAACTTCTTCAAACCCATTCTCAAATTATTACAAAATCCATGTTTAACCTTTCTCTTTTAAAACACATCCCTTAAATCAAAGATGATTTAGCCTTAAAGCCTTAATTAATTTTCCGTTTGATAACTCATTATCAAAATCCAGTTTCCTCTGAAAATCCTTATTCCATATTTCAACCCTATGTTCCAGTTAAATTGATTTTCCAACATTCCATTTTTTAATCTTAACTAAATGATTATACTTTCTTTCCAATTCCTCACTTTTAATTTCCTCAAATCAAAGATCTGATCAAATCCTCAAATTATGATATGAATTTCCATAACTCAATCTCATGGGGTTTCAAGAATGATATTATTGAAGATATGATTCACGACAAAACCCAAATCAATTGATATTGAACATAAGTTACACAGAAATTGTATCTATTTATACTTAATATCAATTCTCATAATCAACGAATACTATAAGTGGAATAACGATATAATAATATCTTCCAAATTCCTCAAATAGTATACATTTACACCGCAGTATTTCATATCAAATATCTGAAGATTATTTCTATCCAACTTATCCCAGGAAACTCGTATCTTAATTTAAAGATTTATCCAACTCTTTGACGTTAGATCTGGATAGAAATACCATCAACTTATACTCAATATTAATCTCGATATCCAACTCACACTATAAGTGGAATAATGGTGAACTACCTTTTAAATTCCTCAAATAGTAAGAATCATCATCTATCGAATTAATATCAACCATCCGAAGATTTATCTCCAACCATATCCAATTATTTAAATTGAAAAACACATTTAATTATTAAATAAATCAATTAAAATTCCAAACAAATTAATTTCAATATTTTTAAACCTTTGAAAACATTCAACAAATCATTTGCAAATGATTACTTATAGTTTGGAAAACATTTCGCGGGTTAAATACTTCAAAATAGGTTGTTTTCAAAGAAATCGTTACAATAGTGCTTCAAAAGTGTTACAAAAGCGTTACAAAACAGTTATCTTAACTACTTTGATAACAACATCGTTTATCTTAGCCAAAACTTAAAATTTACAATTCAAAACACTTTTACATAATTTATTATGATTTTACAAAAAAATTCCATATTTTAGAAACATTAAAAATGGCTATTTATAGTTATGGTCGACAATTGTTCTTACATCGATCTTTTCCAAAATGGTTTCAAACATAACTTCAAAATTATAACTCGAATTTAAAATCTGCTTTCACTCATTTGAAAGTTCTTGTTAATATAAATCAAATGTTTTTCGTTTCATAGAAATCCGATATAGATTGCAAAAGTTATAAGCGTTTAAAGTTTGCATCTAAATACGTAAATTGTCATTATGCGACAAGCTCTATTTTGACCATAATAACCATTATTCTACGATACTTCAAAATATCTTAGAAAACCATTATATTCTTATATAACACTTTTAAAATCATTTAAATTTACATTCTAAATTATTTTGGATCTAAAATTCAACTTTCATAAATTCCAATTCATTTCTAAATTCAAATAACTTCAAATTAACCATCCCATTCGTCGGACCAGTTAGGGATAGCCAGAGAGAGCAGAAAACTTTATTTCCAAACCCAAGCCTAGACACTATCCTCTCTGTCATCCTAGAATGTTCCGGTATTTATTTATTCATCTAAAGGACTTTAACAATATATATGAATTCATACGTATGGTCTTTTCCAATTATTAACCTTCAATTTTAATAATGATATTGCTTTTAATTATGAAGGAGATTTTTCGATCACCCATGCGATACCATAATTGTTGTGTCATAGTGTGTGCAAATCAACATCAACAACTATTTAAACATCCATAGCAACCATCATCAACATGATTAAATAAATCATAACTGTGCACAAGCGTTATAACACTAACGCTTAATAGTGTGTGTTCTAAACTACGCATCCATCATCCATCATAACAAACATCAACTATCATTAACCATTAATAATCCATTACTATATTTAAATTAGTCTAACTACTAATTAACTAATACAACCGTGGTTAAAGAGTTCTCACCAAACAGCTTTCCAAATCTTCACGGTAGGCGAGCCTAGTTGAGCGAACCGTCGGACGGTATTTCGACGCAACGTCTTCTTCACCAAAATATATATAATATAATATATATTAATCTCTCTCTCTATATAAGGGGAGGAGGAGGAGGAGAATGACGAACTTTGGCAAGGTGGTGGTGGAAAAGAGGAAGACTTATGCCATGGCAACCATGGCCATAAGCTTTAAGAAGAAGGTGGAAAGGTGGAAATGTAATGGAATGGTAAGAAAATGGAGAAAAGGTCTCCTTATATAGGAATGGAGAGTTAAGGAGGTGATGACACATAAGGGGGCACATGGAAGGCATGCATGAAAGCTTACATGCAAAATGACAAGTGTCCATACACTTGTCTTAAGAAGAGAAGGTGAACTTTTGGTAGCATTTTCCCTTAAATGCTATGAAAACTAAGGGCAACACTTAATTCTAATGCTACTAATTCGCGTTATAATTTGACAAATCCGATCGAACGACAAATAGTATCAATAAATCCAAAATTATTAATAGTCATTCTCATTTATAATTCAAGTAAAACTTATCATATAACTTATCAAAATTATTAAATATTCTTAACCATATTGTTAGACCAAAAAATGGTCCTAACACCCAAATCGTCGTATTTTGAGCATAGGATATGAAGAAATAACTGAAAAATAGAGAAAAAAGCAAGACAACGAGATTTTTATAGTGGTTCGGCGTTAACGAGCCTACGTCCACTTCATGTTTTCTCATTTCACTCATAGATTACAATTACAATGAATATTGTCTTTCAATCACTTGAATTCAATGAATAATTCTCTCCGAATCCATTGATTTCCATTGGAGAAGAAGGTGGTTATTGGTGGAGAAGTGTTGGCCATGGCAGCCATGGATGAGGAGATGCCAAAAGTCCCTTCAAATGGCCATGTTGTGGTGTATTTATAGCTGTAGAGAAGCTCTGGGCAGTTCCGGTTCGGATGGGCCACGTGGTGTGACCGGAGGAGATTTCAGAAGTAGTGGAGAACGTGGAAAAGTGGCTACCAGGTCGTGCTTTGCCAAGTGGAGTCCGATCCACAATTGTAGGAGTCGGTTATGCCAAGAGAAGAGGTCAAACTCCGTGTGCAGAAACAGGTTCAGTCGGTTCGGATCGGATCCGAACCGAACCGGTTGTTCGAGCAGATTGCCAGCACGCACTTCTGTGCAGAATACTTCAGGAGGTTCGGGTAGAGGGTACTCCGATCCGATCCGGAGAGGGGGATCCGATCCGATCCGAAAGGAGGGATCCGATCCGATCCGGAGAGGGGGATTCGATCCGATCCGAAAGGAGGGATCCGATCCGATCCGAATGGGGGATCCGATCCGGTTACATTTGCATGTATAATTCAAATTTTCCATCTTTCTATCACTCCATCCAAGTGATCGCCAATCAATGTAAGTTCATACTCAAGTCCTTGGCTTTGGGTAGCCTGGTCACAAAGCAGGCTAACATTTTGCCCCCCAAAGTACATCTTATCGCAGATGAGATGTGCTTTGATTAAGTCGAGATAAATCTTTTTAGAACGCCATCCATCCTTGAGGAGACTTTATCGAATTGTTGCACTACATCCATGGGTGCTAGCTAGTACAAATTCTATGGAAGGAGTAGTCGAAATGATCGGGTAACCGTTTTAAACATCGTCGAATCAAGATGTTGATTTCCTTCATGATAAGTCATGTGGTATGTTTGGCTCCCGTGTGAGATCGTACATGTACAAGTTGATGCCAAACGACGCCATCTTCCTAAACAAGTCAAGTGCATTACTAAGCTAAGATTTCTTTAATGTATACAATAGCCGTCCAAGTCATAGTATGGTGTCAGAATCTTCGTATCTTGAGCTAGCATCTGGACCGTTCGGATAGAGTGCATCAGAGTCGGCATATGAATTTGTCATTTTTTGCTTGGATTTGGACTATCTCGATGTCAGGATATTAATCTAGGACTCCATGATTGCATCTAATCGTAATAATAGTGCATCCGGAAGCCATGATCACTTCAGATTGTTTTATAGTCCCGTGATCACATACGAGTTAGTACGAGATGTTGTTGAAAAAGTGCAAGCCAATAGCTGGTAGGATTATCACCATTGTAAGGCAGCAGAGGAGTTCATCATACTCTCCATTTGATGTTGTTGCAGATCAAGTCTTTGAATTCTTGCTTGATCCGTAATTTCGCTCACTTGGATGGTCGGGATGAATCAAGTCATAATCTAAAGATATAATGTATATGTTATGAATCATGCATTGAGTTAGGGTCATGTTCAAAGTCAGTTTGTCAGTTGAAGCTCGTGCTCCCAACATCAGTGGAGGAAAAGCGAAGTCAATGCTCATGCCCTCAGCGTCGGTGGGGGTTGGACCAGGTCAATCGGACATCCAGTCTGTAAGCCTTTGAACTTTCTTTCTTCACATCGGGTTGGAGCTGCAGGTTCAGCAATCTTAGTCACCCTTATGTCGTTATGTGCACATTCCCAAGTCATCAAGGGTTGGAGTTGTATATGCGAATAGTCGAATCACATTCGCGTTGGGGTCAACCCATCTGTTTAGCCAGAAAGCAGTGATCGCCTTATTGAGTATATCAGCAAACTTAGATACTCTCCTTGCATCAGCTGCAGAGTTAAGTAAGCTCGTCAATCTTGCAAGCGAGCGAACGTCGTTAGTGAGTTATTCGAGCTCCTTCGTTCACGCTTTGGCATAATCCGAAATAGCCATCATAGTCTTGTTGAGTCTATCTCCCATGCTTGGTTCCATTAAGCTTGACAATCAAGACCACGGGCCCGATTAATGACATTGGTCATTTCCAGAATTGTAAAATCCTGTTAGTCTTTCCTGGGGCTTTTCTTTTTCCTTTATTATTTCAAGAGTCAGATGGTGCTCCATTCTATCGTGAAGACATTGAGATCATCCATTTCAACATTAGCACACTCTTATTGCACGAATCTGTCTGTCTCAGGATAGGATTTTCCAACGTTTCTAGGAGAATCTCATGGTAAAGAGATACCGAGGTTTGTTTCAGAGGTGAATCTGCCAAGTCCTCTTGGTGGGTCTCGATGCAAAGAGATTTTGAAGTTTGAGATATCCAGAATACCGGATACTACAGCAATCAACGCTATATATGGTCCAGGTCGATTTACCGATGCCATTGTGGCGGTGATTCTTTCAAGGAATGCATGCAGGGTCTCGCCTGATCTCTGTTGAAGCATCAATTAATGTTGCCAATTTGGCCCTCATGTTTGAGAAGTTGTCGCTATGAAGTCTTAAATTGGGCGGAAGCCGGTTTCTGGCTTCTTGGTTGTGCATATGTAATAGCAGTCAATCAGGTTTCTGTTTTTTAATTCTGGATGGTGATCCGCTACTTAAATGTATGCAGGTTGCTCTTGAGGAGCCATTCCTCTGCTTATAGTCTGGGTTATTGTGAGGCTCAGATAATCGTAAATGTGCCTAAAGCTGGCAGATAGTCAGATGGTAATGTTCGAAGCTCTTATCTTGTACTCCCCATCCATGGGGATTTTACTAAACGGTGGTCATTAAATCCACGTATTCTCTGAATGCATACTCCCTCATCGAGCTGTGAGTTAGAGTTTGATAGAAAATGATTTATTCGTGTCCAGCTCATGTTAGTCCTTGGTCTCCCATCCAAGCTTTGAGGTTCGGAGTAGGATGGCAATGAAGTTAGACTATAGCTTTCTCGAATGCTCTCGTCTTCCCCCTACATGGGGAGCCTCATGTTGAGGTTGAGCTGGATTTTAAACATTCCTCCGAATTGGAGCATAGGTTGGTTGGGCTTCGTTTAATTTTTCAGTGGCTCTTACATATCCATCGTTTTCATCCAAAATGTTACAGTCGGAAGTTGCATGCTACAAATGCCTGGGAGGAGGTTGGTTGCATCTTGTTTCATTAAAGACGACTATGCCAACCCGTCCTAGGGTCCCATATGGTTTGGACCATGGAGCAAGGAGTGTTTGAGCCAAGTTCATTGTCGCTTGAATTTCCATGGTGCTCGCTCCAGCGAGTAAGCCGTAGTTACTCGGCCTTCCATCTATCCAAGTAAAAAAAGTTATCCATCTTTTTCTGTCGTTTCCAGAGAAGTTTGTCTCACTGAGCCATCTGAGTTCACAAATCAGCAAGGGTACCATCCATTTCATATCTAGCTTGACATGCTGAGGGATCATCACAAGAAGAAATCTGCTACCTTCCTTCGATCCTAGCGCCTTCTGCGCCTATATCCTCAGCACGGAAGAAATTTCTATCTTCCTTCTTCTTAGCTTTTGAGTCTGAGTGTCAGGCAATTCGCCTTCTCGCAAGTTAGGAGACAAAGCAATGGCATCTCCCTTTACATGGGGTCTTTCAACTGGGAAGTCGGTCCGGACTAGCAAATGGACGTTCACTCTGCATCCATTTCGTAGTCCTCAAGCAGCCTGTCAAGATCGAGATATAAGTTAGTCACAGACATATAACATTTATGAATATTTTCATCAGTGCGGCCCCAGTCCGGGGGTAATGGAGAAAGGTCGGTAGTTGTATCACATCCCTTTTAAATTTAGACGTGGATGCACGGAAGGGAGACATTGTTTTCAAAGCTTATATGGTTGAGTTATCCAAGTGCTCGAGTTATCGCGTTTTC
Organism: Allium sativum; assembly: GCA_030737875.1. Taxonomy (NCBI): domain Eukaryota; kingdom Viridiplantae; phylum Streptophyta; class Magnoliopsida; order Asparagales; family Amaryllidaceae; genus Allium; species Allium sativum. The sequence goes on from CM060918.1 coordinate 544,935,679, forward strand.
TATTCAATATATTTGCGAGGTAGCACTCGTCGTTGCACTTGGGCTATGGCCAGTCACACATGGGTGTGTATGTTGATTTGATATATCACTCTTAGGACCTCCTTTCGGTGATTGCATTGAGTCGTGTGGGAAGCTTAGCATTAGAAGTTGACGTCATTCCTTCAAACACGACCCCTTTGTTGTTGTACGCGAGTATCCCTTGTGTCTTTGCTTTGTATCTGTACATAATCTTGCAATTCGAAAAAGAATAGTCAGCTTAGTCTTGCAAGCTACTAAGTCAATCTTTAAGTCAAAGGCAATTGTAGCTCGAAATCAAAACATGTTGAGTGCTAATTTATCTAGCATAGAATTATTAAATGTCAAAGAGTCAGGTGTCGTAGTTTGGAGGTATAGTGTCTGTAGCCTCCATTTAACTTTGAAACACGGGTCGCGTCCGAAGCGTGTTTGAAGTTAATTCAGAAATCTATGTCCGTGCCCCCAGCGTTGATGGGAACCGGATTAAGTCATTCGGATGTCTGATCCGTAAGTCCTTTATAATCCTGTCCTCAGTCGGGGGGCAATGAAGACTGCATGCACGTTGCAGCATTGTCCTTTATACTCTCTCCCAAGTCGTGAGAGTTAGAGTTATGGGTTTAGTGGTCTTAAGTCATGGTGCACCATTCACACTAACCCAACAGATTTATACTCTCTCTCAAGTCGTGAGAGTTAGAGTTATGGACGTCGCGGTTCGTCCTTTATACTCTCCCAAAGTCAGTTTGGGTTAGAGTTGTGGATCGAGTGGTCTTAAATCTTGGCGCGCCTGTCACACTCGTCCTAAGTTTATACTCATATCCAAGCTCTGAGGATTAGAGTTAGTCGGGCAAACAGTCGGGTCACATTTGCCTTGGCATCGTCCCTTTGCTCCCATGTCAAGGGCAAAGGTCGCCATCAGGGATGGTCGGTTCACGTCCCTGTTGATTTTATACTCCTCCCGTCGGAAGCATGGGAAAGAGTTAAAGATGTTGTTGGAGAGTGGTCGAGTCATACTCATCCTCGTCTTAACATTTCCCTTTTGCCCCCACTTCGAAGGTAAAAGTTATGTCGTTCATGTGATCGCGCCCCTGTCATTTTTTCACTCTTCTCGTTGGATCAGGGGATGGAGTCATAGAACTGCTAAGTGGTTATGTCACACCCGAGTATATCTCTATGTCGTGTCTGGCAAATTAAAGGCTAGATGTTGAGGATGCCTCATTTGTATGCCTATGCATAGATATGTTGAAATCATGTGCATATATTCGCTTGCCCCCTACTTTTAGGGCAAAAGGTCCGCGAATGAATGGTCAAACTTCATTTATGTCAGGTTATTGGCATCAGGAGGGAGAATAGTTGAATCACGTTCGTCAAAGCTTTACGTTCCTCCGACTAAACCATGGAATGAGTAGTTGGCACCAAACTTCGGGTACCTGCATCATTCATATCGCATGAGTTAGTCATGTCCATAACTCAGGCAGCATGTAAAAGTAAATTGTATGATTGAAAAGTAAGCATATCAAGGGGCAGTGCTGCCTCCTTTAACGGATCGAGCCATGTAGACGGTCGAACTGCATCCATCCGGAATCGGATTCCGACGTTGAACGTCAATGCACAATTATCTTGAGGTCTTCCACGTGTGAGCCAATGAATGAATGGTCACCTCGGATCCATCCTAAGCTATACAACTTCTCTCAGGTGAAGGACGTGGCTCTGTAAACGAGCAGTTCAATCGGGCTCGTTACGGCAATGCTCCATAATTATTCCTGTAGGTGCTCAAAGTTTGATCGGTACCAGATTCGGGGTACCTACATCATCCATATATAAATTCATCTGAGTTAGTTACATCAATAATTCATAAAGTATGGAAATATAAGAGTCATGGTTAAAAAAGTAATCCTGTTAAAGGAATGGATATCATTCTGTGCGAAGATGGCATTGCACGCTCTTTGCAGGTCCATTTTTCCTCACTACATCTCTGTCAGGGGATGGCTGTCAAAATCTTTAACTGGAGATGAACGGCTTTTCAAACCGTTGTGGGGTGGCGGTCCTAAGAATGAACAAACCTTGATTAAGGACTTGGAGTGACAAAGGCAACTAGGTAAATACTATAAGCGAATGACGAGGTCGCATCTTATTTGAATCGCCTTCTTGCCCCCATGCTAAGGGCAAGGATTGAGTATAAGGGAGTCATGGCTGTTAGGGGGATAGTCATATCTCATCCATCCGCAGATATGCCTTTAGACCCATGTTGGGAATAAGATCTAATGCACAGATAATCAACCAGCACCCAGGCTTAAGTGCTCTAAACCTTTTAACTTGCCACCTCTATCGAGTAGCATCTCCTAATTAGCTAAATAGCAGGCTCTTCCAGTAACATGGTCGCCATGGACCATTCCCATTTCATCTTTCATTAGGAATTTTAGCAATAGATACCAGGGTGCAATGTAAGCTCTAATCGTCGCTAGAGCTGGTCAGTTTAGACCTTAGTCAGATAAACTTGACTACAATAGCATGGCTTCCAAGGCTTGAAGTAATGTTCACGTTTTCTATCATAATTTATGTATGAAGTCGAGAGCTAACGGTCGATTCATATTTGTTTTGATCTCGAACTCTCATCTCTTGACAAAGGTCATATGGTGACTGGTGAGCAGCCAAGTTGCTATCATCCGAGCAAAGATTCATATGTCCAATCATGGCCTGCAGGGGTTCAACTGTTACCAATTGTTGGGAACCAAAGTATGTTGACCTAACCCTTATTCGATGGAAATCGGTCTTCCTCTATGCGATTGACAGCAAATAGCCATTGCAAAGGTTAGCTATGTTCTTCGGGAGGTGAGACGCAGGACATTTTATTCATCACATCATACAATTGAAGCGTAGCTTTGGGATGTTGGGATCTTTAGCTGCTTTCTGGTATCCCACTATTGATAATCATGGTCACTAAGATCATATGAATCATCTTTGAAGTAGTGTTCGAACTGTTCTATATAACTGTCATTCGATGCTCCGCCGATTGGACAAGTTTAAGTCATATAAATGGGATGGTCACTACTCATTAGGGAACAACATCAGTTGCATTGTTGAAATCTACACTATCGGTGTTCCAGAAGATGAGGCTACTATTAGACAATCATTATCTCGTATACTGTCGTTGTTAGCAAGCTGAATCTGATTGACAGCTCCTCCCATTGAATGGCATCGGCAAATAGAGGCTATGGCTTCTGGAGGAATCCTAGTCGTTGCCATTTGGTTGTCATATTCTTTGACTATCCACCTTATCTTCATTAACAAACTTTGATGACTACTGTTGGTCAAAATATACGTCGAGCCGAAGGCGAGCCGTGCTCCGAGCCGAAGGCGAGGCCGTCAGCGGGTCCGGGCGCAGCGCCGGCGGGGGTCCGGGGCCCCGCAGTCCCGCACGATTTTTTCGATTTTGGACGATGGAGCCTTTTCTGAAATGGTCATAAAAATGTATTTTTTCCCAAAAACAGCTATTTCGGTTCGGATCGGATCATCCCTTCAAATTGCGGCTCGGGATTGCCTTCACGTTGGGTCGGATCATAGATGCACCATCGGTAACATTCATTTCCTCGGTTCGGTTCGGGGTACCCACTTCGGTTCGGAGATGCATCACCAGGTCGGATCGGGGTATCAACAACAGCTGGATTCGAGTCCTGCTCAACGGGTCGGGTCGGAGCATTGTCCCCGGGTCGGTTCGTTGTGCCACTCCGGGTTAGACGTCTTCGGGTCGGATTGGATCGGGTATGTCATTGGATCGGGTCGGGATTACGTCATCCGCAAGCGGCCGATTCGGATCTTTTCCTGCGGTTCGGGTCGGATGGATTTTTCATTTTATTGGGGTCGGATCGGACCCCTGATCATTGGATCCGAACCGATGCTGCTATTACTAGTTCTGGCGTCTCAGTGGATAACTTCGTGGGGTCGGGTCGGACCCGACCCGAACTGAGTGGGGCTATCCGAACCGAAGCCATGCGATTCTGCATTAACTCAATCCGATCTGCTGGTCACCCGCATCCGATCCAGAGACTTTTTCGAACTGGAAAGTCATTAAAAATGTTGAATTTGCCGGATTTCCTCATCGGACTTGGCGATCCAATAGTAGAATGGAGAATCCCTATAGGTTGAGAATCTTCATTTCTCAGTGAAAGCACCAAAATGTTAGACCAAAAAATGGTCCTAACACCCAAATCGTCGTATTTTGAGCATAGGATATGAAGAAATAACTGAAAAATAGAGAAAAAAGCAAGACAACGAGATTTTTATAGTGGTTCGGCGTTAACGAGCCTACGTCCACTTCATGTTTTCTCATTTCACTCATAGATTACAATTACAATGAATATTGTCTTTCAATCACTTGAATTCAATGAATAATTCTCTCCGAATCCATTGATTTCCATTGGAGAAGAAGGTGGTTATTGGTGGAGAAGTGTTGGCCATGGCAGCCATGGATGAGGAGATGCCAAAAGTCCCTTCAAATGGCCATGTTGTGGTGTATTTATAGCTGTAGAGAAGCTCTGGGCAGTTCCGGTTCGGATGGGCCACGTGGTGTGACCGGAGGAGATTTCAGAAGTAGTGGAGAACGTGGAAAAGTGGCTACCAGGTCGTGCTTTGCCAAGTGGAGTCCGATCCACAATTGTAGGAGTCGGTTATGCCAAGAGAAGAGGTCAAACTCCGTGTGCAGAAACAGGTTCAGTCGGTTCGGATCGGATCCGAACCGAACCGGTTGTTCGAGCAGATTGCCAGCACGCACTTCTGTGCAGAATACTTCAGGAGGTTCGGGTAGAGGGTACTCCGATCCGATCCGGAGAGGGGGATCCGATCCGATCCGAAAGGAGGGATCCGATCCGATCCGGAGAGGGGGATTCGATCCGATCCGAAAGGAGGGATCCGATCCGATCCGAATGGGGGATCCGATCCGGTTACATTTGCATGTATAATTCAAATTTTCCATCTTTCTATCACTCCATCCAAGTGATCGCCAATCAATGTAAGTTCATACTCAAGTCCCTGGCTTTGGGTAGCCTGGTCACAAAGCAGGCTAACACATATATATTTACGTCAAATTCAAATTAAGTAATGAAAATTCCAATTTTAATTTGGTTAAAATTCTGGATCGTTACATTCACCCCCCCCCCCTTGAAACTTTTCGTCCTCGAAAAGGAAAGGGAATCGTAACTACTCATTTGACAAATTCAAGATTAAAATTCTTTATACCAAAGCTTCATGTTCTCACATGTATTAACGGATAACCATATCTACATGTCCTCCTATGATAACCTCCAGTTACCTATTATATTCGATTCATCGCTTACTGGGACAATTACTTATACTCAACCATTTACTGCTTTCCAAATAAATTTAGAGGTATAAATTATTCTCTTTGATCTTATCTTGCAAATACAATGGTTATGGGACTTATTTCCTTTTAATTCGCCAAACTTACTGTTATTCTTTACACGTAAAACTCGATCCTCAAAATTCAACTTATCTAAACGTTTCAGTTGAGGTAATTTCTTTTTACTACACCCGCTTGCCAAATATCCTTTAATCAATTTGTGAAACTTAATTCACAAGGTATTCATGCCTACTTAAATAATTCCTCTTGTTGTCACAATATACTTTAGAACTTATCTACTGTCCAAAATTGCCGATAATTCCATATATTTTTTCCTTATTTAAGTTTGGCTATCCTCATTAATTATTCTAACTTCAAGATTACAAAACTTATTTCCTTCAAACTTTAGAAAAAACAGCTTTAACCAATGTTGTCCTCAACCAAAATATCATCAAATATCTTATCGTCATATTGAATTCTCAATATTTACATTTCAAAGTTAATTAGTTGGGGAGGAATAATTGTAAATACTCTAATTAATTCATTCCAAGTTAGCCTTTAAATCATTTCCCGAACTAATTGGATAGCTTATGTAAATTACAACTTCACATAAACGTCTTTTAATCAACTAAGAAATTCCAATCATAAGATGTCGTGCTCAAGTTTTGAATTCCAAATATTTTCCAAGACCCTTTTTCCTTTATATTGAAAATATATTCTTTCAAAATCAATTCCAAAAATTAATTTCAAAGTTATTTCCAATTCTTTCTCAAAATATTGATTTGAGTTTCCAAACTATATATCTTTCCAAAACCTTTTTTTTATATATCACAAATATACTTTTTCATATACTCTCTACTTAATTTACTGGCTTATCCTTATTACAGGTTCACCTTATATAATTCTTACAACTTATCAAATTTTCAAGATCTCGCTTACTTATTCTAATTCTCATCAATTTACCAAATATTTTCAAACACTTATCTAAATTGGTTTAAATATATATATTGATGTTTTAATTGGATTCATATAGTCATCCCATTTTCAAAACTCGAAAATACATAGTGAAGATGCTGCAGTCACCAACAGAATCATCTTCAAGCGACTAGAGTGTGAATTTATATCTATCTAGTATACTTAAGACTTAATATACACGTTTGCTAGTCATATATTCAAAATCTTCTTATACGCGATAGTCCAACCTCAGCATCGAATACAATACCTAAATTCTATAAATATATTTTTTAATTTCTAACCATATTGATTAGTTACCTTAACAAATTTGACCTAAGTTTAACGACATTTCGAAATCCCCAATAGTGAAATTAAATCCAAAAGGCATTTGTACTCGGATCGTTTTCCTGATCAGTTGAAGGGGCTTAATTACCATGCCATAAGAAGCATTTTATGTGTAATTATAATCACAAAATGTAATATTAATCATTTGATTAAGTATCCAGGTTATAATTAACTATACATTTCCAAAATATGTATGTTTCTTAAATTAAAACTTTTCAAAACTCATTCCATATTTTCAAATACGCTCTCTCAAATATAATACTCCAAAATCTCATTCTAGGGCATTACTAACCCTATCTCTAATGAGATATATAACTCTGATGAGTCTTTCCATTTGTTCAAATGTGTCGTACCCCATTGCTTTGTATAAACCAAAGCTCTGATACCACGTTGTAATGACCCGACTTTTTGCTCGGTTTTCGCTGGTAATTAAACCAACTTAAACCGTTCATAAAGACGGATTGTTAGGGGTACTTACACATTTGCACAAAATAAAAAAACTTTTCCATTATCATTAAAATAATATTACATCAGAGTTACAAGAGATACATCAGAGTACATCGATTACACAACGGAAAAGATACTAAACTCAGCGGAAGAATGTGAATGCTCCAAGTCATAATAGCTTCAGCTAAAACCAGAATCCTGCTCCAACCAACTCCAAGGCTAAATCTGTGAACCAAACTACTAGGCTGCCCGTGTAAAAATTATGGGCACCCAGATTTTAGGTGAGGGAACAATAAACTCCAAGTCAGTCGTGGGACTGGTGTGAGAACTCAAAACAGTTATTATTTAAGATTCATTTTAAAGTTGGGTAATTCAACGAACCACACTGCTAATGCGAAATGTGTTTACTCCATATGAATTCCCGTGCATAGAAATTCGCAATGACTTTTGAAAAATGAAACTACCATAAGGTCTCGCGGCACACACACAATGTAAACGCACACATGTGTCGAGGTTTCTCCTTATGATAGTCAAAAATGCTTGATACGTGAAAATCCTCTTCCAATACTATAATATAGTGTGAAAAATCATTTCGAAAGTAAATGTATCAATCTTAGCCAGCATAGGTACCATATACTATACCGACATATGGTATACAACTAAAACCGTACAGGCTCGTAGCGGAGATTGGGTTTCCGACAATGACTAGGCAAAGGAACTTCCTTCCGAACCGAATTTTGAACACCTCTAGAGGGATGCCCGAGGATCAACTAATGCTCCTCATGCCAACACAAGGCCGGGTTATGTAACGACCCGTGTTTTCGGCAGCCAAATATTTTATTTAATTTATTATTTTAAATATTTTATTTGGAATATTAATGGATTTAATATTTAATTCGTTATTTAAAAGGTAGTTTGAACGTTGTATATATTTATATATAATATAAATCGAGCTTGAAAATGGCGTGCAGTTCGTAAATTGGAGTTTTGAACTTCAACTGAGAATACAGGATTCGATATAAGTCGGATTTCTGTGAAATAAGAAACGTTGGAACCGTATTGATGATAATTTTCATATGAAAGAGAAAAATCCAGATTTCGTGTTATAGATTGCTAGTTATGGCTAAATCAAATTTTGGAAAAAACGCTGTGAAAATCGTTATTTAAAATATCGACCTTTAAAATGGCCATTTTGCAAGCGGACTCAGATTTCGATGAAATCAGTTTCATTGGGACCGTAACGTTAAATTATTATACGGTGGTGAATGGCGGGGAAAACCGATGTCGTATGTGGCCACGGTAGCCGAAAACGCCCATTCATTTTCTATAACGCGTATTTAAATAAATAAAAGGATATTTGAGTGTAACTTGAACAGATGATCGAATTAGGCCACGAAACCAGTTCCGTTGAGTTCGTATCGTCGATTAGAGTCAGGATAGGTATATAGTTTGTTATTTTTAGAGACTGGATAATTTGGTGTTAAAAAGGGTATTGCGGTACGCGGTAAAAATAGCCTACCGGGGAAACAGTCTCAGAATGCGACGAGACTGGTGCCGTTGGGTTCGTATTGAAGAATTATTGTAGGATTTCAAAGTTTCAAATTTATTTGATTTACCTAGTGACCGTGAAAAATTTAAATGCGTGTTTATTTCTGGTTTTATAAAGGAAATTTTTCCAAACGAAGTCAGAATTCGACGAAACTTGTCCCATTGAGACCGGAATACCTTTTTACATTGAGACTGGTTTTTTTATCAGTAGACGGAAGTCGTTTGTGGTGGTTTTGATGTGTTACTTCACGACGAAGTATCGTTAATAAATAAATAAAAAGTATATATATATAAAATAAAAAGAGAATCCCTGCGCACCAGATTCTTTCATGTGAAAACTGAAATCGTGTACCATACCGTGAGCACCAAGTTTTATTTTCCTATTTAATACCACTACCGTGACCTAAAACCCAAACCATTTTCTCACCTTCTCGTTTGATACAGCAAAGCCATTCTCAAAATATAATGGCAGATTCTCGTTCAACAATTACATTTGAAATTCTATAAAAAAAAACAACGAAGTACCCATTGAGTTGCTACTAGTTTAAGGATCGAACTGGTGGCAATTATTGTATGGCTCGATCAGGTTTTGGGAGTTTAAATCGGTGAAGTGCTGTGTTTGTATTTTGGAAGCTGGGTTCGAAATTGGTCACCGTAGTTGGACCATGGACCACCAGAAGGGGTGAGGCAGGTCGGGATGGAAAGCCTGAGGCACAGCGGTTGTCAGGGCGTCAGTTTTAGGTGGTCCGGTGGGTCCTAGGCGGCGCTAGAGGAAGTTGAACGCAGGGAGTCCTAGGTTGTATTTCTGGAGTTGGCTTTCGGGTTTTGTGTCTCGTGGCGGGTCTGTGGACCATCGGTGGAGGCGAGGCCGGTCAGGAAAGGAAGAGGAGGCGACGACGGTCAGGGGCGCCAGCCTCTGGTGAACTCTTGTTGGATGCGGTGGAGGCAGTAGCAATTTGAAGAGGCCGAAGTCTGGAAGGCAAAAATTGAGTGCCTGGAAGAAGAAAGTGACGGGGTTAATTAGTTTAACCAGGAGATTAGCATAACAATGGTAATTTATTTAATCAATAAGTGATATTAGGTTTAATATTATATTATAATTAAGAGTGGGTATTAATTAAAGCGTCAAACTTTACTTTTGGGCGCTACAGGAATGAGCTTGGTCAGAAGCTGGATTCTGGACAGTGAGTTGAAAACAAATGAAGGAACTCCTAGACAAGAACAGTAAAGTACGAAACGACTGTAAATGAGTTCGAAATCACGGTGTCGATGGATACGAACTGGAATGGAGAGATTCAGAGAAAGCTGGGATTTTGTGCAGTTTCAAACGTTAGTTTGAAACTGTATAAATCAACACGACATCGTCAGAAACAACAAGGTGAGTTAATTCTCACACCTTCTGGAATTCTGTGATGTGGTACATTCACAGTAAAATATATTTTATAGTTAATAGTTTAAATTGGCTGATTGGATGCGATGGATGCAAATTGGTTGATATTGTCTGATTGGTTGAAATTGTTTATTTATTTATTCGTCTATTTTATCAACTGACATCTGTGATGCAGGGAAGGACAGGTTGGAGGGATCCGACCGGATTCCTCAAATATTATATATATTGATTGTTTGTTTCATATCGTTGATGTATGAACGGATTGAACCCCATATGGTTGAAACCCTGTTTGAGTGTGATGGCTGAACAGATATTCCCCGTGTTGTGTTTATAATCAACCAATGGTGTTGATTTGGTAATTGGCAGTGAATGGCCTAAAATGTGTGTTTAGACGTCGGTTTTACCGTTCGGTGAAACGACGCAGTTTTAAAGTTATAAATTATTGGTCAAATAAAATATTTGTTGTTAAACAAATAAATGGTAACTTTAAATTAATTAAATTTATTTAATAAGTTTAAAAAAAAGGGGAAATGACGAGTGAAATCAGTTAATAGTTAACTGAGATGTACGGTCGATAAATTCAATTGTTTTAAACTGAAGGTGAAAATCGAGTTACTTGGATTCTGAAGTATTCGTTAAATGAAATGAACATATGTTAAATATTAGTTAATCTTAGATTAACTATAAGTTAAAGAAATTATTGAATTGTTTAGTATTAGTATAGTTAATTATTTTTCAACGAGCTTTTGAAAGTGATAACGACTTTGTTCTTTGTTAATAATAAAGATATTATATCTAATATAGTAAATAATAAAGTTAATCAAAATTCTAATTAGCAATAATTAAAATGAGGGTTTTTAGTTGACATTCAACTAAGCAAGGATTAAAGTGACGATGGAGTTGAATCAAAAAGGCGATAAGAGTTATGAGAAATTCACGCTCCAAGTTCAAACGAGATTTGTAAGTAAAGCTTATAAGTAAATGTGAAAGTTGAGTAAGATTTTACTTAAGTTTTAAAATTAAGTAATGTGAATGTAAGGGGAAGTGAAATCCTAACGGGGAATGGATAAATTAATTTGTGTTATAAGTCGAAGTGTTAAAAGTATGGTTTAAGTTAAAAGTAGTGTTTCATGGACATTTACTTAATCGAACGAATTAAGTAAGGAAGTGATATCGAAAGGAGATTTCAAATGAAAGAAACGGTTCATAAAACCCCGTTGGAAACAAGGTGGTAAATGAGATTTGAAATCAATAGGTAAGTGACGAACTGGTATTATTCTGAGATAAGAACGTTGTCGATCAAGGTATGAGAGGTAAATAGAATACCCCAACTTGAACGGCTTCATTTTTATCGGGGAATGGTATTTGTTTGAAACGAGTAAAAGATGCTGATATTGGGGTGATATTCCATACGAGAGTTGAACGCTAATGCGAGATTTGGAATATGAATTGATATTGAAATATTAGTTCAAAGTAAAGAAGAATATTTGATTTTTAATTATGTAATTTAACGTTCGATTTATCAAATCAGAAAAAGGGGAAATGTGATCTATACTATTAAGGATATACATGTATGTATATCGTGAGATGCTCGAGTATATAGAAATAAGAATATTGATTTCAAAGTATATTGAATAGTTGTTATTCAGTTTAAATTGATCGAATATAGTATTTGAAATAAAGCTAGTCAAATATAGTTATTCAGGAAGAGTCGCCATTGTGTACGACTGCTAGTGTAATTCGCAGGGCTGCAGATAGCCTAAGGCGGTCGGATGTTTCCTGAGGGAATCAGGCGTAACCATTGTGATCGCTGCGATCTAGAGTCAAGCGAAGGGAGTGAGTCGAATATTAGATAATCAATAGGAGCAATCTAGTCAAGTTAGTCCAGTTGAGATAAATAAGTCGAGAGAGTCAAATTAGAGTAAATCGATCAAAATAAAGTAGTTAGAGTTAATCAAGAGGAAATATGGTTTATACCATTGAGTATATACGTATATGGATATCGTGAGTTGTTCGATTATAAGAAAAAGGGAAAAGGTTTTAAAGAAATATATCGATACTTTCAAAAGGGAATGGGAAGCGGGGTGTATACTTATATATATATATGCTCGAAAGTGTTAAAATGATTTTTGTTAAATAAGAATAAATATAATGTTTCAATATATTGGAAGGTTCAAAGGTAAATTAACCATTTTGTTAATATATTGTAAAAGGCCAAGGCATTGCCAAGTACTGAATTAGAAAACTCATTGTGTCACACTATTGTATTTGATAGTTAAAACACCGACTATCAAACCTGACGAATATGATTGTTGGTATGGAAAGACCGGGATCGAATTTACATTCGAAAACCATTCCGACCAACAAATACGTGAAGATATTTGAAGACGGTCGAGATGGAGCATTGAAGACCGTGGATCTTCATAAGCGGAGGAACTGCTAAGAATCTCTGGTTTAGCGGCCAGAGATAAACTGTGGTTCTGTCGTGGTTGGAATCCACGAGTGCAAGGACTTCTCGCTACTGATCCATGGGGTGATTCCTATATGAGATGTAGTAGGAGAGTGCCTTCGGTTCATCCTGTTCCTGGATGACTTGTATGGACGAGTGCCTGACAGAGTATTTCCAAAGGGGTCACGTATATTGATGTTCTACAAACGTATCTCTGTAGGTGGCGAAGAAGGCTGTACACCTTCTTTGGCTTAACGCTCAGGGTATTTTTTTTTGTGGAAGTCAACATTTAGTGATATCTGGCGGATTTGACGATGTGGCATTCAAAGTGAATGATGGCCAGATGTGTGAAGAGGAATTCTAGCCTCAAGCCTCATCAACCGGGAAATGACAAAAATCGGGCAGGCAGCATGGCTATGTGGGTCGCTCCCATTAGGGTGTATGATCACCTATCTAGAGAAATTCCGTTTGCTTCTTTAATCTATGTTTCGATGCTGTCCCTTTTCGGGTAGGCGGTTGCTGATCCCAACCGTCGGTGATATACATTCGATACACTCAAGCGAAATGAGTGGTCGGTCATGTGAGGGCCGGGTTGCAAGACGTTCTTGTTAAACCCCGTGTATTCGTCTCTAGAGATACACGATCGGAAGGTGGACCCATACCTGGTCAAGTTGGAAGCCAATATCCAATAAGCGCCCGCGGTTTTGGTTTGTATACTATATATGGGGAGCGTGAGATGCAAGCGTTCCTCTAGATTGTTATTTACTTGTATTTAGACATTATGATAATATCAGATCAAAGTTATGATTTCAAACCATTTTGGGTTATAGTAAGGTAAAAACCGTCCGTGTTTATGTGTGGACTGGTCTTACTATTATCCTTTGATTTCAGAAAAGATTTTCCAAAGTTAATCAAGTGTGTGTGTTGTGTGAATTTATCACTGATAGTATTCCAGACTGACCCGGTGTATTTTGTTTTAAATCAAATGTGCTCGGGTCAGACCGAGTACGTTCCAGGTTAGGTTTTGCTTGGAGTTCAGGAGCTAGAAGCAGGAGGCTTCACCGCTAGTTATATAAAGTTTTTCCGCTGTGACTGATATGTTGTGCTCTGATGATTGGTATGATTTATACAGTTCTTTTGTATAAAGGATTTGTTATATTATATTTTATTCGTTCCGCTGTGAGATTCTGATGTGCTCTTCTTCCTTCTTCTACTCTAATACTTCTTTCTTTCTATTCTCACCCTCTAAATTCTTTCTCATGACAATCTGGGGAATCGATACTTGGGTTTTTTGGCAAGTGATACGGGTTTATGTATTATTGTCGAAGACCCGATTGTCGGTTTTTTTTTTCCCGGGTCGTTACAGGTTACCCCTTAACTGGGTAACTTAGAGTACGCCTGAGTATGCCATCTCCCGGTCGTGACCAACCTTTCCGAGCGCGCCCCAACAACAACCACAAAAGTAGATGCTTTTACCATATAGGTTAATTCCTGGGCTCCATACCATAGTACACCTTTTATCTAGAAGGAGACAACACCCCATAACCTTGCCGCATTTCTTCCTGTTTTGGCCATTTACTGGGTTGTGAGGCTTGTCGAGGTCACGATACACAAAGCTACGCTAAAACAAGCCATGCTTTGATCATCTATAGCTCACCACATATCTTAAGTATGCCACATTATCCATTAACAAGCCATGTGAGGGTGTTAAGCAAGAGAGTAATTCTCCGCCACCAAACAGATATATATTGATAAAACAGTTCTACGCAATTAATTTCAATGTCAGACACACAATCCATATGAGTCCGTTCTGGGTCTGAATGAAACCACAATCCGGAATTCCTTCACATACGTTCGGGCTTCTTGCCACTTAACTGATATAAAATCTATCTGCAAATGGGAGCGACCCATTCGAGACATTCAGCAATTCGTCCTTACGACATGAAGGGTCTCGGTCTTCAGTGTCGTCTCCAATGTCTTCAATTGCTCCACAACGTCGTATTATTACTTGGAATGGTTTCAGACATACATCTGATCCCGGTCTTTCCAAATAATAGGCGCAATTTAAAAAATCACAATTATAGAACACACAGGCTTTCTACCAATCTCCTTCCGTCTTGGATTTTGTCAAAATTAAACTTCTTCAAACCCATTCTCAAATTATTACAAAATCCATGTTTAACCTTTCTCTTTTAAAACACATCCCTTAAATCAAAGATGATTTAGCCTTAAAGCCTTAATTAATTTTCCGTTTGATAACTCATTATCAAAATCCAGTTTCCTCTGAAAATCCTTATTCCACATTTCAACCCTATGTTCCAATTAAATTGATTTTCCAACATTCCATTTTTAATCTTAACTAAATGATTATACTTTCTTTCCAATTCCTCACTTTTAATTTCCTAAAATCAAAGATCTGATCAAATCCTTAAATTATGATATGAATTTCCATAACTCAATATCATGGGGTTTCAAGAATGATATTATTGAAGATATGATTCACAACAAAACCCAAATCAATTGATATTGAACATAAGTTACACAGAAATTGTATCTACTTATACTTGATATCAATTCTCATAATCAACGAATATTATAAGTGGAATAACGATATAATAATATCTTCCAAATTCCTCAAATAGTATACATTTACAACACAGAATTTCATATCAAATATCTTAATATTATTTCTATCCAACTTATCCCAGGAAACTCCTATCTTAATTTAAAGATTTATCCAACTCTTTGACGTTAGATATGGATAGAAATACCATCAACTTATACTCAATATTAATCTCGATATCCAACTCACACTATAAGTGGAATAATGGTGAACTACCTTTTAAATTCCTCAAATAGTAAGAATCATCATCTACCGAATTAATATCAACCATCCGAAGATTTATCTCCAACCATATCCAATTATTTAAATTGAAAAACACATTTAATTATTAAATAAATCAATTTAAATTCCAAACAAATTAATTTCAATATTTTTAAACCTTTGAAAACATTCAACAAATCATTTGCAAATGATTACTTATAGTTCGGAAAACATTTCGCGGGTTAAATACTTCAAAATAGGTTGTTTTCAAAGAAATCGTTACAATAGTGCTTCAAAAGTGTTACAAAAGCGTTACAAATCAGTTATCTTAACTACTTTGATAACAACATCGTTTATCTTAGCCAAAACTTAAAATTTACAATTCAAAACACTTTTACATAATTTATTATGATTTTACAATTCTTTTTCCATATTTTAGAAACATTAAAAATGGCTATTTATAGTTATGGTCGACAATTGTTCTTACATCGATCTTTTCCAAAATGGTTTCAAACATAACTTCAAAATTATAACTCGAATTTAAAATCTGCTTTCACTCATTTGAAAGTTCTTGTTAATATAAACAAATGTTTTTCATTTCATAGAAATCCGATATAGATTGCAAAAGTTATAAGCGTTTAAAGTTTGCATCTAAATACGTAAATTGTCATTATGCGACAAGCTCTATTTTGACCATAATAACCATTATTCTACGATACTTCAAAATATCTTATAAAACCATTATATTCTTATAAAACACTTTTAAAATCATTTAAATTTACTTTCTAAATTATTTTGGTTCTAAAATTCAACTTTCATAATTTCCAATTCATTTCTAAATTCAAATAACTTCAAATTAACCGTCCCATTTGTCGGACCAGTTAGGGATAGCAAGGGAGAGCAGGAAACTTATCATATAGCTTATCAAAATTATTAAATATTCTTAACCATATATATTTACGTCAAATTCAAATTAAGTAATGAAAATTCCAATTTTAATTTGGTTAAAATTCTGGATCGTTACAGTGTTAGAAAATCCGTGGTTGATAATTGGTATTTTTGAAATTTAAAGGGAAAATTCTATTTATCTAAAATAGAATTTGAATTTAAATTGGACTATAAATATATTAACTTGTTTGAATACATAAAACAAGCAATGAATTTATAAGAGTTGTTTATAAATTAATAATACGAGATTTGAAGTAAAATTATAAACAGTGTTTATAAATAAAGTGGAAAAATTATCATTGGATAATTTGAATATTTAAATTCAAATGTGAATTTAAAAATAGAAATGGAGAAATCGTTTTAAAGAAATAAACGATGGAATTTATTCTGATGTTCAGAATAAAAATTGAACTAAAATAAATCCATAAGGATTTATGATTTGAAATCAATTAATTCGAATTTATTTAAATAGAAGTTAAATTGAATATGAAAATAAATTGGGTGTTATATATATAAGTTATTATAAATAGAAATTTCCAAAATAAGATTTTGGTTTTAAATAGATTTCGAAATAGACTTGTTTCAATATAAATCAAGGAAATTTATAAAATGGTGTTTATAAATATAATAAATTATTTATCAAGAGATAATTTGAATATTTAAATTCAAATATGAATTTAAAAATAGAATTTGAAATCATTCGAAAGGGAACAACGGTTTTTATTCCGCAATTCGGAATATCAAAGGGATGGAGTTTCAAATAGGAATTTAAAAAGGGAACTTGCTTAAATATATGAAACAAGGAAGTTGAATTTATAAATAGTGTTATAAATTTGGTGAAACAAATTATCATTTGGATAAATTAAACCATTAAAATACAAATAGGAATTTAAAAGTAAATTGGGAAGTGCTTTGAAACAAAACGATTGATTATATTTGGGAATTCGAAATATAAGCTGAACTGAGAAGAATTCTACGGGTTTATAATTGAAATTCGATTATATCGAATTTTATAAATAATTTATTTATAAAAGGAATTGGAATTAAATATAGAAGATCGAAGTATAAATAAATTTATTACCATGTAAGGAAAAATCGACAATTATAGATAGTTGAAAATATTAAGTTGAATTATGAAAATTTGTTTAATATATATTAAAATATAGAATAGAGTTGGAATTTATATATAAATGAAGTTTAAAAGGTTTATATATCAAATATAATTAAAATGAACTCACCTTAGCGCGACAGTTCGTGAATTAGAGTTTCGAACTTCAATTGAGTATATAAAACTCAATTTAAGTCGGAATTCTTTGAAACAAGAATCGTCAGGACCGGTTTGATAATAGTTTTCTAATGAAAGAGAAAAAAAATCTAGATTTCGTCTTATAGATTTTGAGTTATGTCAAAATAAAATTTTCAGAAAAACAGCGCAAGAACCATTATAAAGCCATAACGGTTTATTTAAATAAATAAAAGGATTTTAAGGAAATAAAATCCGAGTTGCCATTAGAAAAATACAGACTGGAGATATAAAATAAATATGACCTCCATTAAAGTAAGTGAAATGATTTTTGAAACAAAAAAAATCAGATTCTTAGTTATTAAATAGATTTAACTAGTTTGAAGAATAAATAGTTAATCGAGATTTGAATTGAAATGGGGCGTTGGATAAGTGAAAGAGATTTGAAAATGTATATTTGAAATCGAATATGTAATGCGAGTTGAAAACGGAATTAGATTGGATTCATGAGTGGATTAAAGTATATTTGAAAATGATATGTTTAAATAAAAAGTGAAATAGGCAAAAGAGCTAATAAGGAGATAAATTAACAAATCAAGTTCAAACGATTAGATTGAGTTGGAATAAATTGAGAATGGACGCATATAGGTTAAGCAGGTTTGGAATGAAGTATATGAAGGTTGTAATTTGTGTGCACGACAAAAAGGTACACGTTTAAATTCCATATGAGATTTTATGCGCCGAACCAGCAAACCACTTGGATTTTTGATTTTCTTTTTGAATGGAAAGGGCCTAGAGAGGCGAGTTAAGGTTTGAACTATCGACCGGTACAAAGGAGGTTATGGCGAAATTTTCCGTAAATTTAAGGAGTTAGAATATTTTTAAGATAATTTGATAATTAGAAATTTATATATCAATATATATAGAATCCGGTAAGGAAATGAACTTAAAAATAGAATGTTATAAACAAAAAGGAAATCGAAAATCTGGTAATAGAAAGAGAAATATATATATATATACACGTTTTAAAAAATGAATAAGTAGTTTTTGTGGTGTTGATGATTTGAGATAAGTTCTCTTGTCTGTTTTGAAGTTAAAGATGTTTTTCAGTCAAGGTCGGAGAGGTAATTATACCCCAACTTGATTGATTTCTTTACTAACTGATAAACATCAAGATCCGGTCTCGAAGAGAAATGTTTGAATAAGAGTTAGTTGAATGCAGTGTTTTGGGTTGTTGTAACGATGTTTTACACAACATTCGTTTTAACCCAAGTAAGTCGAAATTTAGAAATATAATAAATAAATATTTCCTGAGTGTAGAAATGAATGGGCATGAAAGAGATAAGTAATTGGAATGTTTTCCAGTTATAAATAGAAGATATTTTCTACGTATAGAAAATAAAAGGAGGCGATATATGGAAATGTTTTCCAAATAGCGAAACGGGCCAGGATGATTATTGAAAATATTTGGCTAACAAATATTGATAAGGAAATGGAATAGTGATTTAATTAATGAATGAAATATCAATTAAATGGCCCAGTGATTTGTTTGATGGTTTGAATGAACGTTTGTTTTCTTCGATAGTTAAATAACCGACTATCGAAGTGTTTGCCAATATTGTTGTCAATACGGAGAGACCGGTTGGATTATTATCCGTGAACCACTCCGTATTGGCAGTAGCGTTGCGAACCAGATTATATGAAGATAATCAAAGACAGAGTAAAGTGCAAGGACTTTTTCTATTAATAGAAATTGTGCCTTCGGTTTTGTTCAGTCCCAGAACGAAGCGTATGGACGGATGTATGACAGAGTATTTCCAATGATCCCATATGTTGGTCTGTATATATATATATATATACATATATATATATATATATATGGTAGCAAAGAATTTATTCTCATAACATAATATCAAAAAAAAATGTGCAAATCAATTAATGATTTACGGATCTAACAATGTGGCATTCAAAGTGGTTGTGCTATCAATGAATGATAAGAAATAGTAGCCTCAGGTCTCAACAACCGGGAAATGACAAAAATCAGGCAGGCAGCATGGCTATGTGGGTCGCTCCCATTTGGGTGTATAATCACCTATCCAGAGATTCATTTAATTCCTTATTCTATTCGATGTTGTCCCATTCGAAAAAAACGGTTGCTGATCCTAACCGTTGGTGATATACATTCGATACACTCAAGTGAAATGAGTGGTCGGTAATGTGCGGGCCGGGTTTCAAGATGTTCTTGTTGAACCCAGTTTTTATTCTCCTCTGGAGATACACTATCGGAAGGTGGTTCCATACCTTGTCATGTTGGAAACCCAATCTCCAATAAGCGTCATGCGGTTTTTGATTTTATATTATATATGGAGCGTGAGATGCAAGCGTTCCGCTAGATTCTATTTATTTGATGTAGACATTATTATAATATCACTATATTTGATATCAAAAATATTTTGGGTTATCATATGGTAAAAACCATCCGTGTTTATGTGTGGATCGGTCTTACGATTATCATTTCTTTCGAAAGGATTTTCTTAAAGTTAAACAAATGATTGGAATTTACTCACACCAGTCCCATGATTGAACTAGAGTTTATTTTGTTTTTGTTTTCCCTAAACTCTTGGGTGCCCAAATTTGTATAGGCAGTCAAGTAGTTGGGATTTTTCTGATTCATTTGGAAGACCTGGATGCAAGAGGTTTCACCAGTTAGTTATAGACTATCATATTTGCGTTGTGTACTATGTTGTATCTAGAAGCAGGTGTTTATAACTGTTCTAGGAATAACTGTTGTGCTATGATAATGGTATGTATACACAGTTACTGATTTGTATTTCAAAAGTTATGTTATTTAATATATTTTATTCGTTCCGCTGTAAGATTTATGTTCTTCATTTTTCTTCTATTCTAACTTTTCTTTCTTTCTAATCCCCATCCTCTAACTTCTTTCTACTAATGATTCGTATTTCTGTGTCATTTGGGTTGGACGTGTGGTGTTATTAGTCAACTCAGATATATGGATTTGCGGGCCATTACAGCAATGACAACTTACTGGATGCATCACTATATCCTCCCGGTTAAGCTGATTAAGATGATTAGTAGTCTTTCAATATATTTTTTTTTTTGGCATGGTGACCCATTTTCAAAAAATTGATTCTGATCTCTTATCACAAGCTTTATGGGGATAAGAAGCATGGTGGTTTAGGCATTGTTTATCTCTTTAATTGGAATAAAGTAGCTATCTCCACATATATAAATAAATTGCTTTGCAATGATAAGGGTTTATGGTCTCGCTGGATATATAATAATCTGATCGGCGGTAAGAATTTTTGGATGATGTCAATTCCTCAATCATGCGGTTGGAGCTGGAGATGTATGCTTAAACTAAGGAATTCCTTTCTTCCTTTTATTCAGATGAACTCTAGGTCTTTGGCTGGTGTTTCATTTTGGAATTCTCCATGGTTAATGAAAGGTCTGATTTTAAATAATGTTGTTAAATATAATGTTAAGATGAATTCAGAATACCAAATTCTGCTATTGTGGAAGATTACATTCATGATGGTGATATGATTTTACCGTACTCTGGTTCAACTACATTGAGGCAACTATGGAATGAGATTTCTAAATCAGTACTATTGAATGGTGAAGACCCTGTTTTGTGGGATGGCAGTAAACATTTGTTAAAACATGTTTATAATCTTTTACAAAATGAATGACATACGTCTGCTTGGTCATCGAGGATCTAGAGTCTTAGTAGTTCAGCAAAAAAATAATTTTCTACTATGGAAAGTCATAGCTAATGCCTAGAATACAAAGAAGAAACTCTATTCTTTTGGGATGATTGAAGATAGTAATTGTCTATTTTGCAACTCTAGTGAAGAGACAAATATTCATTTGTTTTTTGAATGTCCGACAGTATACTTCTTATGAAGAAGAGTACTGTCCAATGGAAATTTTCATATGCCATCTTCTAATAGTTGTATTGAATGGTTCAACATTTTTAAAGCTACAAGGTGGAAGACTGATCGAACTAAGGTTTTTTTGAAAATTCTCAAATGCTTTATCTATGAGATTGGTCGGAAAGAAATAACAGAGCGTTTGGTGTTAGTTTTTCTAATGTTGATTAGTTGTATGCCTTAATATTTCGGAGAGTCTTGTGTGATTTGTCAGTTTAAGTTACTTCTAGTTGGAATTTGGTGATGTTGTTGTGCATGGTTGGCATTTGCGTGTTCAGATTATTTTCCTTCTGTATTGAGTTTTTTTTGGTATGCTTCAGTGTGTTTTGCTATTGTTTTTTTCTCAATATGGTTAGAGCTTATACGTGTATATAGAGTAGTAGTATAGATTTGTAACTTGTGTAATAATCTTATACTTGTTCTTGTTGTTAATAAAATTTACTTTGCCTTTCAAAAAATGACTGTTTTAGAAATTAAGTTACACATAAATCAGATAGCAACATCTATTTATTTTTCATGTTTTGGGAAGAAATGGAAGAACGAGGGATAATTTATCCTTCCATAATCTCTTCCATCTTCCTTTTATTCCCTTTGTCATCCTTTAACTCTTCTTTTATTTTATAATTATCAGAAGAAATAATATAACATTCAGGTGTATACCCATTTTATTTCATTACTGAGCTGTCTTGTACAGGCCCATTTCCGCACTCTATTTCGTTTGTATAAATACTGATGCGTTGCACCACAATGTATTATGTTAGTTTACAACTTTGTATCAATAAAAATAAAAGTTCATCTCTATTTCTTAACATGGTATTAGAGCAACACCAAGCCTAACGGCTGAATGAGCGCCCTTCCAGTTCACCATTAGAAAAGTATAATTATCTGGTGAACTAGGTGCACCCTCATCTGCCATTTGAGAATTCCTTCTCATCATTTAGCCTCATGTAGCCTGTTCCTCTACTTCTTCTTTTTTGCAACTTTTCCCTTCTGCTCTTGATTGTCTCTCATCGAACCTTGCCATAGCACGTCACCAAAAGCATTCCCCCTCTAGTAACTTGTCTAGCTACTTTTCGGTGATAAAGATCGTCATCCCAGACCATTTTCTGCCTGTTGTTCCCTCCTGTCTGCGTTTGTTTCTTGGAATTCTTCAAGAACGTCTCAAGAAAATATTAACAACAACTCCCACAATCTGCAAATTCCACAAATGTTGTAAACTCTACAAATCAAGCAACGAGTGAGAACTTATTTATTGGTCCATAAACTAAGTTAATGTCCACACAATTAGACGAATCTAATTATTTACTATAGAGGTATCTAGTGCTGACTGCAATAAGAGGGTATGGAATGGAACCATATATTCTTAGCACTACACAAGTACCAGAAGAATACATCACTGACAACAACGACACCATAGTGCATAATCGAGAGTTTACAATTTACTAGAGGAAAGATAACCTCCTCAGTTGGCTTCTTTCCATAATAAGTTTCATTCTTTTCCCTAACTAATAGGATGTGACACAATAAAACAAATTTGGGCCACTGTACAATAGGTATTCAATAATTGGTCAAGTGCAAAAATACCTCTCTACAGAAAGCAACTTCAAAACTTGAAAAAGGAAATCATGCCTATGAGGGAGTACATAACCAAAGTAAAGACATTATGCGATCTTCTAAATGTTGCAGCTCAGACAGTTTTAGAAAATGAATATATGGCGTGCTTACTAATTGGTCTTGATGAAGAATATGAGTCCATAGTAATTCATTTGTATCAAAGAAATACACCCCACCACTACCTTATGTCCACTCCACCTTACTCTCACATGAACCAGCTGATAAAAAGAAGCCAATCACTAGTTAATTCTCTATCAACTATGCAACTCAAAATAAATCAAGAAGTCATGAAAGAAACAATACTTACAGGAATGATGCCTATAGAAATCAGAGAAGTGGACATAATATCAAAGGCATAGAGAGGTGGCAGATTCAACAACAGTTACAGACTCAGGTGCCAAATTTTTGAAAAAATTGGTCACAATGCAAATGCACGTTACTTTAAACTTAATCTCGGCTATGTGCATGGTCAACAAAGAAAGCAAAGGAAACACAACCCAAGTGCAAACATAACAAGTGTTCATCAAGATACAAAAGGACAAGAAGAAAGCTCAAGAATAAAACAGTGACTTAGCCAAACTAGAAGACATTCAAGATCAAATTCGATGCCCAGATTATGTGGCTACCAATCATGTAACAAATAATCTTGCTTATCTCAATCTTAGCGGCAAGGAATATAGAGGTAGATAGTGTATTCACATGGGGGTAAAAGGGTAGGTACTAAAATCACACGCACTGGAAAACCACAATTCAGTGGTGGTAGATTGTTGTATCTTAATAATCTTCTTAGATTTCCTCAAACAAAAAGAAATTTGATGAATGTTTCTCAATTTGCTTGAGATAATAATATTATTTTTTTAATTCTATCCAAATTACTGCTTGGTTAATGACATTCTTACAAGAAAAACTCATTTGTAGGGTTGTGCCAATAAAGGACTGTACAAATTCGTTCGAGTGGATTCAATAAATCAAAATACGAAAACAACATAAATGTGATGTAATTTCCTTGAAACCAGTGATCAGGAAAATGTTTTTAATATTCGGCATTATAGATCAGGTCATCCCAACACTGATGTAGTCAAAAGAATTCAAAATGCTAATAAAATTCTTGTAACATCCCTTTAAATTCATATGTATATACTTTCTGTCAGATGGGCAAAAGCCATAAACTCTATTTTAAAAAATTTGAAAATGTCTACACACAACCACTTGAACTTATTGCTATTGACTTATGGGGACCTGCACCTATCAATAATGATTATGGATATAACTACTATATATCCTTTATAGATGCTTTTTCAAGATATGTTTGTATATGATTGTTGAAAACAAAATCTGAAACATCAACTGATGTAATACAATTTGTGAAAAGCAAACAAGTATGAAGGTAAAATCCATATAAATAGATGGAGGGGTCTGAATTTAGGCCTTTGAAAGAATTTCTTCAAAAGAAAAGATATAGTTCAGATACTTACCTTCCCTCACACCTCTGGAAAAATGGATTAACTGAGAGGAAGCACAAACATGTGGTTGAAATTGGCCGCACTATATGGGCTCAAGCATCTCTGCCACTCAAGTTCTGGCCAAATGCATTTTCCACAGTAGATTTTTTGATAACAAACTACTTGCAAAGAACCTGAAACACAGAAACCCAATAGAGATTTAATTTGATAAGACTCCTGATTATAAAAGGCTAAGAGTATCTGAATGTCTTAACTTCCTTGTCTAAGGCAGTATACCAAGCACAAACTAAATTTCAGATCCGAGCGATGTACCTTCCTTAGCTATCCAAAGTACATAAAAGGATAAAGTGCATGAATAACAATGGCAGAGTGTTCATATCTAAACATGTCATATTTAATGAGAGAGTCTTTCAATATAAGGAAAAAGACATCAAAACCACTTAAAAATTTTACGATACCGAATTTTTCATTCCACCTATCCCAATCGATCAAAGTATGGAGCCCGAGCAGATAAATGATCAACTGAATGAAATTGCGCACACCCCCTTTAATAGAGCATGATCAAGAACAATTAGCTTCAACCAGTGACAACTCTACTTCACCACAAGCTGAACCAGGTCAAGAACATGATGCTACATCTAGTTCTCAAACTAAATGAAAAAATAATGAAGAAAATCAACAATCTATTCAATGGAAAGGCGGACATCCTATGAGTACAAGGTCAAAGAGTGACATTTTTAAAACAAAATTTTTCAATACATGTTTAGATAAAGGTGAACCCTACACATCTCAACGAGCACTCCAAACTATAAACGGAAAACAATAATGCAAGAGGAATACAATGCATTAAGGAGGAACACCACATGGATATCAATGTCACCATCAAGCAATAATTATATCATTAGGTGCAAGTGGGCTTTCAAGTTAAAATGAAATCCTAATGGCACTATGTAACAATCCGCATTTTACCTATTGGAGGATCGTATTTTTTTTTAAATCCCTGAGGGTTGGATCATTCTCATATTTTGATATGTTGTTTATCGGGACGTGAGACGTCCATAATTTTTACCAATTTTATTTGTGACCATTCCGCCACTGTTAGTTCTGTATAGGGGATAACTTTCGACTGAGATCGAATAATGTGTTGAGATTGATTTCATTAGAAAGGAAATGGTGTTGCCAATTCTGTAGAGTAGTCACATTAGAGATTTGATTTAGCGGTTTGGGAGAAATTGATGTTTTAGTGTTTCACAATTTCTGTTCGGGTTTTGTAAATCATTGATGGGCTGATTTGGTGTGGCCTATTAGTAGGCTGACAAGAGGCTATAAATAATGATTTGGAGGTGTGGAGAATAGTTTACTTTCTTCATTCTCTCATTTGGTTGAGCTCGTGACTCTCTTTGTTCAATCAAATACACCTTTCCACTATTAAAATCTAGATTTAGAAGAAGATTGAAGATCTACATCAATCAAAGCTAGATCTACATCGAGTGAAGGGAGATTGCATCAAATCAAGGAGTTTGAAAATCAATCTTCGATGTTTGGATTGAGAATTTGGTGATTTTGTGTTGTTTTGTAGATTTGGTGGGTGATAAGCATCTCTCACACGGATTCAATCAAGAATATGGGTTGTTTGATCTTAATTTCATCATTTTAAGTTGTTTTCACCAAGATCTAAATCATGGTAAGTATATTTTCATTTGAATCACCATAGGATCTAATCTAGCAACTTAAAACTGGTAATTCTTATGATATTTAATATGTTTATGCAAGTCTGATCCATTGTTTTAGTTTATTCATTAATTTATCATGATTTGATGAATTCTATATGATTAATGATTAATATTTGTCATTTTGATGTTGTTGATGATTTCATAAAGTGTTGGTTGTTGAATTGGATGAATTGGTTGCATCGATGTTGTTGTTTGGTGATGATTTGGTCAAGATTAGAGCTATTTTGGTTAGATCTGGGGTCGGGTCATTCGAAGATAGGTCAGGTCGTGGCTTGTTCTCCAAAACATGGAGGGTCGTTGAAGCTCTTGGGTCGTGAATCGTTCGGCCTAAGGAGCAAGAAATGGGGATAGGGTGGTGCGCTTCCAGGTCATTGGGCATGGGTCATCCGAAGCGGGTCAGTCTGGGGGTGCGAGTATAATAGGGAGTCAGGTCAGTTTGATGAGTCGTGGAACTCAAAAGACTTTGGGTCATTAGAACGAACTAAGGTGTTAGGTCGTTAGAACGACCCAACGTTGGGGCGAAGCAAGGAAGGCTTCGATCTTAGGTCCTGGGACGACTTGAGTAGTAAAAGGAACTTTGGTTGTGGAACGGCCTAAGGAAATATGATAGCATTCGTAAACGCTGTGAATAGAAGTTAAAACGCTATGGTTTGTTTTTCATAGCGGGATGGCTGAAACGCTATGAAAAGGAATATCGACCAATTGATGCATGTTTTTGGATCGATGATGGTTGTGGCTTCGAAGTAAATTTAAGTAGGAATGTTCGAAGTGTCGTGGTGTGTTCGTTGATCGTCGAAATGCAACGAATGTGAAGACGACTCATTGTAGTGAGTTCGTGAATAATGGTTGCTCGAGAAGTTGGTTGAGATTATGAATAGTCATCAGGTTGAATCGCTAGTGATAATGAAGGACGAGAGATTCTCGTGGCCATAGGTTCTAGCAGACTCAAAGCAGGGGTACAACAGAGGCACCCAATGACTAGAAGTGGTTGGTCGAGTACCCTGGGCAGTCATGATGGGCCTAGTTGTCGAGAATGGAAAAGACAAACATACGAGTCACAATGGCGTACGGAGTTTTGCTAGAACCAGGGTTTACCATTAGCCCTTGACGTATGCCAAGATTCGTCGTCATACGATTAACGATCATTTTGAAGCAGGATTAGCGGTGAAAGCCAGAGTCATGATGATGATTGTTTTGCTTGTATCGTCTTGTGTGAATTATTCAACGTCGAAGGAGACATCTCTTGGGTGCTTGTCTGATATTTGTTTAAGCCTCTGGGGCTTGTGCTTAGGAGATGTCAATGTCGATTAGAATGGTCTACACTTGATAAATAATTGCCATGAATGTACTATTGTTTCTAAATGCTTGTTTTAAAGGCTATCACTGTCGGTTTTGGGGAAGAGGGGCGTGAGTTCTTCTCTGTTGATGTGGTAGGTTGGTCAGTTAATCTACATATTCTCATATACTTTATTGATGATGTTAGATAGTTATTTTATCGTTCACTAAGACTGTCAACTCAAGGTTTTATGTTTCCTTCTTATTACCTTGGGAAGTTCATCCATGTGTTGGGCGGGCAGACTGAGTAGCGGGTAACAGGTAGCAGATCTTGGTGGACGATGATGTAGAACGATGACGATCTGGAGGCTTATGTACCAGTTTCTCACTATACATATTATGTTGTTTTCTGTTATTTGATGTATCCCCTGAGTGTTGTAGTGAGGCTAATTTGTTGAGACGACCCCAAACCCTGTACTGACGGAGGCAAGGGTTATCTTTGGAATATAACACAGAAACAGATAATAGCAGAACAAAATTAAATAAATACACCAGATAATGAACAATAGAATATACAAGATAAAAGTAATCATCAGAGTTACACAGTATACAGGATCTTACTTAGTACAATTACAGTTCAGCTATACATAAATGTCTACAGCGGAAAACAAACAAAATATGTACAATAGGAGCTGAACAACATAAAAAGAGATAAATGATAGAATCCATCTTCAGCTCCAGCTATCCAGAAAGAACCAGCTAAACCTGAATACAAGGCTGCCCGTGTAGAAAAAGGGGCACCCGAGTTTGAAAGTGAAACAAACTACGAGTCAGTCATGGGACTGGTATGAGAAATCTACTCAACACATTTATAATATGGCTAATCAAAGGACCACGCCACTTTCGTGGAACGGGTTTACTCCATTGGATTGCCAGTGCTTTAAAACAAAACATTCTTTTAAACATCGCAATGCTTTTTATAAAAATGAAGCCATTATAAGACTCAGTTCCCATCACACAATGCAACACAAACCGAAGGATAGAGTTTTTACCTTATAACGGCCAAAATATGCTTGATACGAATAAAACAAAGGCATTTGATATTATTACTAGTGTTTATATGTTTTGAAAACAATTTCAAATCATAACTATCAATCATAGACGGCATGGGTACCATATATCATGTCGTCATATATATATATATACAATCAAAACCGCACAGTCACGTATTTGGAAATTGGATTTCCGTCATGAACCAAGGCAAAAGATAGTCCTTACCGAATTCGAGACGCTCTAGCCCGCCCCTCAAGAACAGCCGCAACTGCCCCTTGGATCGTCAGGGCCGGCCCACCGATGTGAATTATTATGCCTGAACACTACGTCTCCCCGCCCTTTGGGGCGTAAACGAGCCAACGAATGACTCCATCGGACCCGGATCGTCCGATCAAACCGAGGCGCCTCGCAACAACAACAACCACACAGGTGAAAAGTATATAAATGTCAGGGATGGTAGGTCACTGACACCACCTTAGCTAGAAAGAAACGCAAGCCCTCCCTGATGTCCTCTCCCATTTCCGGTTCATACCGGGGTGTGAGGCTCGCGATTTTACGTTATACACAAAGCTACGCCACACAGGCGGTGCTTTGATCATCACCACAAGACTTTGCTTTTCAACAGAAGCCCTGATCACTGCATCTTAGCATGCCACACAGGCAATTCATGCCATGCGACTGATGTCCATCGATATACAATCTCTGAGCTCGTGCGTTTCAGAGAAGGGCGTTAAGCAAAAGAATAAATTCTCCGCCGCCAAACAGATGCATATTTAATAGAGATCAATCAACACAGAATAAAATCCAATGTCAGACACACAATCCATTTACAAGTCCGTACTGGGTCTGAACGAAACCAGAGGCACTAAATACCTCGCAACCCCATCGATCACCACGTACGTCTGGACGATCACCACTCATTATCCATATTTCGGGATGCCTCCCAATCAGGACCTCGGTTACCATCCAAACGAGGTGAAGATCTCCGGTCTTCGACCACCGTCTTCATCTTCGACTTTCAATCGTCGGTCAATTATTTGAAATGAGAATTAACTCGGCCTTTTCAAATAATTCACGTATATTTAGAATTTCAAATCAATTTATTTCAATGGTTAAATCATTCGACAACACCAATTTTGTTCTTTAATGTAATTTTCACACCAAACACATTCAACCATCAAATACCACATAAATCGAGCAAATTCAGTTTATTTCCATTCCATATCGTTTAGATATTTTATAACGATTTATCGCTATTTTTATTTATTTTAAAATAGCCAATTTATTCAAAACGACGCTTCGGGCCATAACGCGGCTGTGGCGCTGTTTTTCTTCAGAATTGAATTAAACATTCCAGACAATCCAACCGTTGGATTTTTACAAAGTTGGTGCCGTTGGAAAGATATTTCCAAGGCGAACCCAACGGTTACGGTTTCGGGAAAATCCAATGGTCGGATTTCCCGCACTAGTTGTTTGAAATCACGGTTTCAAAACACGAACTGCACGGCCATGTTTCGTTTTAATTTTATTTATATTTATATATTTATATAAATATATTTCATTCAACAATTTCAATATCGTTTTCACTTCAAATATTTCACTAACGCCTTTAAATTTTGGAAAATTTCGCCATAACCTCCTTTGTACGGGAGGGGCTGGGAAAATTCCCAAATAGCCACACGGGCGTCTCATGTCGAAAAGAAAAAGAAAAAGCCAAGCGGCTAGCCAACAGGCTCATAAAATCATCACCCAAACAAAACAGTAAATGTGTACCTATTTATCGGGCACAAAATTTTATTCCTCTTCTCTAGCCCCTTTGCTATAACTTGTTCAACAAATATGCATGTACATATATACAGTTCTTATCACTTATCATTTTCCATTCAACTTCATGTTTGATTCCATTTGGTTTAAAAACACCATTCATTCTAATGTTGCATGCATAGGCAAAAATCATATCATTAGCTAATTAATGAATATTTCAACTCATGCATATTTATTTGAACGAGTGGCTATTTTTAACACTTCACATTTCAACAATTCAGGTATACAATAAGAATGTGATTTTTATTGTAAAACAATTCATTTCAAAACACTATTATTTTATATAGTTTATATAGGTGATAAAAATAGGATTTTTTTTGTAAAATAATTTATTTCAAAACAGGGTTATTTTATACATTTATATTGATGTTAAAAATGAGATTTTTATTATAAAACAATTTCTTTCAAAATATGAATACCATTCAACACACGAATTTCTAATCAACGAATGAATATCGATTCAACACATGAAGGTTTTCTATGGTTTCTATATATAGATAAAAATGTGATTTTTATATTTAAAACACGAATTACATTCAACACATGAATTTCTAATCAACGAATGAATATCGATTCAACACATGAAGGTTTTCTATTCAATGAATAAATATGGTTTCAGCAAATGAAAATAATTCAAACACATGAATATTATTCAAAATTTCGGCAGCATAACGGCAGGGTAGTTAAAACCGGGACCGTCCCTAGTACGGCTCCTCGCTCTACCTTAAAACCTCGCGGTTTTTGACAATGGGGATCATGCATCTAGTTCGCACGCAGGCGGCATGTATATATTTATTTCATTTCAACAAACTAATCCTATGTGGTTTCAACCAAATATTTCTGAACCACAAACGGGTATTTTTCAACCACAATCAATCAATATCAACCACAAACAATCCCAAACAACCATTCGCTATCAATCAATTTTCACACCAATCACAACCAATAAATATCGTCCATGGTTTGTGGATGAGGGGCGTATATATATATATATATATATATATATTTATATTTATATATAGCAATTCACTTCTATTTCAACATATATATAATTTTTACAGCGCATATATAACTTATACAACGAACGTACAACTTATACAACGCTTATACATGAGGTGTACAGCGCTTATATAACTCATACATCGACTATATAATTTATACATCGTCGTTTTCCATATCGTTTATAAATTAGAAATCTCACTTTGGGTTCCACTCCACCAAAAATAGCAGAAGGCTCAGAAAAATATGCGGTCTCTTCTAAAATGTAGAAGACGTCCACACGGTCAAGATGTTTCCTATTTCATCGAATTTCGTTAATGAACGAAAAAGATACGATTTTTCAAAGTTTGCAACGGTTTTAAACTGGTGAAATCAGTTCAGAAGTTCAAAGTCGTTACCTTTCTGATTGGGTTCGAAACTAGGTTTCAACCTAGCACGCAATACGAGGCATGAGGGGATGATCGGCTAGTACCACGACGAAGTGCTTGGAGTCAGCTTCCAATCACTGGTGGCCATCTTCAGATCGACGACCTGGTGAAGACACGGTGGAGCAACGAAGTGGCCGACTTTGTGGGCTTGTATCTCGACGAACACGCGATGGTAAGGGACGAGGCTTATACGGATTTGAAGAGCTCGGGAAGATCTACAAAAAGCTCAACATCGGCCTTGAATTTTATTGAGTGGATTGGCCAGAAATCGAAAGAGAAGCGGGGTGTTCTTTTCCACCGTGCGTCGAACGGGGAGAGAGAATGTCGGGGGAGAGAGAAATGATGTGGACCAATGATAGATTTTTTTTATATATATTTTAAAAAATCCAAAAATACACCTTATCTCACACGAACACCAATTTAAACTCAACGACTGTCGTCCCTAGTGTTTTACCCCCATTCCGAACCCAATGGGATATGTTTCGTAGGCCATTCGACTGTTTCAGTCAGTTTTCCTTCAAATTAAAATATAAAACATTCAATATTTGATTTGAACGTGCATTTCAATTTGCCAGGGCCACAAACTGATTCGAAAAATTCTAGAAAAATAAATCTAGCTATGTTTTGACGATACGGTCCCAACAAAACTAGTTTCGTCGAATTCTGAGACCGTTTGCAAAAAGGCCCATTTCTGGTCGATCCAATTTAACTGTAATTGACCAAAACACGTTTTCCTTTGCCACGCTCACATACTAGCTTCAAAAATTATGAAATTTGAAATCTAGCAATAACTTCACATCCCGGATCCAACAAAAGTGGTTTCGTCAAATTCCGAGGTCATTTGCAAAATGGCCAATTTCACGGGCTATATAAATTCCATAGCGACCTTTCTGAAAATTCATTCGGCCATAACTTTTGCTTTCCGCTATGAAAATTCGATTTTTCAAATTCGTTAGAAAGGTATTCACTAACAGATTTAAATATTTTTGGTTTCACTAAAATCCGTTTTGTTTTGCACCCGGTACAGTCCGACAAAGTTTGAATTCAATTTTTGAAATTGCAGCGCCTT
Organism: Allium sativum; assembly: GCA_030737875.1. Classification (NCBI taxonomy): domain Eukaryota; kingdom Viridiplantae; phylum Streptophyta; class Magnoliopsida; order Asparagales; family Amaryllidaceae; genus Allium; species Allium sativum. The sequence continues at coordinate 544,968,606 of CM060918.1, forward strand.
TTCAGGCCTTGATTATAATTAAAATTAATTATATTTGTTTTCAATTGTCGATTCAAACTCCGTTTTCATTGTTATTATTTAAAATATTTATTTTAAATATTTAAAATCCATTATTTTAGCCAATTTAAAATTTTTAAATTGGTTCAGATTTTCTGGGTCGTTACAATCTCCCCCACTTAAAACTTTTCGTCCCCGAAATGGAACAAAGTCGAAAGTGGTTTGATAAATCTACAATCACACAACACAACAACCAATCCAATTGTTTTCAACTTTTCAAAAATATACTAATCAATTTCTATACTCTTTTTAAAATCATTCAGACTATAGAATTTAAAGGTGCACATCCATGGAAAGAAAATAACAGCAGGGTAGAGAATTAAATGGTAATGCAAAGTAGGGTAAATGTACCTTCCACCAGAGTCAATCATAGATATTTACTCGGCATCTGGGATAGGCTTTCTGAATGCTCTCCTAAGTTTCCCAAGTACAATCTCGCGGATCTCCACTCCATTGCACTTTGACTAAGTGAACCTTCTTGTTCCTCAGCTCTTTGGTTTCTTTGCCGATAATTTTTAGCGGCTCTCTTCTCACAGGTAATTCTGGAGTAATTTCAATATCCTGCTGAGCTGCTTCTTCGACGATCAAGTCTGGATCATGAACGTGCTTTCGAAGTTGAGATATGTGAAATACATCATGAACTCCAGGCAACCAATCAGGCAATTTGACCCTATAAGCGAGAGTCCCGATCCGTTCCAGAATAGGAAACGGACCAATGAATTTGGGCGCCAACTATCCAGTTTTACCGAACCGGATAACTCCTCTCATCGGCGATACTTTCAAATACACGTAGTCGCCAACATCAAAGGATATATCTCTTCTTCTTCTATTGGCATAGCTCTTTTGTCGGCTTTGAGCGGCGAGTAATCGCTTCTTAATAAAATCGACTTTGTCGGCGGCTTCTCGAATCATGTCTGGCCCTAACACAAGTCTATTTCCCGGTTCGACCCAACAAGCAGGAGATCGGCACGGTCTACCATACAATGCTTTGAATGGAGACATTGTCAGACTCGCCTGGTAGCTGTTGTTATATGAGAATTCAGCCAAATGCAGATGGTCTTCCCATGATCCACCGAAATCTATAACACAAGCCCGCAATAGATCTTCTAAAATACGATTCACCCTCTCAGTCTGACCGTCTGTCTGAGGATGATAAGCGGTGCTCAAGTTCAACTTCGTTCCCAGTTCAACTTGAAACGCTTCCCAGAATTTGCTAGTGAATATTGTATCTCTATCACTGACTATACTAAGCGGCACTCCATGAAGTCTAACTATTTCCTTGAAGTACATCTGCGCCAGATTCTGAGCAGTTCTGTTTGATCTGACAGGTATGAAATGGGCGGTCTTCGTGAAGCGATCTACGATCACCTAAATACTGTCATTTCCTTTTCTGGTTCTGGGCAATCCATCAATGAAATCCATAGAAATATGTTCCCACTTCCAACCAGGAACTTCTAGCGGTTGTAATAATCCAGCTAGTTTCTGTTGGTCGCTCTTGACTAGTTGGCAAGTAGGGCATCGGCTAACATATAAAGAAATGTCCCTCTTCATCGACTTCCACCAGAAAGTGCGTTTGATGTCATTATACATTTTGCTTACTCCCGGATGGATACTAAGTTTCGACTTGTGGCATTCATTCAGTACTTCCTTTCGAAGCTCAAGAATGTTAGGGACACAGATTCGACCTTTTAGCCTTAGAATCCCATCATTATCAACTTGAAAACTCGAGGGTTCGCCTTGTTGAATTATCTCTCTGATCTTCTGAATGAAGTGATCATCCTCCTGAAGAGCAAATATTTTATCTAGCAATGAAGTCATGATAATAGAACTGGCGATCATTTCATTCTTTCGGCTTAACGCATTAGCCACGACATTGGCTTTCCCTGGAGTGTATATAATTTCAAAATCGTATGCTGTAAGGAACTCTAGCCAACGTTGCTGCCTCAGATTCAGGTCCTTCTGAGTGAACATATACTTTAACGACTTGTGATCTGTAAACAGTTCAAATCTCTCACCCAGAAGATAGTGCCTCCAGATTTTCAAAGCGAACACAATAGCCAATAACTCAAGATCATGAGTTACGTAGTTCTTCTCGTGCGGCTTCAGTTGACGGCTAGCATATGCAATCACTTGACCCCTTTGCATTAACACTGCGCCAAGGCCTTCTCTAGAAGCATCAGCCCAGACCTTCAAGTCCTGCTTGCCATCGATGATTGTTAACACTGGAGCAGTTGTTATTCTCAACTTTAGCTCTTCAAAAGCCTCCTCACTTTTTGGAGTCCATTTGAATTTAGAGTGCTTCTTTGTAGGCTTCGTTAAATGACCCGATATCTTTGAAAAGTTTTTAACGAACTTCCGGTAATAGCTAGCCAATCCGAGAAAACTGCGGACTTCAGTGGGGGTACTGGGCTGTTTCCAATTCTGAATAGCTTTGATTTTGCTTGGATCCACAGCAATTCCTTCCTTCGATACAACGTGGCCCAGAAATTTGACTTCTTCTTGCCAGAATATATATTTGGAAAACTTTTCTTTTAATACATTCTGTCTGAGAATTTCTAACACTTGTTCCAAATGTTTTTCATGTTCGGCCTTTGATTTAGAGAAGATTAGCATATCATCGATGAAAACCAGAACAAATTTATTCAATACTCCTCTGAATACTCTGTTCATTAGATCGAAGAAATAGCGGGAGCGTTACATAAGCCGAACGGCATTACTAACCACTCGTAGAATAAGTCGGGGCCTCTGAACGCTGTCATTGGAACACACTCTTCGAATATTCGAAGTTGATGGAAGCCTGTAGCTAGGTCCATTCTTGAAAATACTTGTGCTCCATTTAATCGATCTAACAAATCATCAATCCACGGCAATGGATATTTGTTCTTTATTGTCTGTTTGTTCAGATCACGATAATCCACACATAGACGCAGAGTACCGTCAGATTTTGGGACAAACACCACTGCTGCTCCCCAACCAGAGAAACTAGGCCTGATCAGACCCTTCCATACTAGCTGTCATGTTTGATTGTCTAATTCCTCCTTCTATTTCAAGGACATTCTTCGAATAGCCTGAACTACCGGCCTTGCATTAGGAATCAACGCGATCTTGAAATCTATTTCTCTTTGCGGAGGTAAGCGAACAACTTCCTCAAACACATCCGCATAATTCTTGATGACAGGAATATCTTTCACTAGGTCGGGAATATTCTCTGTGATTTAAGAGATATTTTCTATTTGGGCTGGAGAAACATCGGGAGCTGCCCAGAAGTCTTTTCTATTAGATTTCTGACTTTCACATGGTATGGTTATATAACTTCCTGATTTAATCCTAGCCCTAACAACTCTCTCGGCGCATCTAACCTCTGCTTCATATTTGGTTAGCCAATCCAATCCCAGAATAATATCGAATTCATTAAAATTCATGACGATAGAGATTATAGGGAATTTATAGCAAGAAAAGGAGACAGGTACTGCACAAATCCAACTGAGATTGATAGAACCCCCGACCGGATTCTGGATAGTCATTGGTTCCTTGAGCTTCCTCAAATTCAAATCTAGCTTCTTAGCGGCACTCTTTGCAATAAAGCTTCGTGACGCACCTGTGCCAAACAGTACTTTAACTGGAATGTTTTTGACAGTAAGCGTTCCTTCTAAAACATCAGATCTTCCTTGACTTGCTGAGGGATCATAAGTTTCTGCTACTTCATTCACTTGAACTACTTCAGGCTTCTTCATCTTCCAGCAATCTTGCTTTACATGACCAAACTGATGGCATTGATTGCACCTTTTCTTTCCTTGAAAATCCTTCTTGGATTTAGATCTACTCTTTCTTCGTTCGTTCCAAGATTTGCAACTTATCACCAAATGTCCTTTTATATTGCAGCTTGAGCACGTGGCGGTTGTTATTCGTTCGTTCCCAGATTCAGCCCTTTTTCTCTTGGCACTGGGCCTCTTATTGACCTCAGACCTCGTACTGGCTTCAGGAATATCAATTTCCGACTCATCTTTGTCACTACAACAAACTTCTTCTTCGTCGCGAAAACATTCCTTTCTTATGGAGATCTTCATACTGATAAGCCATGTATATCATTTTAGAAAAAGGAAGCTTCACATTCCTCATTACACTATTCTGATATCTCCTTTGCAGGCGATGAATAAATCTCAGATTTTTCCTCTTTGGATCTTGAATCAGATGAGGAGCAAAGTGAGCAAGTTCGTTGAATTTCTTATGATATTCTGGGATGGTCATATCCCCTTGTATTAGATAAGAAAATTCATCACACAATCGCTCCGTCGCTTCAGGAGGAGTAAATCTTTCTAGGAAAATCACTTTGAATCTGTCCCAGGTGATATCACCTTCTGGTTTATCTTTGATGATTGTTTCCCACCAGATTAAAGCTTCTTCTTTGAGCGCCCAAGAGGCTACTAATCTTTTCTGATCATCTCTCAACTGGATGCGCTCAAATATTCTTTCGACAGAACTCATCCAAGCTTGAGTCTGAATTATAGATTCATTGCACGTGCACTGTGCTCCGTTCAGATTTCAATATCTCTTTAATAGAGCGCCTCTAGATCGGGTTCTGCATTTCTCCTGTTTTTGACACTCATTTTTCTAGTACTTATGCAAATGGCAGATCAAGTGTCAGGTCACAGAAAAGATATTTCAAAATATAGAGACAAATACTTCAAATGTAAATGTGTCTATCGAGGTGTAATTTCATTCTGCTTTACTCATACTAGGATATTGCTGATCCTATCCGTATAGAGTTACCCATCCTAGAACACTACTGGTTCTATTTCTGACGAGTTCGTTCAAATGTTATATTCCAGAACTAAGCTTAACCAAAGCTCTGATACCAAATGAGATGACCCCAAACCCCGTACTGACGGAGGCAAGGGTTATCTTTGGAATATAACACAGAAACAGATAATAGCAGAACAAAATTAAATAAATACACCAGATAATGAACAATAGAATATACTGGATAAAAGTAATCATCAGAGTTACACAGTATACAGGATCTTACTTAGTACAATTACAGTTCAGCTATACATAAATGTCTACAGCGGAAAACAAACAAAATATGTACAATAGGAGCTGAACAGCATAAAAAGAGATAAATGATAGAATCCATCTTCAGCTCCAGCTATCCAGAAAGACCCAGCTAAACCTGAATACAAGGCTGCACGTGTAGAAAAAGGGGCACCCGAGTTTGAAAGTGAAACAAACTACGAGTCAGTCATGGGACTGGTATGAGAAATCTACTCAACACATTTATAATATGGCTAATCAAAGGACCACGCCACTTTTGTGGAACGGGTTTACTCCATTGGATTGCCAGTGCTTTAAAACAAAACATTCTTTTAAACATCGCAATGCTTTTTGTAAAAATGAAGCCATTATAAGACTCAGTTCCCATCACACAATGCAACGCAAACCGGAGGATAGAGTTTTTACCTTATAACGGCCAAAATATGCTTGATACGAATAAAACAAAGGCATTTGATATTATTACTAGTGTTTATATGTTTTGAAAACAATTTCAAATCATAACTATCAATCATAGACGGCATGGGTACCATATATCATGTCGCCATATATATATATACAATCAAAACCGCACAGTCACGTATTTGGAAATTGGATTTCCGTCATGAGCCAAGGCAAAAGATTGTCCTTACCGAATTCGAGACGCTCTAGCCCACCCCTCAGGAACAACCGCAACTGCCCCTTGGATCATCAGGGCCAGTCCATCGATGTGGATTATTACGCCTGAACACTACGTCTCCCCACCCTTTGGGGCGTAAACGAGCCAACAAATGACTCCATCGGACCCGGATCGTCCGATCAAACCGAGGCGCCTCGCAACAGCAACAACCACACAGGTGAAAAGTATATAAGTGTCAGGGCTGGTAGGTCACTGACACCACCCTAGGTTGAAAGAAACGCAGGCCCTCCCTAATGTCCTCTCCCGTTTCTGGTTCATATCGGGGTGTGAGGCTCGCGATTTTACGTTATACACAAAGCTACGCCACACATGCGGTGCTTTGATCATCACCATAAGACTTTGCTTTTCAAAAGAAGCCCTGATCACTGCATCTTAGCATGCCACACAGGCAATTCATGCCATGCGACTGATGTCCATCGATATACAACCTCTGAGCTCGTGCGTTTCAGAGAAGGGCGTTAAGAAAAAGAATAAATTCTCCGTTGCCAAACCGATGCATATTTAATAGAGATTAATCAACACAGAATAAAATCCAATGTCAGACACACAGTCCATTTACAAGTCCGTTCTGGGTCTGAACGAAACTAGAGGCACTAAATACCTCGCAAACCCATCGATCACCACGTACGTCTGGACGATCACCACTCATTATCCATATTTTGGGATGCCTCCCAATCAGGATGTAATAACCCGAAAATCTGGGCCAGTTTAAAATTTTTATTTTGGCAATTTTAATGAATTTTGCAGATTTAAAATAGATTATTTTAAATAATAACAACGAGAAATTTATTTCGAATATAATTCGATGTATATGTTACATACGTCGTCGTTAGAATATAAATAATTATATATAATTATAAATAGAATTGAAAATGGCGCGGTAGTTCGATAATTCGATTTCAAACTTCGATTGAATGTACCGGGTGCAAAACAATCCGGGTTTTAGCGAAACCAAAAACATTAGGATCTAATTGATAATATCTTTCCAACGAATCCGAAAAATCGAAATTTCATAGCGGGAATCAAAAGATATGTCCAGTTGAAAATTCTGAATAGTCGCTATGGAATTCAGGCCCTTAAAAAAGGGAATTTTGCAAACGACCTCGGATTTCGACGAAACCACTTTTGTTGGATCCGTGATGTCAAATTATTGCTAGATTCCAAATTTCATAATTTTTCGAATCAATATGTGAGCATGGCAAAGGGAAACGTGTTTGACCAGTTTCAGTTGATTTTAATCGACTGGAAAATGGCCATTTTTCAAACGATCTCAGAATTCGACGAAACAAGTTTTGTTAGGACCGTATCGTCAATACGAAGCTAGAATATATTTTTCTGGAATTTTTCTAGTTAGTATGTGACCCCGGTAAATTGAAATGTGCGTTCAAATTCAGTATATAGAGTTATATTTTGATTTTGACGAAAACTGATCGAAACGGTCGAATCATCTTGCGATACATATCCCATTGTGTTCAGAATGGGGGTAATTAGCTAGGGGCGACAGTCGTTGGGATCGATTTGGGGTTCGGGACAAAAGTCAACTATAGGGAGAAAATAAATTAAAATTAAATATATAAACCCTAAACTAACCCTATTTCTCCCAGACCTAAATCAAGCCCCAAATTTCAAAAAAAAAACGACGCCTTCGTGGACCCTCGCCCTCCCTCCAGCACTTCGCCATCGTCGCCGACCTCCTCTCCGCAAGCGTCCAAGCCCCCTCCTCCTCAAGTGGTCGTCGCCTCCTCCTATGCGAGCCCCCTCTTCTCCGATTGAAACCGTACCCCCCTTCTTTTGCAGCAACCGCCGCGCCGGAGGGCCCCACGACCATCGCCCCCTCCTCCATCGCCCACATCCTCCGATCCTCCGTGGCCCCCCTCGTTCGAAACCCCCACAACCGCGAGATGGAGTACCCCGAAACCCACCGATCAGCCTCCTCCTGAATACCACAGCCCCCTCGAGCCTCCAGGTGGCCGCCGCCGTGCCTATAACACCCTCTGCCAGCTCTGACGTGCCACCACCGCGAGCAAAAACCCCTCCCTCCTCTGAGAAACCAAAAACAGTAAGCCCTTTTCTTTTATTTCATATGAAAGCATGGGTTTCATCCCATTTTATTTATATAAAAGTATGAATTTCATTTAAGTAAAGATGTGATTCGTATTGTGAAAGTGAACGTATAAAGATTCGATTTTTATTTATGTTCAATAACGAAAAGTTTGAATTTTTATAAGAGAAAGAATATTTTTATAAGTAGGAAGTTCATATATTTATATTGTGAAAATTTTATATATTTATATAGTGAAAAGTTCATATATTTTTATAGCGAAAAGATTATGCTTTTATATGAGATTCATAAGAATAAAAATTAGATTTCGTTTGTAGAAAAAGGTATGATTTTTATATTTTTAAAGAATTAAAAATATGATTTTTATATTTTTAAAGTATTAAAAATATAATCTTTACTATATAGAAGTGGTAGAAATATGATTTTTATATTTTTAAAGTAATAAAAATATGATTTTTATATTTTTAAAGTATTAAAAATATGATCTTTACTAAGTAGAAGATGTAAAAATATGATTTTTGTTTATGTAGAGAATTAAAAATATAATTTTTACATGATAGGAATATTAAAAATACCATCTTTATATATTGAATAACAAGGTAAAAATTTGATTTTTATATATTGAATAGTATAATAAAAATTCAATTTTTATATATTGAATAACGAAGTAAAAATTCGATTTTTCTATATTGAATAACGAAGTAAAAAATTCAATTTTTCTATATTGAATAGCGAAGTAAAAATTCGATTTTTATATATGTAGTGACTACGAGCAACGAAAGTGGCAAAAGGCGAGAACGACAAGATTTTCTACAATAGAAGTGTCGTGAAGTTGGATAGCTATCGGTGAGAATTTCTCACCTTTCAATTTCTTTTTCTAGTTATAAATATATACTAGGATGCAGACGGTGTTTAGTAGCACCCGACACAATCGTCCACAGATCATGGACTTGTTTGTTTGGTTGCATAGATTAGTTAGATGATTTGATTTGAATTTGGTTGTTTGGTGATCTTGATTGATGTGTGAATGGCGTGGGCCTTCACTAGACCGGGGATAAGGCTAGGCCTCGTCCCGTTTCTAGTATCGTGCCGTTATGCCGCCGAAATTTTCTAAAATAAGTTAGAAAAATAAAAATATCATTTTATCTAAAGAATGAACTGAATAGAAATTCAAATGTTAAAATAAAATGTTTTATCGTTAAAAATATAATTTTTAACGTGAATATGAATATACGTGAAAGTGAATAAATAAATATCTATAAACAAATCGGCCGATTTGTTTATATACACTGATTTGACTGATATTGATTGGGTCGATAAATTTTACACATCGCCCAACTGCATAACTAAAATCTGTGTTTGATTGCTTGAAACCCCACACGGGTGTTGGGATGAAATTTGAAGTTCACTCATCCTGATTGATTAAATATGTCGATCGATTGATTGACATGCTGTTATAAGCGTTAGATATCTATATTTGATGCTTATACAGCGTAGTGCACTTTGGTTGATGGTTGATTATTTTTCAATGCTATTATATACATGTGATGTATGAAAATCCATATAATTAATATTATATGGTGATTGATTGGGCCTCATTCCAATTTAGAAAATAAAGAATATTATAAAATAAAGGTTCATGTGTTGACTGTACTCATCCGTTGAGATTAGTCATGTGTTGAACGAAATATTTTAATAATAAATTTTGCATCTTTATCAATATAATATGAAGGTTCATGTGTTGACTGTACTCATCCGTTGAGATTAGTCATGTGTTGAACGAAATATTTTAATAATAAAATATACATATTTATCATATTTAAAATTAGAACAACTTCACGGTGGAGTCTAATTGAAAATCAAACGATAGATACCCAAATTTTATAAAATATTTTAAATAACAAAAATAGCCACACGTGGATAGTACTCATTCGTTGAGATTAGTCGTGTGTGGAGAAAAAAGATAAATATTCATTTGTCGAGTAGAATATTTGAAAATAGAATTATATGAAGCCGTGTTGATTAGATTAACGCCATTTTGACGTGAACGATATTTATATCGATTTTATTCATTTTGAAATGAATTGAATTGAAAACGATTTCGAAATAAATTGAATATAAAACGATTTCGAAATGAATTGAATATAAAACGATTTCGAAATGAATTGAATATATAACCAATTTGATTTCAATCGAATAGAAAACCAATTTGAATTGAATCGAATAGAAAACAACTTTGAAATTGAATTGAATTGAAAACGAATTCAAATTAAATTGAAAGTAAATTGAAATGAATTGAAATTGAATTGAAATTTGAATTGAATTGAAATGAATTTTAAAACGAATTTATGTGGAAAAAATTCAATTTTGATTTGAATTGAAATGGAAGTTGAAATTGTTTTTAAAACGAATTTAAAAACTATTTATAAAATTCGTTTTAAATAGTAATCGACGAAATATATATTGTATATATTATATATATAATATAATGGCCTGAATAGAACGCGCCGCGCCGCGGTAGTTCGTGAATTTCGACCATTTATTTCAAACGGACATTACGGGAGATCCGACCGTCGGATTCTCCTAAAACCGGAACCGTTGGGTTCGTATCGAAAAGAGCTTGCTAACGAATATTTGAGATTTGAAATCTAATGGTTGGATTTGGAGTTACGTCCAAATCAAATTTGAAAAAGGTCGTCGTAAGTGCAGTTCGATGGCCGTTGATGGAAATCGACTGTACGGGCCTTGATAAAATTATTAAAAATATCAATAATTTGTGTAAAATCAGAAGAAATGATTTGGGAAAATTTGGGATGAAAAACTCCATATTTGAAAAGATAAAAACAGATTTTTATCGAAATGAACTAGTTTGAACTCAATTTAAAACCCGGGTTTTTATTTTTAAATAAATAAATTAGATTTAAAAAGGGGTTTTAAATAATCGGAATTCCTAATATATTTGATTTGAATTGAACTAGAATTGATTTGTGGGTTTATCGTGAACTGTGTTTTAAACAACACTAGTTCTTTAACCCGATGATAAATAGAATGTGATTTGGGTTTGTCGTGAAAGGTGTTTTAAATGACATTAGTTCTTTAACCCAATAAAAGGAGTTTTAACGAATCTGCAATTAGATTGAAATGTGAATTTACAATCTAAATTATCAAATTTAGAAAACGAGCGAGAATGGAGTATCACCAGTTTTGCTCCAAAGCGATAGTTAAATCTTTAATTAGATTTGAACGTAAAATGGTAATTAATTTTACCGATAACACTGTGGTGCTAAATATGGAGTATTGCCAGTTTTGCTTCATGGGATGAATAGGTTGGGATTGGGAAATAAAATAAATAATTACTTCGGTGTGATTCGCTAATCTCGACTAGTTTAGAAAACCATAATTTGGTTTGAAATGTCATCCAAAGGAAGATTAAAGGATAAATTTTAAAGAATTTATCTTGGATAAAATTAATGGGAACCTTTCCCTAAAAATGCGATTTTATGAATAAAAGAATATTCTGAGTTGGAATGAGGCGTATGTTGTGTTTGTGTAACATTCGTTTTTAATATACGCGGGTTGTTCGGAAAGTCCGGGTTTATACCCATTCTGAATAACCGATTCAACGATATGTCGAAGATGAAGACGGTGGTTGAAGATCGGAAGTCTTCACATCGTTTGGGTAATTACTGACGATCCTGATTGGGCTGTACACCCAAGAGGATGGAAATAGTTGGTGGTCGTCCAGACGTACTTGGAGATGGATGGATATGCGAGGAAAGTGCCTCCGGCTTCGTTCAGACCCAGAACGAACTTGTAAATGGATTGTGTGTCTGACATTAGATTTTATTCTGTGTTGATTGATTTCTATTAAATATACATCTGTTTGGCGACGGAGAATTTATTCTTTTGCTTAACGCCCTTCTCTGAAACGTACGAGCTCAGAGGTTGTATATCGATGGACATCAGTCGCATGGCATGAATTGACTGTGTGGCACGCTAAGATGCAATGATCAAGGCTTCTGTTGAAAAACAAAGTCTTGTGGTCGATGATCAAAGCACGCCTACGTGGCAGCATTGTGTATAACGTGAATTCGCGAGCCTCACACCTCGGTATGAGTTAAAACCCGGAAACGGGCCGTTGGGAGAACACGACGTTTCTTTCTAGCTTTGGTGGTGTCAGTGACTTACCAGCCCTGACATCTATATACTTTTCACCTTTGTGGTTGTTGGAATGAGGCGCCTCGATTATAGGTCTGTAAGGACCGGGAAACGTGTGTTCAGGAATAACTAATCCTCTAACGTAAGTGAGGACCGGCCCAACCGATCCAAGTGGCTGCCCAGAGTGTGTGGTCCTGAGCATTTGCTAGAGTGTCTCGAAGCGGAGAGGAGCTTGCCCCTTGCCTCGACTCATGACGGAAATCCAATTTCCAATACGTGTATTTCGGTTTTAATTGTAGAACTAGTATGGAGACATA